>CM037880.1:208132164-209332164 GCA_021292165.1 Shinisaurus crocodilurus | reverse complement strand
TCAGATCTCCTATTCAAGGTCACATGGTTATAACCTTCCAGTCCTGGGAAGACTATATGTGTGGGGTGTGGTCAGCTAGCAGTCAGTGTTTGTGCTGGGAGAGAGCTAGAAGCAGCAGCAGAGAAACAGCAGAGAGAAAGAGAAACTGGCTGGCTGGCTGCATAGGATATAGGTAGTCTGAAGTTAACTAGAGAACATTGGATTGTTTGTTTGTTTGTTTTATTTTATCATACTTGCTTTTGAATTATAACCACTCTATTAAGTAAAGACCCTAATATTATAAGTAAAGTGTTGTTGTTTACCCTGGAGTTTGGAGTGACTTATTCACCACGCCTACAGCCTACACCCACGTTATTGGAAGCTGTAAAAGGACTTGATCTCCTGGAACGGGAGGGGCTTTGAGGAGAGGCATAAATCTCCCAAAGGCAGATCAAGGGGTCCCTGCAGTAGTGGAACCTTGACAGTGAGTCAACCGCAGTGGGTTCTCCTTGCTTTTCAAACTTCCTTTCCTTCTTGAAACAGTGTTACCAAAGTAAGAACATTGGTGGTGCCAATCCTTCCCTTGATCTGGGGCCACTCTTGCCTCACAATAAGGAAGGATATCATGTCATGGCATAGTGTCCTTCCTAGTGTATTGTAAGGGAAACCATGGCAACCTGCACTGCCCTACTATACAGCAGTGGTGGTAGCCATGTTTTCCCCTCCACAATGCACCGTAAAGGATGCTACCTGGTGATGTAACATCCTTCCTCGGTTGAGCTATATCAAATGCATATTTCTCACCTTTGTCTTTTAAAAAAATCATATGTTCTGTCTCTTCACAGTTATTATTGTGCTTTCCTCACATATCTCCTGGCATTGTCTGCCTATAAATATGAAGTCCACTATATATTATATTATAGTATATTATAAATCACTTTACGCAAGTACTTCCAGCTTTTTACATGAATGTGGTAACTCTAGTCTCTGGATACTGCTTTTCTTAGCATAAAACTCACTCCCAGATTTCCTTCCTTTTTCTGTGCACCACAATTACTATAAAGGCATCTATAAAATATCTTTAAGGCAATTTCAAGGACTCAAATTGACAGCATTATTACAATTCCTTTTCTTCCTGCCTGCTAGACATCATTCAGAACAAGCATCACTCATCTGTGTTTTTGCAAAATTCTTTTATTGAAAATATCATGAGGGTAGTTATTTTCGCAGCCTGAGCCTATGTACATGAACTGAGACATAAGTGCAAAACCCTCAGTGGGGTTTTCCCCCAAGTAGTGATGCACTAGATTTCAGGTTTAAACCATGCAGCCAGGGCCGGTGTCAAGTTTAGGAATGGTCAGGCAGCTGCTGAGGGCCCACGCCCTTCTAGGGGCCCCCTGACAGGAGACCCCAAGAGTTGCCTCTCTTCATCGTTATCGCTTGTTCACCTACCTCTCACTCTGGCCTAGACAATGGTGGTGGTGAGAAGGAGGAGCAGTAGATGCCACTGCCTACTTGCTCGCTGGCTCTCTCTGCCTGTCAAGCAAGAAAGTGGTAGAGGATAAAGAAGATGAGGATCATAGTCTTCCCAAAGGGCCCTCAAAAACCTGAATCCAGCACTTCATGCAGTAGAATGACCCAGTAGAATAGACTGTAGTAGAAGATTATTGGTTTTGAATGCTCCTCATATGTGTGTGTGTGAAAAATAGTTCATCAGATGAAGGATTCCAGCTAGGGATGTGCCGCCATTGGGAAGGCTGGCCCATTTGAACTTGATGGACTTCCTGCCTGCTTCCAACCTGATGATTGGAAGTGAGCTGAGTTGGGGGTTCTCCGTGGACTTCTCTCTCAGACGGGCCACAGTTTACACATCTTTTTCTAAACACTAAGGAAATTTGCACAATTTGTGCAAGGTTACACAAATTGCATAACATTGTGCCATTTGTGTAACTGTGACCACTATTTGCGTGGCTTCAAATGTTAATTATCTGTTTGAATGCAGTCAGCATAAGAGAGCTTCTGGTATTTACACCTATAATTTGTCAAAGTGGGAGCCTCGTAGGGATGGGTGAGAATTTTGCTCATTCCATTTTGGTAATAAGAACTTAACAAAATTTGCAAATGTGTGCATAAACACAATGGAAAGAACTTGAGATTTATTTATTTTTAAATGAACATGGGAGAACCAAAACTGGCAGATTCATGTATTCTGGCCCAGGCTGTTGAGTGCTTCACTCTTAATAGTCTGAATTTCAATCCCAGTACATTCAACTGTGTTTGTGGTCCTGAATTAAGGTTGTCACCTTTCATTCTGACAGGCGTCTCATCTTTATCAGCTATCCTTTGCTGATTTAGCAGCCTTAATCCCAAAGGAACTGAAAATTCTCCCCCAATCAGGTGGGGTGACAAATTTACCCCAAGTGCACTTGATACTGCAGAATTTACACAGAAGTAGACCTACAACACAGTCCTCCCATGAAATTGTTGGGTAGGGTACTGTTACCTGCACAATGTCCCCAAATTTCAGCCTCTTGCCACTTACCATTCTCTTTCTGGAAACAAACACACTGGGGCATAAAATATCCCAAGCATCTTTTGTTTTTGCCATTCAGGTGTCTTTATGCCCCAAACACAAGCAATGTAATGAGTATAGAAATGCCTCATGGGTTTTTCAAGGAAAACTGGTCTAGAAAAGCAAGCTGAAGTACTCTGCATGTCAGTAAGTAATTTGGGTTGTAGTTAAGGTACAGGTCAGGTGGGACTTGTAGGTTTCCAATATAAGTCTGTGACAATTTGATGGTTTCCAATGGTTAAGAGGACATACAGGAAGGGCAATTTGGGGATTTCAATTGTGGTGTTGCTGGCAAACCTTATTGTCAGGTGGATAGTGTTAATAAATGTAGTAAAATTCTCCAAGCTATCCCTTCCATACCCCCAGATGACAAAGATGTCATCTATGTAAAGCCACCATATGCTGGGCCTGTAGGTGGAAGTTCTGCTGACAGCTTCTTTGAGTTGTCCCATAAATAGATTGGCATATGATAGGGCCATATGTGTTCCCATTGTTATACCTTATAAACAGTGATTGTCATTGAACATAAAATTGTTGCAACTGAGCACAAACTTTGCTAGGGCGGTTTAAGACTCTCGTACTGAGTTCATTAGAGATTCTGCTGTTTAAGAAGTATGTTACAGCTGAGAGGCTATCTTTATGAGATATGTTAGTGTATAAAGAAGTAATGTCAAAGGTTGCGATGATGGTATCATTGTTAAATTGACGTTCCAGATTTAGTCTTTAATGCAACAATATTGTCACTGAAATAATTTCAGTGTGGACCCAAGTTGGAACGAGTTTTGTGGTGAAAAAATGAGAATCTCAGTGAGACTGAACTTGACATATGTTAACACAGTGTTATTTACTCAGAAGCAAGTCCTGTTTAGTTCAGTGCACTTGAACTAAGGATTTAGGATTGCAGTTTGAGAGTTGGGATTGAAAGCTAAAGGGCACGTTCAGCATAATATTCTACATTATATTGATATCCGTGCTACATTTATTTTGCCAATACAGTCATGCCTTGGATTAAGAGCATAATTCGTTCCGGAAACGTGCTTGTAATCCAAAACACTCTTATATCAAAGCGAGTCTCTGGCGGGCATGAGCGGGGCTGATTTTGGCCCGCTACGCCCGCTCGAGGCAAGCGATTACATCCCTACACTACTTGTCTTCAAGACCTTGCTCGTTTATCAAGTCAAAAATTTTAAAAAAATTTGCTTGTCTTGCAAAACGCTCTCAGACCAAGTTACTTGCAATCTAAGGTATTACTGTAACACATAATTTTCCAGGACATACAGGGCAATTTTATATCTCCCTATTGCTACAAGATTCAAGCAAGCCCTGAAATTAGTTATTTAGTTGCGAGATATTGTGCCGCTATGATTGATATACGCCGGAGGTTGGTATGGATCTGCTTTTATTGAGAAACTTTAATCATTTCATTTAGAAACTTAGTGTATCTTATTGTATTTCTTTGCTGTATAACAGTTTTAAATTAATTGCTATATGTGCTTTGTGCTTCTACTTTATGTGGATGAGCATGAGCTATTTGCATTGCTGTACTTTGCATATTGTTTACCCTGTGGGCTTTTTGCATGCAGATAATGTTTTATTTTGTGCTGGTCTATGACTGTAATAAAGAGATTAATCTCCCTAATATTCTACATTTTAAACACATACCTCAGCTTGATCACCAAACCCATTTTCAAGTGGGCCAGGAAAGACAGAAAAACCAGATGCAATATGATATTTCATTTGAACACTGAGACATTACAATGAGTCTTCATATGTATGTTTACAACATAATCCTCCATTTAAAGTTCAAATACTAAATTCAGTCCCCGCCCCTGTTTTATGTCAACAGATGAATAATACAATACTGTAGTACGTTATTTAATTTTTAAAAGGGTGCTCCACAATACAATGCATTATTTGAAGCAAGGGTTCTCGAATATCGAGCTTTGATGTTATTTAATGTTATTGTGGATATAAATTGCACAAATTGCTCATCACATCAGCTTTTAGTGGGTTTCTGGTATAGATATCCAAGGGATATACTTTCATTAAGAAATGGCTTTTTGTAAGACTATTGATGGAAAGGGAAAATGCTACAATGGAGATAACAAGCTTGTGATAACATCTCTAATCATCAGGGAATACTCAGAGAAAAATATTAGATTTTTTTCTTTAAAAAAAAAATCCAGTCTGACACAGATATAGCTAAAACCCTACCACAATCTACAAAAATTAAAACTGTGCTATCTGATTGACAAAACACCAGGCTCTCCAGCTCCCAACTCACTTCCTCTTAAGTGATCAGACAGCATCAGATTTCTCAGCCTGAACTATCATTTTTATCTCATCTCTCTTGTTCCTGTGTAATCGCCATATCTAATGGGTAGAGCCACTTACAATTGCATGGACATTAGCTGGGGAGTTTAGCTGACTCCCTTGTGATGCGGTAGATGGATTTGTTCATGCATTTTTAGGAGAGAGAAATAAAAGGTCATTGGAAGAAAAATAGCTCTTTCCATCAAACTTCTTTGATCACAAACTTGTTGTGATCTCTCCATTGCATTTCTGTATCGACCAGAACACTGTTTCTGCTCCTTGATGTATGGGGTGGGGGGATGAGAACACCAGCCTCAGGACACAAAAGTTCAACCCAGAGCATCACATCTTATATTTGTCATCAATGACCATGAAGAAGCCAGTTAGCATACTGCCTGGGCTAATAAGCTGACAGTGATAATGATAGGATTATCTTGAGGAAAGCGCTGAATATCTTACAGGCCATTAAGAATCTGCTTGTTCATTTTGATTGCATTAAGCCTTTCCATCTGTAAGTTCCCACCAAAGAGAAAATATTTAAAACTTTTTGACAGGAGACATCCTATGTAACTTACATCGTTCATTACCACCATCATCTATTTATGCTCTTCCAGCATCATTTGAGGGCTTTGAAGGGGGAACTGTTTGAAACCAGCATATTTCAACTCAGGAAAACAAGGTGATGTCTGTTATTATATTTTCTAATTCTTATTGGCAAGAAAGACAAAAGGCATGATGATACAACCAAAATAAAGCATGACATGTATGACTGTATGACTGTATGATTCCTATCATACAGCCAACGAGCCAGGACATGGGTGTGATGTGTGGTGTGCAGGGCTTTTTTTCTGGTGGAACTCACCGGAACTGAGTTCCAGCACCTTTTCTTCTATTAATTGCATTACAATTTAATCGCCATCTACTCCCGAGGAAATGTAATCCAAGAGTTCCGGTACCCTTTTCTCCAGAAAAAAAGCACTGGTGGTGGTGTGTGTGTGTGTGTGTGTGGAATGTCACAATTTAGGATGGGCAGATATGTCAATCTCCATCTCACTGAGATTACCCTACACAGCTCCGGCCCAGCTTATCTCAAGGAGCGCCTCCAGCAACATCCAAGTAGGCGCTCCAAACAAGGTCTGGCCACGGATCGGCACTTCTCCATTATTCAATCACGCCAGGACGCCAGGCTGGTGGGGACTAGGAAGAGGGCCTTCTCTGTGGCGGCCCCCACATTATGGAACTCCCTCCCTAGTGACCTTCGCCATGCCCCCTCCGTGCTGAGCTCGCCGTGCATTAAAAACATGGCTGTTCAGGCGGGAATATGGGGTGGGTTAGGTTTTTAATGAGAATTTTTTATATTGTTTTTAATTATTATACTTTATTGTGTTTTACTGTATTTTAATTGTACATCGCCCAGGGTGGCCGGGTGGCCGGCCAGATGGGCGATTGATAAATATAATAAAATAAATAAATAAATAAATAAATTATTGGGTTGTTGTTTTTTAGGTCAAATTCGTTTCATCCCATTTCTGCCTCTGTGTGTGTGTATGTGTGTGTGTGTTAACCTGTATGGGAATTTGTACTTTTTGTGCCCATTTTTTCCTAATGTATGCATTAATGTTTGTATTTTTATGCACATTTTTAAATGTACACATTTTACCAAGGTCTTTACATTGCCGAATGCTCTTTTTGTGCATTCCCCCCCCCCCAAGATATGAATTTTGTGCATGTTCCCCTAATACGCACATTTTTTGTGCACGTTTTCCTGAGACAAACAGCATCAGAAAACTGCCTGAAATGTAGATTTCAGAATGCAACTCTATCTCAGCATGCTGAAAGGCTCAGGAGGTGCAAATTGGGTAAATTCATTACAAAACAAAAACGAAAAAAACCCCTCAACAGAACAAATTTCTGTCCCTAATCACAAGCAGATGAGTGCTTGGTCAGGGCTGCTTATGTGAAGTTTCCCCACCTGATTGGCACCATTTCAGTTTAGACTGGGTTGGAAACACAGGTTTGGCCCTGCCCACATTTGTCTAATTGGCACACTGGCAGCAGCTCCGCTGTTTGCTCCATTGTTAGCTGGAGCCAGAATGTCTGAAATATTTCACTCACAAGGACTGCTGAATCGACATAGTTAGCAGTCATTCTACAGATGATAGTCATCCCATCATCCCTTTGTGATAGGCATTGCCTGTGCAGTTGGTAACAGAGGTAGCTCCCATGGGCAGGAAGTCTTTCCACCTTCACTGACTGGCATGGACAAAATATGGGAGCTGCTGCAACCAGGATGTAAGGGATGTCTATTAGCTAAGAGACAGTCACACACACATCACAGGCCACAGCCCTGTGAGACACAACTACAGAGAAGTGGTTTGGTGCATGTCAAGGGAACAAAAGGCTGCAATCCTATGCAGCACTTTCCTGGAAATGAGTCCCATTAAGCACAATGGGATGTACTTTTGAGTAAACTTGCATAAGATTGTGATGTGAGTTATTCCTTATTATGTAACATTCCATTGTTTAGAATAGGATTTACAGCTCAATCCTGTACATGCTCAATGGGGATTACTCCCAAGTAAGCGTGCATAAGATTGCAGCCTTAAATACATCTAACTCTTACTGGATTGTGCCCAGTGGCATAATATTTAGCATAGATCCAGCAAATGTGGGGCATTGTGTTAAATGCCTGGATCAGGTAATCAAGTTTGCAGGCAATTTGATCAGTCTCACACTCCTATGATCTGTTGAGTCTGTACAGTATTTGCTCTTGGAGCCCCTACATTCTTTCAACAGCTTCAGCGAATTTCAAAATTCCAAATGTTATCTTCTTACAATGCAATCCTATACATGTCTACTCTGAAGTAAGTCCCACTGAGGTCAATGGGGCTTATTCCCAGGAAAGTGGCTCTGGACTGCAGTACCAATTGCAGGAACTATTTACTTCTAAGCTAGTGGATATCTATAAACTATCACAAACTTGTTATCTCAGCAGTAGTGTGTAGCTAGCTACAGTGTAAACAAAATATCTTTCTCACACTTTAGTCAGCAGCCAAAGTAAAGATTTAGAGACAACTATATCTTTATTTGGCTGCTGGCTTAAGTGTGAGAAAGATATTTTGATTACAATTAGCAAATAAGTGAGAACAAGAAATCTGAAAAATATTGAAAGTGGTAGCTACTAGTTCATATGCCCCCTTTCCAGGGATGGGGACTCGGACTCGAGGACTCGACTCGTGAGTCGGACTGAGTCCCCCCTCTGACTCGACTCGGACTCGAGTCCCAATATTTTTAATGGGACTCGAGACTCGACTCGGGACTCGAGACCAAGGACTCTTCAACATCCCTGGGCTGTGCCAGAAGGAGTGGAGAGGAGCGTGATTGCCGGCGAAGAGCGCAGGGAAGCGAGGTGTGCCGCTGCTCGGCCACTATGGACGGCTACCAGGAGTGCAGCCCCAACAGTGTGTCAAGATTTATTTTGATTGATGTGTTGCGTACTTGGGAGAGGCAGAAGAAAGACCTGAGATTACTCTGTGTGGCTGCTCTGAGAGTGTTTCTGGTTCCAGCAAGTTCATCACCAGTGGAGCGGGTGTTCAGTGAGGGTGGAATTGTGATGAGATCTCACCGTTCCAGAATGGGGGCCAAACATTTAGAAAAAATCATGTTCCTCAAATGCAACATGGATAAGTTTTAGGAAGTACAGAAAGTTTATTTTTTAAAATCATTTTTCTAAAATGCAACCTTTCAGAGATTTTGGGTTTGGCTGCCTCTGCCTGCCTGTCTGGGGTTCCCAGCCTCCTCTGCCTGCCTGGTCTCTTCTTGACCAGTTCAACAGTTGAATTGTCCAAGACAAAGGCCTCTGCCTGCCTGCTTTGGGGTTCCCTGCCGCCTCGGCCTGTCTGGTTATTTTGGGTTTGTCTGCCTGGTCTGTTCTTGCCAAAATCAGTTGCAGAGTTTTGAAATAAAAAGGCACACTTGTGCCTAGAATTTATTTAAACCACACATCTGAAGTAGCCTTATTTTGTTGGGAACAAACCCCATTGATTTTAATAGGGACTCGTGGAGTCAGCTTTCCTTTCATCTGGGAACCGGTGGCCTATTATTTTGAAACACAGAAAGTAAAATACTTGTTAGTAAGTATGAAAACTGTATGAATGCTTCCTTAAAGGGGAAAACCAAAAGTTTATAGTTGGAATAACAAGGGCATGATCTTGCTAAAGTTAACCATGGGCAGAGCAATTGTATACTCACATTACACCAGGACTGGAGATGATATGTTGTCACTAGGCTGGCAGAATGGCTGTTGTGTCTGATGCGTGCTCAGGCAGGTGGGAAAACCCAACCTCAAAAGATACAAAAATGGCATGACACACTGCCGCAGCCCACCAATCAGGGATTGTGCTGGTGGTGATGTCTACATGCCCTGTGGACTTGGAGGCAGTCAACCCATGCAGGAGAAGCCAGGGGCATGTCTATCACATTGCCACACTCCCCAAATACAAGGAGGTCAGAGAACTCTGTGGCTGCCACAGAGCAGGCAAGAGAGCCCCGTGGAAGTGATAAAGCAGGAACAAACACACTCAGGGGGTCACTGATCCAACTCCCCCTGTGGGCAAAACATTATACCATGGAGAGTAGCTTACCTGCATGTGGAGATGATGGGGCAGGGGAACCACTGCTTCCCACTCTTAGGGAATGTTAGATCTATACTGAAGAGTGTTAGAGCAATAATCCAGTTCAGTTAAGATACAATATTCAGAATAGATATGGTGATGTGAGGAAGGTGGCTACTAAGCAGAGGGTCTTTTCTGTTGTGGCACCCCGGTTGTGTAATGCCCTCCCCGGAGAGGCTCACCTAGCACCTACATTGTGGTCTTTTTGGCATCAGGTGAAGACTTTCTTATTTCCCCAGGCATTTTATTCTTATGGTCCCTGTTATTTTTTAAGTCTGTTAAGGCTCAATCAATCCTATGCATGTTTAGATGGAAAAAAGTCCTACAGTTCCCAGCATGCCCCAGGCAGCACAGTTGTGTTGGACTGGGGCATGTTGAGAACTGTAGGACTTTTTCCCCATCTAAACATGCATAGGATTGTGCCCATACAGTTTTTAAAAAGTTTTTACACTGCTGCTGGTTTTTACTTTGGTTTTATACTGTAGTTTTAAATTTCTAAAAGTTTTATATTATGGCTGTATTTTATGGTTTTAAGTGTTGTGAACCATCCAGGGAGCTTCAGTTATTGGGTGGTATAGGAATGTAATTAATTAATTTATCATTACATATATATCCCACCCCTTTCCTCTTGCAAGGAACCAAGGTGACTTACGTCGTCCTCCTCTCCATTTTATCCTCCCAACAACCCTGTGAGGTAGGTTAGCGTGAGAGTTTGTGACTGGCCCAAAGTCACCCAGTGAGCTTCATGTCTGAATGGGGACTACAACCCAGATCTCCCTGAGCCCCCAGTCCAACACTCTAACCACTACATGACACTGACTCTCAAATAAATAAATAAGAGGGGGAGGGGAAACTGGCAGACAGTCACAACACTTATACTTTGTGGTGTGGTTGCTGCCTTCCCTTTCTTACCTGTGGGGTCTGGAACCTCCCATTGTTGGAGTGAATGTAGTGGGGTTGGGTGTCAGATGCTTGTGTCTGACGTCCTGAGACGGAATATCTATTTGGGTTCTAGGCAGAGAAGTGTTACCAATGTGTTCAAGTTC
The DNA here is from genome assembly GCA_021292165.1 of Shinisaurus crocodilurus. Taxonomy (NCBI): domain Eukaryota; kingdom Metazoa; phylum Chordata; class Lepidosauria; order Squamata; family Shinisauridae; genus Shinisaurus; species Shinisaurus crocodilurus. The sequence goes on along the minus strand of CM037880.1, from coordinate 209,321,581 downwards.
TTAACTCTGTTGTGAGTCCAGGCTGTGTGTTGTTGTTTTCAATCTTACCACGTCCTATTGAAATCAGCTGGGAGGGAAATTATTTTCACCAAGTCTGGGGCCAACATAAACTAAACAACAACTTCTTCTTCCTCTTCCTCTTCCTCTTCTTCTCCTTCTCCTCTATTTATTTATTTATTTCTATACTGCCCAGTAGCTGAAGCTTTCTGAGTGGTTTACACCAACTCAAAAATACAATAAAATACAATATAAAATACAAACAATAAAAACATCATTAAACATTCACTACTATTTAAAAACCAAATTTAAAAATTACTTAAATAACTAGGAACAAATTAATACCACTAGACTTGTGAAAAAGCTGACATAATACCCCCCCCCATGTACTATTAGGAGCTGTTAAATGCCTCGACATAGAAGGCAGTCTTAACCTGGCACTGAAAGGTAGAGTTGGCCTCAGGGGGGCCTCAGTGGGGAAATCGGTCCACAATTGGGGGGGACGCCACTGAGAAGGCCCTCTTCCTTGTTGCCACCAACTGAGCCTCCCTCAGAGGTGGCAGTTGGAGGAAAGCGGCCCCAGATGTTGAGTGTAGTGTCCAGGTAGATTGTGGTTCTCCTATATTAATTAATTAATTATATTTATACCGCCACCTTTCTTCTTGCAAGGAACCCAAGGCGGCTTACATAATCCTCCTCCTCTCCACTTTATCCTCAACAACCCTGTGAGGTAGGTTAGATAGTCTATATGACCATAAACTGAAGGCAGGGCTGGATTGAGGCCAGCTGATGCCGTGAACACAGCCCAATAATGGCGCCCCCTTGGCCCTTCCATTGCTTAATCCAGAGCTGATTGAAGGGTGAAAGATATGTGCTGCATATTAATAGCATATTATGGAAATGTGCTACCTCCCTATGCAGCTCATGTCCTGCCCATGAACATGCCCCATTTGTGCAGTGCCGACAGCATTTCTGGGGTGATCTTCCTGCATATTTTCATGATGGCAGCATATCTCAATTTCTTCCAGAGTAGTAGGGGTTTCTACTGAATCCTATTGCCTTTCAGCCAGCAGATCTTGAGTATAGGATTTCTCCCTTAGTTTTTAAATCCTATTAATTTTAATGGGAGAGAATTGAACATGTGCATAAAATCAATGTGTGTGTTGTTGTTGTTGTTGTTGTTATATATATATATATATATATATATATATGCTTCACTTTTGCTTGATCATGCCCCCCTACTGTTCATCAAAAGGGCATGTCATTTACAAAATCATTATCAAATAGGAGTGCTGGTTTGTTTATTTTTAATTATCCTCTGTAAAAAGTCAAGTGTGTTTGGAATGTCTATTTTGGAAAGGGTTTAATGAAAATAATTTGTCTTCTATGAACCCATTTTTAAATAAATAAATACATACATACATACATACATACCATAGTTCTAAATAGCATCATTCACCTAACTGCATTTTCTTTTCTTTTCTTTTTGCCCTGAAGCTCAGAATTTCTCTAGCCTGAGAGCAATACACAGGTGTCTAGTCACATCTCTTATATTGAAACGGCTTGCATTTCACAGCTAATTTCCCCACAAGCTTTTTAAAAATATCAAGAAGTTGACTGATCTTCTGGATATCTCACTGTACTGTGGCAGGCAGAAAGCCCAACTCACAAACCCACTGAGCCAAACTGTTTGGGTTTAGGCAGCGTTAGTCTGAAGTGATAAGTAAGAGAACTGAATCAGCTTAAATTGATGGGCTGATACAGGCATGGCACAGGAGAAGGAAAATCCGTGATCTTCATTATCATTATTTTTTAGTTCTCCTTATAGTAGCAATGAGGGGCTTCAGTTTTGATCACAAAATCAACACTAGGGGAAGGGCTGATATCTCTAATCTAAGTAGCCTCACTCCTCCCATCGGTTGTATTCATTCCAGCGGGGGGGGGGGGAGCAGACACATATATTGAGCCTGTGTTTCCCACCCACCCCCACCATCTTGGCAGGAGGATTTAGGACATGAAAATGTCCCTGTGGGCCAGATGTGCTCTCCTGGGGGGATACATTTGGCCCATAGGCTGGAGGTTCCCCATTCCAAGCCTCGGCGGCAGTAAGAGCCCTCAGGCCCTGGAATGACTCTAACCACCCTGGACAGGAAGAACTATACGATGGCTTCCTGATTCTACTAATCCTTGCCTGGATTTTGGGTGTTTTCCTTTGGTTGTCCTTTGGTCCCGCCTCTTGGTTTGTCCTTAGGTCCTGATTTGCTCTTCCTTCATCCCGCTCAATTATAATTCCCTGGTGCAACTCATCTGGCTCATCTCAGACTGCTGCGTACAGCTGAGTCCTGACAATAAATCCCAACCTTCCATGATACATGGCTCATATCATTACACTACTTCTGTAAGCATGTAAACTTGCAACAGGTGACCAAATGTAATCCACCAAACCAACACAACACTAGTTATCTCAGAAATGTGTATTTACTGATATATACCATGTGCTATGTGTATATATATTATCATTATATAGTTTAGTCACTAGGACTTACCTGTATCTGTGTGAAGCTGGGCATTTCCTGTTATTGTTTGTTCTTGTGGGTGAGAGGCAATAAAGTTCTTGTCCAACTTCTTGATTGGTGTGTCCTCTAAGTCTTCCATGACATTTGTCACATACAGAGAGCTCCCCATGTAGTTGCAGGCAGCAATTTTCACCAAGCAAGAGCAAAACCTCAATTAGAGTTACAACTGAATTTCACTTTACACAAAATCAAAAAGAGAGAGAGATTCAATAAAGCTATTGATTTTTTTTCAGGGTGGGGGGTTTCTACACATCCCTCAGGAAGACTTCAGAACTCAGGATCACAGAAGACATATTAAGCCATAACAAGAAATAGGTAAACTACAGTAAGGAAATATTTTTTTGATGATTCAAGCAAGCAATACACTACTAGAGGAGTCCATTGCTTAAATCTATGCTCTCTGGGAGATGTAATCATCTCAAAGCTTCTGCCGCAGCTGAACTCTAATGGAGCAATGAGTTGTAGCAACATGATTTCTTGTCTGGATCTTGACTTAAGCTTCAAATATGTGTCATGCACATTTCCATTTAAAATATGTCAGAAGGGTGAATCCACACAATCAAATACTACTAATAAGAAGTCTGAATGGTGATGTTGCATGTTCATAAGAACTCTAAATGCTGTCTTTGAGAAATTCGTGTGTGTGTGTGTGTGAGAGAGAGAGAGGGGGGGGGGCAGTGTCAGTGGTTGGCATTGTTGGGCACCTGCTGAAGTCCACAAAGGGGGCCCATTTGCCAATTCCTGGAGCACCCTGGACTTGTTTTGCTTCTTCATTGATGGCACTTCCTGTTCATTTGTCCACCCTACACAAGTAAGCAATGACAGGAGCAAGGAGAGGAGTACAGCCTCTGCTTGCCCTGCCTTCTCCCTCTGAGCAGATTGCATCTAAAGGAAGAAGGCAAGTGAATGGGCAGCAGTGAAGAGGAAGTGGGCCAACAGGCCACTGAGAGCATCTTTCCCAGGGATCCCTGAAAACCTGGGGATGGGAGTGTGTGTATGTGTGTATTAGGCTAGCTATAGCCTATTATCTATAAACAGACTAACTATTTGTTCTGTATTAACAATTATTTCATTTATCCCTTCAGTAAGAGGATCTTGGCTTGAAACGTGATGGGATTTGACATTTTTTTGTTAAAGCTTTTTTTATATATCAACTTTAGGGGAGGAAAATGTTCCTTTTCACATCTCCATATGCCAGGTATACCATCTCAGCACTCTGGTGGCTAGCTTCTATTCACAGCTTTTAGTTCTACCCCCTCTTCTCCCAGGAATCCTCAGTTGCCCTCCTACCATTTCCCTATTTATAAAACTTTGATTCGGATTAATAGGTGTCATGATCTCATCACAAAAATATTTAGAACGGGAGCGTCCAATTAGTCTTTATCACAATGCATTAACCTTTGCTTAAACAACAACATTAATCAGTGCATTCACTCAAGTGCTCAGATGCTAAAAACATGGTATGAATGAATGTTGCTTCTCCCAGCTCCTGTTATTTTTTGCCATTACAAGTGAAACAGAAAAGTCAGTGGACAGGATTAATATAGGATAGCAGTTTCATAAGGGATGATTAACAAAATAGGGTTGCTTGGAAGCCACTGAGTTCAACGGGATTTTGTTTTTCATGGTTAGAATCCTTAGGATTGCAGCCTAGATCAGTTCCATATGTCCTGTACCTGTAAGTTGAATGAAAACCTTCATTGGCTAGAATCTAAATATATGATGCAACTCATCATCAAACTGTACACTGGAGCAGCTGCTGGAATATGAGCATGGAACTCCATTGGAAAAGCAGCAATATTGTTAATCAGCTGTTTGGTAGAACATGTGGGTAATCACTGATCCATGCTATCATTTCATTTCTCTAGCAGGGCTGCCCAAATGCATACTTCCCTAGAATCTTGAGTGTGCTATGGATTTATGAGAAATTTGTTTCAGTTCATTTTTGATCAGCATTTATCCACCTCCCACCTCCCGGACCAAAGATAGACTTGAACACAATCTGCTGTTGAAGTCTGTACATTTCTGAGCTTCCAATGTGATTCACAGACCCCCCCCAAAAAGCATTCAACAGCATGCATACATTTGAAAAATGTGCATGAAAAATGCTTACTTTTGAAAAATGCACAAACATGCTTTAATCAATGGGAGAAGAATGCATAGGTTTCAAAGATGCACACAAGTGGTAGGTACATTTAGGAAAAAATATGCACAAAAATTTACATGGATTTTCATCCAAAATAATAATAATAATAACAAAGCTCACAATCTAATATGGACATGAGACGGAACAAGCTTTGAGGTGGAATTTGGAGAATTGTCCACTAGGACATATGTGCTGGTTCTGAAAATGCACTTCCCCAACAGGATCCTAGTAATGGTTTACTATGAGAATGTCTCTCTTTTCTTTCTGTGCTGCATCACCAGCATTCAGAAGAAACATAAGATGAACTAAAAAGGCATTCTTACTGTGCAAGTGGTAGATCTCATATCTGGATAGTAAGTTCCCTACACATACAAAAATAGCATGCCAGGGAGATACCAGGCTAGAACCCTTTTCTCTGGTATACTAGTTCTGTATGCAGAGGAGTTTGTTTTCAGATCTGTCTGATTTTTGGCAATTCCCCATTCCCCTAATTGACTCCAGAACCACATCACACATTGTTCAGGAGTGCACACACCCCACCAACTCTCCAGGGAGTCTTTCCTTGTGGTATAGGAGACTGAGGGCTTTTCTACATGAGGCATTTATTGTGCGCTCATGATCCCTCAACCACAGACGTTTGTGGGGCCTTTTCAAGATGTTGTCATGCTCCAGGTCCTCTTCTGAGTTTCCCAGCCATTCTCGCTGTGTTTTTTAAAAAGAGGAAAGTCTGGTATTTTCCTGGATGGCGCCATTATTCGCTACAGAGGCTGAGGGTAATTTCGCCATTCCACTCTATACCACGGCATCACCTTGTGTTGTGTAATGGAACATATAAAAGCATATAGAAAGACAAAGAGGAAAAAAACCCTCATATGAAGGAAGTGTGAAAGGTGAAAAAACCTCATGTGAAGGAAGCTCTTATCCTCCCACAAAGAAAATGGAACAAGAAGCCTCGGTAAGTCTCCAGGTTAAATGCCTCATGTAGAGAAGCCCTGAAAGTGGAAGGAAAGAACAGGAAACCTTCCTTTTGTGAACTTCCTTAAGCTAACCCATTTTAGGGCCCAGTCACTGTGCACGTGGGCTTTTATAGCAGGCCTATAGCAGTAGGCCAGAAATGTCTGAGTCTCCCTATAGAATAACTCTTCTTAGCTGAATACTTCTTTCATTTGCATTTTTTCTTGTGATGTATGTTAGCTTTCTAAATGTTCAAACTGGGTCCTAGACTTGAATGTAGTTGGCATGTATTCCAACAAAGCTGCATTTTGTCAGCTCCCTCAATAATTATGAGTAAACCTTCAGCTTTCTGTGTGAAATGGAATTTTTGATCATATTTTTGCCTCCAAGAACCATTTTAAATTGGCAAACATTGCATTTATTCCATTATTTGCTATCATAAAAGCGGAGTTTAGCAAAGAGGGCAGTTCATATGTTGAGCAGAAAACACCCAGTGATTACTAGTGCAATACACTAATTTGACTTATTACAAAGAATAATACAACAAAGATTAGATTAATTTCGATTGTGGATGTTGCCTATCCACATTTGTTTTTCCTGCATTATCAATGTGAATTATAAGCATTATATGTTTTTCCTTTTAGCCACAGCCACAGAGTGACTTGAAAACTGAACTGAATAACAGAATTCTATTAGCATGAATATTAGGATTTTTTCCAGTTGGGTGCATTTGAAGAATACTATCCATTGCATTTCAGAGTTATTTGGATTTCTTTCTAAATAACCTAGGTGATATTAATGAGGGATGCTTCTTTGTGCCTGAATGGTTTCTTTAGGCTAGAGACCCAAGCTGGAAGTAGCATTATCTAAAAAAGATTTCTTAGGGCATCTTGGTGTAACTTCATACAAATAATTCAATGGGATTTATCTATGAATGATGTGGGTGGATATATCTGGGTGGAGATATCTAGCCAAAATAAATTCCAAGAGATGCTGCCCCTTATGTAGTTACAATATATCAAGAGATGTTCATCCCTAGTGTCCATGGTTCAGTTAAATTCTGCTTTACTCTACAGTATCACATTTCAGGCCACCTTAAATAACAGCAACTGCTAACCCCCAGGTTGGATCTGCCTTTAGAATCCCTCTGCAGCAATGCCTTTCAGTGACAAAATTACCATTATTAGTAAACAGAAATTTCAGTTGGAGGATTCTAGCCTCACTCTTACCTCTCAGAACATCAGCATGGAGGAATATGCACCACATCATCAAAAGCCTGCAAAGGCAAACCGGTGCAGTCAGAATATATCAAGTGCAACCAGTGGCGTAGCGTGGGTTGTCAGTACCCGGGGCAAGGCAAGTAATTTGCGCCCCCTAACCCGTGGATTTTAGCACTCGAGTCTCTTCCACTAGATTAGTTAAAGAAACCCTTACCCCCTAAGCACATGTATTGTTTGTTATGAAAATACTGATGTAATTAAAGTAAAATGCATCTAAATACAAGTTTATTTTCAAACACTTTATTGAGTGCGAACATGCATTACACATTCTCCACATTTTCAACCATCGCTGAGCCGGCTACGGAGGGGACGCTCTTCTGCGTGTCAAGAGGCGAGAGCAGCCCCAGCGCTGTCCCTCCAGCCCAGTGTCTTGCTCTCAAGAGGATCCCCGGGAAGCTCCCAAGCTACGGGGCGGGGGGGGGAGGCACGGCCTCCCCCTCCAGCTGGGGGTAAAGCCGAGAAGGTGTAAAAGCCCACCTCCCCCGCTGGGCACTGACAGCCCGCCCCTCCCGGCCAAAAGTTTGGGATCTCGCCTGTTGCAGTGGGGCGGGGGCAGGCAGCTTCCCCCTTCGGGCGGCTGCCTCCCCTCCTCCGCTCCCATCTTGATGACCACCCCACTGGCCGGAAGATATTCTCCGCCTGGCGGGGGTCCATGCTCCAGGGGAGATGGATGCCGGAGCGGGGGGGGCGTTCTTTACCTCCAGGGCGCTTTGGCCGACTCACGGGGCGGGGGGGCAACACAAGCCCCTCCGCAGCCCCCCGCCCCCTCCGTCCGTTCGGCGCTTGGGATCGCGGACGGCTCCTCCGGGCCCCTTCCCGGGCGCAAAGGGCAGCCTGGGGAACGGCGACCCTCACCCAGCTTCTGGACGGCGGCGGTGAGGAACCTCTGCCCAGAGGAGGGGCTCCGCAGGGGCCGGGGCGCCGGCGGGGTGGCCGGCGGAGGGGCGACCGGCGGAGCTGGAGCTGCCGCATGGGGCGGCTCGAGCCCAGGCGCGAGCTTCCCCGGGCGGCGTGGCGGCGGCGCGGCTCCTCCCTTCTCTCCTCCATGCAGCAAACCCACTGAGGGCGCGGGTCCACAGCGCCCCCAGCGGCAGCCGCCGCGGGCGGAGCTTCGACGCGGCGTTGACACAGCCTCCGTGAGCCCGCCCTCTCCGCTGCCCGGGAGCGCGAACCCCATATTGCGCCGTGCGGCGGCCCCCTGCACCCCCACGTAGCAGAGTGCAACTTAGTAGCTGTTGAGCTGGAAACCGAAGGGAACCTAACAAGAGAATGTGGAGAAAATATGTTCAGAAAATAGAGGCTGGCAAGATTAGAATATAACAAGGTGTCTGTAGTTAAAAAGAGTGCAGAATGGCTAAATCTCTTTGAGTCGCTCAACTGGAATGGAGAGGAGCACTAATGGAGTGCCAAGGATGGTTCTGGCAGAGCCAAAACCCTGCAACAGAGAAGTGAACACAATGGGGGATGAGAAGACTTTGCAGACCAATGTCTTCTTGGCTGGAAAAAAAGAATGCATGAAGCATCTGGTTATCTAGAGCTTTATGTCCTTGCTCTTGAATAGCTGCTGCCAGTGCTACAAAGCTTACCTTAGAGTGATGAAACGGTGCTCAAAGGGTTTGGGACATTGCCTTATTCATTCCTGAGCTTGACTGAGGGGGAGTTATACATTGTTTAGTTGCCAGTATACCAAGAAGAAACATTTTGTATATTTCAATATATGTAGCAGGGGGAAGGGTGGTGGTTAGCAATATTGAAATATAAAGCATGAGGCCAGATGGTGTAACTGTGGCCAAGTGAAGCTAACTTTGCTTAACAGGGAAGGCGCAAATTAATCCAGTATGGCAGTGGCTGCTCCCACCATGGATTTCTCTTCTCTTAGGGCAGATTATGTTAAAGTGTATGCATTAAGGATGACAGTTTAATCAAAATCAGCCTCATATAAAACTCACTCCTAATCACACCTGGAGGGCAATAGCAGCAAGTATGAACTGGCTCTCTTACTAAGATGGAAGGAAGGTTAATTTTCTGTTAATTCTAATTGATTTCACATTAGCAATCCAGGGGATCTTTGGGTCAGAGAAATTTTTGTGTTTAGAAACACTTGTGTTCAGCACACTTCACTTTCTGGGACAACTCAGGGACTGTGTAAGGAGCTGCTCCTCACTCAATAGTCCCCTATGGGACTATTATCCTCCTGTTAGTATTTTCTTAGGGGACACCAAGCAATAAAGGTTGGATCACCAGCAGGATGGGGGCTTTGATTCATTCATTCATTTGCTCATTCATTCATTCATTCATTCATTGGAATTATATGCCTTCTTTTCACCATACAGAGCCAAGGTGCCTCACTGAAGCAATGTGAAAAACAAATCCAAACAATCCAAAACAACAACAGGAGCAGGCATCAACAATTCTGCTTGCCATGCTTTCTATGGCAAACATGGTGCCACCCTCTGGGGCATGTGATGGACCATCAGTCTTACTTCCAACTTTGAAGCTGCAGAGTTGGGCAGGATAATTCCAAGTGCCCCATAGCAATTCCCAGCTCCTCACCTGTTCTAAAATTGGGAGGAAAGCTGTGGATGGAGCCAAACTAGATCCTCCAAGCTAATCTTTCCTGTTTGGGAGTGGGAAATGTGGGGGGGGGCATGTTTGAAGGCATCTTGAGTGTCTTAAGTCCACTTGCTTTCCACTCAGCTGCTTTGGAGGAGGCTTGCCTGGGCACTATTGCCCAAATTTACCTCTAATTTGACAAGAAGTTAAATGGGGGGCAACAACTAGTGGTGTATGAGATCCCCCCCTAATCTTACTGAGAGTCTTCTAATCATCCTTAACAATTTTTCAACATGTGACAATATTAGATTGCATTTATCTTATCTTGAAATTCCTATAGAAGTTTCATCTGGGAAGAGGAATGTCCTGATTTAGCCTCAAATTTCACTTTAGGTCCAATGCAGCCACAAGTCTAGTAATAAATGAAAAAAAACTCAGTGATGACTACCTTTGTTTATTTATATTTTTATCACACCATTCCTGCAAGGAGCTTAGATCAGTGCACATCATTCCCCAGCATGCATTTTATTGTCACAGCAACCATATGAGCTGGGTTAGGCTGAGAGAAAGAGAACTAAGATTTTGAGAATTAAAATAAACTTATTTTTATTTTGTTTGCTACCCAAATCCTACGTGTCAGCTTGGCGTTATTAACCTGCTTTACTTTTAAATCTACACACACACCTTTGTACCCACAGCATCATAAATTTAAGCTAGATCCTTAATAACCAGCATTAATCTTTTCCCTCATTAGTAGGGGAAAGGTTTCATTTGACCCTCCCCTCAGGTTTTCAAGTGTTGATGCTTGGCTTGAGAAGGGTTTATGTTTATTCTAGTCCAGCATATTGACACTAGGGATCCTGATCTACGTTCTGTAGTAAGTAACCAGAAGTATGCACTCTGGTCACTTTTTAGAATACAGAAGTGCTGGCGTGCTCCCCCATGCATGTAGGCACAATCAGTGTTGCAGGCTAGGAACAGTATTGGCAGCTGTTAGGTGACACAAAAAATCCAGGGGAGCAAGGGGAGAGATGATAGAGGTGTACAAAATTATGCATGGTGTGGGGAAAGTGCATAATACTAGAACCTGGGGTCATCCAATGAAGCTGAATGGTGGGAAATTCAGGACTGATAAAAGGAAGTACTTCTTCTCACAGCACATACCAAAACGATGGAATTCACTACCACAACATGTAGTGATGGCTTCAGAGTTGGATGACTTTTAAGGAGATTAGACAAATTCATTGAGGATAAGGCTATTAATGGCTACTAGTTATGATGGGTATATATTACCTCCAGTATCAGAGGCAGTATACCATCTGGTATATCAGCAACTGCAAAGCAGTTGTTGAGGAACAGAAGCAGGAAGGTGCTGTTGCACTCATGTCCTATTTGTGGGCTCCCCACAGGTAGCTTGTTGGCCACTATATCAACAGAATCAGACCTTTGGTCTGATCCAGCAGGGCTCTTCTTATGTTCTTATCAGTAAAGTTTCACCTGGCCTTATACAGTTTTTGACTTGATTCTGGCTCTCCAGTCTGAGAAATGTGTTGCTTGAATCAAAAATAGGATGTATGAAAAATTGTTTCAGTTCATTTTTGATCAGGATGTACTCAGTTCGTGCCTTCTGGACTGAACACAGACTCAGACACAATCTGCAGTCAAAGTACATACATTTCCGAGCTTATAGTGTGATTTGCAGGCCCCAAAAATGTGTTTGACTGCATGCATGTATTTGAAAAATGGGCATGAAAAATGCGTACTTTTGAAAAATGCACACGCATACACTTTGATCAGTTGGAGAAGAATGCATACATTTGAAAGATGTATGCAGCTGATGTGTACATTCAGAAAACTACACACAAAAATAAGCATGGATTTTCATGGGAAAAGAAAAATGCAAAGCTCTCAATCTGATATGGACTCAAGTCAGAACAAGTTTCAATATGGAATTTGGAGAACTTTGTCAAGCTCAAGTTTTGCTGATTCACACATCCCTAGAAAACAAGACTGCTTTCAGACTGCCTGCTAACCCACCTGTTTATTGGTATGCTTTCAATGCTTGCTGAGAGCTTGCTTTGTCTCCAGACCTCAAGTGAGCACATCGACTGATTGTATAAACCACCCTAAATGGTGAACTGAAAAATAGAAATGGCTTTCTGCAGTCTTTGCCACTATGAAAGAACCTCTTGATTCAAACAGAGGATACGGTGACTTAAGGTTACACACTTCCCAAAACTTCCAAAGACTTTTTATCTCTCCATGTACTTTTGATTTGCACTGCTTTATATTTAATAGTACATGGCTTGATGTAGCCTGGCATGCATTTATTGCCTTCAAAAAATGGAACAAGAAATGTGGCAAGGAATGAAATACCCTTGTGGGCATCCTTCATTAATCATTATTCAGACTCACTTTATAATAGCTGCATTATCTCCTTTTACTTCCTATGGAGTACTTACAGACTGCTGTTCCTCAAAATAGGTGCCCCCCCTCTCCTTTTCATCATACACTGTGATTTTCTTCTTTATGTGGTAGAATGAGTGACTATTGTTCTTAGACACTCTAAAACATTATACTGTAGATTCCTTAAGTCACCTTGAATACATGTTCCATCCGACATCATCTTTAGGAGGAAATCCAATTATCATGAAATTGTGTAAAATGTTTCTGGAAAGAGCTGTGTTTGTTTAATACTTGGGGGCAGTATCCTGTGCTGCCTATACACTAGCATGACGCTACTGCAACAGGAAACTAGAAGTCCTGAAGCATCCAGAAAGAATAATAGAATCATAGAAATGTAGAGTTGGAAGGGGGCTTCAAGGCCATCGAGTCCAACCCCCTGCTCAATGCAGGAATCCAGGTCAAAGCATTCCTGACAGATGGCCGTCCAGCTTCACCTTGAATGCCTCCAGAGTGGGAGATCTCACAACCTCCCTAGGTAATTGGTTTCATTGTCTTATTGCTCTAACAGTCAGGAAATTTTTCCTGATGTTTAGGTGGAATCTGGCTTCCTGTAACTTGAACCCATTATTATGTGTCCTGCAAACTGGGATGATCGAGAAGAGATCCTGGTCCTCCTCTGTGTGACAACCCTTCAAGTACTGGAAGAGTGCGATTATATCTCCCCTCAGTCTCCTCTTCTGAAGGCTAAACATGCCCAGTTCTTTCAGTCTCTCCTCATAGGGCCTTGTTTCCAGTCCCTCTATCATCTTTGTTGCCCTCCTCTGAACCCTCTCCAGTTTGTCTACATCCTTCTTAAAGTGGGGTGCCCAGAACTGGATGCAGTACTCAAGATGAGGCCTAACCAGAAATGCTTGTTTCTGTAATGGGGCAGATCAGCGGAGCTCACAGAAGGGAGCTCTGCTGACCTGTCTCGATCTGGAAATTAGCGGTTCTGCTAATTTCCAGGGTTGCTTTTAGAAGCTCTAGTTCCTGTTGCAGGGCAGTCCTATGGGTGCAACAGAACTAGGCACGACAGCAGGATAGGATGGATGTTGCCCTGGGTGTAGAAAAAGTTGCTGCAACTAGAGCTGCTCCTTTATTGTTCTATTGGTTTTCTTTGCTCTTTGTTCCATTATTTCTGAATTCTTCTGATTGGACTAGTGATATTTTGGCTGATATTTTGGCATGAATGTGGAGGATTATTATGGGACACTAAATGCTCCTCTGAACCATGCCCATTGTTACAGAGTGCCATACCAGGGCACATGCCCCAAATGATCTGAGCTATGCCCCAAATCTTTTGAGTTGTCCCAATATCATCTGCCTTAATGCAAGCTTGCCTCTTTCTCTGAGTTCAGTAGCCTTTCAGTGACTAGGAGACTTTAGCACTCACTCCCTTAGCAGACCAATACAGGGTGCAGCATGAAGGCAGAAGCCTTTTAAGCCATAGGAGATTCTGCTGTCACCATTCCTTCCACTGCCTACTCATTTTTTTTCTCTTTCCCTACCTTTCTGCTCTTACACATTGGCTGGGCCCATACAACACTTTAAACCCATGAGGCTGGTACAAAGATACTTGGCTGATACTTGGCTGGTACCAAAGATACCATGGCTGGGGCACACAGTATCAAAAGTTACTGTGACATTGAGTAATTGTAACAAAGTCACACTCCCTCTGTCCCTCTCCTGATGAAGGTCATCCACCAGGGCAACCAAGCCCAATTCCGTTCCATAACCAGGCCACACTCTGGACTGAAATGGGTCTAGGCAATCAGTATGCTCCAAGAATGTCTATAGGTGAGTTGCCGTTAGGGGTTGGCAATCCACTGAGACCCAACCCACTTCCAGCTTGGCAGCCACCGCTGCTCCTCCTGCCAAGCTGGGCTGAAGGCGAGCACATGCCACACCGCTCACCAGACTTCCAGGTTCCCAGCAGGCCATTGTTTACATAGAAAATGCCTTAAGATACGTCAAAAGCAGCCACAATTTGCACAAATTATGCAAATTGTGGCCACTTTGGGCATATCTTAAGGCATTTCTACATAAACAGCGGCCCACCGGGAACCCAGAAGTTGCTTCCCCAGCTCTACTCGGGAGAATGTGAGTCAAGGAAGAAGTAAGTGGGATGGAGTGGGGGGGGGGTTGAGCCTGCTAGTCCGCTGGATTTTTACCCCCCGAACGAAATCCTTGTGCATCCCTAGTTGCCACCACCCTCTTGAGCCCTTTGCCCAAAAAGAGAGTATTCATTTCTGGGCACCTCTTGTTTCTTATTGTGTTTTTTTCCCCAGGAGTGGTCATATCACTGCCTCCTTAAGGGCAGCAGGGACCACTCCATCACACAATGATGTATTTATCATTTCCTGGACCAGCCAGTCAAACCCCCTGAGCTAGCTTGAATAAACCAATTAAAAAGAAGAAGAGGAGGAGGAGGAAGAGGAGGAGGAGGAGGAGGAGGAGGAGATTTCTACATGTATATTATCCTAAAATACACATTTTGGTAATCTTTTGAGCTGTGAACTGCACCGCAACATTTGAACAAGCATGAAATGCTCCCTACCTTCTCTCACTGTGCTGCAACACAACAAGGAGATTGGAAAGTGCCACCTTCTTGCTGTGGCGCAGCAGGGAAATTCTCCTTTCTCTCTACCTCTAGAAGAATGGGCAAATGTGTTCATCGTTTCCCACCCCCTCCGGAAATGGCAAAAAGATGGTCCATCTTCACAGTTCCAATCTTTGAAGCATTTGTTCCCCCCTCTTCAGCTAAAAAGGCTCCCAGAGCAGCAATAGGAACAAGACTGTCCCTGCCTGTAGGCTTACAATCTAAGTATCACAGGGGGTACACAGGCATGGAGAGGCTGCTGTACCATGCTGTCTATCCCCCATCCCCTGATGAACATGGAGAGCTCCTACACTTGAGAAAGGATGCTGCCCAATCAGGATCCCTCCTTGAGTGTAGGAGTTCTGCATATGCATATCTGTATGTGCAGAGAACTCCTTCTCATGAATATCCACTGGATTTTCATCAGGAGAGGGTGGAGGCGGTACACATTTCCAGCTATGGGTGTGGCTAGCCAGTGTAGCCCCAAAAACCTCTCCTCACATTAATTGTGTGCACAGAAAGGTTTGTGTGACCCAACCTCCCACCCCTTGAAGAAAGGGGGATGGGGAGGGAAGAAGAAAAAAGCAAGCTCAGGCACCAATCTTTAAAGTTAAGTCATAGGCCGTATAATGACCAGCAGGATTGTTTTTACAATCCTGAACCACATTATATCCCCAAGCTGCTTGCTCTGATCTGCCAACATGGTAAGGAGTGAAGGGGTGGTGTTTTCATCACCCTTCACCATATTAATAGCCTGTATTTATTAACTGGCCCAGAATCCTCTGTAGTACATCAAGTCCTGTTTCCATACTCATTTGGCATCCGGGGATCTGTCCTGGATCTTAGCTGTGGTAGAATCTGGTGGCATTCCTAGTCTGCACAGATATAGCAGACCTCCACAACAAAGTTGAATGTGTCCCACTAACCATGCAGTACTTGAGACCTTCTTTTTTATTTATTTATTTATTTATTTATTTATTTACTTATTAACCTCAGGCATGCAAGTAAAATGTTATTAAGCAAAACATTGATTAAGGCTATAGCAGGCTGCCATACATGAGGACTATCTATGGCATCGTGGGTCACATAGATCTATTCTAGAAGCACCCAGATATCTGTTGGAACCATGCTTCGCCGCTTATAGATCATCATCCTCAGGCATGTATATTTTTCTCCTCTACTGTGTTCTTTAAAATAAATACAACATATCACCTTGCTGAACTTGTTTTAATGTCCCTTCTCTATTTTCTCATCATACCTTGCAATAGCACCTGAATATTTAGCAAACAGCCAGCCCGATCAGAATCTGCAGGGTCATCAGTTGACTTAAATTAATTTTCTTGGGCATACAAGCTATTCGAGTGAAACTGGCACGCTCTCCATCGTCTCCTTAGTAGAGTTATTCAGCAAGTGACAGAAAGCACTTTGCTTCTGATCTACACCCCAATCTTTTTTCCCCAAAACCTGCTCGGGGAGTTCATGAATAATATGAATTATCTTTCCCTGGCTCTGCTTCAGATATTAAGGTCTGTGAAGTTTCCCTTTCATATCTTCTTTATAGTCAGAGTCAGGGCTGTAGCTGAGGTGCATGTAATGCCATCTAAACATATACAGAAGCGGCACAGCCCGAGGCTGATGAAGAATGCATTGTAATCAGTGATAACATTAGCAGAAATCTCTCTCTCTCTCTCTCTCTCTCTTTTAAAGGCTGAACTCAGAAAGTCAGTCAGTGTGACTTTGGGGCACCCTTTGTCCCTTTCTAGCTAAGTCTACATTGCAATGCTTCATTCTGGCATTAATCACTTGTAGAAACAAGGTGTATTGTTTCTGCCTCCTAGAATACATAGTCTCCAACTGCCCCGAAAATGCTGGGACTGTCACGAAAACCCTTAAGCCATCCCGGCTTCTCACTTTGTCATGCAGAGTCCCAAATTTATAAACTTTTTAAACTTTCCTTAAAGGGGCCATGCTTAGCTGCAATTTTGCTCATGGCATGGCCCCTTTAAGTGTAGCTCTTTTTAGGCTCGAACAGATCCATGGAGAGACAGATGCTGGGAGGATGTGTGCGCACATGCACACATGCTCTACCTGCTGAAAAGGAGACTGCACCCGGTGGCCTGGACAGAGGGAGGGAGAGGTGAATGAGGGAATTTATCACATGATTCCTATCTTTATCTTGCCAAAGATTGTATTTCTTAACAGAGCTGACTCTGTGCCTCTAACAGGTGAGTTTACAATGTCAGAAGGAAATGAAAGAAACTTCCCTTTCTCTCTGAAGCTCCATGTTTGGGGGTGTGGGGTGGGTGGGTAAGTTTCACCTGTTGAATTTGTGCCAATCCTAAGCCCATTTCAAAACAAAAAGAAAGAGATTGCCCTGAAAGCACAGTCCCCGCGTCCCCATGAAAAACACCAGATATCAACAATTAAGGGTTTAAGTAAGGTAAAAAAAATATTACAAAAGCCACTTATAAAATATTATAAAATAATATATAACATAATAATTATAATATATAAGATTTTGTGTGTTTCCTCTAATAACTTTTGTACTTGACCATGCCCTTTGGTTGCCTGGCCATACCCTTGGCCACATTATATCGCCCTCTTGATCACACCTTCATGTTGCTTAACCATACCTCTTACAAATTCACATGTGTGCCCCTATTTTCATCTGTGAAATGTTGGAGGGTATGAGAATGCATGCATTATAAAAATGACTTATACTTCAATAGGCATGCAAACACTCCGTGCTCCGATAGAAGTGATAGACTGATGCCTGCTCTTTATGGTGGCTGGAAGTTGGTAGGTGGATCCAGGGCACCCAGCCAGGCAATAAAAGGCCCAGGGAACAGCATGATGGCATTTAAGTAGGCAATGGTGTACGTTGTTCCAATTTACTTCTGAAGCAAGTTTGTTTTGTTTATTTAGGTATTTCTACCCCACTTTACAAGGCCTTCACAAAGCATCTTACAATATAGCAAAGCTAGTAAATACAATTTAAAATGGTAAAAAGTCAATTAAAAAAACAAAACACCCAACTATTCCCCAAGTCTTTTTTTAGTTCCAAGACTAAGACTTCAATTCATGGGCAAATATGTTGGAGATGTTTAGGAGATAGGGGATCCTGATTCAGATTAAATTGGTATGGATCATCGTGGTATGACAGATTCATCCCTAGTGAGAACAGTCTAGGGCACATATGCCCATTCTGAGACAATTTGCAAAATGGCATCCCTAAAGTTTCCCCAGGATGGACAAAACAATGGACAAAACATGGATGGTGAGTTAGGGACAAATGATCAGAAAACAGGGATAGTCCCTGGTAGATAGGGATGATTGGAAGGCATGGCAAATTAGTCTTTTCCCCTTAGGGAGCACTAAAAACCTAAGGATTCAGAAATAGGAAAGATCAATCTGTCTCATTAATCATGAGTGTAAGCCTGATGTTGCAGAAGAAAGGGACTCCTGGTGTGAGAAGTCCCTCTTCCCTGTCAATGGGAATGATCAGGTCAGAAGTCTTCATTGTCCTTTCCTTAATGCCTCTCTGGCATGAGATGCTGATAAGAAGTGGTGCATAATGAGGATGGATGAGTTATGTATTATGCAAATTTATGGTTATGGAAATTGGTGTCCTATAGTGTTCTCCGTCAAGTTTCAATGTTCTACTCACAATTATGTCTTCTTCCACATCCCCCAGTATTAATGAAGGAGAGAGAGGTGAATTCAGTCTCATGGATTGGATGAAACCAATTTCATTTATTTTAATTTTTTAAATGTGTATTCTTTACACATTTTCGCTTAACACTTTAAGGCCATGGTCCTATGTGCATTAGGAAGGGGCAGCAAACCACACTCAACTCAGTAGAATTTATTTGCAAGTGAACATACATAGGATCAGCCCTACGGACTGCAATTCTATGCACATGTTCTAGAGTTGGGAGTGGAGAATTTCAGGCAGCCAGTGCAGCAGAGTTCCAGCCCACCCAAGAAGGAAAAGCAACGTGCTTTGAAAGTGCAGCTCCAGGCCCACCAGGGGGAACAGAGCACATTCAAAATGTGTTTCTGCCCCGGCAGGGAGAGAGTGACCCCAGCAGGGAGAGAAATGTGCATTGAAAATCTGGATCTGGCTAGACAGGCATTTCCTCAAAATGCATCCCTTCCTGGGCAGGGAGGAGCATCCGTTCCTGGCCTGACCCAGCAGAGAAAGCAGAGTCCTTTCAAAGAGCATATCTGCATGGGCACTGAGAGGAGCAGGAGCCCTGGGGAGGGGGAGAGAGAGAGAGAGAGAGAGAGAGAGAGAGAGAGAGAGAGAGAGAGAGAGAGAACATGGGTGGCCACACCACTGCCTACATATGGTCCCTGAAAAACTACACTCAAGAAAATCCAGCCCTTGATGGGTGAAAAAAAAATACTTCCCTCTGTAATAGAGAGTAAACTCCACTTCTCTGATCTCTTTACTTCTGAGTAAACTTGCATAGAACAAGGATGTATACCTGATTGTAATGCTTCTTTGCTTGACACACTGTACAAAGTCAAACTCCTTGTATAAGCAGCTACACAGCAGCCTTCTGACAGCTTCAGTCAGCTCAGAGAAGAGCGGGGAAGGCATTTTAAAACAATTTGTCAATAGTTCTAATTCTGCTGTTACTTGCTTTGTTTTGATGAGACTGTCCCACTGAAAATAAATGGCATCCCATGATTCAGCGATTAGCCAAAATGCATGAAAACCCAAGGCTTGCTGCATGACAGCATCACCCAAATCCTTTCCAAATGTTGATTATCGGCTTAGACGAAGCACTGCCAAATGCATATTTAACTTCCCTTTGGTCAAACAGATAGATTTGTCAAATACTCTTCACAACACAGATAGGGTATAAAATTGCATTTCATGCCTCTTTTCTATTTTAAACCATTTTTGATAGTGCTATTAGCAAAGATAAGATTGGGCTAGGACTGCAAAAGCAGTTGCTCCACATATCCGTTGCTCTGTAGTTTGCAGAATCTCCAAAATAAGTGGGTACATTAATCAAGCAAATGTATCACTAGTGTAGTCCCCCCAATGCATTATTTATCTATCATCCTATGTAGACAATAAATGATGCTGTTTCTGAGTGTTTTCCAGCACCTGACATGTTGTGTGATGCTAGATATATAATCAATAGGATGCATTGTGTTGGCACTAAAGGTACCATCCTGTTCTTCATGTATGAAAGGAATTTGCAGAAACCTTGGGCATGCCGTACAAGGATGTGCCAGCTGTGGCCCAGCAACCAGATCAGTCCTCTGCTCCATCTATGAGGGTGTGAAGAATCCCAGGGTCCATTGCACACAAGCTATGCCTGGCATGAGTAGGAGAAAGCACCAGATATGGCAGAAACTGGGAAATTAGGCATCCAATGAGCATAATAAATTGAAGAGGACAGAGTAGGGTGGACCTTCTGTGTCTTCCCTCACCTCTCCACATATGCCACTCAGCTCACAACATCAGGCTGCCACCACTGAGTGGCAATTAAATTGAAAGGGTGGAAGAGGTGAGGTGTAGGCCAACCCAAGTTTCATAAAAGTAAAGACAGAAATGAAAAGGGGAAAGAAAAAACAAAAACACTGCTCCTCCCTTCTTTCTGCCCTGCCGCCATGAGCTCTGCAGGGCTTTTTGATGAGATGGATCTTCCATCCTCCAGTACAATTGTTGTGTTAAGAAGCTTAACTGTAAACAGGAGTGGAGACTTAGGGCACAATCCTATTTAGACATGCTGTCTGGGTAATACTGGGAGTTGAAGGACTTTTTTTTGTCTAAACATATTTAGGGTTGTACCCTAAAGGTTGAATCCACATTTAGTCCTGGTGGAAGTGGACTTTCCCACCCCCTTCTTCCCATGGCAGCCTCTCCAGCCCTCTGGAAATGCTACACGGAGGATCAGGGGACTCTGCTGAATGGGGTGAGTTGTAGGGCTGGGGGGGAAGGAAGGGATCCTGAAAAAATCAGGCAGAGGGACCTTCCACGAGCAGAACCCTTCGTCTCGTGAAAGGCAAATCTTGGATCCAACCCTAAGAGTCAGACTGAACAATATGTTGTAAAGAAATGCCCTGTATAACTGCTGTCATGTAATGTTTACTTTGTGAGGCCTCTGTGAGGCTACAATGTATCTGATTAGGCCTGAGGTTTGTTTTGTTGCTGTAGTAGTTGCTTAGTGGTATTCCGAAGTGGGAGAGAGAGAGAATCCAGGCTGGTGGGGACTAGGAGGAGGGCCTTTTCTGTGGCAGCCCCCAATTTATGGAACTCTCTCCCCAGTGACCTCCGCCATGCCCCTTCCTTGATTGGCTTCCGCCGGGCATTAAAAATGTGGCTTTTCAGGCGGGAATATAGGGTGGGTTAGGATTTTTGGGTTTTGTGCTGTTTTTGATTGTGTTTTATACTGTGTGTGTGTGTGTCCCCTTGTATTTTATTGCATTGTACATCACTCAGAGTGGCCAGATGTCTGGCCAGATGGGCGATTCATAAATATAATAAATAAATAAATAAATAAACATTGTTAGATGGGGCCTGGATCAGGTAAATTCAATTCTGATTGGCTGATGATTCTAGGTAGGTGGAAAAGAGTGGTTGGGAAGTGACAGTTAAGGAGTTGACAATTGACAGTCTGTTGTCCAAGAAGGAGAAGTTATGCTGGTTCATGTGTGGTGTTGTAAAAGACTAGGAGAAAGCTGAGGAGAAAGTGAATAGCTAAGGCCTATATGTTAAGCTATTCCTTCTCTGTGAGATAACCATATGCGGCTGGTGAAGATCCAGTGTAGGGAGCAGGTGCCAGGAGGCTGCCCTAAGATCTTGCCAGAAGAATGTTATACAAGCAGGCAGTAAAAACCCAGATAAACTGTCCAGGCAGCCAGAAATACAACAGGAGGAGCTTTGGGGTCAGGAAGACTGTACCCAGAAGCTGGACCTGGTTGTAAGTCTATTTGGCTGGGGTAGAGGTTTAGGGAATTTGGCTTGATGTAAAAGAAGTCATTAAGAGGCTTGTAGCAGCAACAGTGTCTCTTGAGTCCTAAAGAATTGTCACTAAGCAGTCTTTTGAAATTTCCTCAGTAAATATTAGTAATCCCTTACATGTAAAATATCCCTTTAATATATTAACTAGTTTAATAGTTCATCTTGTCTCTAGCGCTGGTGCCCATCTCACACCTAAGCCTCTTATAGCCGCTACTGGGAAGTTTTAAGGTATTCTAACAGAATTGGTGGCAGCAGAAAAGGGTCAGCTTGTGTAAGTCTGAGTTATAGTGGCAGAGCGATCCTTAGGGCCAGAAATATAAGCATTTGTTATAAATAAGAAACCCCATAGGTGAGATTGCCGAGTGAAGGAGCAGCTCCCACATAGGTGGTGGCAGGAAATCCCCCATAATGTTAAAGACGTAGCTAACAGGTACATCTTATTTTATTTTTATTCTTTATAGTTCTGGGGGTTTGAGTTGTATTATCCCCTCTCCCATGTGAAGCTATGGATCTTGGGGGGGAGGGGGGAAGGTCCCCATTTTCACCAATGGGGACATTTTTCCTAAGCCCTGTAGCTGAATGTGTGTGGTAAAAAATTTGGGATGGGGAGGGAAAGGTTAGGAGCAGGGCTTTGCTTGCCTTTTTTCCAAACTTGGAAGAAGCGATTCCAAGCAGGCTACTGCTTCATCCAGTTCCTGCTCAGCAAGAGTGCTGCTGCAGATCTCTCGCGTTAAACTTCATAAAGTTATGGCCATTAGTTTATCCAACAACTGGAGCCCTCTTCAGGCATTGTTCTTACCATGATGAAAGAATGCATAAGTAGAGGAGTGCTTCAGTCCTGCCCTCTTGTATCTGCTACCATGTAGGTGTGGAGTGGAGGGTGACTGTCTGAAGAGGAGAGCCTCCTGTATCCATGGGGGCTCTCCATGTGATGTTCTCAGTGTTTCAATGTGGCTAGAAATAACACACAATGTTTCAACATGGAAAGAAGAACACCTAAAGAGGGCTTGTGTCTTGCCTCTTCCTTCCCAGTGTGGATGCTACCGCACACACATGCACAGGTGTCCTAAGAACATAAGAAGAGCCCTGCTGGATCAAACCAAAGTTCCATCTAATCCAGCATTCTGTTGACAGTGGCCAACCAGCTGCCTGTGGGAAACCCACAAGTATGACATGAGTTCAATAGGACCCTCCCTCTCATGTTCCCTGGCAACTGGCATACAAAGGCATACTGCCTCTGATACTGGAGGTAGCATATAGGTATCAGGACAAATAGCCATTGATAGCCTTCTCTTTCATGACCTATTTTGGTACGATTTATAATATTTTGAGCCAGTGTGATGTAGTGGTTAAGAGTGTTGGGCGGGAACTGGGGAGACCCAGGTTCTAGTCCCCACTGTGCTAGGAAGCTCACTGGATGACTTTGGGCCAGTCACTGGCTCTCAGCCTAACCAACCTCACAGGGTTGTTGTGAGGATAAAATGGGGAGAAGGATCATGTACACCACCTTGGGCTCCTTGGAGGAAAGAGAGGATATAAATGTAGTAAATAAATAAATAATTTAAAGAATTATCTCTTGACTATGCCCTCCACATTGAATTTGGGAGTGGGGAGAAAGTTGTTTTTTTAAAATGTGAATTTACCTAATTCCACACTTTCAAAACACTATATGAGCTGAAATTTAGTTATCCTTTGGAATTCATGCTTTTCTGAATTCTGCAATGGAGTTCTCCAAGAAAAAGAATGAGAACAAATATGTGTATACTAGGGGAACTAATTATTTGCACAACATATGTATATTAGGGCAGAATGTATATAAACATGCATCTTTTCATGCAAACTTTTAAAATAAAAATTCTCAAAGTTTGGGATGAACTTAAGATCGGGGGGAGATGAGAAACTGAGAGGAACCAAAACTGACAGGTTCGTCCATCCCAGGGTGAGAATCCATGCTGTGTCCAACCCCAGTTACATTATGGTGGTGACAAATTACCTCATATCATCTGCAGCAAGGGAGCACGGTACACTGTGTGAGGGAGAGATTATTAAACGCAAAGCTACAGGAGTGAGAAACGGGATTGATTACAGGAGCAACCAGCCCATGATGGATATTCAGTCACTCCTAAAGGAATGCAAGTATCCCCAGCAGCCACCAGGTTAAGGAAAATAGAGGGTCAGAAGAAGCAAATTAGACAGGGCAGCATCAGACACCCACTTTGCACAGGTGCAAATGACTACACAAGCTGTCAGGCAGCGAGAATTAAGCTCTAGGACTTACTATTGGATGCCCTGTCAAGAAGTGACATCCACAGCTATTTTTAGCTGCACTGTGATGTCTCTGCTGGCTGAGTTCACTGACTAGTAGACAGGCTCGGGGAATCAGGGGATCGGGATGGTTCATAAAGTGCAACATCATGCTTATTTGATGCTGCAAGAATTATTGGAGCAATGGTCGTTTGACTTAACAAATCCATTGAGTAAAAGTGTGGTGAATCCCAGATTAGGTGAAAAAGGTTTGGAGACTGATTTTTAAGCATACGCCCACCTTCAATAGAGAACATGGATTTGTATTGTGCCCGATGCCTTCAGGCTCCAGATCTTGGTTTGAAATCTTGGCCATGGTCACAGGTTTAAGAAACCAGATGTCTCCTTTTGTAGCCAGGCGTAAGAGAGAAGGTGAAGAGGAAGCACTCAAGCTCATCGCTTGTTCACTCCATTACATTTTGCTCCATTACAGTTGAACTAGGCCTCCTTCTCTGGTGAAATAATTTTGTTCCCTTTATTCCCCATCATCCCATCTACCACCATCACCTTACTGCTGACCATTTACACTCCCATCTGTTTACATCTGGGGTGTTGAACCTCTTTTTGCCTGAGGGCCAAATTCCATTTTGGAGAAGCTCTCAGGGGCTTCATTCCAGTGGTGGCAAAAAGGGTGGGGAAAAATTACCAAAAATACCAGCATATTCTAGCTTGAAGTTCTTACTGCCAGTAACTAGACCTCAGGAGAGGCATTTCAACATTTCAGAAAGGGGAAAAAACTGTACAAAAGCTGGGAAACCACCAAATTATCAGTGGTTGGGGAAAAGGGGGTTGGGTGAGGGGACCATAAGAACATAAGAAGAGTTGCGCTGGATCAGACCGAGGGTCCATCTAGTCCAGCATTCTGTTCACACAATGGCCGGCCAACCAGTTGCCCATTGGATCCCACAAGCAGGATATGAATGAAACAGCACCCTCCCGCCCATGTTCCCTGGCAACTTGTGTCCATAGCATAGGGAAGGGAGGTTGGGCCTTCTGGGGAACAACAGAAGGCCACATTGGGACCCCACGAGGGCCAGATTTAGCCCTTGGTCTGAGGTTCTGCACTCCTGATTTCCAGGGAAGTCGTCACAACTTGTTATACCAGACTCCAAAATAAAAATAAAAATGATTTGTCTTTGTAGAGTTGGGACTCCAGCAGCAGCATGTCCAGATCTCCAGTCATGTTGGTTCTTGCCTTGATGACTGAACTTTTCAGTGTCCTGATCTGCCTAATCTAACTGCCCCAATAATACCACCATTACTTTCTAATCCCCCACCTACCAATGGAATTTGTAAGCCACGTAAATTGTGCTATCTCACCCATTAGGCAGAGGGAAATTTAAAAGCATGAGGAGCTGAGGCCAATTGCAGTGGCAGCTCAACAGCCTCCCCCCCCCAAAAAAAAAACTTATGAGAAAAGAAAGAAGCGGTGCTGCAACCGCTGCCAGTGGTGAGCCCTACTTGTGAGAAACTGTTGGAGATTTTTTCCTCCCCCTGGAGAAATTTGGTGAAATTGTTCCTACGATCTCTCTCTCCATAAATAGGGTGGAGAGAATTTCGAGAGGCCATTTGTGCACATCTATAGTTATTTTACATGCTTGCTCATTATAGCTTCCTTTCTTTAGTAGGAAATGCTATATTTTCTCCTTCCCTTATCAGAAAATGCCTGCAGACATTTATTAGACCATCTGTTACTTTCTTTCTCTTTCCTAGTTCCTTGCCATTTGCCTCAGATGACCAAGCTCCCAGTGTTTTCTGCGAACTCAGCACTGTCAGAGCCTGATACATCTCCCTTCTACTCTGGGCAGGTTCCTTGCCCTCTAAATCCCCAATCCATCTCATTATGATGGTGACTCCTGTCTCCAGAGCTCAGCTGGATTTTCTCTTGACGCTATTTAACTACGGTGTAGATGGTGACAGTTTTACTGCCTTACCACTTGGGTTACATTTACAGCCATATATATATATATATATATATATATATATATTTCCTAGCTTTGGCTGATTCCATCCGCTTTTATGTGTGGGTGTTTTTTGTCCTACGTGTTTCCATTTTAATGAAGTCAGAGCATCGTCTTCACCGATGATGCTTCCATTTGTCAGCATAGACAGATCATAACCTAGCACTGATACATTCTGTTCTTAAAATGCCCCCCCTTTATTGCTAGCTGTACCTGAGAATAACCCAGAAACATTCTAAGTCATAAATGAATGTCTGCTTTCACTGTAGTGGATTCAGTCGTGTTTCACCAAAGATGAGCAAAGCTTATTCTCTCCCCGCCCTTATCAGAAAATCCTAGTTTTAGCACAGAAAAATTACGGTGATATTTAGCTCACAGGGAAATTACTATGAATCTGTAGCTAACCACAATCCTGATTGTGGCTAAAGTGTTGGATATGGGTTCACTTATGAGAAGAACCTACTGGAATAATCTAATACAGTCATGCCTTGGATTGAGAGCATAATTCATTCTGGAAACGTGCTTGTAATCCAAAACACTTATATCAAAACAAAATCTCCCCCCCAAAAATTGTACAGAGATTTTTAATTTAAGCCATACTACAGTTCTTGTATTGCAAGATGTCACTTGTATATCAAGTCAAAAAAAAATTAAATACATATTTAAAGATTTGCTTGTCTTGCAAAACGCTCTCAAACCAAGTTACTTGCAATCCAAGGTATTACTGTACTGTAGAATGTACTGGAATAATCATTTTGGAAGAGGAGATCCGATGTCTAGCACTGATTAATTTTTAAGCAGTATTTTAGTTTATCAAATAAGATTTGCAATTTCAGGTACAAAGAAGCCTGTACAGTTTAAGACTTTATTTTCTCCATGCTTCCAGATCAGATGATTGAATAAGGCACTACAATCTTTATTCACTAGGGCATTTGCAGACACTTCAGCAACTAAACAGTTCAATATATTTGTTGTCATTCAATTAAAGCTTTCCTGCCCCTGAAGATTTTGTTTGTTTGTTTTAAATTGAATAACTCACATCAGATCAGGTGACAAGTACCCCAGAATTCTATATTCATGATGTTCATTGCTGCAGTTGACTAATTAAAATAAATAAATCCACAAGATGTGGATACTCAAATTTGGATATTCATCCAATGATACCCATATTCTAATCTGATTCACAAATTTGCCATGATGAGTTTTGTCATGCCCCTGCCCATGGGCAAAGCATTATATCTGTTAGTATGTGATGGGAGGGGGGAGTGTGAGAGGAGTGTGCAACTTTTAGATGTCTGCTGATTGGCTGAGAGAGCGGGAAGGGGGGTGAAGCCTGTGATATAAATAGTGAGCGGTGCTGTTCTGAGGGAAGTCGGGGAGGGAGTCTGAAGAGAGAGGGAGAAAGGAGGAAGGGTCTGGAGTCGGAGTCTGAGGGGATTCTGAGGGAGAATGGGAGAGAGAGAAAGAGAAAGAGAGAGGGGGAGAGGGGTTTTTTGTGAGAAGTCTGAGTGGACTGGAGTCTGAGAGAGAGAGGGGGTTCAACGTTTAGAATTTATCAACATTATCCATTTCCCCACCCTTGATTGTAAATAAATAAACTTGTTTCCTTTTTAAAACTTAAAAGGAGTGGTCTGAGTTGGTTACCCTGAAGGGGTTGGTGGCAGAGGAGAAGATTAAGAGAGTGTGGATTTTTGGGGCCTGAGAGGTGGTGGTGAGCGGTGACGGGCTTCACGAGTACATTTAAGACTAACCCATTTTTAGCTGTATTGACATTTCTGTAATGTCACTTCAGGCAAATTTCAATGGTACCTCTTAAGTAGCTCTCTTCTGCTTCAATAAACAACATGGTCCCTAATATCCTAGAGACCTCCTTCCTCATGATGTTTCAGTACCATCTCATTAGATCCATGATGAATGTTCACTATTCACTCTTGAAAAGTGTGTGTGTGTGTTCTGTAGATATTTAATTGCTGACTACTGTAATGGCACCTCCTCCATGAGTGGCAAAGGAGGCAGCCATTTTTAAATGGTGCCAGCCATTTTGAATTAACCCAAATTCAAAAGGCAATGCAGAACAGGGTTTTCTGGGGAAAACAAAATGGCAGCTCCTCCAATTCTCTTCTCCCCACCCCCACAAAATATAGTGTCATCTGAGAGAGGGGACTGAGCAGGTCCAACTGGTCAATATGCTTACAAATGGCACATTCAGTCAGCCTGTTGACCAACCTAGAAGTCAGAATGTCAATCAGCTCATTTCACACAGATGGAGGAGAGGCTGGGCTGCTGCTTAATGAGGGGGCATTGAAATTGAAACACAGGGAGGATGCTGTTGAGAGGGGAAGGAGACCCAATACTCAGAGGGAAGGACAAGGGGAAGTGCAACATAGAAGGAACCGGAAAAACCAGCATAGAAAGGTGGGAGAGATGCTGGGGAGAAGAAAAACCCAACAAATGGCCAAGCAGAATTGGATGAGAAAGTGGTAATCTGGTTTTACATAGAAGCGAGGAGGAGGAGGGGGGGGCTGCACCTCACAAATGAGGCAGGCAGCATGAGTGGGTGAGACAGGAGGGAGACTGGCTATCTTATCTGACAAATAGAGATCCATCCAAGAGATAGTGGAGCTGGACAACAAACTCCTTGATTACAGCTTCAGGTGCTTACCCCATAGGTTTCACTACCTGGTCATATACTCCAAGTCCTGGTATCCATATCAGGGCATATACTTATTCCTCTTCAGTGCCTTCAGGATCTGGATGGCATTGTGGAGACTTGAGCCCCAGACAGAGAGGACTTCGTCCCTCTTTTCCGTACATATTTACCTTTCACCTCCCAATGGTTTCATGTAGATGTTAAAAAGCATGGGGTGGAACACAAGATGGAACACCGTGGCCCAAATGCCAATGGCCATGGTGTGGAGCGGCAATCCCTCATCATAACCTTCAAGGTCCATCCCTCCAAAAAGGACTGGAGGCACTATAATACCACACCTCCTAGTCCCAGAACAGTGAGACAGCTAAGAAGAATAGCATGGTCAATGACACTGAAAGCTGCTGAGAGGTCCAGGATAACCAACACGGTTGCACTCCCGCCCCATCCAGTCCCCAACATAGGTTATCCACCAGAGGGACCAAAGCTGTTTCTGTCACATACTCAGACTGGACTCCAGGTTGAAATGGATTCAAATAATCAGTATCATCCAAGACTACTTGGAGTTGTGATTTGACTCTCTCAAATATCTTGTACATAATGCAAAAATCACAGTAATGCCAGGAATGCAGGGGAATATTTCCAGAGAGAAGAGAATAGAGGAGTGTGCATTTCCTATTTGCAAAGCATAGTTTGCAGGGATCCAGCATTACATCTTTACATCTCTGTAACAAATGAAATAAGGGGAAGTGAAGAAATGATTAAGCCTTTTGTTGATTTTCTTCTCCCTCAGCTGCCAAATTTGGCTTCAGGAACATTTGCATATTTGAGTGACATAGATAATGACAGGGAGCAATATGTTCAAACTCACTTTCCTTTCACCAGGTATTAATGATTGTGGTCTCCAGGCAGCAAGAGCACAGTTAAAATTTATGACAGTTTAGACAGGTAAAGTAGTGAAAGAGCTTTCTTAATAACTTTGACCTATAGAATCTACTGAGACACCAAATCTGCATTGATATTCTTGTGGCACGCTAGGAGAGGAGTTGTTGAGAGTGGCTGCAGCCTGCTGAAGACGTCCTTAAGAATAGGCTCACTGAAGTCTTTGGCACCCTTTCAGAGTGAGTGACAGGGACAGTAGATAGGGTAATTGAGGAGAATTTGGGAAGGTTTTTTTTTTGTTGTTGTTGTTGCCAAAAGTAGTTCTCAGGATGAAACATGTTTAAGGAAAAAACCACACCAAATATGAAGCATTCCATATGATTTATGTTATGTATGCGGGACAGAGGGGAAAAAAGTGCTGCAGTGCTTTGTAAATATGAGACTCGGGGACAAATCAGACATTACATTAAATCTATATCTAGCAGCTGTCTGTTTTTTCATGCTTAATAGTAGATACAGAGGCCCCAATCTAGATTGGGCCCATAGCAGGAAGAAAGGGTTGAAGCCCCCCACCCCCACTGGGGTCCCAATTCATTTTGGGACTCCTGAACCTACTCTAGAGTAAAAATGAAAAAAAGACTTGGGACCCTAGGGGCAGGGGAGGAGTTGAATCCTTTCCTCCTGCCATGGGCCCAATCCAGATTGGGAGGTCCTGCACCTACTCTAGAGTTAAAAACAAAAACAAAATGTAACTACTAGATACAGATTTAAAGTAATGTCTGTTTTGGCTCCCAGCCAAACAGTTTCCTACTCATTGATGTTGTATGTTTGAATGCTGAGGACTTAAGAATACAGGCTCTTGGGGCCTCTCCCCTGATTTAGAGATCCTTTTCTTCAGACTGCCAACAAAGATATAGATTTTCTCTTCAGCCTAGGTATCCAAAAAGTATCCAAATAGCATCCTTGAACATGTGTATAAAAAGAAAGGATATAAATGTTTATAATAAGTAACAGGATGATGATGATGATGATGATGATGATGATGATGATGATGATGATGATATATTTTCTCAATTCAGGATGCCAATATCACATATTCTCATAGATAGGAAAGTTGTGTATGTAATTCTCAGCCATTTTTACAGCAATAAAAATCTATATCTAGTGTGTAAAAAGCCATTTCACATCATTACCATATGCTTTTCTTTCTAAATCCAAATTATATCTTATAAAATTGTTACTCACATGCTGAGATTGAGCATTACCAGATAACTATTCAGAAAAGCACATTCTCCTCAAAGATCCATGCTGCCAACTGAAATCTATCTATCTACACACACACACACACACACACACACACTGTGGGCTGAAAGCTTCACTTTCCAGTTTCATCTTACCCAATCATTAATTATACTTGAAAGTTATTTACAACTATGAATTCTTTCTCACCAGTTGTATACATCATCATGAGCTTACTTGAGCACAAATGTTATCTTTGTGGAAGTCAAAACTGTTCTTAATACCATACAGTCTGTCAACATAATGATCTGAAGAAGATTAGCCCATTCCTATTGTCAGTTCATATTTAGAAAAAATATATTATATAAATAAATGTAATGTCAGAAGGGATAGATGGATCAGTCTAATTCTGGTTTGTAGAACTTTTGCCACCTTCCAATTTTTAGTCCATTCCATTTCTTGCAGATTTTAAAAAAAGAAATCTGTAAGAACTTCTACTCCCACCAAAATAATATTTTTGATGATAACAATAGCAACAACAACAGAAGTAAATTACTCACTGTTACAATTTGGGGCCTTAATAGGAGCCCTTAGGAGAGATCGGACATGATGATGTTCCACCCCTTCCTGTGAAACTGTACAGAAAAATATGGCTGCTCCCAGGTACTTATGGGGGGCAGCCATTTTTTCAGTAAAACTTTTGAGGAAAGAATGGGACATCTTCACATCTCTTTAATTCCAGAGATATGCATGGCAGCAGCCACATGCTTTGTAGACACCTTCAAGAGTTTTAGATCACACACACACACACACACACACACACGGTCCTCATAGAATTTGAGCAAATTTCAGAGCAGGACCACATGTTGACCTGCAACTCAATTTGAGAACTGCAGTTCAGGTGAGCTTGCTTTGGAATGTGGACCTCACAAATTCCTGAATCATCCCTAACTGTCAGTATTTTGGCACCATTCAATGCATACTTCTCCAAAATCCCAATCATCCTAAGGCTCACCTGCTGTTATTGTTCAATTGATATTTCCACAGCCAACCCAATGGCATCAATACCATAAACATTACAACTGTGACAATCTTCATGGCTATATAAAAATAAAGAAGAAGCTTATTAATAAAAATCAACAACAGTCTCCAAATACTCCCATTTGACAAAATCCAATACAATTTGGTTCAACAAGAATATTGTTTTAGCTGTATTAGTTTTGTCACCATTACTGTCAGGAAGGAGTTGTGTAAGAACCTGTGCAATGTGTAAGAGCTTGGGATGGATGCAAGGATATAAAAGGAATGAGCTATAAGGGACTTGAATATATTTTGACCTGCAGTGGCTAGGAGGATAGTTAACTATCCAACAGAACAGTGCAAGTGTTAAGAAGTGTAGGTATGTGATATATATTTCATTTTAGAAAGCAGCAGGACATCCCTGAGGCTATATTGAAGGGAACACAGGAGAAAGACATATGACAGAGCCTTCTACCAATGGCAAATCAACCAGTACAAGCAGATTAGATTACTTGTTTGGTGGCTAGATATATGGGAAGACAAAAACGCTATGGTGCCTTAGAGACTATTGGGTTTATTCTGGCATTATTATTTTTTTGTATAAGAAAGACAGAAATGACTTGTTTCCTTGTTTTTATGTTTAATAAGGGGAAAGTGACTCAAACTCTCTAGAACTGGATGATCAATTGGATGAAGTGGAGGAGGTTATCAACTCTAATTAGAACAATTCCAGAACCTTATTGCCAGTTCTTTAAAAATCTTTCCTATAAGTTATTCCTATTAACAATCAAGTTAGAGGGAGAGCAGTGGCATACCTGCTGGCTCTGCCCCCACTGTCATGTCCTTCCATGCATTGCAGGTAACACATATATGTAGAAGAGACCCTGCTCTGTGAACAAAGGCTCTCTCCATGATATGGAACCCTGTATTCTCTGTATATTATTCCTTACACAGAGAATTCATTTTTACCTTCTGCTAAATCCTTATTAAACACAAAACCTGACATTAATACAACCAATACATTTAATGCAAAAATGTGAAGAAGAATAAGAAATTCAGTGTAACACTTCTACTAGGAATAGTATGGGTCAATTCACAACACCTGTCCAGGCTC
The DNA here is from genome assembly GCA_021292165.1 of Shinisaurus crocodilurus. Lineage (NCBI taxonomy): Eukaryota > Metazoa > Chordata > Lepidosauria > Squamata > Shinisauridae > Shinisaurus > Shinisaurus crocodilurus. The sequence continues at coordinate 209,288,879 of CM037880.1, read as the reverse complement.
AGTTTTTTGATGTGACAAACTGGTTATCTGATTCTTTCAATTGCTTCTCACCCCAACCTCACAAGTCTTCCAAACATGATGCATTATGTGAAGATGAAACCATGATGAGGGGTGATCTAAAAACCTTCTGAAGTACACTCGTCTCGGACGACACCCCTGCAGATTGGGAATGACACATCAGATGAAAGCAACACAGGACACAACTTTCTTTGAAGAACTACAGTGGAAATTTGACATTTCTTCATGCATTCATCAGTACAGAGATGAACATGTGTTGGGGGTGCAGGATCACACTCATGGGCTCAGCCCACCAACCCACAACATGCTCACCAGAGCATACATTGTATACCATCTCTATGCATATTGACTCTCCTGACATGATGGGAACTTGGCAGAGCCCTACAGACATTTAGGACCTATGTGTGTACATATTATACAGATGAAGCCTCTACAGCTTAGGGTAAATGTGTGGAAGTGTGGTGGTCAGGAGGTGGGACCATCTGGTGTGATACCACCATCAAACTTTATCTAGTCCTTTCTGATAGATAAACTATGAACAAGAATTTTCGAATGAGCATGGCCGGGAGGCCGGGAGCAGTGGAGCAGAGGGGAGAACAGCCACCCTCCAAAGCTTGGCCAGGCTGATCGGGAGATTGGGGAAGACGACTGCTGTCATAATCAAAGGTGATTGATGTTCTGCAAGTATTCTATAATTTTTACTTTGATCAGTTCCGAGTTCTTCAATTTCTGCTTTTTCTCTATTCAAGTGTACATATGATTGTCATAAACCCATTTCAACAATATTGATTGTAGTAGCATATAACTTTGTTTTATTATTTCCCCCTTAAATAAGCAGATGTAAAAATGCACAAGAAAAGTAGGCAATGTTCTTCATGTCTTAAACTTCTGGTGCTCCTTCCCTTAAAAACACTTCTGGGGTCCCCAGGAGTGAGATATAGTGGGTAAAAATCCATTATGCTGCATTATAGTAAGTGAGTTGATCGCCTAATTGGGTGACTTTCCTTTCCCACCTTGTCTGAAGGGGCCTGGGTAGCTTACAAAATACAACACAGCTTTAGCCCTTTTCATTCACCACCAATTGCATCTAGACTGAACACATGGATGAGAGCAGGATCATACCTGCTGGCCCTTCTCCAGACCACTGTGTGTTCCGTGCAAGTATGAAAGGGGCTCTATGCATGTACTTCTGTATACATGTGGGCTCCTTGATCCACTCAGAAACCCTGCTCAGTAGGACTCCTGATCACCTGGAGAAACCTACCCACATCCATCCATTCCACACACATGTAGAAGACCTTACACACCCCTGCTGAATATGCATGCCATGGTTTCATGGGATCGGGCCTGCAACTGGTCAGTTGGAAGGGCCAAAGGCAAGTACATAATCCAGTCAGGCAGAAGTCAAGGTCTAGAGCAGTAAACAGAAATCAGAAGAGGCAGAGGCAGGCATGTAGTCAAGGTCATGCAAATAGTCAGGTTTGTTTGAAAAGGGGGCAGGTCTGGGGAAGGGAAGGGAGGCAAGCAAAGATGTCTATATGGCTACTCTTTGAGGAGTTGCTCAGACTGAGGAAACAAACCTGAAGAACAGATTTCTATAAGGCTAGTAAGCCCCTGGGTCAAGCACCCCAATCTTGCCATTATCCGAGTGGTACTGCAATACACCAAAGACCAGGCCATTACCCAATTCTGCCTGAGAACATTAGAAGGGCTCTACTGGATCATCAGACCAAAGGCTTATCTAGTTCATGAGGGGGAGAAGACTGAAGAGGACTTTCATCTCATTTGACCCTTACAACAATCTTGTACTATAAAATGGGTTGAAAGGAAATTATGTGCTGAGTCAACATGTGAATGCCATGGCTACCCACTTCATCATACTAGCTTAAATATATCATATATCTCTAAAACATATCTCTCTAAAACAAGGAAGATAATAATTGTATGAAGTTGCCTAAGAATAGAGTGGGATATAAATCTGAATTAATAGAGAAGAGAAGCAAAAACATAGAATAAGGATACAAATCTATAAACATTTACCTCCGAGTAACTTCAATCGAATTCAGTGTGGATTCCTTTTCAGTAGACCTGTATAGAATGGCACTGTAAGTCTGCAATCCCATACACACTTGCCTGGGAATAAAGCCCACTGAATGCAGTGGGACTGATTTCCGAGTAAAGCACACATGAGAGTAAGCACCCATGCAGGATTACACTGCATGGCTGTGATCCTAAACATACTTACTAGGGAACAAATTGCACGGAACTCATTTCAAATTGTGTGAGTAAATGCACATTTGATTGTGCTGTTTCTGTATTCCTAATCAGGAGTGGAATCTTGTCTAAAATTTGGAAAGTGACCACTAGCTCATGTGGTAAAGTGGACAGAGTTTCGATGCTGCAGCAAGCTGCTGATGAAGATTTTGAATACAGTGTGGAAGGATCAGAAGTCCTGTGGCTGCTCGCTGGCAATGAAGCTGAATGGCATCTACCAATGACAAACAGAGGCACGTTATTTACTCGTGCTCCAATCAATGAAAAGGTAGTAGTTTTGCAAATGCCTTCCATGTTGGGTGCCAGCTGATAAACAGAATGGTAAAAGATGTCGTTTTGACTTGCTGATAGCTTTGTGCTGTAAAACATATAGCTCTGATCTGCATTGTCATTAGACCAGGCCTTCTTCACAACTTGGATACAATTTAGCATTTGCCAATTTCAAGCCCCACTAAGCTTTCTTATTAACGTGATAAATTATATGTTCGGTATTAAAACACTCAATTCATTAATGTCTGTTTAGACAGTATAGAGGTCAGTGAAGCCTTGTTTTCCTGCAAAGGTGAGGCTAGATAAATAGAACGAAGTGCAGCAGTGAAATATTGTATTCGTCTGTTGAGGACAGTCATTTTCTGAATTCTATCATGTACTTTATCACAAAATGACAAGGAAAGCTATTAGTAAAACCTTAATTTATACTTGGCAAATGAATAATCCCCCCCCCAGTTTTGTTTTGTTTTAAATCATATCAGAACATTAAAATTAGGTTTCAAACATTATGATCACTTAACAGAGATCAAAGTCAGTTCCTAGGTCCCATCTCTTTGTCACATTCTAACATGACCAGAATATTCAACCACTTGAATGAAGATAGGTAAGTGTCAACTTTTTGTAAATGGCTGGATGCAGCATGTGAAGGAAGGCTGCCCTTACACCAACCCTGCAGGGCAGGCCACAGTCCCAATGTTCCCTGGACTGGCACACACCTCCCAAGGTCCCATACACCAAACTGGTGTAGCAGCCCCAACCTTTAAAAAGGAACACACGCCAAGATTAAGTTGGAGACTTTATTAAAAAGTAAAAATAGCAAATTAGTCAGTGTAGGGTCTCCAAGTGTCCAATATAAGTAAAATAATCCCTTATAAGAAAGGGCTAAAAGAAGGTAAGGGAAAAAGGGGTGAGGTAGTTGTTGTGAGGAAAAGGGAATGGGAATAAAAAGGGACTCTAAAAGAACATAAAAACAAACCCCAAGAGTCTGCAGGAACAAAGCAAGTCAAACCAGGCCTAGCTTTTCCTAGCTACCCTGTAAGAGTGGCATACCTGCCCAGATGGAACTTCCCAGCATCCACGCCCCAATGGAAGAACACTGAAGCCTTTTCCCCTAGCTCCTTTATTGTCACCAGGGTCCAATTTCCCACCCAGCGTTCACCAATCCTGTCTTCCTAACTGTTGAAGGAGGGCCCCCCGCCCTTTCTCAGCTATAGACACTTTCTCATGACTTCATCCCAATTAGCGCCTGACCTTGCTTCTCAGCTCTGCAGCTCACCCTTATCTCCCAGGTGCTCCCAAACAGCCTCCCAGTACATTCCAAAGACTACAGTAAAAATCCGTTAGCTAAACAGCAATGGGGGGGAGGAAGGGACATCTAACAGGGTTTCTTCTAAAGTCTCAGCTACTACAAGTCCCATCTTCACATCCCCCCTTTTAAGGAGATGAGACTGGGAGGGAATTCCTGCCAGACCTCATCTTCTACTTATTCTTCAGTGTGAATCCGAGACAAGCTATCAGCCAATACATTCTCCCTCCCCTTAATATGAACTACGGAAAATGTATAATCTTGTAAGGCCAGACTCCACCGTAACAATTTCCCATTCGAATTTTTCATTTTGTTTAGCCAACACAAAGGAGAGTGATCTGTCTGTAATTGAAACGACCTCCCCCAAAGGTAAGGCCGTAATTTCCCCAAAGCCCACACAATGGCTAAACATTCTTTTTCAATGGTGGACAAATTTCTTTCCCGAGGGATCAACTTTTTACTCAAATAGGCCACTGGCAGCAGTTGCCGATCCGGTCCCTCCTGTAACAGCACCGCCCCAACCCCAGTTGCCGATGCATCTGTTTGTAACACAAAAGGAGAAGAAAAGTCAGGGGCTCTCAGGATAGGTGCTGCCGTTAATTTGTCTTTAAGAAGGTCAAAGGCCTGCTGGCACCTTTCTGTCCAAATTACTCGCACTGGTTTTCTTCTCTGACACAAGTCCGTCAAAGGTGCAGCGATAGTACTGTAATGTGGTACAAATCTCCGATAGTAGACAGCTAGCCCCAGAAAAGATTGAACTTGTCTCTTAGTTTGGGGCACAGGCCAATCGCGGATGGCTTCCAACTTTGCTTCCAGAGGCTTAATATTTCCACTCCCCACCCTATGGCCAAGGTACATCACCTCCCCCAAACCAAATTGACATTTCTGAGCTTTCACTGTTAACCCAGCTTCTGTAAGCCGCTCAAACACTTGCCGAAGATGATCCAGATGCTCTTCCCAAGTCTGCGAAAAAATGGCTAAATCATCTAAATAAGCACAGGCAAAGGCCCCCAGCCCATTCAACAGTTTATCCATTAGACGCATGAAGGTTAATGGCGCCGATTGGAGCCCAAACGGCAAGACGGTGAATTCGAATAGCCCTTTATGGGTAACAAAAGCAGTTTTAGGGGCATCCTCTTCCGCCAGAGGCACCTGCCAATATCCCTTAGTCAAGTCCAAAGTGGTAATGTACTTGGCTGTTCCCAATTGTTCTATCAGATGGTCTGCTCTGGGCATGGGGTAGGGGTCTAGATGTGTCAATTCATTAATTTTTCTAAAATCTATACAAAATCTCACTTCTTGGGACTGCTTCTTGCTCATCAGTACAATAGGAGAAGAACACATGCTCTGGGACGGTCTAATAACACCCAGATCTAACATAGACTGTAATTCCTGTTCAATAATTTCTGCATGTCGGCCGGTAGCTCGATAGGGATAGGAGCGCACGGGGGCATGTTCCCCTGTCGGAATGGCATGTTGTACTAACGTCGTTCTCCCTGGAATGCTGGAAAACAAAGGAGCAAAATCTGTAATTAATTGCTGCAATCCTTGGCGTTGCTGTAGGGGCAAAGTTAAAGGCCAGGGTATTTCCTCTATCCCTCCTTTCTGTTGACATTCTTCTAACAGATCCAAAGGCACATCCAGCTCTTCGGGCCCAGGCTGAAGGGGAAACACAAAATCTTTCCGGTCCACATACCGCTTAAGCATATTGACATGTAAAACCTTCGGCAATCGCGAGGTCTCTGCATACTGCAACAAATAGTTGACTTCCCCCAGCCGCTCTTTCACAGTCAAAGGCCCTTCCCACTTAAGGGTTAACTTATTGGGTTTAACCGGTTTGAGAACAAGAACCTGGTCTCCGGGCTGAAACACTCGGACTCGGGCAGTTTGATCATACCACGCCTTTTGCGTGCCTTGAGCGTGGGCTAAATGCTCCTGCGCCACTTGTTGTACCTCTCTCAGAGTATTCTGTAGCATTTGCATAAAACTTATAACATTCTGAGAGGAACTAGCCACCTTTTGCTCCCACTCTTCTCTAAGCATAGTCAGAGGGCCTCTGAGCTCCCGGCCAAACATTAGCTCATTCGGAGAAAACCCCAAACTTTCCTGAGGGGCATCCCGATACGCAAATAGGAGCATAGGAAGCTCTTGATCCCAGTCTTTAGGGTGGTTTGTCACATAGGCTCGAATCATCTTTCCCAGGGTCTGATTGAACCTCTCCACTAGCCCATTTGTCTGATGATAGGGTACAGAGAAACATTGCTCTACCCCTCCCAGTTCCCACATCTTTTGCATTAGTTGCGACACAAATCCAGGTCCCCGGTCTGAAAGTACTACTTTGGGCATACCCAGCCGGGCACAAATAGCTAATAAAGTCTTAGCCAAAGTAGAGGCAGTGATTGATGTTAACGGTACAGCTTCTGCATAGCGAGTTGCGAAATCCACAACCGTGAGAATGAATTTTTTGCCTGTCTTGGTGGGCGTCTGGAAAGGCCCCAATATATCCACAGCAATTTTTTCAAAGGGAGTCTCTATTTGGGGGAGGGGCTGTAAAGGGGCTTTAGGGTGATCTTTATTGAACCCCACTCTTTGGCAGGTGTTACAAGAGCGGCAATAGTTTTTCACGGCTTCGGCCACTGAAGGCCAATAAAATTCATTAGACACCTTGTGCAAAGTCCGTTTCCTCCCCAAATGCCCCCCCCCACGCAGTAGCATGAGCCAACTGTAAGACCGGTTCTCGGAACCCTTGTGGGACCACTAACTGGCGATAAACCTTCCACCTTTGTCCAACTCCTTTCGGTGCAAACTCTCGGTATAAGACTCCCGCTTCCCAAAAAAACCGAACAGGATGTTGAGGCGTCACAGTAGCCACCTGGTTTTCAGCCGCCTCCCTGCACTCCTGCAAGGACGGATCTTGGTTTTGAGCCTCCACAAAGGCAGTGGAGCGAAGATTCCCTGAAAGGATTTCTTCTCTCTCCGCCACATCCTCTTCGCCTGCCGGCAATAAATCTTTTCCCTGCTGTTTAGCTGACTCTGGCTCTGCTGGGTCTCCATCCCCCTCCCCTGCCCGTCTGTCCGTAGCTGTAGCCTCTCCCTCAGCCGGGGGGCAAGATTCTACTATCGGGGCAGGGAATGCGGGGTCTGGGGAGGCCTGCTTCTTCTTAATTGTCTGACTCCGAGTCACCGCTAAAACAGAGGCTTGACTGGCCAAGAAAGCCAGATCATTTCCAATAAGAAACGTAGTAAATTCAGTTTCATGTACTAACAAGTCCAATTCTCCTTTCCAATTTTTGTATTCTAACGGTATTCTAGCCAAAGGCATGGCAATGGGGGGAGAGTTATAAGGAGTGATGGTAAAAAATTGTCCCTCTAGCATCTGTCCTGGCTTCACCAGACTCCGGTCAATAGCGGAAAGGGCAGCCCCACTGTCTCTCCAGCCCTGTCCCCATTGCCCATTAATTTTAAGAGACTCACAGAATTGTAGCTGGCTCCACTTGACTTGTCCCGGTTGAACCAAAGCCATCGCTGGCTCCTTTCTCTTCCGTGACGGTGAATGCCTGGCCGCTACTCCATTTCCCGGGATACGTGGGGCTGGATCTTCTCCCTCTCCCTCGCTGACCTCACTCCAATCTGAGGCTTCTCCGGGGGAGTCATCGAGAGGCACCGGTCTCACAGCACCCACTTTAGCAGCTGTTTCTTTTTGCAACTTGGCTTTTAATTTGGGGCAGTCTCGACGCATATGCCCTTCAGCTTTACAATAAAAGCATCCGGTCGTCGTCGGGGTCGAAGTAGCTTTGGGCCCGATTCCTCCTCCAGTTGGTCCTCCCGACTTCGTTGGATTGGATGTTTCACTCTTCCCGCCGCCTCCCGCCGGCTTGGCTGGGGTGGTTCGATTGCTGCTTCCACCCTTCCGATAAACTCCCATCTGGTCCGCAAGCAGCGCCGCTTGCCGGAGGTTGGTGGGCCGCTGGTCACTCACCAGCGCTGCCCTTCCTTCGGGGAGAACGGCATAAAACTGTTCTAAGGCCACCAGCTCTCGCAAATCTCGAAAGGAGACAGCTTGAGCCGTCTCCAGCCATAAATCCAGGGACCTCCGCAGCCTCGTTGCCGTGGAGACAAAACCCTCACCGGGCTCAGCCTTAATCTCTCTGAAACATTGCCGACACCTCTCGGCCGAAAGGCAAAAAGTTTGTCTGACCAGTTCTTTAAACTGTCCATAATTATGCGTATCCTCTCGCGGGACGCTGTACAACAGTTGAGCCAGACAGCCTGAGGCTCGTGATCGAAGGGCCGACATCCAGCTGCCATGGGGAATACGCTCATCTTCGCAGGCAATTTCAAACAAGCCCAAATATTCCAGCGGATCCTGCCCCTCATGGAAACGAGGCAGGTCCTTGAAGTTTGGCTTCTCAGGACGAACAGTTCCAGTGTGTTTTGCCAACTGGTTCTGCAGAAGGTCAACTTGCTTTTGTAATTCTCTTTCTCTGGATGTAGGCCTGGGGCGAGACAGGTCGTTTCGTCTCTCTCTCTCCTTGGAAGTAGATCTGGGACGAGACAGATTCGGGATCCTCCGGGTCCGCCGGAGGAGAACCGCTGTCGCTCTCTCCTCCTCTCCCTGGTCACTGCCGCTGCCCGTACTCCACCTCCGAGACCTGGAGATCTCCCCTCGGCCCCTAGGTTCCACCATCCAGTCTGCCAAGCGAGATGGGATCGACACCCTTCTCTCTTCGCCCTCCGCGCCTTCCCAATCGACAGTCACTTCAATAGGAGGGGCAACTCGAGGAGCCTCAACTGGTAAAATGTCCTCCCGGTCCAACACCGGCGGATCGTCTGCCGCCTCTGCTCCCAGCAGGGGTCGGTCCTGATCCAACAGAGCAGACTCCATTTCTGCCATAACAACTTTTCCCTATCTGGAAAATAACAAACCTTTGCCTGGTTTGACAAACAAATGTTCCTCAGGTGGGCTGCAAAATCCGACCGCTAAGCCACCATGTGAAGGAAGGCTGCCCTTACACCAACCCTGCAGGGCAGGCCACAGTCCCAATGTTCCCTGGACTGGCACACACCTCCCAAGGTCCCATACACCAAACTGGTGTAGCAGCCCCAACCTTTAAAAAGGAACACACGCCAAGATTAAGTTGGAGACTTTATTAAAAAGTAAAAATAACAAATTAGTCAGTGTAGGGTCTCCAAGTGTCCAATATAAGTAAAATAATCCCTTATAAGAAAGGGCTAAAAGAAGGTAAGGGAAAAAGGGGTGAGGTAGTTGTTGTGAGGGAAAGGGAATGGGAATAAAAAGGGACTCTAAAAGAACATAAAAACAAACCCCCAAGAGTCTACAGGAACAAAGCAAGTCAAACCAGGCCTAGCTTTTCCTAGCTACCCTGTCAGAGTGGCATACCTGCCCAGATGGAACTTCCCAGCACCCACGCCCCAATGGAAGAACACTGAAGCCTTTTCCCCTAGCTCCTTTATTGTCACCAGGGTCCAATTTCCCACCCAGCGTTCACCAATCCTGTCTTCCTAACTGTCGAAGGAGGGGCCCCCGCCCTTTCTCAGCTGTAGACACTTTCTCATGACTTCATCCCAATTAGCGCCTGACCTTGCTTCTCAGCTCTGCAGCTCACCCTTATCTCCCAGGTGCTCCCAAACAGCCTCCCAGTACATTCCAAAGACTACAGTAAAAATCCGTTAGCTAAACAGCAATGGGGGGGAGGAAGGGACATCTAACAGGGTTTCTTCTAAAGTCTCAGCTACTACAAGTCCCATCTTCACACAGCATAGAGTGGATGCAAAGTCTGCCTCCTCCTATCACTGCCCCCAGAGTGCTCTGTCTTCCAAAGACAGATACACCTTCAGGCTAGAGCAGGAGTGGGCAACTTGTGGCCCTCCAGGTATTTTGGCCTACAGCTCCCCTGATCCCTCACTATTGGTTATGTTGGCTAGGGCTGATGGGAGTTGTAGGACAAAACATCTGTAGAGCCACAAGTTGCCCACCCCAGGGCTACAGGGCTAGAGCACCAAGAGACTAACTGGGACACCCAAATCCTACCAGAACACAGGCCTTTCCAGCACTGTCACCATTCATAGTTGAATGTCTTGCTACTCTCAGTAACATAAAATAGCTAGTTTCCAGCATTCGATCACACTGTAGCATGACCAGCAATGAGCCAGGTTAGAATGTCTGTAGTACCTGGTGTTGGGATCTCGAGACAGGATTGGGATGCTGTTGGTGTACTGACCACTGCACCGCCTAACAGTATCCCTGCCTGAGCTGACTACGGTAGCCATGAGTATGGTGTTGAGGACGCCAAGGCTGGTGGTCTTGCAGGACTTTAATATTCATGTCGATGCTGGCTTGACAGGGGCAGCTCAAGATTTCATGCCCCCCATGTCAATAATGGACTTGTTTCAGTTAATGTTTATCCCAATACATGTGGCAGGACACACCTTACATCTGTTTTATTGTAATGGACTAGGGGATAATGATCTCTGTGTGGGGGAGCCGGTAAAGACACCATTGGCATGGACAGTTCTGTTGTGATATGTATCACTTCACCAGCTGAATCACATTGTTTACACATGGAAGGAACAGAATGGCTGTAAACAAGTTTGTTATGTCTTTCTAGATTCCTGTGTTTTTCACATGGGAAGCTAGACCGTGGGAGCAATATGAGCTAGTCACATGGTTTGTATGTTCTGATGACGTGCTAACTTGTTTTTTCTGTCTGAAGCCATCTTAGAGAGAAGCAGGACTGCTTTCTCTCTTCTCCTTTGTTCTTCTTGCTGGACTTTGTTACTGCAACAATGTAACGTCTTTGCTGAGGTGGAGTGAAGCTCAACTTACTCCACTGGATGTAATGCTTGCTATGCATTTATACTCTGCACATGGACTGTAACTAGGAAACGTATACTCTGTAGAACTTTACTTGCTAAGTGAATAAACAGGTAGAATTAGACCTGTGGTGTTACAGAGTGTTTCCTGACTCCATGGATTAATCTGCAACGGGGAAGCTGGAAGCTGGAAGCAGTCTGACAAGGCCGACTGGGCTGGTCTTGCTGGCACAACACGCTGCACGCTGCATGGGGGGAGGTGAGATCTGAAAGATCTGTGTGTGGAATGTCAGGTGTCTGCTAGCACACAGAGACAGGATTTTAATTCTCCCAACTCGTACACACTCTGCTCAGAGATAACACCAACAGGGTTATGGGCCCAGATTGGACCAGAACCAGAACCAATCAGAACCAGATTGGACCGGACCAGAACCAGGTCGGTACCAGCACCAGAACCAGCGCCAGGACCTGTTTGGCAACAGCTTTGACTCCGGTGATTGCAGTGATTAATGGCAGAGGAGAAAGACATCAAAGAAGAAATATCTCCTGGTCCTTCAACCGGTAAGGAGGGGGAAGAAATGGGGAGATATCGGCTGGCTGACATAGACAGCTTGAAGGCAAGTTTCAAGGTCGACAGCTTGGAGGGAGAAAGCGACGCTGAAATTTCTGGTGGAGAGGAGGAAGAAAATCCCCCGGTCACAGAAATCGCGGCTGCACAATCCCTGAATCCACAAATTGTGGAGAAATTGTCTGGCTCGAACTATGTGCTGTGGAGTTTCCAGATGCAGCATTATTTAACCCATGCGGGACAATGGACTGTAGTAACACAGGATCCAATTGCAGTGGGGGATCAGGCATATGATGGCTGGAAAGAGCGAGATGATAAAGCCAAAGCAATTCTTTGTTTATCTGTTGAAAGCTCACAAGTGCCATTTATCCAATTCAAAAACACTGCAAAAGAGATCTGGAATGTGTTGAATAACACGTATCAAATGCAAACAGTGGGAAGCAGAATCTTGCTGGCACGTAAGCTATACAAGTTAAGCTTGCAACCAGGTGGCTCTATGCCAGAGCATTTGAGTACTGTCCAGGACTTGTTTAACAGACTGAGGGCTCAAGGGATGACTATTGATCCATTAAATCAGGTGTCCATTTTGCTATCAAGTCTGGATTCATCATATGACACAATTGTCACATTGATGGAGGGGCAGCCAGATCAAAATCTGACAATGGAATATGTGTCAGGCAAACTTCTTTCTAAGTGGGAAAAGCGCCAAGGAAAGAGGAACAATTCTGGCCATAAGTTTGCAGAAAGCCGGGCTGAGGTGGCAAACAGCCAAGCTGCAAATAATAAGCAGGGAGTTACCCAAGCCGCTGCTTTAAAAGTGAAGAAATGTTTCATTTGTGGATCTACAAAGCATCTGAAAAAAAATGTAAACAGAGAAAGAAAACAAACAAACCGGAAACAACAAACACACCTGAGGAGGCAGTTAAAACGGGCAAAAGTTTGATTGCAAGGGTGGGGGTTTCTAATGTTTGCTGGGTTTTGGACTCTGGAGCTTCTCATCACATGACTAACTCCAGGAATGTATTTAATCTCTGGAAGAAGATGATGTCCAGGTCAGCACGTGGAATTAGCTGACGGGAAACGTATAAATGTTTCAGCAACAGGAACAATTGAATTTACTACTTTGGGTCAACAAAGAGCAATGTTTGTTCCGGAACTGGACACAAATCTGATAAGTATTTCCCAGTTAGCTCAAAATGGCTATGAAATGTGTTTTTCAGACAGCACATGTGTGATTTCACGTGAAGGGACAGTCTGTGCAAAAGGTAATTTGCAGAATTCTCTGTATGTTATAAATCCATTTGTAACACATGATGAGAGTGTGAAATATGCAAATTGTAAACCTCATGATAATTGTATACATTTATTCCACAAACGGTTTGCGCATGCTAATTACAGGAGCATCGAGAAGATGCCGGGTCTGTGTGAGGGCATGAAAATGAAACCTTGTTCTAATTATGTGGAATGTGAAGTATGCAGTCAGGCTAAGTCACACAGGACTAACATTCAGAAACACAGTGATAGAGTGAGCACAGGAATATTTGAGCTGGTACAATCTGATGTTGCTGGGCCTTTTGAGGAAAGCTATGGGGGAAATAAGTACTGCATGACTATCATTGATGATTTTTCTAGATTTGGATTTGTTTATCTTTTGCAGCATAAATCTCAGGTTCGAGAGAGATTTGTATCATTTGTGAAATGGGCTGGTAACAGATTCAAACAATACCCCATAGGTGAATTGCTCACAGATGGTGGGGGAGAGTACATGAGTACAAAATTCAAGAAATTCTTGGAAAGTGAGGGCATTGGACACAAAATCACAGCCCCAAACTCACCGTTTCAAAATGGCGTAGCTGAAAGACGCAACAGAACACTCCAAGAAATTATGAGGGCTCAATTAGCTGACTCACAGTTGGGAAACCATTTCTGGGGGGATGCACTTTCAAATGCTAACTATTTGCTGAACAGATTACCTAACACCACAACTGGGAAAACTCCATATGAAATGTTTCATGGGAGGAAGCCAAAGATATCACACGTGCGGATTTTTGGGAGCAAATGTTTTGTTCAAATACAGGCTAAAAGCTTTGAATGTTTTCTGCTGGGGTATGATGGACAAACAAAAGGATACAGGCTGTGGTCACCACAACACAGAAAGGTAATTTTAAGCAGAGATGTGATTTTCCATGAGAAAACACATGAACAGAAACAGCTGGTGGAATTGCCAATGCATTCAATGGCTGAGACACAGCTGGAGGTTTCTAAAACAGAACAGACCACTGGGCAGATATCTGGGGAACAGGAGGGAGGTGAACAATCTCTAAGGCGTTCAACCCGAGAACGTAAAACACCTGTTAGATATCAGGATGAATTCCAAAGTGGCAAAACTGTTGTACATAAAGCTCTCAAAATAGCTTTAGAACCTCAAAGTTTTGAGGAAATCCAGAGCATGGAACCAAAGGTGAGAAATGATTGGTTTGAAGCCATGCAGGATGAAATCAATGCAATGCATGTCAACAAAACATGGAGTCTGGTATCTTTACCTGTAGGGCGAAAGGCCATCACCTGTAAATGGGTGTACAAGGTGAAAACGAATCACCAGGGGCAGGTGGAAAGGTACAGGGCAAGACTCATGGCAAGAGGGTTTGCACAAAAACATGGGATAGATTTTGATTCCGTGTTTGCACCAACAACAAGGTATGCAACTGTAAGATTGTTGTTGAAATTGGCAGCACAAAGAAAAATGATGGCATTTCATTTTGATGTAAAAACTGCTTTCTTATATGGTGATTTACAAGAGGAAATCTACATGGTGCAACCAAAAGGTTACGTAGAAAATCCCAGTCTTGCATGTTGTTTGCACAAATCCATATATGGGCTGAAGCAAGCAGCTAGATGCTGGAACCAAAAATTAGACAAAGTTTTGATTAGTTTGGGATTCAAACAAAGCAAGGCTGATCACTGTCTGTACACATGTCACACAGAATTGGGACACTGGGTGTATTTGTTAGTCTTTGTTGATGATATATTGCTGATAACAGAATCAGTAAGTCAAAAAGACAAGATTGCAAAAGAATTGCAAGCACACTTTGAACTGAAAGATCTAGGTTTGGTACAACACTATATTGGAATGCAACTATCACAGGATGAGGAAGGTTCTTTCTTGGTTGAACAAAGTGGAAAAATTCAGAAATTGCTGGAAATTCATGGACTGGAGAATTGTAACCCAGTTACCACTCCAATGACTCTTGAATATCAAAAACACAGAGATAACACTGAATTTGAGGATACTGGAAAATATCAGAGTGTTATTGGAAGCCTGCTATATTTGGCAAATGTGAGTAGGCCAGACATCAGCAATGCTGTGAACATACTTAGCAGGAAAACCCAAAATCCTTCTATGTATGATTGGCTAGCTGTGAAACGTGTGTTAAGATATTTAAAAGGTTCCATGAATTGCAAACTGAAATTGTAATCACACACAGAGGGAGGTTTTTGTGTGTACACTGATGCTGATTGGGGAGCTGCAACCGATAGGAAGTCCACAAGTGGGACTGTGATCTTGTATGATGAAAGTTTAATTGACTGGTATACACGAAAACAATCTTGTGTGGCTGTATCTAGTGCAGAATCTGAATTCATCAGTTTATCTCAAGCATGCAATGAGACTGAATGGTTCAAACAACTGTTTACTGATTTGCAAATACCAGTAGACAAGGCTGTTACAATTTTTGAAGACAACCAGGCTTGCATAAGCATGGCACAAAATGAAAAGTGTAGGCCAAGAACCAAGCACATTGATGTCCGTTACTCTCATGTAAAGGACTGTGTGCAGAAAGGGTGGGTAACACTCAAATACTGTGTAACAGGGGACATGGTGGCAGATCTTTTCACAAAACCATTGCCTGTAGTAAGACACAGGAAACTAATGACGGCGCTAGGCCTCATTAAGCAAATGTGAAACAAGATGTACTCAGCTTGTGGGGGGGATGTTGTGATATGTATCACTTCACCAGGTGCAGCACATTGTTTACACATGGAAGGGACAGAATGGCTGTAAACAGGTTTGTTGTGTCTTTCTAAATTCCCGTGTTTTTCGCATGGGAAGCTAGACCGTGGGAGCAATATGAGCTAGTCACATGGTTTGTATGTTCTGATGACGTGCTAACTTGTTTTTTCTGTCTGAAGCCATCTTAGAGAGAAGCAGGACTGCTTTCTCTCTTCTCCTTTGTTCTTCTTGTTGGACTTTGTTACTGCAACAATGTAACGTCTTTGCTGGGGTGGAGTGAAGCTCAACTTACTCCACTGGATGTAATGCTTGCTATGCATTTATACTCTGCACATGGACTGTAACTAGGAAATGTATACTCTGTAGAACTTTACTTGCTAAGTGAATAAACAGGTAGAATTAGACCTGTGGTGTTACAGAGTGTTTCCTGACTCCATGGATTAATCTGCAACGGGGAAGCTGGAAGCTGGAAGCAGTCTGACAAAGCCGACTGGGCTGGTCTTGCTGGCACAACACGCTGCACGCTGCACGGGGGGAGGTGAGATCTGAAAGATCTGTGTGTGGAATGTCAGGCGTCTGCTAGCACACAGAGACAGGATTTTAATTCTCCCAACTCGCACACACTCTGCCCAAAGATAACCCCTTCAAGTTCACTACCTGATCAGTTTTGACCTTCAGGCTGTCCTAAACCTCCACAAGGATGGTGCCCCTGAAAAACACTGATAAAGGGAGCTTTTTTCAGTGCTAAGCTGAGAAAAAGCACTTATTTCTGATCAGCTGCTGACCAGAGCTTTTCTCTCTATGGCAGATGGGGTGAGGCCAGGGGAAGACGTTGCTGGAGCAGATGGGGAAACCCTTTCAGGCCTGATCAGATTCACAGGTCTGAGGTTCCCCATCCCTGACTTATAGCACCCACCACCACCACCACCTAAATTCTTGGCTACAAGACAGGGCTGTTGTGGAACTTTGTTGCTCCTCTTCAGGGCAGTTCACACAGGACACAATGTCACCTATGCAGTGGAGGCTGGTGGCTCCAGGGTCAGCGGGCCGGTGTATCCACTCTGGGCTTTAGCCTGAACTTGAAAGGAGCTATCCGTGGTGCTGAACCCTATATCCCAAGATAGGTTTGGCACCATGGATAGCTCCTTACACGTTCAGATTGCAACCTGGAGTGGCTATACTGCCCCACTGACGTTGAAGTCACCAGCAGCGGTGTTCATGTACCTGGGGGTGTGTGTGCTCGCCTCTCCGCCGCTGCGATTCTCCGTGGTGGCGGGGGCCCCCACCTCGTTCTTCCAAGTGGCACAGAGCATCCCCCGTGCCGCTTGAGCTGCCACCGACTGGCCACGCTGGTCCCATCACATCACTTCCGCCGCGCCAGAAGTGACGCGATGGGACCAGTGCGGGCGGCATGGGCGGCTCGCCGCAGAGAGGCGAGCTGCCACTGGACGGAAATAGGCCCGCGCAACGCGAACGGTTACATCACTAGCCAGCCTCCACTGTACCTATGTCTTTCTCCATGTATACTCTTTTATGTTAGCATGCAGTTTGAATTCTATATTAAAAACCTTGACTTTCCCTTCAAGCCCTCAGAAGGAGCATGGTCAACTTGCCTTCCACCATCCCATGTGCGAGGAACAGCCTTTCATTAAACCTTAATGCATTTGATATCTAGTTACTTAATTATCCTGAAATTCCTTTTGATAATTGTCATTATCATTTGAATCCATGGTTACTTTTATCCCATTATTTTCTTGGTTTTTTAGGCTTTCCCTCTTTAAAGAAGAAGAAGAAGAAGAAGAAGAAGAAGAAGAAGAAGAAGAAGAAGAAGAAGAAGAAGAAGAAGAAGAAGAAGAAGAAATGTGATGCCTAAGTATTATGATATTTGTTGTGGACTTCCTTTGCATTTTCATTTTGATAAAATTTATAGATTTAATATATCTATGCACATTACATTGCTGATCCACTGACTATTTAGGAACAAAAGCAAGTGGGAGAAGCAATCACCATATTATTCAATGTGTGATTCAATTTTTTTGTAACAACAACAACCAAAAACAAATCTTAACTAAATGAAAGTACTCAATTAGTGACAGATTCCAATTTGTTATCCTTTTCTCTTACAATATTTTATCTCGGGGGGGGGCAGTGCAACTTGATTACTGTGTTCATTACCTAAACAAAGTAGTCTCTGGGCCGCCCAACCTCCTGTTCCTTCATCTAATGAGCAACAAAATATCCAGGTACCTAACAGCCTGATCATGTTACAATGAATTGATATAATTTGCACCTAAGATTTCAGTCTGATTATAAGTGTGCCATTTGGAAGCTTACTTCCATAATTTTAAAGCCAAGCTGGCCTACGCTTTTAATATGATTTTAGGTTATATTGCTGTACTGCTTTGATTTAAATTGTACTTTTTGGTTATTTTTATTGTTTCTACCTTTGTAAGCCACTATTGATTATTTTGATGTTCAGAAAAGTGGAATAAGAATAAGAACAACAATATCAGTCATATGTCCTCACTTGCTCCATTTTATTTCTTGATTTTCTATAGTGGTGTGTGTGTGTGTGTATGTGTGTGTGTGTATATATATAGTGCAAAACTGGCTGCACAAAAAAATATACAGTTATTGCTCAAAAATGGCCGTTTTGTGCAAATCTACACCTTCAAACCACATAGATCTAGCACAACTGGTGGAAATCACATTAAAACCACATACTTTCCAGGTGCCGGTTTGCGCAAATTCTATTAGTGGTTAAAAACCACCCCCCGCGCAATGTCCATGGAAAAAAACTTCACTTGGCCCACTCCGTCGAGCTCACGTGAGCCAGATTTCCCTGTTTTGATACATCCCTAGACTATGGGCATCCCAATTGGATTGTGCCCTAATATAATCTCTAAAATTCTTCATCAAAGGCTTAGGATCATAGGATCATAGAGTTGGAAGGGTCCCCATCAAGTCCAACCCCCTGCTCAATGCAGGAAACTAGAGGAGGGGGTCGGGTCTCCCATCCAAGTATTAACCAGGCCTGACCCTGCTTAGCTTTCCACGCTCAGGCAAGCTGATTCTCTAAACCCGCTATATTCCAGCTCAATAGTTTCAGGGACCAATGTTTCTAGGTTATAATTTATCAATCCATTTCATCACTTGTTTTCATTTCTCCTTCCTTGTCCACATAAATGGCTCAATTTCTTTTTGAAAATACCCATACCCTATCTTCTTCCCTCTCCTGCTGACTTTTGGCATTGGAGACAGATCCACCCAATTCTACTGATTCAGAAAATCTCTTTGTGTCCACCCCTTGCTTGTCACGTTGTTTATACAAAATTGGGGTAGAATGCAGATGTCATTATTTTGATCTAATAAAAAAGAGCTTTGTGGCTGCACTCCTTCCTCATCCCCTCAGCACCTCACCTCATGTACTTGACTTCAGTGCTTCTGTTGTGGTTTAATGGACCCCATTACTCCAAAGCAGGAAAATATGATTGATCTTGACTGTAATGATAAAGATAAACTATGTTTTTGGAGACCACCAAACTGTTATTTTACTGTACGCAAGAGAAGTGGGGAGGAAGCACATGGGCACAGCACTCATTCTCAGTCTAATAGACCATGGTTGTTGTTGTTGTTGTTGTTGTTTACAGTATTTTTGTATGCCACTCCACATCAAGCAGATTCTGGAGCGGTGAACAATAAAAAGACAAAAACAGATAAAAGAAACAAAAACAATATGTTGAAAACAAACTAAAATTACATTGGTGGTTGAAGAGCAGAGAAGGCTTCCCAGAACATGGAGGTCTTCTGAACCAGGCCACTGTAGACAAATGGTAGATAACCTTTGTGGATGGAGGGGAAATGGTGGAAGGAATGACACACCCCAGAGCTTGGGTCAACTAGGGCCACTTTATTTAGCATCTAACATGGGAAATGCCCCTCCCCACACGCATAGCTGTGGCGGGGGAGGGGACAATTTGCGTGCGGGGGGGTAGACGAGTTAGACCATAATGGTCTGATATTTGAGCTACCAATCAGAGAGCAGAAGGGGAGGGGCGGTAGAGCCGTTATTAGGCTCGCACGCCTCTCCCCCTGGCTCCTTTCTAACGCAGCTGTAACAGAGAGAGATTTCTGAGGGATCTCTGTCTTTGGCTAAGTTGTTTGGATTTGACCCTTGTTTGTTTGTTTTTTGTGCTGTGTGTGTTTGTGCGTGGAGGAGAGAGAGAGAAAGGGAGTGCTTTCTCCCTTCCTTCAATTCCTTTTGTTGGAGTGTAGTGCTGTGTGTGTGTCGTGTGCGTGGGAAGGGTGAGTGTGCTTCCTTTTCGTGCCTCCCCCCCCGCCGGGTGGCCGCTGCGGCACCAGCGCTCCGGGCTGTCGGGCAGCTTGCCTTCCCCCTCTTCCTTGGCTCACCGGGGGTTGAGTGCCTCTGTCTGGCACGGTCTGGGTTTCCTCCGTGGTGGGTCTCCTTCTGCGGCACATTTCCAGCGGTTTCTGCCGCTGACGGGGGCTGGGCTTTTCGCCCTCGCTCCACACCGCACCAGCTGGTCGTTCTGCTCAGGAGCTGCGTTTGGAGCCTTACCCGATCCCGGCCACTCGCCGACTTTCGGGCGCGTGCTCCCGGCCTGGGGGCATGCTACCGCTCGCTGGCACTTGCAGTGTGCACGGCCCATTCTTGATCATCTGGTGGCAGCAGAGAGAGCTTCTGGATCCATTCCACCACCATCCACTGTAGCACGTCCATCGACTGGTCACAGTACGCGCTCCACAGATGCTGCCAAGCGTAACTTTTGGCTTTCTGCTGCAGCTCGTCTGGATGCTTTGGAAGTGGGTCCGGGTATGGCTCCACCCGTCGCCGCAGCTGAAGGCGTCACCCCCCCCCCAGCTTCTTTTCCAGTGGCAGTTTCGGATGCCAGTCCTGCAGTCCAGCAGGCCACCATTTCACCTGTGCCCACAGTGCCAGTAACGCCTGTTCCTCTTCCAAGTGGTGAGGCCATCCCGGCTACTCCTTGGGGGATGCTGCTACACCACACACAGTGGGGGGGGGGGTCACCCTTGGGCCTACTTTCCTGGGTCGCTTCTGCCCAGTATGGTGAACCCGGTGGGTACCTTCCTGCTGTCTCCGCACACAGCACCGGGATCGGCTATATTTGGTGGTCTGCCTGCAGACACCTCTTCCATATTTTAGCGGGGTTCCGATAGGTACAGGGCTGCCTCCCCCCACTGGGGCGGCTTCGGGTGCGGCGGTAGCTCCGCCTGTGTCTGTTGTAACATCTGGGGTGGGGACAGTTACTTCTGCCACAGTGTCCAGTCCTTCCACTCCTACTATGGTGTCCACTGTGGTATAGGCCTGTAATGGTCTGGCCCATCAGGATGAGTGGCTCCCGCCACCTCGGGCTCCTTGGCTTCAAGGTGGACAATTACCCGGAGGTGGGACCGAATGCCATTCCGCATGGGGCTACATCATTCCCCCTTGGATACCATTTAGCTCCTTCTACCAAAGAAAAAAATTTGAGAGGGGAATTTATCGATTTATTGGATAAACGACTTGGACGACTTGGATGCCGTCACTAGGCATGCATTCAAACCTGGTCAGGGGCCCTCCGCGCCCCCGACTCGATTCTCCACAGGGGCTCCCTGTTGTGATATGTATCACTTCACCAGCTGCAGCACACTGTTTACACATGGAAGGGACAGAATGGCTGTAAACAGGTTTGTTATGTCTTTCTGGATTCCCGTGTTGTTCGCATGGGAAGCTAGACCGTGAAAGCAATATGAGCTAGTCACATGGTTTGTATGTTCTGATGATGTGCTGACTTGTTTTCTGTCTGAAGCCATCTTAGAGAGAAGCAGGACTGCTTTCTCTCTTCTCCTTTGTTTCTTCTTGCTGGACTTTGTTACTGCAACAATGTAACGTCTTTGCTGAGGTGGAGTGAAGCTCAACTTACTCCACTGGATGTAATGCTTGCTATGCATTTATACTCTGCACATGGACTGTAACTAGGAAATGTATACTCTGTAGAACTTTACTTGCTAAGTGAATAAACAGGTAGAATTAGACCTGTGGTGTTCCAGAGTGTTTCCTGACTCCATGGATTAATCTGCAACGGGGAAGCTGGAAGCAGTCTGATAACAGGGCAGACTGGGCTGGAGAAACTGGCACAACACGCTGCACGCTGCGCGGGGGGAGGTGAGATCTGGAAGATCTGTGTGTGGAATTTCAGGCCTCTGCTAGCACACAGAGACAGGATTATAAATCTCCCAACTCGCACACACTCTGCTAAAAGATAACACCAACACTCCCCCCCTGACTCGATCTTCTGAGCGGCGCGGAGCAGTTCTACGCGCCGCTTGACCCACCTTCTCCGGTCCCATCGTGTCACTTCCAGGACCGGAAATGACGCAATGGGACCCTGCGCAGCTGCAGAACGCACCACAGGGGTCCAGTGCACCTGCACAGGGTCCCGTCACATCATTTTCAGTGCTGGAAGTGACGCGACGGGACTGGAGCAGGCCGCATGGGCGGTGAGCCGCGGAGAGGCGAGCCGCCCCGAAGTCAAAGGTAAAGCCTCGCCGGGCATGAGCGGGGCTGATTTCAACCCCGTTTTGCCCGGCGAGGCTCGATTGCACACCGCTAGCTGTCACCCTCCTTGCTGGATGTTTCGCCCTATAGCAATGGCGACCAACTGATAGCCGGTATATTAGTACCCACACTTTCCCCCCTTTGTACAGCTGCAGTGGGGATCCTGTGTAGGTTACCCACATGGTTTAGAATCCTGCTTGAAATGATGTGGGGATCATACAAAAGTATAGCTGTCTCCCCACTGCAGAAGTTACCCCTTCAATATATGGAGGATGGCAAAGTATGAGGGTTGTGCCTCTTGCTAAATTTCTAGGGCAGGGATGGGGAACTTGAGGCCTTCCAGATGTGCTGGCCTACAATTCCCATCAGCCCTGGCCAGCATGGCCGATGGTGAGGGATCATGGGAGTTGTAGGCCAAAAATATGGAGGGCCACAAGTTAACTGCCCCTGCTCTAGGGTATTTCAAGGGAGTTTTAAAACAGTTTTTTATTAAGTTCAACAAAAATTCTTGGGATGGAGGATTGTATATCCCTACAGACTAGGGAAGTGAACTATGTTATGAAACAAGAAGGGACCCCTTGAATTTTATAAAGGTGAAGAAAAAGTTTTGCTCTGAAAAAGAAGATAGCTTATCTAAATCTCAGACTGAGGAAATACATTACCTGTCTTTATTGGAATTACTCATAATTTCCCACAATTTGACTTCTATTTTATTTATTTATTTTAAAAAATGAAATGACAGAAACTGTCATTTTGTTGAATAGGGGCCAATACTCCAAATAAATTTATTTCCAGCATTGTGTTATTAATGTTTTTTTAAATAAATCATGGAGCATGCCCCAACAGCATTCAGTAATGAGGATTAAACCCCCAAATAGGTTTAAAAATAGCCTCCTAAGATACTGAAGTGAAGTATCACATTGGATATATGAAATTGGATATATGAAATTGGCAGTCAATTTTTTATGCAGGAGTTCAAATTGAAACTTGAAAATCAAAATGTGTGAGGAAAACATGGGACTCAAATGAGATTAATGTATGATAAATTGTAGGAGAGAGAGCCACATGTTGTGTTGCATTTTAAATAAGCACACCTTAGCAGTGTTACCAAAAGGCCTGCTCCAGGTTTTCAGCTGTAGCATTTGTATTATAAGTTGTGCTAATGTGAGAGATACAGTGGAATATTTTAACATTTTTATAAGTGTAGTAATAGCATTGACCAGCAATAGGGATATTAAAGTACTGCAAATGTTAGATGATTAAATTAAGAGTGCATTTCCCCCAGTCAAATCATGGTTATAGCTGAAATATGTGTGGAGAACCTTGTTTGGCATTGGGTGTGGGAGGTTATTATACTGGAGTTATCAGACTAAGATCTTGCAGGGCCACTCAAGCGGCCATCCTATGCACTTAAGACTAAGTTCCATTGAGCATAGGGAACTTACTTCTGAATAGACATGGACAGGATGGAGCTGAGCCTGGGCCATGAATTTCAAGGAGCTCTTGCATTTCATCAGAAACAGTACCTCCAGTTGCATAGAAGCAAGCCATGAACATCAGTGTGGAAGACAACCCCCTTTCAGACCTAGATCCTGAACGTGGTAGTAATCAGTCATCATCCAGCCAAAATTCCATGGTCTTCCATAAATCTTTGTCTAAGAATGCAATCCTATGCATGTTTAGACAGAAAAAAAATCCTACAACTCCCAACATTCCCCAGCCAGCATGGGCAAAGCTTGGAGTTGTAGGGCTTTCCCCCCCTGTCTAAACATGCATAGGATTGCACCCTTAGGCACTAAAATAATTGCCTAGAAGCTTCAGAGAACAATAAGAGTGCTGGGGTCAAACGCCATGTTACTTTTAAGCAGGGGAGGCTAGGTGATTCCTGTGTCAGTGGGGCTCCTTATCCATTGCACCTTTTATGTTGAGCTTTGCAGGAGCTATCTATGGTGCTCCATGTTGATGAATCTATTATGGGGATAGAGTTCATCACCATGGATAGCACCTATAAAACCCAACATAAAAGGTGCAATGGATAAGGAGCCCCCCTGACATAGGAGTCACCAGCCTCCCCTGCTTCAAGGACAGATTGCAGCTGCACTTGTTTGTTAGTGTGTGGGCTCTGATCTGGATCAGGGCCCTAGTGTGGGGGTAGGGAAGTTTAAACCCTATGACCTCAGTTCCAGATCCCAATCACACCGAAAATGTGTTACATTACATGATGAATACTTATGGTGTGGTAGAATGCTAGACACAGGCTAACCAAATGCTTTACTTCTTGTAGTTTAACTTTTGCCTTTTTGAGAAAACAGATGACTTATCCAACACTGTCTACTTAAAGGTGCTGTTCTGCCTGTGAATTAATACCCTACAGTGCAGTGTCCATTTGCTATGAAAGAATACAGGAGAAAGCCTGGTGACAGAACCAGCACACCCAGCAACAGCAACCTTCACAAAGAAGATTGGTGCTATTGTGGTTGTTTGAAACCAGGTACCTGGTCTTTTGACCTCATAAACAGGTGGTGTTTTTGTTGTTGTTGTTGTTGTTGTTGTTGTTTTTCTTAAGTACAGAAGTAAAAGGTTGTACTCTACAGGGAATGGACCAACCACTGAGGGAAACATAACTGTCAACACAGATGATGTTTCTAAATGGAATGGGATATTATTTTAAAAAATGGAACAGGAATAAAGAACCTTTGTACGGAGTCACTGAAGTAAGAGGGCAGAAAATAATGCTTTTGGAGTTTTCGGAACTAAGTACAATTCAAAATACAGAAATTATTTGAGAAAGTTCTTTGCGTATGTCCTGCATTGGATTTTTCAAAGGGATCTGATCTACTGCACATTAATGCCCTGCAAGCCACATGCTGTTCCTCACAGCCATATTCACAAGAGAATCTGCTGTGGAACTTTCTCTTTTCTAGCTAGGCTTATTCTAGTTTACTTCTCTGTGTACTATGGGGTGGGTTTACTAACCAAGCCATTTTTCTCTTCTGTAATGAATGTATGTGTGTGTTTTAAGAATGAAATGTGTAAAAATAAAGTCTGTTTTTTGGAGTCAAACGGGTGTTTGAGCTAATTTCCCCCTTTTAGATGACACTACTGTATATCCCACTTTAGTAAGAACATAGTGCATAAATCAATTGTGTGTGCACACCACAGGCTTAGTGAAAGACCCCATTAGACCCTTGTTAGTCATCCCATCTGTACACATGCAAGTGGCATATCTGTGTGAATGAGGATGCACAGCAACACTCTGCCCAGGTACAGGGCATAGCTGGTGGACATGCCTAAGCTGATAGAAGTCATAATGAGCCACAGTGGCCACTTGTTTCCCTACTGACAAGCTGATCAACAATCACCGCCCAAAGAACAAATCTGGTCCTTCAGTGGGAGGGCAACCCCTACAGAACAGGTGGAATACAAAATATATCTGGGTAGATGAACCAGCCATTAAGAGTACCTCCATCTTGTCTGGCTTGAGTTTGTTTCAGCTTACTGGCACTCATCAACCATGATTATGGCACTGATTTCACATCTCCACTGCCACATCTGTATTTGATGAAAAAGTCTTTTTTTTATAGAGTTGTGGGTCATAGCAAATTGGCATTTCGGCTCCTTTCAGTGCATCCTATAGACTTTGATTTGTTAGGGCTCTGCTTCCAGAGCCAGTTCTTTGTATATAGAGCCTTCCCTATGGGATGCTGTGTTTCCTGTGCAGCATTCAAGCACATTTTTGGAGTGTGCCCTGCAAGACTGAACTAGGCTACAGAGTACTATCCATTATTTAGAAGGGAACAGTAGTAGACACATGGGAAAATGAGGCAAGGTGGTAGAGAGGTTATAGGGAAAGCCTATGGAAATAGCTGGGAAGAGAGAATTCAGTAGACTGAAAAATGAAATGAGAGAAATCACTTCACTAGAAATTAGGCAAACAATAGTGCATGGGATGCCAGTTGATGCAAAATAGGATGAAGGTGGTTTTCTTGGCAATGCACAGGAAGAGTTTTAGAACCAGAAATAATGGTTAGAGGCTCCTCCTCGTCCTCGTCCTCGTCCTCGTCCTCGTCCTCCTCCTCCTCCTCCTCCTTCTTCTTCTTCTTTAAATACAAAAATAAGAAGTGCAACATGGAAGCAAAATATGCATCTTTGATATTTTTCTTCCATTGTCCCCACTCGACGTTGGATGATTCTGGCAGGTTGTGATTTTATCTATTTAACAAAGCCTTGAGCTTTCAAGCTGTTATACACCAGTGGCTTTTTATTTTTTTTATTTTTTAATACAACAGTGAATTTCTATTCAAATAACAAGATCTTGAGGTATTGACATTTTTCTGTGTCTGTAGATGAATCTGACAGCTAGAAAAAGTTTGAGTGCATTGTGGTTCATGCTGCTTAAAATGATTAACTATCATGTACCTAACCGGCAGAAAAAGTAAGTAGACTTTTGATGAGCTATTGATTGCAATAGGGGGTTGCTGAGACAAACTGATAAACACATGGCATAAGGACATGTAGGCAAAAAAAATAATGCCATATGTGTTTTTGGATGTAAAACTGTGGAAAAATAAACCCTACAGATATCACGTTTTCTGTAGATCAAGTTCACGTATGGCCCTGGCATCTACGCTGCATGTACAGGATGCAGGAGCCAGCTTTGGGCTCATATCACACCCTACCCCAAAGCACGGAATGTTTTCTATGAACTTGGGCTCATGCCCACATACTTTGCACCCACGGGCAGAATCCAATGGGCCAGTTACACCCCCTCCAATTCTTTTATGCCCCACCTCCAATTCTGTTGTACAAGCAGCCCCCACTGCTTGCACAATGGTGATTTCATTTAGCACTTCTGGGACAACCCAAAACAAGTGGAAATGCTCAATTGCGGAAGGAGGCAAGTCAGCTCCTGCCAAGGGAGCTCTGCCAAAACCTGCCTCCTCCCAGAAACTAGCATTTCTATTGGCTTTGGGGCTTCCCCTAGGAAGCACTAAATCACTGTTGCGTAAGTGGTAGGTCCCCCTTGCACAAGAGATTCCCTTGCAGAAGGGAATCGGTGGAGTGGAAAGGAATTGGCGGGGGCATAAGTTCCCCATTGGATTCTGCCCCACATACCTGTTCACACAAACCATTTCCTGCAAAAATTCCCCATAGCTCAGTGTGACAGAGTACATGCTTTGCATGCAGAAGGTCCCAGGTTTGATCCTCGGCATCTCCAAGCAGGGCACGAAAACCGGAAACCCCGGAGAGCTGCTGCCAGTCAGTGTGTCAACAATAATGGGTGAAATGGTCCCATGGTCTGACTCGGTAAAAGGCAGCTTCCTGGGTTCCTAAAAATGGATAAATGGATCACATGGATGTGGCATAGTCATGCCTGTCTATAATATATGCCTTTGTCCATACAAAATATTTCATGTGAGGTGGCGAAATCATGCACTCCCCTCTCCTCTCATATGAAGACTGTACAGGTTTGGCCAGCACATGGTTTCCTTACAATCAAGGAAATGAAAGCCGACACACTCATGTATTAAGTGAATTTAATTCAGATTAATCCTATGGAACAATACTTTTCCTGTGTGCATTTTCCTGTATTTCCACCTTTTAAGTGTGTTGTTAAGAGGTGTGACTCCCCAGCATAACATCAGCCATTGGCTCTGCTGGATTAGAAAGGATACAGTGGGACCAAAGAGATAATAAGACATTCATTGATAAGCTGACTAGTATCCTGTTCCAGGCATAGTTTTGTATTGGGCCTGGCAAGCAGAACAGGAATTTGTGCCACCACCGAACAGTACCTCCACAGTGTCTCATTCCTATTCATTATTATTTACAGTTTAATATCGGCCACCCAATAACATAGTTTGCTGGCTGGCTTGCAAAGATAAAATGAGAAAGATAATGTTGCAAAATATCATTAAAACAGAGTTCAGTACAAAAGTTTCCGGAAAGAGGAACCTAAAACCAAATTCAGTGGCAGAAATGAGTGCACACAATATCCAAGCATTGGGATAAGACATCAGATTTAAAAATTCTAAAAGCCTAGAGAAATGAAAAGATCCTCACCTGGTGCCAAAAAGAAAATTAAAAAGGATGCCAGCCAGGCAGCTCTCTGTAGGGAGGCTATTCCATAGGTGGGGTGTGCTCACCGAGAAGGCCCTCTTCCTGGTGGCCACCTATCTCACTTCACCTGTTGGGGGTACTCAGATTAGGGACTCTGAAGATTCAGGTAGGTATATATGTGAAAGAAGGCAATCTTTCATGTAACCTGGTCTCAATCCATTAGGGGCTTTAGAGATTAAAATCAGAATTTTAAATTAGGCCTGGAAACAGACTTGGAGCCAGTGCAGTTGACAAAGTACTGATGTAATATGATCAAAATGCCAATTCTCAGTTAGCAATCTTGCATTCTTGCAGAAACTGCAGTTTCTGGACCATTTTCAAAAGCATCCCCACATGCAATGCATGTGTTCAGAGGCAGGGCTGGAAGAGCAGAGCAGGAATTTAGGCAAGGAACATGTCCCTAGATGTCACCGAATGGAGCCTGGTCAATGGCAAAGTTCTAGGCTGGATACAAGCACTGAAGCAAAGCAGCCTTAGATGTTACTCCAGCAAAGATGTGGGCCCACAAAGGACTGACAACAGCTGTCACCCAGTAGGGTGGCTATCTACCCCCCCCCCAGGAAGGCTACTATGGTTTAAAGGGGCCCTGCCTGATTTTTCAGGTGTTGGCTCTGATGGCAGTAGGAGGACCTTGGCTCTGTTATGGGTCCCCAGATTGTGTCCTTAGTCTGAGAAAGAGAGCAGAGTAACCTCCTCAGTGGTGGTAAGACTGACTCCAGGGGTTCTTCTGGCACAACTTTTGTAGTGTAGGGGAAATTCTCTCCCCCAATCTGCCTTCTCCTCAGGGTTTCATCTCCCCCTCGCTCCGCCCCTTGCCTTTGGATTGTGTGCAGCATGAGCTTGGAATCATGAGAACTAGCAGCATCATAAAAACTGATAGCTCAGGAACCCAAATCACTGGTGCAAGCTTGCAGCTTCTTTCCATTAGCAAGGAGTAGGTATGTGTGTGTAAGCAAAATTTCAGCTTGTCGAAGTTCTCCAAATTTCACCTCGAAACTCGTTCCGTCTCATGTCCATATCAGAATGCTAGCTTTTTTTTTTCTTTTTGCATGAAAATTCATATTTTTCTGCATATATTCCCAAATGTACCCATCAATTGTGTGCATCTTTGAAACATATGCATTTGTCTCCCATTGATTAAAGCATACAGGTTTGTGTACATTTTTTCAAAAGTACTAATTTTCCCATGCACATTTTTGCAGATGTATGCATGCTGTTCAATGCATTTTTGGGGGTCCAAAATTCACATTGCAAGTGGTTTCATACAATCAACTCCCAATTTAACATCATCTGTGGATTTCACTTTCAGATAAAGTGGCTACTGATTTTGGATGTTTTTCTGCTCATGTGATGCATCTGAGGGATTTCAAGGGGAGCAACAAGAGTTTCAATAAAGCTAGCAAAATTTCATCACATTATGAACTGGAATGAGTAGTGCTGACTAACTTGGTTTTTCTATGAGATTTGCAGAAGTTTCTTTCACAGATACTTTCTGGAAGTTTCAATTCAAACTGAATCTCATTTGGCAATATACCTCTTCTATTTCTAATCCTGCTCAATTCTGTCATGCTTGGTCTCTGTTCCTGCTGGTATATGCCTCATCTCCCAATTTGCCATCATCTGGATTTTGTGAAGTGCTATTAAAACAATTTTACAGATCATTAAAGAGGTTATGAAATAAAAATGGACCCAATACAGGTCTCCACAGTGCCACCTATACAGTCCTTTCCAAGTGACAGTGATATATTCATCAGAACCCTTTACATAAATACCTTCCAGCAACCTACATTACATGAAGGACCATCAAAGTGTTATCCTGCAATAATAACTTGTGTAATCCAGAAATGAAAATAGTGATTCTTCCAAAATTCTTCTCATTCAAATGCCTCTTTGGATTTTGGAATTCCAAATTACTCACTTTTCTTTTCAAAGGGTAACCAAATTATTGTTGTTGTTGTTGTTGTTGTTGTTGTTGTTAATATTATTATCATTTAAAATAGTTCTAACCTACCTTTCAGGGCATTGCCTGCCCCTGTTCATATGAAGACAAGAGGGAAATCTTTAAGGGAAAGTATCCCAATTTATTGATTCATATCAAGGATCTGCAACAAGGAATACACCTATGGATAGTGCAGGAAACCCTTAGCACCAGCAAACCTCTGGTAGTATACCCTCATCCCAAGCTGGGCAATCCTCACCCTGGCTTGAATGGCCAGATAAGTCAGAAGCTGATCTGGCCTTTTCATCACCTGCCCACCATGCTTGCTGCCCCAGCCTTGTTGTCCGTCACAGAGAGAGCAGCAAAAGGCTGCAGCTTTGCTACTTCCCACAGCTGCAACAAGAGCGGCATCTGCAGCCACGACAGAAACTACTTTCCCTGCTGCTGGGTTCAGGATTAAAGTGGAGGAGGAGGTGCAGCTGCAGCTGCCTCAGCAAAGCCCAGGGGCGGGGCGGTTTCCCCAAATTTTCTGAGCGGCGCGGAGCATTTCTCCGCGCCACTTGAGCCCGCCGCGCTGGCCACGCTGGTCCCAGAAGTGATGCGACGGGACCCTGCGCAGGCGCGCTGGGCCAAAATACGCAGCGCGGGGGGCCATCGCGCCTGCGCAGGGTGCCATCACGTCACTTCCTGCCAGCCGGAAGTGGCACGATGGGACCAGCGTGGTTGGCTTGCCGCAGAGAAGCTCGCTGCGCCGGGACCCAGTAAGGCCCCGCGAGCCTCCGGCAGGGGTGAGCAGGGCTGATTTCGGCCTGCTCTACACCCACCTGGAGGCTGAGCGGTACATCCCTAAGAGTGACCACAATAAGAAAGGAAATGTTAATAGGCTTGTAAGACTAGAAGCCCTGCAGGGGGGATATCTATCTGGGCAGACCAGATCAGTTTCTTCTCACAAGCAATAGCTTAGATCAAAATGTTAGGTTTCCCCTACACACCATGTCCTACCCAGATCTTAAGTTGCCACGAAATATTCAGGAAGGGAAGTAGGCAGAACTTAGATTTAGCAGAAGCTCATCTCATTTCTCTTGTAACACAGGAGACTGCCCAACAATAACTGTGACCTGCCTGACCACACAGGAGTTGTGCATGACGGACTTAGTCTGGTGAGTGGAAGCTAGACTGTGCATGTGGCTGTGCACACAAGAGTGTTATTTTTCAGAGCTCTTCAAAGGTTTTGAATGACAAAGGTTTCCCTTCTATTTATCCCCCCCCCCGCAGGACCGGTGCAGGGCTGTTTGGCGCCCTAGGCCAAATTATATTTAGCGCCCCCCTCTCGTGCCGTGGGGGGGGCTCCGGAGCAAAGCAGCCTTGCTCTGCAGCCCCCCTCGGGCCGCCGCCGCCACCGCCGCCACCACCTACCTTCCCCCCCCGCTGCTGGCTGCTGCTGCTGCCGCCGCCACCGCCTCCGACGCGACGGGACCCCCGCGCTTTTTTTTTTTTGCCGGGTTCCTCCCGCCAAAACAACGCCGGCAGGGCTCCGGAAACGATGCGAAGGTAGGTAGGTAGGTAGGTGGCGGGCGGGCGCGCACGGGGGGGGAGGTGCAGCGGTGGAGGCGGAGGCGGCAGCGGCAGCGGCGGGCGGGGAGGCGCGGCGGAGGCGGCAGGCGGGGCAGGAGCGCGCCGGCAGCGAGGAAGGAGGGCACCGTTTCTGCGCCCTCTTCCGCCACGCGCCCTAGGCAGCCGCCTGGGTCTGCCTAGCGGTAGTGCCGGCCCTGCCCCCCCGTTACTATGAGAAATCATCAGAAAACCCATTATTAGCAAATCTTCAAGGAAGGGGCAATTGCTCAATGGTAGAACACGTTTTGCATGCAGAAAGTCCAAGGTTCAATCTCCAGTATTTCCAGTTGGTGTTGTTGTTTTTTGCTGTTATTGTTGTGTGTGTTTTTAAGAAACTGGTACCAGGTGATGGGGAAAGTTCTCTTCCTGAGGCTAGGGCTGGATGGATCAGTGTTCTTCCAGTCTGTGTCAATTTTGCATGTCTCCATTTGTAACTCTATCTCATCCCATTTCCACATTAATCTGTAAGGAGTTTTTTATGTTAAAAAAAAATATCTGCACAAAAAATTTATATTTAAATACATTTTTAAATGCATATATTTGAATGTATTTTTGTACAAAATACATGTTTAAAACTGCATTTTTGATAGTGGCATACATTTCTAAATGTATTTTATCATTAAGAAAAAGTAACCTTTAAACACATTTTACATTTTGTCTTGTTTTTTGAGCCAAGAACTGCATCACAAAATTCGGAGAAGTGAAAAACAATTCTGATCTGAGATTGAAAAAAACGAACAAACAACCCCCCCACACCAAACTTTGAATCTGTCAAGCATTCCTACTTGTGTGACCCTGGAGATATGGTGCCAGGTAGAGTAGACAATAACTGAGCTAGGGTGAAATCCTATGGGGATGCCCATAATCCTCCGATCTTGGAGGATTTGGGTCACCCTGTGCAGGGCGGGAGGAGCGTGGAGGTGAAGGTCACCTCTGCCGCTCTCCTCCTGCCCTGCAAAACAGCTAGATGGATAATTTTGGCTGTCTTAACTGTGGCACTTCAAAGTAGGATACTTCATATCTTGGCAGTGCCAATCTGCTCCCTCCCTGCCCACTAAACCCCTTCTCTGAGGTCACTTTGTGAACTCAGAAGAAGCACCTGGCACAGTTCTTTCCACTCTGGCTGCAAGCAGGGGGAGGGGGATCTAAGTGTGGATCCCCAACTCCGAGGTAAGAGTGATTTTCTGACCTCGGAGCTGGCAATCCGAACAATTCTATGCCCCCCCCCCCAGTCACTATCCTATGGCCCCTGATAGAAAATAATAGTCTGACCTAGTATAAGGCAGCTTCCTATATTCCTAGCCCAGCTAACTGTGTAGCAGGCAGCCATACGCATGAAATGAAGAGAAATCAGAACATGTGTCTAGCCTTCTTCCTGCTATCCATTTGGGGAATAATGTAGTCAGAATTGATTTAAGCCTTTCTATGGAATTCTCTCTTTATTGCAGTATTGTAAAGATGCAAAAACCAGTTTACTGCTATAAAATGACTGGCAATCAAGATTCATAATCAAAATAACATTAGATAGGTCTTTACCTATTGGTTGCTCATTAATGCAGCAGCAGATTATTATCAATCACCATACGTAAACATATTTTAGAACATCCACGATGTTCTGATGTGTTAAGACAAAAGCTTATACACTCAAAGATCGAGTAGCTTGCCCTGCTTCCATTCCTTTTATTATTGTATTTCCACTAGGTTAATCTCCATGTAATAATGACAAGGTTATATTCCATTCTCAGAGGTCAAATAGATATTATTAAAGACATGGAACACTGGGTATTATTTTTTTGTTCATATAACTTTAACAGCATGCATTTAAAATGCATGTTGTTCAACTATGTGTTAAATGTATTAAAAACATAAAAAAGTAGAATTAATTGGAAGATTATCTTTGCAAATTATAATTTCTTGACACATTGGTGACACATTTGCTCCGACAGAGGAGCATTATGTTTGTTGGCCTCATTATAGTGCCTCATCATGTGCACCTGTGAAATGTAGATGCAATAGGTGCAGTTCGGGTGGAGCTGTTTGCCAATATGCTTCACGAAGGAGAGGAGAAAATGAAACTTAATATCTTTCCATGCATGAAGTTTGTTTGTAGAGGTGGCTTGGTCCTTCTCATAAATTATCTCAGGCACAGTGACTTTACTCAATTGGGGCAGATAGATAGACTGATGGAAACAATTGGGGTCAAAACATTTCTCTTCAAATGTCTCGTAGTGCTTATCTTCCTCACATCCAGGTTCTATCAGATCACTGTGCTTCACCAAGTATCTGCCCTGGTCCTCATGGCAGGTTTTCCAGGGGTCCTCAAACTTTTTGGGTCAGTAAGCACATTTTAAATTCTGAGAGAGTGTCATCATGAGCTCTCTCACAAAATGGCCACCATGGGGGTTTGATGCTCATTTATAAAAAGGCTGCTGTACTGGGCATGGCCTGTCACAAAACACTCACTTCTCAGAAGGCAAACTAGTGATATGAGGGGGCGGGGAAGTAAATTGCCCAAGAATCTGAGTACAAGGCAGAGGTGGGAGGTCTGAGCTCCAAAACACAAAAACATTCCATTGAATTAAAAGAAAGATGGCGCTAGAGGGCAGCACTTTGCTTTGTATCATGGAATGGAAACCTCCCATTTTATTGATTGCAAAAAAAATAAAAATCTTAAGAAATAAAATTGAAATTGGGAGGGGCAAGGAGGCTGATGGGCACCAAGAGAGGAATCTGCAGGCATGTTGGTGCCCATGGGCTCCATGTTGGTGACCCCAGGTTATACACATACTTTGTAGGAAGCTGCTATGCAGGCCTCAGCATCAGCATGTTACGTCCTCAGAAGGCAGTTTCCAGGGCCTCAGTGCTCTGAAAGAGTCCAGTGCTAATGCCTGCCCTGGGCTCCCTCCACAATGGACCATTCATAGATTCATAGATTATAGAGTTGGAAGGGGCCTACAAGGCCATGGAGTCCAACCCCCTGCTCAATGCAGGAAACTAGAGGAGGGGTCTCCCATCCAAGTAATAAGCAGGCCTGACCCTGCTTAGCTTTCCACGCTCAGATGAGCTGAGTCCAGCGTGAGCCACAGGCCTGTATATCTCAACTGCAGCTCCCATACACAGCCAGCTGCTGCTACCCACCACTATCTGGTGCTGCTACTGCCACCAGCTAAGCCAGAGGGGGCTCAGCATCATAAAGCTTCCTCAAACCTGGATCTGCCCTGGCCTTGTGTGTGAAGAGGCCTTCTGTTATTTCCGTAACTCCTTCTTCTGTTATAATTCTGCATATTTCTTTAAACAAAATATTTTTTTTGCTTTAAAATATGAAGAGGAGTAAGACAAGGATGTATTCTTTCACCATTGCTTATTGATTTGTACTCCAAGATTTCTTTGAGGAATCACTTGCTGATTTAAATGATGGTATAATTGTTAATGGAGAGATTATCGATCACTTTCAGTATGCAGATGATACAGTATTGCTAGCTGACAATATAGATGGTCTACCAAAGTAGTAGGATGGTCGATGTAATACAAGTGCAGTAATATGAAAGGTACACTGATTCAGGAAATGTGCAGTGCTAATAAAAATATCTTGGAATTGTTAATAGCAATCCAATAATGCCATCATGTTAGACAAGACCAAGGTGCTTTTAAAGATGAAAATGTAATTAATTAGATTCCTGAATGTCATAATGCGTTGTATTCATATCACACCATCGTGACCGAAAGAGTCTTCCGGTAAGAGAATAAAAGATGTGTAGACCTAGCAGTAAGTTGTGGAGGCCAATAGATAGATTAGTGAGACCGGTACCAATAGAAGATGGTCCTGAGATTCATTTA
This sequence comes from Shinisaurus crocodilurus, assembly GCA_021292165.1. Classification (NCBI taxonomy): domain Eukaryota; kingdom Metazoa; phylum Chordata; class Lepidosauria; order Squamata; family Shinisauridae; genus Shinisaurus; species Shinisaurus crocodilurus. Next base: position 209,253,510 of record CM037880.1, on the reverse strand, counting down.
CGGCTTTGTCGCTTGACGTTCTCCCATACTTGCCGCTTCACATGAACCTTGTGAGATCTAGAGATGAGCCCCAGAGTAGCATTTTAAAGATGAACCAAATGTCAATATAAGTAACAAAACTTAGAAAACATCCTGAGAAGGACATTTTTCATTATGGGTATTATGTCGCATATTTCCCAGTATTGCGTTTTACGTTATTTCAGTTCTACTATATGGCATGGAATTGTGGACTTTAACACAGACTACCATAAAAATAAAAAAAAAAAGATAGAAGCATTTGAAATGTGGATTTATGATAGGATGTTACAAATTTCATGGACTGAGAGGGTGACCAACAAAGAAGTATTGAAGAGAATGTATAAAGATCAAGAAATGATAAATCACATAGAACACAGAAAACTAGAATATTTTGGTCATATCATGAGAAATGAACATTATAGACTGTTGCAGCTGATTATACAAGGGAAAATAATAAATGGGAAAAGAAGTGAAGGAAGAAGGTCTTGGCTGAAAAACCTTAAATAATGGTTTGGGGGCAACATAACATCATTGTTTAGAGTGGCCATATCTAAAGAATGTTTAGCCATGATGATGTCCAACCCAGAGGAATGAAAAGAAGAAGATACATTTTAAACAAATATATAAGTGTGGGTGGAAAGTTAGGATCTGGGACAGGTATAGAATAATCACAGTAAAGAAGATTGCATGTCGATTTGACAATCATAATTTGCCAAAAAGGGGGCTGGATACATGAACTCATAAAAGGAGACAAATTGTGATAAATATAGGATGGCTGTTGACTTCCAGTCTGTAAGCTAGCTAGAGATGTGTGAATCTGCAAAACCTGAGCTGCACGAAGTTCTCCAAATTCCATCTTGAAGCTTGTCCCAACTCGAGTCTGTATTAGATTGAAAGCTTTGTGGTTTTTGCCTCCCCCCTTTTTGCATGAAAATCCATGCATATTTTCATACATATTTTTCCAAATGCACACCTTTGTACACAAAGGTGTGTATAATTGATACTCCTGTGTATCAATTGTACACATCTTTGAAATGTATGCATTATTCCCCCATTGATTAATGCATAATTGTGTGCATTTTTCAAAAGTATATATTTTTTTCATGTGCAATTTTCAAATCACATTGCAACCTCGGAAATGTATGGAGTATGACCACAGATTGCATTCAAATCCATGTTCAGCCCAGAAGGTGCGAACATGGTAAAAATGAACTGAAACAAATTTCTCATACATCCCTAGGAGTGGCTATCATGTCTTTGACAGGAAGACAGTGGGCAGAGGGAGTTGGGAGGGCTGGCAAAAGGCAGAGATGAGTCTGGATGCCGTGGCAGTTGTGAGAAAAGAGAACCAAACAGTTGTGGAGCACAGAAAGCAAAGAGGGAATGAGAGGTGGGAGGTGGGGGAGAGAATCAGCAAGTTTAAGAAAGAAGCAGGTTTGGGAATAAATAACAAAAGGCCAAGGAAAGGAATCATGGGGGGAAAGCAGGATGTGGAAGAAAGTTTCAATGGAAAGAAGCTGAGGTTGTAAAAATGTAGAGACAGCTGGCCAGCTGGGAATCTGTGTGACTGAATTCTCTCCCTTCCACCCCAACTGACCTTGTTTCTTTGCTGTGGAATCACAGCGCATTTGAAGAAGGAAAAGGAAAAGAAGGAGAAGAAGAAGAAAGAAAAACACCTCATACAGATCCTAGGAACAGAAGGGTGTGTGTTTACTGTTGGTGATGAGGAGTAAAGACAGCTGAAGGTGGCTACCTTGCTATTTTGACAGAAAGGTAGCCACCCTTTGTCACCTTCTGGTTCCTGGCCTCATCCTGGTCTACCTGTGTTGTCGCTAGAGACTGCAGCGGGCTGAGTTTAGCACAAATGAACATGAATGCATCTTTCCACATTGTTTTTTGGTAGAATCCACTTGTTTCATTATGAAGAGAATGCAAAAGCTTTCCAAAGGGATCAATATTTTAATGTCCATACAGTTTTCCTCTCATGTGCAAATTACTTTTCAAAATGTGAATTATGTTTTTAAGAATGTAGGCATAATGTTTTGATTTTCCCGTTCAAATGTAAACCTTCTCCTTGGGTAGTTGAGGATTCCATAAGTTGATGAATATTTATATAGATTCAAGAGCCTTGGCATCTGTCACATTGTGCATATTTATGACATAATTTTGGTGGAAGAATCCTTATGAGAGTGTCAGATTAAAATGAAATGCTTCTCAGTTTGCTCTGGAATACTCCGAAAATACAGTTAGCCCTCTTAACTCAATCAGTTCCTTCCTTCCTTCCTTCCTTCCTTCCTTCCTTCCTTTTACATACCTACCAATTAAAAGGTTACAAACATGACAGCAAAAAATGGCTTCCATCGTTCCGTCATGCCTATCTATCTACCCACAACTTAAAAAACTTTAAAATATGACACAAGAATGCCTAAGAAATGAGAAGCTGCATTGAATGCAGTTTGTAACAGCTAGGAGCAGGAAGGAAATCATCTCAATATCCAGCATGGCAGTTTGTCTTGTGATTACCCCCCCCCCCACCTTCAGAAATCCTTCACTGGCTTCATAGATCGCCCACCGCCATCTCCATCCCATATCTTGCACAGCAGAGGTGCAGAACCTCTTTCAGCCTTAAGGCCAAATCCCATTTCAGAGAAGTTCGGGGGGGGGGCACATGTCAGTGGTGAGTGGGGCTAAAGGAAAAAGGTCTGGGGCAAAAACAACCCCCCCCCCAGCATGTTGTAGCTTAAAGTTCTTGCTGCCAGTAAATAAGCTAGAGGAAAAGGCATTTCAGCCTTTTTGAATGAGAAAGAAACTGCACAAAAGCTGAGAAGCCCAGAGAGCTTTGGCTATTGGGGGGTATATAAATAAATTAAAATTATTTATTTTATTATTATTATTATTATTATTATTATTATTATTATTATTGTTGGGGGAAAGGGTGGGACCAGGGGAAGGGAACATGGCTTTTTGGGACCCCTGAAGGGCCAGATTCAAACCCCTGGATGGCCAGATTTGGCCCCAGGGCCTGCACCCCTATTCTACAGATGGTATGCAGTGCACAATGTTTCAGAAGCGTGTGGCCACCCTGTCCTAGCAGGGAGTGCACCACACAGTTAAATGGAATCAATCGCGTGGCTGCAAGGTTCTACAAGGGCTGCAAGAGGGCAACAAAGATGATTAAGGGACTGGAAACAAGGCCCTATGAGGAGAGACTGAAAGAACTGGGCATGTTTAGCCTTCAGAAGAGAAGACTGAGGGGAGATATGATCGCACTCTTCCAGTACTTGAAGGGTTGTCACACAGAGGAGGGCCAGGATCTCTTCTCGATCATCCCAGTTTGCAGGACACAGAATAATGGGCTCAAGTTACAGGAACCCAGATTCCACCTAAACATCAGGAAAAATTTCCTGTCAGAGCAATAAGACAATGGAACCAATTACCTAGGGAGGTGGTGGGCTCTCCCATTCTGGAGGCATTCAAGGTGCAGCTGGACGGCCATCTGTCAGGGATGCTTGACTTGGATTCCTGCATTGAGCAGGGGGTTGGACTCGATAGCCTTATAGGCCCCTTCCAACTCTACTTTTCTATGATTCTATGATTCTATGATTCTACCCAAACTAGCTCTAGGGCTCCAACAGAGCAATGATGATAGGCAGGATCAGAGGAAAGTAATGAGGTGGAGCTACCATTGCATCTACAGCCCTGCTGATTTGTTGTTTGTGCCAACCAGACCAGAAGCTGGGAGGTGTGAACTTTTTCCCTGGTTTTCCAGTGGAGCAGGCCTTTTGAAGTTTTCCCTCCCATTGGGAGAAATGCTATCTGCAGCTTCCATACCACGCGTAAGAGCAGCTCAACACAGAACACAGTAATTGAAATGAGAGGTTACCAATGCATGGGTCACTGTGGCTAACCTATTCCCAGTGGTAAAGCTAGGGCTAGACCCTGGGGCCAAAGTCCAAGGCCCCACAGTCCAGCCACCACCACCACCCACCAACCCCCCCCCCCAGCAACCCCAGAGAGTAACAGCTGATTTGGACACAAGAAGCAAACTACTTTTTATTACTGATGGTGCTCTGATTTAAGTAAGTTTAAAATATAAAATGCCATATGCTCAAGGACATCTGCAACAAGGGGACCCCATAAGACCATTACATCCAGGGTCTAAAATTACCTAGCTGCCCTACTGCCTATTCCAGCCCACAAATGGCCATACCTGATGCACCAGCCAAAGCTTGTAAAAGGGGTTCCTTGTCACTGCAGTCACTTGGGCCTCCAGAGACAGCGATGGTTCTAGAACACCCGAAGTCGGGATGTTGGAGAAATCTGCAATGGATTCAAATGAGTTCGGATTTCTATGAACCCAACCAGCAGATTCCAAAGTTCTTCTGAGTCATGCAGGTTCCACAGGCTCGCAGGACATGCATTTTACCTTGGGGGTGGATTTGCACAAATGTGCATTTGCACAAGTACATACTTGCACAATTGTGCATTACCGCAAATGCTCATTTGCAAACAAGAACAAAATTCTCATACAAAAATCCAATTCTGTCAATGGACGACGGAAGGAAGGATGCCTGACAATCTGCGAAACACCGATGGAACGGATTTAACAACATCCATGCCTACCTATCTAAGCTATGTATGTGCTCCTTCAGAGGGAGTACAATCCTGTCCAGAACAGGCAAACTGCTGAATTCTCAGACCTGAGAACTGACCTCCATCTTACCAGGATTCAGTCTCAGATTTTGGGCCCCATCTAGCCCACCACTGCATCCAGACACTGGTCCAGGATGTGCACGGCCTCTCCTGATTCTGATGAAAGAGATAAATGGAGTTGAGTGTCATCAGCGTCCTGATGACCTCATGCTCCAAATCTAATGACTGCTCCCAATGGCTTGATATTAATATTGAATAGTATTGGAGACAAGATGGTACCTTGTGGCACTCTCTGGCACAAGTGCCAGCGGGGCAAAGAATCATTGTCCAATGCTGCTTGCTGCAACCAGTCCAGCAAATAGGAGCAGAACCACTGTAAAACGGTACCCAACTCACATAGAAGGTCCAATAGGGTCCCATGGTCAATGGTATCAAAAACTGCTGAAAGATCAAACATGAGTAACAGTGCTATAGGGTTATTTCCTTGAATATGTAGCATAAAAATGTCTACACAACCTGAAAAACCATCCGTTCACATGAAATCAGTTCCAACCAAGAAACAAATCCAAGAACAAGCTGAGCTTTGATAAACCATACAGTTGAGGTACAATTGAATAATTTCCCTGTCAGGATAATTAATTGAATTCCATTATTGGTAACAAATTTTATGTATGTTACCGATGTTTTGCATCTTAGAAACATTCCATTCTGGTTCATTTATATTACTTAACAGCCTGCTGTTCTATTAATCACCTGAATAAGAATAGCACTATAGCTGTCATCATCACAAAGTATAAACTGGTGAAGCTGAATATGCGTGAGAGTGGTTGTTGTTGTTTCAGCTTCAAAAGCAATAAAATGACCCTGCTTGCTTGGCTTGGACAGCTTTTTGTGCCTTTTGTGTAGGGAATGTGGAAGTAAGGAAGGAAGGAAAGCCAACACAGATTTTTTAGGTGAAGAGAAGGCTGTAGCTTTTCACGGTGATGCACCACAAAACAGGGGAAAGGGCAACTAATGGGCAAGGACTCAAGCAACCAAAGGGCAACCAAAATGATCAAGGGGCTGGCACAACTCCCTGTGAAAAAAGCAGGACATCTGGGACTTTTTAACTTAGGGGAGGAAAGGCAAATAAGGGGAGACACGGCAGAGGTGTACAGAATTATGTATCATATGGAAAAAGTGGATAGGGACACATTTTTCTTCCTCTTTCATAATACTAGAAACCATTGTGCATTAAGAGAAATACGTACGAAAATGCATACAAATGTTCATGCGGATGTATATATATATATATATATATATATATATCTGCATGAAGATATATATATCTTCAGCCAGTGTGGCATAGTGGTTAGAGTGCTGGACTGGGACTCGGGAGATCTGGGTTCTAGTCCTCGCTCGGCCATGAAACTCACTGGGTGACTTTGGGTCAGTCACTGACTCTCAGCCTAACCTACCTCACAGGGTTGCTGTGAGGATAAAATGGAGAGGAGGAGGAGGTTTATGTAAGCCACCTTGGGTTCCTTGCAGGAAAAAAGACGGGGTATATGTGTGTGTGTGTATATATATATATATATATATATATATATATATATAATTTTCAAAGGCAGGGTGTGTATATATATATATATATATATATATATACCGTAATAAAATTCTCTATGTTTGGGACAAACCGAACTTAAGACTGAAAAAAATGAGAAACAGAGAGAAACCAAAATTGACAGATGTGTCTGGCCATGTAGACAGATTCTGGCTGCATGGCCAGAATGACAGGACAGGCTACAGCCAGTTGTCTTTTTAATCCTGGGAGCAGACCTCAGAGACAAACTCCAATCCAGTCCAGATCTGAAAACCAAACCCAGGTCCACTCCTCCTTTAACTAACCCTTGCCTCCATTTTGACAGTGTCAGGGTATGGTAGCACAAGGGAGCATGGCATTCATCCATGGAGGCAATGCAGCCAGGCAAGAAGCCTCCCAACATGGTACTGGGCACATGTTCCTACTCCAGCTTTTCTCCAAATAAAACCTGCAAAACCTGCTGCAACAGAAAAGGAGCCCCAGCAAAATAGCAGTCACCCGCCTCCCTTGCCTAGTTGCCTTTCAAGACTGTGGTCTTCCCAAGTATACTTTGATCCACAAATTATTCCAAGAGATTTACATCAGGTCAGTTCATAGCAGAATGCAAACTGAGTGAACATATTCCTCAGTCATCCCTACTGAAGGACAATGTACTTCCAAGCACTTAGAGAAATAGATGACTTGCAATAATAGCGTTTAGGCAGATAGTGAAGTGGGTTTATAGAGATGCAATTTGTGGTCCATTTCGATATCAAGTGCTAGGCTACTGGCTTCATACTATCAATACAGAGCTGAAGATCCAACTATGCCTACATATATGCTCCTTGGAGAAGTAAAGAGCACAAGCTAGAGGGAAGTCTCTTGCTGTGTGAAGCTCTTTTATCTTTTATGCATGTCATGTATCTGAAGACCTTGAAAAATACACCCATTGTGCTTTGATGGTTCTCAATGATTTTCAGATTTCAAAGTTGTTAAAAGTAGGCAATTTGAGAGAAAAAGAAAGCAACTTATAATTCTGTGAATAGGAATGAAAGGAAACATTACAGAGAAAGAAGGGGACATTGTTATTCAAAGCTTTAAAGTTAGCCATTTTTGTTATACCACACTTTTTAATATAATATTGGCTTTTTCTTTAATAGCTGAAACTTTCTTTAATAATTACTAAGGCCATATTCACACCTTTCAGACTGAAGTACAATACCCACGTGGGGGAGGAGGGAAGAGCTCAGATACCCTAGTTTCTTTGAGGATTTATACTGTGTTCGTTATAACCTATTTTTTAAATGATTGCAACTGTTATATCTTCCCACAGCAATGTTGCAAGTTCAAACAGTGTCGCCCACTTACAGCAGCTCTGATCTCTCTGACTGCAGGAGGGCATAGGCGCCTTCTAAAATAGTTCGCCATCTGCAGAAATGTTATTGCGAGCCGCCTTACGTTTGACTTTATCATAGAAAGGTTAGATATAAATGTCCAAATCAATAAACAAATAGTACAGTTCAAGAAGGGAAATATGGTTCCGAACATGTACATAAGCACTTTAGAAGAGGCATGCTGGATCAGACCACAGGCTGATCTAGTCCAGCATTCTGCTCCCACAGTGGCCAACCACAGGCCTGTGGGAAACCCACAAGCAGGACAGGAGTGCAACAACACCTTCTGCCCACATTCCCCAGCAACTGGTGTGCTTCCCTGGCTTTTCTCGTGTTCTCCTGAGCCAAGCCGGGGAAGCGACTTCCAGGTTCTTCTCTCTGGTGCACTTTTTACGTAGAAAGTGGCATCAGATACATTAAAAATGACCACGATTTGCACAAGTTATGCAAATCGTGGTCGCTTTTAACATGTCTTATGCCATTTTCTACATAAAAAGCACTCCAGAGGGAACCTGGAAGTCCAGCGAGCTTCTTGGCTGGCGCTCACTTTCAGCAGGGCTTGGCAGGCATGGCGGCAGTGCTCGCCAAGTGCACCGCCAGTCGGGTGGCGGGAGGATCGCCCAGCACTATCACAGGCATACTGCCTCTGATATAGGAGGTAATCTATAGCCCTCATGACAAGTAGGCACTGATAGCCTTATTCTCCATCAGTTTGTCTGATCCCCTTTTAAAACTGTTCAAATTGGTGGCTATCATTCATGACATCTCGTGGAAGTGAATTCCATAGTTTAGCTATGCACTGTGTGAAAAAGTGCTTCCTTTCTCTGTCCTGAATCTCCCACCATTCAGCTTCATTGGATGACTCTGGGTTCTAGTATTATGAGAGAAGGAGAGGGAGTCATCAGTTCAGTGCTGCATTTATTTATTTGTTTGTTTGTTTGTAGTACTTACATACCACATACCACCTAATATAATAAAATCTCAGGGAGAATGATCCTATGGCTCGTAGACAGTGTATAGGATACTTCAGATTCCCAGATCCAACCAAGGTTGGAAACAGAGCTCTGACCTTGGAGCCGGGGATCTGTGCTCCAATCCCACTCCCCCCTTGCAGCCAGCATGGAAAGAACCATACTGGCTGATTCTCTGAGTTCAGAAACTCAACCTCGGAGAGGGGGTAAACGCGGCAGAGAGGGGGCCAGTGAGTGAGGGGAAGAGACTGGGCACACCAGAATATGAGGTATGCTGATGGCACTCCAGCCTCCTTCCATAGATTTCATAGATCATAGAGTTGGAAGGAGCCTACAAGGCTATCGAGTCCAACCCCCTGCTCAATGCAGAAAACTAGAGGAGGGGTCTCCCATCAAAGTAATAACCAGGCTTGACCCTGCTTAGCTTTCCACTGCTCAGACAAGCTGAGCCAGCGTAAGCCACAGGCCTGTATTTCCCTCCCCCTCTGAAGCACTGCAGCTAGATGGCCAAAATTAGGCATCTAGCTGAATTGCAGAATGAGAGGAGTAGGGAGGCAGAGATTGCCTTCACCACTTCCCCCACTCTACACTGGATGCAAGTAAGCCTCTGAGTTTGGAGGCATACAATACAAGCCATGAGGATGCAATTGATAGGATTGTGCTCTAAGTGCCCTTCTACCAGCTTTGGCTGGGACCCAGCTACTCCCCTATCTGGTCAGGGATAATCTGGCTTCAGTAGTCTATGCTTTGGTAACCTCCAGGTTAGGTGACTGAAATGCTCTCTGTGTGGGGCTGCCTTTGAAGATGGTTTGGAAACTGCCGCTTGTGTAAAATGTGTCAGCCAGATTAATAATGGGGATCAGAAGTTCTGAACATATAATACGAATTTTGGCCTACTTTCACTGGCTGCCTATATGTATCCAAGCCCAGTTTAAGGTGCTGATTTTAATCAATAAAGCATTATATGGCTCAGGTTTCAATACCTGATGGTGCACCTCTCCTAGTATGAACCAACCCATATCCTTTGACCAACAGCCAAGGATCTCCTCTGGCTGCCTCTTCCAAGGGAGATTTATTGGAGGATGGTGACAAGAAAGGGCATTTCTTGTGTCCCCCAAAATGCTCTCCCCAGTGAGGCCTGCCTGGTGCCAACATTATCATATTTTTGATGCCAGGTTAAGACTTGCCTCTATTCCCAGGCATTTGATGGCATATGGTGCATCAGTTGCAGTTGAATTGTTTATCATTGTCACTGATGTTTTAGTTGTTTTATGATGTGGTTGTATTGTAGTGGATAGTTGTTTTAGACTTAGGGATGGGTAGGGATGTTTGAGCTTTCTGAAATTCTTTGAACTTCACTTTGAAGCTCAGTTCAGCTCACCGCTCCTGTTTTTGTTTGCAACCTGTTTTCAGTTCATTTGGATCAGGAACTGCACATTCCAATGCACACACACACACACACACACACACACACACATATATATATATATCTAATGCAATCACAAGTTTGAGAATGTGCAAATAACTTTTGAAAAAAATGTGCTCTTATTCGTGTTTGGGGTTGTAAACAAGACAAGTTTGGATGATTTGTGAGCTGAAAATCCCTAGGTGACCTTGAGTCCCTGTTGAGAAGGGCATCTAAGAAAGAAGGAGTAGGAGGAGTAGCAGGAGGAAGAGGAGGAGGAGGAGGAGGAGGAGGAGGAGGAGGAGACAGAGCAGATAAAATTCTTCCTCTCTACGGTTTCCTTTTAAAAATTCTTATCTCATTAGATATAATGCAAAGGCTTAGAACTCAACATCTACAGTAATCTGTAAAAAGCATAGCACTACTCTGGAACAGGATCATAAGGGAAGATACATGATTTTCTATTGCCTTCAAGGGCCTTTAGATCTGTCAACAAGGAGGGAGAGTGGACTACACCGTGGATGGAGAAGGAGTTGTAGATCTTACGAATACTGGAAATACTGAACAGGAATCAAAGCAATCCAGTAATGCCAAAATAGCAGTTGAGTGTATGAAAAAATCTGTCATGTTTTATAGGAGAGGATTTTCAACCATTGGAGAATGAAGTTCTTAAGTCAGTATATAGCCACATGATAAGATCTGGAAATATCACCAGTTTCCCCCAGAAATTACAGAGTTATTGGTGGGTGGGGGGATTTCAAAGATATTGCCCCTCCTGTATGAAAGCTCTCTATGCTGCAAATGCCCCTCGGTTCTAATTCCTTCTTCCTATTTCCCACTGGCATATAGAGATAGGATTGCCTAAGGCACTTGCAGAATGGGCTAAGCCATGCACCATGGCAAGTCTTCTTAAAGTGTTCTGATTTCAGGTTTTTTTTTACATAAAATATGAAGATTGTCTCGTGCCTTGGTTCCCCCCCCCCTCATCTAGTGCTGGAAAGGGCAGCAGCCAGGTTGGATACTGTCTTGGTCTAGCTGCCAATGCTTTGTGCCTGTAGATACTCAGGCACAAGTACTCTCTCACAGTCAATGACCTTGCACCTCTCCATCAGAGAAGGGCTCCCAAGATTCAGAGGACATAGAGGACTGGGTTCCTGAAACACTGCAGGAGACAGTACATGAAGTGGCTGACCCACTAAAGGCTTTCACAGAGAGGAGTAAGAGGACCCCCAATGGCTAAGAAGTCCTCCACCCCCTGCTCCTGAGGAGATAGTTCTGTCACCATCTGTGGACTCAGATGACTTTCCCAGAACCACCTGAAGGAGGACCATCATCTACCACCCTGCTTAGCACAGGACTACAGGACGTATTCCAGGCAGCCCCACTAGGGAATGTATTTATCCTAAAATATGCATATCTGTATGCATTCTGATGATAGATAGATAGATAGATAGATAGATAGATAGATAGATAGATAGATAGATATTGAGCTGAGAATCACATCTCAACACTCAGAAAAGTATGAAAACTGAAGTATAATTGCATTCCAATCCACTCATTTGTCTGGAAGATGCTGATCAGGTTGATTCACTTTGAAATGTGGACCAAATGAAATCCTCAGGCATTCATATTTCATCATGCAGCATGTCTCTGCAGGTCTACTTAAACTCTCAGGGTCAAGCTACACATTATGGTCATTGTGGAGTGTGGATCTGAGCCTGATTGCTTTCTTTATGGTAGTGTAATTGCATGTGGCCATGATTTGGATCAAGACTGCTGCACACTGGAAGGGAAGGATTAAATGTTCTCCTCCCACCACCCCTTTTCTTCCCCAAATCTACCCCCACACAGATTTTTTTTAAAAAACAACAACCCTCCATTGACACCAATGGAGATCCCCCCCCTTCCTTTTAATGTCCATGCCAGGGGGGGAGGGGAGATTTCAGGAAGAAAAAAGGGGGGTTCAATTCTCCCCTCCCAGTGTGTGTCAGTCCCAGTATGAATCAGGGCAGCATACAGTCACACTAAAGTAAAGAAAATGATCCGTCTCAGCTATAGATGATGCAATTAATGTAATGTGTAGTTTGACCCTCAGTTACCTTTCGGCCATGCTGGAATAACACTCCATGCTCCGTGCTTGTCAGTGAGCCTTGGTTGTATCTGCCCTATACGTCTATATCCAGGCTTATGGGCAGAGCTATCCATGGTCCTGAAATCTTTCTGTCTAATCTGTATCCTTGCTGAACTTGGAAATGCCAGCCTGGAACAGTCAACAACATACTACACCAGCTGCTTTCAAGTTTTTCTGGCGCTATGACAAATCACACTTGGGCAGATGGGTCTTACAGACTATCAGTTCACCTCTGTGTGTGTGTGTGTGTGTGTGTGTGTGTGTGTGTATGGGGGGGGGGGAGAGAGACAGTCAACTGTTAATGTTCCACAGCTCTTTGTAAAATAAAATACATTCATCCTGAGAGATGAAGAAGAACCAAGTGTCTGTGCCTCCACTAATAATGAAGAGATCAGAATTCTGCTTGCATATCATTCCATCAGTAAGCAAACTCCTTGTGATGCCAAATGGAGAATCACGGATGCTGTAATCTAAACTTCAATATTCTCTCGCAGCTCATTCATTATCAAGTAATCAGCAACACAACAATTCCTTGCAGCAGGCAGTATTCACTGAGAACAGATATTAGGTTCCCTTCTTTCTAGCCTTTTGCTCTTCTTTTATTTATTTATTTTTAGATGTTTGTCTATTGACAGTAATGATGCTTTTAAAGTGGTGATGTCTGACCCCAATTCAAAAATGTCTAGCCCAAGACAACTGTGTGATAAAGAATGCATAATCTGAACTGTCATTGGACTATTAGAGATAAGATTTCACTCTATTTTTAAGGCAGATACATTACTGCTGTTCAAAAAAAATCAGGAAACAACAACAACAACAACAACAACATAATAATAATAATAATAATAATAATAATAATAATTTACAGTATTTTTACCCCACTTTGCAGACAAAAAAAGGCTTTCTGCGCAGCTTACAAAGATTAATAATGAGACAGTCCGTTCCTTCAGTCTAACATTCTAAAAGACATGGCACAAAAGGAAAAGCGGTCAGTAGGGAGAAGGGCGGGGGGGAAAGCAAAACTCAGGCAGCAGTTCTTCATTTCAAAGTTCTTAGAGGTGTTCTTTCTGGCAGGAAAGGGTGAAACAAGCTCCCTGCAGCTTTCCTTCTCAGGCCAACTGTATGGAACTAGGTTGGTCTCCCTCTTGCTATGACGTTCTTTCAGGGAGGCAGGGGGTGCAGTCCCCCAGTGGCCTTTGGTTCTCAGGCCAGTGGATGAGGCCTGGGTCTGCAGTCCCAGGGAGCTGCCAGTTGGAGCTGTGTGTTCCTTCTTGTGTTTTGTACAGTACTGTAACTGCTTGAGAATAATTTCAGCATTAAGGTGGACTGCCTTTTGCTGAAGAAAAAGATGGGATCCTGTGGAAGAAATATCCCACTTAATTTAGAATGCTGCTCTAAGAATAAGTGTAGAGGATTACACTGGTTAGATTTAAGAACTGGGAAGTCCTGATGCAAATTTTCCCTCAGCTGTGTGAACTCAACTTAGGTAGGTTAACTTAGGAAGGAAGGACAGGCTACAAGTGAAGAGTACAGGCAGGTAGCACAGAACTGCAGGAATAGTGTCAGGAAGGCTAAAGCTGAGAATGAGCTAAGGTTAGCGAGGAATGCTAAAAGCAACAAAAAAGCTTTCTTCAGAATATCATGCACATTAAAGACGAAAAAAGACTTCCCACAGTGAGGACACAGGTTACCAGATAGAAGATGGTCCTGTAAAGGATTCATTTGACGTGCTTTTCGCTTAGCACGTTTCTCCCTTTCACCTTGCACTCGGGCTTCTTCAAAGTCCATGGAACCTTTGTGAAAGGCCAACCTCCATTTAGATCGTTCATGGGCCAGAGCTTCCCAGTTTTCGATGTTTATATTGCATTTTTTTAGATTAGCCTTATGAACATCCTTAAACCTCTTATATTGACCACCGATATTCCGCTTTCCATCCTTGAGTTGGGAGTAAAGTAACTGCTTTGGGAGACGGCAGTCAGGCATTCGAACAACATGACCGGTCCACTGAAGTTGGCGTTGAAGGATCATTTTTTCAATGCTAGTAGTCTTTGCTTCTTCCAGTACACTGACATTTGTTCGCCTATCTTCCCAAGTAATTTGCAGGATTTTCCGGAGGCAACGTTGATGAAACCTTTCAAGGAGGTGGAAGTGACGTTTATAGATAGTCCATGTTTCGCAGGCATACAATAAAGTTGGTAATACAATGGCTTCATAAACCAGTGTTTTGGTCTTCTTACAAATATCCCGATCCTCGAACACTCTATGTTTCATTCGAGAAAATGCGGCACTTGCGGAGCTCAGACGATGCTGGATTTCACTGTCGATGTTAGCTGTAACAGAAAGATAGCTGCCAAGATAGAGAAAATGATCGACATTTTCCAGTATTGTCCCGCCAAGCTGGATAGATGGCATCACCAAAGGATTGGCTTGCACTTGTTGATGAAGCACTTTGGTTTTTTTGATGTTAAGTGAGAGACCAAGTTTTTCGTATGCTTCTGCAAAAGCATTTAGGATAGTTTGGAGATCATCCTCTGAATGTGCGGAGACCACATTATCATCAGCATACTGAAGTTCCACAACGGAGGTTGTAATTACCTTACTTTTTGCTTTCAGCCTGCTGAGATTAAAAAGCTTTCCATCTGTTCGATATATAATTCCCACACCGGAATACATGCACAGATACATGCACAGTAAAAGACAGAAGAAAGAACTGGTGGTTCAACTACGCAATGAGGATGGCAAATTGATAACAGAAGACAAAGAAAAGGCAGAAGTGCTCAATTCCTACTTCAGCTCGGTCTTCTCCCAAAAGAGGGTCTATGACCCCCCTGGCAAACCTGAAGTGCAGACTGAAGGGGCAGGATTGCAGCTTGAGATTGATAGGCAAATGGTCAAGGAGCACCTGATTACTCTGAACGAGTTTAAATCTCCAGGGCCTGATGAGCTGCATCCTAGAGTAATAAAGGAACTGGCAGAAGAACTCTCAGAACCACTGTCTATTATCTTTGAGAAATCATGGAGGACAGGTGAAGTGCCAGACGACTGGAGGAGGGCAAATGTTGTTCCCATCTTCAAAAAGGGCAAGAAGGAGGAACCTGGGAACTATAGGCCAGTCAGTCTGACATCAATCCCCGGGAAGATTTTTGAGCAGATTATAAAGAAGTCAGTCTGCAAGCACCTTGAAAACAATGCAGTGATTACTAGAAGCCAGCATGGATTTGTCAAGAACAAATCCTGTCAGACTAATCTGATCTCATTTTTTGATCAGGGTAACCTCCCTTGTGGACTGTGGGAATGCTGTGGACATTATATACTGGACTTCAGCAAAGCTTTCGACAAAGTGCCTCATGATATCCTGATTAGTAAGCTAGCTAAGAGTGGGCTAGATGGAACAACTATCAGGTGGATCCACAATTGGCTACAGAATCGGACTCAAAGAGTGCTTATCAATGGTTCCTTCTCAAACTGGGGAGAGGTAACGAGCGGGGTACCACAGGGCTCGGTCCTGGGCCCGGTGCTCTTCAACATTTTTATTAATGACTTGGATGAGGAGGTACAGGGAATGCTTATCAAATTTGCAGATGACACAAAGTTGGGTGGAACAGCTAATACTCTGGAAGACAGAAACAAAATTCAAAGTGACCTCGATAGGCTGGAGCGCTGGGCCGAAAACAACAGAATGAAATTTAATAGGGATAAATGCCAAGTGCTGCACCTAGGGAGAGGAAACCAAATGCAGAGTTACAGAATGGGGGACACTTGGCTCAACAATACTACAAGTGAGAAGGATCTTGGAATTGTGGTAGATCACAAACTGAATATGAGCCAGCAATGCGATGTGGCTGCAAAGAAGGCAAATGCAATTTTGGGCTGTATTAATAGAAGTATAGCTTCCAAATCGCGGGAAGTGATAATTCCCCTTTACTCAGGCACTGGTTAGGCCTCATCTTGAGTACTGCGTCCAGTTCTGGGCACCTCACTTTAAGAAGGACATAGACAAACTGGAGAGGGTTCAGAGGAGGGCAACAAGGATGATAAAGGGACTGGAAACAAGGCCCTATGAGGAGAGACTGAAAGAACTGGGCATGTTTAGCCTTCAGAAGAGGAGACTGAGGGGAGATATGATCGCACTCTTCCAGTATTTGAAGGGATGTCACACAGAGGAGGGCAAAGATCTCTTCTCGTTCATCCCAGTTTGCAGGACACGGAATAATGGGCTCAAGTTACAGGAACCTAGATTCCACCTAAACATCAGGAAAAATTTCCTGACTGTCAGAGCAATAAGACAATGGAATCAACTACCTAGGGAGGTTGTGGGCTCTCCCACTCTGGAGGCATTCAAGGTGCAGCTGGACAGACATCTGTCAGAGATGCTTTGACCTAGATTCCTGCATTGAGCAGCGGGGTTGGACTCGATGGCCTTGCAGGCCCCTTCCAACTCTACTTTTCTATGATTCTATGATCATGGTTGGAACTAGGCATTGCAAGATATGTGGAGCTGCTACTGAAAATGGCAGCCCTGTATAAAGTCCTCACACTCCATCTTTGCCTAGGGGAGAGGGAGGGCAAGGTAGGCCTCACCTTTTTGGGCCAATGGGCCCACTTGGCAATTTGAGAAACAGCCTTGGGCACCACCACAAAATGGGTGTGCTGCAGATGAAAGAATCGGCCTGCAACTGCCTGCCATCTTTATTTCCGAAGAATGTCTCTGAGACCCACGTGTGGCCCAGAGGCATTCATGAGAAAAAAAATATGAGAGCAGCTAGAGGCCCTCACTTTGCTTTGAAGCAATCCCAGTTCCCAGTAAGAAGTTAGGTTATTAAAAAAAAAAATGTGGGAGGGGTAGGGCACCTCAGCAGGTGCCAAGAAAGGTGTCTGACAGCACACTGGTGTCCATGGGTGTCACATTGCCTGCCCCTGGTCTAAAAGAACTGGAGGGCACCAGTTTGGGGAAAGCTGCGGTAGAACCTGGTCAGGGACTGGGTTTTTAAGCTTACGTTGCTGTTTCAGATTCCCGAGCAAGAGAAACCTCTGGCCAAAAACCAGCTCCATTAACGATGATGATGAATATAAATAAGGAGTATCTAAGGAGTTGCATTGGTGGAGTTGCATTGGTGGTGGATTCAGAGTTAACCAAATGTGAAGTTTTATTTCAACCATTGTTTTTTACCCTCATTAGAGCAAAGAGGCTAGATTCCACGGCCTGCATTCTTAAGCCAGCAAATGAATCAGGTGGTTAGATCACAGACGAGCCTCGAAATGAAGATACTCTTGACTGTAGGGCTCCAAGTAATTGTAGCAGTTATCAGCTCTGATGGGTGGAGATGCGCAGCTCTAATGGGTAGAGGTGGGCAGCTGTGATAAAGCCACCTACTAAGAAACTCCTTTTAGTGTATTTTCAGCTCTTCTAACTTTCCAGTTACCCTCTGGGAATGTGTGGCTTCTTGCAGCATCAGGGGAGAAACTGTAGGTTTTAAAGATGCTCGTCTGAAGCAAAGCCTTTATTGAACTACCCTAGCATCAGCTTCCCTGTTCCTACACATGGCTGGTGGTGGCTCCAATGCCAGTGGGGTGGCTTATCCACTCTGGGTTTTAGTCTGAACTTTTGTAGAATGCAGTATCCATATTCAAGTTTGCTTGTTTGTATGTAGGCATTGTGGAGCATGGGAAAGAATCTGCAGCAAGAAATGTGTGTTAGTTACAGCAAATACCAGGGAATTGCTGTTTCTAAGGTTTATGCATGGGCATTACCTTATATGGAACAAAGAGCATGTGCTCTGGCCCCTTGTCCCGTGAGAGAACTTAACTGCTGTATGAACACTGCATGATGAGTAAAAGAGGCAATAGAAATCATACAGCCAGTTTAACATCCAATGAATGATTACCTATAACTTAGAAGCTTATAACTAAGGGGTGGGGGTGGGCAGGCTAGAACTCATGTATGTTGTATGTGTGTTCTCTTGCATTTGCTGACCCAATAAACATGATTGCCTATTCACAGAAAAGTTGTTGCTTCAACACTTTAAAGGAGCTATCCACGGTGCTGAACCCTAGCCCCAAAATAGGTCACCAGAGACGCACGCATGCACACGCACACGCACACGCACACGCACACACATTACTGCTCATAGTGCTGTGAGCAAGACCTTTTCCTTTTTCCTCTTTCTGGCTCATTTCCACCTGGCCTGGAAGAAGGGCCCTGGCTGTCTCCAGTTATACAGGCTCCTCCTGCTAGTGGAGGTACATAGAGACCATTCTTCTTATGTCAGAAGGTCTGGCTCATTTCCACCTGGCCTGGGAGAGTGAGGCCCTGACTGACTCTAGCTACAAAGGCTACTCCTCCTGCTGAGGGTACCTAGAGACTATCAGAGTTTAGGGGTTGTTGTTGGGGGAGAGGCTGTGTTATTTTTGCTGCTCTTTGGATTATTTATTTATTTATTATATTTATACCCCGCCTTTTTTTCTGAAAGGAACCCAAGGCAGCTTACAGAATCCTCCTCCTCCTCTCCATTTTATCCTCACAACAACCCTGTGAGGTAGGTTAGGCTGAGAGTCAGTGACTGGCCCAAAGTCACCCAGTGAGTTTCATGGCCGAGTGGGGACTAGAACCCGGATCTCCCGAGTCCCACTCCAACACTCTCACCACTACGCCACACTGGCGTATTATTGTTGTTGTTGATATATTTCTATTGTTAGGATCGAACATGAATTATTGGATTATTTAATCTTATGGTATGCCAATATTAGTATGATTATTTAAATTATGTCTTGTAACTGTTGGTGAATCATCTTGGACTTGGAATGTTGTATTTTATTTTGTGAACTCTTTAGCACCGTTTGCCATGGGAAAGTGGCATACAAATAAATTGAGAAAAAGCAGGACTGCTCATACTAATATTATTACTACCATTATTAGTCACTACCCTGCTAAACTACCTGAACTATTCCTATTAGTGGGGTTCTAGCTGTGATATGAGGACCCACCATCACCTCAAATGTTCCTAATCTTATTGAAACTCTTATTTTTTCTCAAAATTCATCAGATGTCTTGCTTCAATGAAAATAAGACTAAGTGTCATGCTACCAGATTTATTAGTACCCCTCTTCCATAGTAGTTATTGAATTAAAAAGAAAGTTCATAGATTTTCTGGATCATGTCTCAGTCATTGCACCCTTACAAACACAGAATTACCAATGTGATGAACAAGAAAAGTGTTGTGAGATAACTGTACAGACAGTTTGCTACTACAACTCTCCAACTGGACCAGTAAAAATCTCAGCAGGCAAAATGTATGTATCGAGTCGAGTGATTTACAGCACAATCTTATATATGTCTACTTTGAAGTATGCCCTATTGAGTTCAATGGGACTGACTCCCAATAAGGTGGGCATCAGATTGCAGAATCAGGAATGTAAATAAGAATTTTCTCTGCACTCCAAAACTTATTTATTTTATTACATTTATAATCTGAATCTGTCAGTTTTGGTTTCTCTCAGTTTCTCATTTTACCGATGTTAAGTTTGGTTCATATTGAACTTTGAGAATTTCTCCAGTCTTAAATTTGGTTTATCCCAAACTTTGAACATTTTGTTTATAAATGTCCACATGGAAGTTCATAAGGATTTTTGAGCAAATTTCTCTTAATACATGCATTTCTATATGCATTTTTTTTTGCCTAATATACACATTTTGCAAGCAATTTTCCTAACATAATGCATTTTGAATGTTATTAATATAGGTATTTTTCTATGCATCATTATTATTACTACTACTACTACTATCATCATTATTATCATCATTATTATTGGAGAACTGCATAGCAAAATTCAGAGAAGCGTGGATTTCGAAGGATAACTGAATTTTGGTTTGCATGTTGGTTTGAAAGTGTGAAATTAGGTAGGTTTGCATTAAAATGTGAACTGAACAAATCTCTCCCCATCCCTAAATTTGTTTTATTATATCCCACCTCTCCTCCTACAAAAACAATGTCCAAGGCACTAGAGTTCTAGGAAGGACTTCCATTTCATTTGCCTGAGTTTAAACAACAGCAGCGACAGCAACCAACTATCACTGCTTTCTTTTTAAAAAGGCTGCAGGACAGTTTTTGCTGCTGGAAATGACGGCATGAAAATCACTTTATGAAAGCATCATAGCAATTTAGCATGAAGAGTCCCTTGTCTTATAGAAACTGTTCATTCTCATCAACTGCCATTTAGCCTCAGTATCTTGTCATATAAAAATGCTATAGGCCTGGACTATGCCAGAGGCTATAATGAGTGGTAGTTTATTTCTAGTACTGTTGAGACTCGAGGTCCTAAAACCAAGTTCAGAGCTGTGTTGTATCAGTACAAGACTAACATATGGAAAAACACAGTTCTCGCCTGACAAACCATACAATAAAAACATGTGATTGCATTTGGCATCTTTGGAAATGTCCAGACGGGTCTAATTTAGGGTACTGAATATGTAGTTTAAAGTTTCCTGTTCTGATCATTCAGCTTCATAAGAATCTGACAATTGTCTCACTAGTTCAGATAAAGCTCACAGGTTAGTACAAGGATGATGACCAGACCTGTACACTGTATATTAAATATGGCCATGGCATAGGTCAGCCTTCTCCAACCCAGTGCCCTCCAGCTGTTTTTGACTACAACTCCTAGCATTTCTGAGCACTGCATGGGGCTGATGGGAGCTGATGTCCAAAACATTTAGAGGGGGAAGGCTGACCCAGATTTAAATAATGGTTTTATGATACTTTACATTTACAATACTTTACATTTTATTTTAGTACCTTTCCTCCTCCTCCTCCTCCTCCTCCTCCTCCTCCTCCTCCTCCTCCTCCTCCTCCTCCTCCCTAAAATTGATTTTGCTGCATACTTTGAGCCACTGTACACATTAGGTGTGTACTATATTTTAAGGCATACGCTTAAGACATCTCATGTGTACACCTCAAAGTGTAAAGCATGCATGTAAGTAAGATGTATGCATATGTGTTTGTCTGGGGACCCATGATTATCTGTACTTCCCTGTTAATAACAATTAAATAAAAAATACTACACTTCAAGGGTGTGAAGTGAACATTCAGCAGCAAACTCAGGTGAGACATCCCTGAGCAGATATTTTCAGTGAGCTTTTCAATTCACTTGTCCTGGAAGTGAAGTATTTTTTAAATTTGTTATTAATATTTGCGTGCGCAAAAGAGGAAATAAGAGTCGAGAGACACAGAATGATGGTGAAATTAAGGGCCACATTTATTGATTCGAGGATCGGGGAAGGGACGAATGTGGGTGCTAGCTAAACCAGCTCTCGGCCAGTATACCCTTCAATGGGTGAAGCATCCCAATCGGAGGTGTGGCGCTGTAACTCGCCACTCCCCAATTTTACACCGTGCGGTGTCGGAAGGCCTCCTCCATGTCACCGCACAGGGCCGTGAAACTGCCATGCGGGTGAGAGGAATTGGCCTCAAAGGCGGACCCTATCTCCCTGGCCGTGCCGTGAAACCGGGCTCAGGTGAGGCTAAGGTATCGCCAGTCACCTGAAAGGTGCCGTGGGATGATCACCGAACCTCACCCCACTGCCTAAAACCCGCACTTACCGCCAATGTGACCAAATCAGGGAGACTACGCAAAACAAAAAAGCACCCAACCCAAGAACACAGTGTAGAGTAGGCGAAACACGCACACCACCACCAGGCCAATCAGCAATGGTGAGCCAAAATTCCTACTCGGCCCTGTCAACCGGTGACCAGAAATCCCACACTGTGAATTGGGAGGGAGGGGGGAAGCTGCTTTGAGAAAAGAGGCAGAGGGTGGAGCGACGCTGCCTAATAAAGGCCTCCGTCGCTCCTCCCCCTGCCTTGAGCCCATAGGTGGTCTCAAGATAAAACAGCCTGCCTCTCATTCCTCCACGCACGCAAATAGTCCTCCCACCAACAGCTACACGTTGGTGGGGGAAGGGGATTCCTTGGGCCATCATCTGATGACTGGAATTAAGCGGATATGGACTAATTTTAGTTCTGCTATTGCATATAGGTAATTTAATCAGGGATTGTAAATCCCCGCTGCCATTTTCATATCCAGTCATTTCAGTAGATGAAATCATGTGGTTAACAATCAATCATGACATACTATGTAGTGTAGACAACAATACATAGTATAAAAAGAAAAGGAAGCCATGATGGTCCCTCAGAAAAATCTTGAAGTCATCAATTAGTCTATACCTTTATTATGACCAACCAACATAGTATAAAACAATGAAGAAGCTGTTGGGTTTTCCAGAACCCTTCACCAGGATGGATGTTAAGCAAAGCAGGAGATGGGGAGAAAAAAGTGAGCTTGGGCTTGTAGCCACAACATTTGCAGTGGATCACAAATGGAGAGTAGTAAGATGGAGTGCAGGAGGAGGGTGAGCTAGTATGATGGTTAGAGTGTCAGACTGGGACTCATGTGATCCAGCTTCTAGTCTCTACTAAGCCATGAAGCTGACTGGATGACTCTGGGCCAGTCACTGACTCTCAGCCTAACCTACCTCACAGGGTTGTTGTGAAGATAAAATGAAGAGGAGGAAGAGCATGTAAGCCACCTTGGGTTCCTTGCAGGAGGAAAAAAGGCAGGATATAAATGTAATAAATAACAATAATGATAATGATAATAATGATAATGATAATATTAAGATGATGATGATGATGATGATGATGATGATGATGATGATGATGATGATGCATACATAGGCTGCAATACTATACCAACTTGCCTGGGAGTAAGCACCATTGAACTCAATGGGAGTTACATCTGAGTAAACATGTACCGAATTGCACTACTACTTGGATTAGGCACAACTAGGCATTATGGAGTTTTCAGGTTTCACCTCTGAGTGCTGGGACAAAGAAACACAATGGCTGACACTTCCTCCTCTGTGCCTTATTTGAAAATATAACATTCAGTCTCTAGCCTTAAGACACAATTTCTTTGTGAGGTAGAGAAAAAAAAAAGAGAAACATGGCTGTTTTTATATTAGCAAAGCTGGAGTATGTGGGACGACTGATTGACTGTTGACAATTTCATCAACTGAAGTTTGATGATTTCATCCCATTATGTATCACAGTTATCCCATGTGCTACTATGTTTCTGCTAGAGCATGTAGTGTAGACTTATGCGATCTTATTTATGAAAACCATTCCTAGTGAAAAAAGGCATCAAACATTACGGGAAAGTGTGTGATGATGATGATGATGATGATGATGATGATGATGATGATGATGATGATTTTGCATAATAGTATGACTGATCCAATGAATAATTCTGTCCCATAAAAAATGCAAATCTCAACACAAAACTAGAACCCACAAATATTGCCACCGCTCTAATTTTAACAAATATTTTATTTATGAGTTTTATTGAGTTTTCATTTTAGTGTCATCTTCCACTAAAATCCCTGGGATAAGAGGAGCTAGAAATCTATATAATTATTTTATATTAGTCTCCCACATATTCTCATAACACCTTCTCTCATTTTATCCAAGATAAATCTTGTAGAAGTAGAATGCTGAGTGAGGACTTGAACATATGTCTCCATGTATATCTACAACCCTTAAGGCATCAACCTAGCTCTTTGCCAAATAATGTGTCAAGTATTCCTGTATTTTAGAGTAAAAAAGCTGAAGGTATTTCATGCCTTCCATTGTATTTAGTATCAAGGAACAATTGAGAACTGCATCTTTCTCAAGAAATAGGCAAATAAAAAAATGTCACTGAGGAAGATGTGTAGACTGATGCATTGGTTGGGAAAGATGCAAATCACCGAAGCTCAAGCTCATCAAATTTCTCTGAATTCCATCTCAAAGCTTGTTGCGAGTGTATGGGTGAGATAAAGAAGAGTCAGACACAGAGTATATGGTTTCAAATCAGGGCCACATTTATTGAATTGAAGATCTGTGAAGGGCGAAGTGCGGTACTAACCTAGCCCGGCCATTGGCCGGGAAAAAACCAATATTTGGGCGAATACATCCTAACCGCACCGGAGGCGGGTTGGTCCGCCCCCAGCCAGTTGCCCTCCATGTGGAGCTGGAGGGCTTTACCATCGTCGCCTTACTTTGACGCCTCCAGGCACCCAATGTAGGCGAGAAAGGCAAAACCCCAAAGACGTCCCAATCTCCCTCCTGGCAAGCCTCAGGGCATTAGCGAGGGCAGCCTTGGGTAAACGTCAGTCACCTTGAAAGGTGCCACTGGATGATCACCATAAGCTTAAGCCATACTGCCTAATCCCGCACTTCCCGCAAATGCGACCAATTTAGCTATGATCCCCCTGGTGGGATAAAGATCGAATTCAAAAATTTCCCTACCCTGATTCACAGTGTAGAGTAGGCGAAACCCACCCATTGCCCCGGCCAATTGAGACAATGAGCCAAAATTCCTACTCGGCCCCCATTAATGGGCGACCAGAGGAGCCTACACTGCTAACAGGGCGGGATGGGAGGGAGCCGGAAAACAGCAGCAAAAGAGGCCGTGGGCGGGAACCCAGGTGCCTAAATAAGCCCTTTCCTGTGTCCCCACCCTAGTTGAGCCATTGGCTCAGTACCTGTGACCAACCTGACCTGTTACCTAACTCCTCTCTCCTCCCCCACTCGCAAATCTTCTCCCCGACCCCAGATGAGGGGCCAGTGGAAGTCTGTTGCGAGTGTATGGGTGAGATAAAGAAGAGTCAGACACAGAGTATATGGTTTCAAATCAGGGCCACATTTATTGAATTGAAGATCTGTGAAGGGCGAAGTGCGGTACTAACCTAGCCCGGCCATTGGCCGGGAAAAAACCAATATTTGGGCGAATACATCCTAACCGCACCGGAGGCGGGTTGGTCCGCCCCCAGCCAGTTGCCCTCCATGTGGAGCTGGAGGGCTTTACCATCGTCGCCTTACTTTGACGCCTCCAGGCACCCAATGTAGGCGAGAAAGGCAAAACCCCAAAGACGTCCCAATCTCCCTCCTGGCAAGCCTCAGGGCATTAGCGAGGGCAGCCTTGGGTAAACGTCAGTCACCTTGAAAAGTGCCACTGGATGATCACCATAAGCTTAAGCCATACTGCCTAATCCCGCACTTCCCGCCACAGAGAGAGACAAGCTATCGCTTAGTCGAATCTCCCCCACCTGCCCGATAAACAAGCGAGCAGGGTCCTTCGCAGATCTCCAATATTATTCTCATTATCTACACCGGATAGGTGAACCCCATCCAGGCGAACCCCATCTGGGCGATACAGCTCCCTCCGGGCCAAGGATATTGTGGGATGGGGAATACAAAACCCAATCCCTCCTACGGCCCTACAAATCTCGCCGTTCACTTTTCTAACCGCTCTGTTCAAGGCCTTGGGCCAACTGAAACACGGTATCATGAACGACCAAGGATCAGGACTCCCAGCCATCGTTGCCGTATGTATGCCATATCACATGACACCTGCAAAATCAGGGCCTTGCCTTTGACAAGCCCAAATCATTCCCCCCCAAATGGGGACCAGGACATCTGGGGGGGAAGAACACTGGTCAGTCCAGAACAAAGTGTGGAGGAGGTTCTGCCATCTCATGCCGCGGCGACCCATCCACTGGACGTCCGCCAAAGGCTCAACCTCCAGGAACTCCCAGCCGTATGTATGCCATATTGCATGACACCTGCAAAATCAGGGCCTTGCCTTTCGACAAGCCCAATACTTCCCCCAAAATGGGTACCAGGCTATCTGGGGGGAAGAACACTGGTCAGTCCGGAACAAAGTGTGGAGGAGGTTCTGCCAGCTCATGCTCCAGCGACCCATCCACTGGACGTCCGCTGAAGGCTCAACAGCCAGGAAGCCCGACATGGCAGTTCGTCCTGCTGCCCAGTAAATCATACTGTGCCCACAGATCAACACACAGACAGTCCTGCCTCCACCCCGGTGACCTGGAAGAGAAACACAGCACACGGCAGTACCATCAAGGCAATTTTTGACGTACCATTAAGGAAATTTTCGCACCTAGGACCAGTATGACTGGGACCTCAGAAAAACCCCAGTTTGCCCACAGTGGATGCAACACCAATCTGTATGGAGTGGGCTCAGTAACCCAAATGTGCCAGGCCATGGAGTGGGCTCAGAAACCCAAATGTGCCAGGCCCAAGTCCGCAAGAGCAGACCTCGTCACCGAACCAAAGCGACTTAGTCAATGGCTAGCCGTCTTGACGACAAAACAGCCTACCCTCAGAGAGTCCACGGCCAGCCACAAATGTGTGCAAAGGGGCAAGGCATCATGCTGACAAAACAGACTGCCTTCAGCAAGTCCACATCCCACCATGAATAGGTGTAGAGCCCTGCCATGACATAGCTCGGTTATTGATCCCGCATGTAACAGGATGATAGACCCTCCACCCAACTGGTCATGAAATAAGACCGTCTGGCAAGGAGAATGGCAAACTGTAGGCCCACGGGGCAGGGCCCGACCTCTCTGCATCTGCCCCCAGGCCCTGAGCAGAATATTGTGCTTTAAAGTGTGCAACGTAAGCGCCCAGACAAGGACATAACTCTGGAGTTCTTAGAGGACATAGTGTTCAGTATCTGCACTGTAGCCTGATTGTCACAAAAGTGGACAACCGAGTCAGCCAAGAGGTCTGCCAATGGTGCACAACCAGGGGCAATAACCCTGCCAGCACAATTTGAGATGGCCAGCCAGGCCTTGTAATTGGCGTAGAAATACGCCTAATTAGGTCTACTATTTTTCGCTAGAGAGATGGGAATACTGCTGCACTGAATCCCAACTCTATATAGGAAAAAACCGAGTGTAGAAACAGGCCATGGTACCAACTCCATATAGGAAAAAATTGAGTGTAGACCAACAGGCAATGGTACCACCAAATCGAACGCCAATTCACAAAAAGGCCTTCGAACAAATCATCTAATAGTGGACAACCTGTTCGAGGCCCGTCCCCTTCCGTCAGGCCAATTGAATGATAAATTTTTTGCCCTGGAAACAGAACCCAAGAAGGTCAAAATCCTCTGAGTGGACAGGCAGCATCTTAAATGCTGGTTTAATATGGCATTCTTCCATCAAGACCCCGGGACCACAGGAACGGATCATGCGAAACTCACCCATGGCCTTCTTTGGGAACTATTCCCAAAGGCTATATGCGCAGGGAGGGGATGGGCCATGAGGAAATGGGCCCAAACCCTTCCCGCTGCCACTTCTTTATCAATTTCAGATTGGACTATGTACTCTGCCTCAATTACCAGCCTTGGCAAATTAACTGGGCTGGGGCCCTTTAGGAGGTGGGTGCTGGCCTGTATGGACACTCAGCACAAGCCACCCCTAATGGGAGATGAGATATGGGGGGGGGACTTCAGTGTCTCTCGCACTACACACACACACACACCCTGGGGGCCTGTAGATGCGAAATGTTCAGAACTCAAACTGCACCTCAGAGGCTCCCCATCTTGATGTCTACGTGCCCCAGCAATTCGTATGAAATTACAATGCAAATGCAAGCATAGCCATGAGCCACCCCTCTCGTCTGCCTGGGCTAAGCGAAGTTCATCATGACTGGCCACTGGAAGAAGGGGGGGAAGAATCCACACTGCTGCTGTGGCTTCTGGTTTCTGTTGTTGTTGGGTTTGCACGTGAAGAAGCGCGGGCCAGGGCTACCTGCCGAGGCAAGCCCTGGAGAAGACCCAGCAATGCCGAGGCAAAGAGTGAGTCATTATGTAGTCAAGGAACCAGCTTTGTTATGTTGTAGCTCTACTGTGTAGGAACCAAAGTGTCTTTTTAACTCTCAATGGTGAGCCTGTTTGTGTGAATGGCCATGCTGGCATGTTATTGTGTGGGTAGTACTCACCACTCTCTGGGGAACTGCCCGCATTGTTGGATGTATCGGCATATGCCTGGTCACAGAGCCAAGAAAATCTAAGCGTGCACTATTTCAACAAATTCCTGGTCCCAAGGCAGTGAAGGTGATTCAACTGCATGCTCCCTAAAAAATCGGCTGGTGGGGCTTTGGTAGGACCATGGCACTAATGGTGGCTTCCATTTCTTTTAAGCATGCTGAAAATGAATGCATAACATTATAGTGTGATCTGCTACGCGTAGAGATGCACGAGTTGGTGGTGGACGCTTTGCTGGTTGCCTAGGGGCCCATTCTTTGTCCTCTTTGCCACCTTGATTTTTCTTAGGAGGCATCTGAACCAGGACTTCAACTGGAATATCAAGAGAAATTGATGAGAGTAACGAGCCAAATTACAGAGGTAGCACGCAGCCTAACTAGCACGCTGCTTAACTCTCACGCTAAGTTGTGCCAGAACAATAACGCACAGTAACATTAAAACGAGAGAGAGAAAAGGGGGGATTTAAGTTGATCAATTCAATTATAACAAGTAGCAGTGACAGCTGAAAGTGCCATGGCCATTTTCATAGATTTCATAGATAGAGTTGGAAGGAGCCTACAAGGCTATCGAGTCCAACCCCCTGCTCACTGCAGGAAACTAGAGGAGGGGTCTCCCATCCAAGTAATAACCAGGCTTGACCCTGCTCAGCTTTCCACGCTCAGACAAGCTGATCCAGCGTGAGCCTCAGGCCTGTATTGATTAAACTGATTAAAATTAAATTGATTAAAAAATGATTTTAAGTTGATGGAATAAATTGATTAAATTTGATTTAAATTGTCGTAATAAATTGAAAACTTTTGATTTAAATATCTTTCTACGCACAGACAAGCTGAGCTAGCATAAGCCACAGGTCTGTTCAACATTAATTAACTTAATTAATTTAATAACATTAATTAATAATATTAATTTATTTTATTTTATTTTTATTTTTTTTAATTAATAATATTAAATTAAATAACATTCAAATAAATAACATTAAATTATCTTTCCACGCTCAGACAAGCTGAGCCAGCATAAGCCACGGGCCTGTTCACATTAATTAATTTCATTAATTAATTTAATAACATTAATTAATTCATTAATATTAAATTTTATTTAACAATAAAATTAAATCAATAAACATTCAATTAAATTAATAAAACTGCAGCGACTATGGGGTGCCGATGATGAACAGCCGCTCAACGTCCTGGCTACGGCCAGGTGATGGGGCAATGGCCGAGAGGCTGCCGGCCACGTAGCGCAGCGGCCAGGCCCGGTCAGACACTAATGGCGCCACCCCAAAAAACAGCCTAGCAACTGCAGCTGCTGAAGTTCAGTTCTTCTGCGCCGAAGATATCAGCTGTTTGACACAGCCCGTGCAAGCCCCCCCCCAAACAAGGGGGGGTGGGCAGAAGCCGAGAGGCACCGGAAGCCAAACCCCGGCCGGCAAAGGATCGGCTGCTCGGCGCGGCACAAAGGCGTCCGGCCACGTGGCGCCACGGCAGCAACCCCAGCCAATCTAGCTCGAAGACACAGCATCAAGCCCTGGCCGATTCCTGGCAGCAGAGCCCCGGCCGCGCTACGGGCCCGCCGAGCAGCTGGGCCCCATTCTAAAGGAAGGGGGGGGAGACCAGCTGCACGACGTCACGGCAGCCAATCCCCGGCAATCTGTGGGCGGATCAGCTGCCCGCCACTGCCGCAGCAAGCCCTCCGAAAAAGATGAGCGGCTGCCCACAGCTGGGAGGCAGCCACTGGCATCAACAGCTGTCGGGCAGGGGGGGAGTGGCTGTATTGAAAGCTGCTCGTCGGTGTGAGGGGGGGGGAAGCGGCTGCGGCCGAGGATCAACTGCCCACCACCGCCGCAGCAGCAGCAGCAAGCCCTCCGAAAAAGATGAGCGGCCACCCAAAGTAAGAGGCGGCCGCTGGTCTCAACAGCTGTTGGGCGAGGGGGGGTGGCTGCTGTACTGAAAACTGCTCGTCGGTGCTGGGGGGGGGAAGCGGCTGCGGCCGAGGATCAACTGCCCGTCGCAGCCGCAACAAGCCCTCCGAAAACAACGAGCGGCCGCCAACAGCTAAAAGGCGGCCACTGTATTAAAAGCTGCTCGTCACAGCCGAAAAAAGCCCCGCCGAGAAAGACGAGCGGCCACCAACAGCTGAGGCGGCTGCTGGGGGGGTGGGGGGGGGACAGCAGCGGCAGCAGCCCAGGCAGGGGACGGCCAAAGACCCAGCCCGGCAGCGGCGCCATCCTAGCCACGATGAAACTTAATCCACCCACTCTCGTCAAATATAATAAAATTAACCGTTCATGCAAAACGTAGGCGACACACACAAACAAAACTGAATCCACCCCATCCCCTAAATTAAAGACTGAATTTACAATACTTTTTCTCTGACCAATTAAATTTAAAGGCAACTAAATTTAAAGGCAACTAAAAGCACGCACACATGCAACCCCCCTCCCTGAAAGGAACGATACCACGAGGAGAGAAGAGTCAGTGAAGGACGATGGCTGTGGATTCAGCAGGAAAACAGCCGGAAAACAGCAGCAAAAGAGGCCGTGGGCGGGAACCCAGGTGCCTAAATAAGCCCTTTCCTGTGTCCCCGCCCTAGTTGAGCCATTGGCTCAGTACCTGTGACCAACCTGACCTGTTACCTAACTCCTCTCTCCTCCCCCACTCGCAAATCTTCTCCCCGACCCCAGATGAGGGGCCAGTGGAAGTCTGTTCTGGCTCAAGTCCAAATCAGATTTAAACCCAAATAACATGACATCACAAGAGGGTGCTGTTGTACTCATGTCCTGCTTGTGGGTTTCCTGTGCGAAGCTGGTTGGCCACTGTGTAAACAGAATGCTGGACTAGATGGACCCTTGGTCTGATCCAGCATGGCTCTTCTTATGTTTTTAGATGTGTTCCTCCAGGGTTCTCCAGATCTCCACATCCCCTTTCCCCTGGACCCAACTCCTTTCCTCCAGTCACCAATCATTTGTTGGTTTCCTGGCCTTTGTACCTTTGTACACCAGTTGCTGGGGAACATGGGCAGGAGGGTGCTGTTGCACTCATGTCCTGCATGTGGGTTTCCTGTGGGCAGCTGTTTGGCCACTGTGTGAACAGAATGCTGGATCAGATGGACCTTGATTTGATCCAGCACAGCTCTTTTTATGTTCTTATGTCAAAGTTATATATCTGGAAGTTGAAGGTTCATTCATTCCTCATCATCTTCAGTAAAATAGATCACAAGTCTCTGGACTGTTCTAGGCTGGAATGGAAATGCAGGGCATGAAGCAATAAAATCCATTTTAAATGTTTATGTACTGGAGGACAGATCTCTCCAACCTAAACAGCTAGACATAATCAAGTGGGTAAGATGCTGAAGACATATTGATTCCACCATAAAAAGCCTGTACACTGTCCAAATCTTTGGAATTCAGCCTAAATACTTAAACGTCCCTAACAATTTTCAAGAAGACAAATCTCCATTTGGTGATTCAAATCGCTGTACAATTAAAGATCATGATGAATGCTAATGATATGTCAGTGAACAATTCAGAAAATTAGCTGCAATCCAGCTGAACACTGAGAAGCATAATACAATTAAATCAAAAGGGAACAAAGATCGTGCCACTGTTAAATCCTGGAATGTTTTAGCATCCCCAGCAAATCCTTGAGCATACACTTTCCAAAGAGCACCATTCCATCTCTATTTTGGGCCTTCAGAATATCACCTTGGCGTGAAAGACTCCATTTTGTCTGGAAATGTTAGCTGGCAAGGGCTAATGAACATGGACAACTTGTACTGAAATAGAAAATAGGGTGTCCCAGCCCTTTATATGTTTGTCTGAGGACCCTTGAAAGTGCTAAACCAAATGTCCTCCACTTCTTAATTCAAATAAGATCACCATATCATTTATCATTCGACTGAGATGTCTTGTGTGACTTTCCAGTTAGTTCTGGTTCTGAAACACATGCCCCCTCCCCCCCGAGTCAAGTTTCAACCCTTTGTCCAGAAAGATAGTCATTCATCTTTGCCTGGAAATTTTCCTTCCAGTTGCCACCCTAATCTTTTATTAGTTGCCTTTTGTTAGTTTTGTCTTTCTAAATCTATAAGTGGACTTTGACCTCTGAACACAGTGTAATTCTGAGAAAGCAGTCTTACTTGCTGGAATAAACTTATCCTGACTGACTGACTCCCAGCTTAGGTTGCACATTTTTGCACCCCCTCATCCAGCACTCCTTGCTTGGCAAAGTCTTGGCAACGCTGAGGGATGCCTTCTCTTCCTGTATCACCTTTAGATCTAAGGTCCCTTGCTCCCCCTCCCTTTGAGATGTTTCTCAGATAGATCATAAGGGAAGACAGGAATTTGCAACTCCCTTGACTTCTCCTGCTCCTCTCTGCATCTCAAACTTCATCACTTCAAGCCCCCTTCCTCTCCCCCACCAATGCTAAAGTGTCACTGTGCAGTCTCCTTTGATTTGCCACTGTTTCACTTCCCTTCTTCTTTCTCCTCTGGGACAGTCTTCAATAGTTAACCCATTAATTACCTTTTTGTTTTATCTTCTCAATAAAGCTTTTTTTTTTTTTAAAAGAAAAGATCTGAGCTTATTGCTGTTCCTCCTTCTTGAGTATCATAAGGGGCATCCCACTACCTAGACTAAAGCTCCTAAAGTTTGCATGCTGTGCTCCAATGTATCTTCGCCTGATGGGCAGTATGAAAATGCAATAAATAGATAAATAAATCTAGGTAAACATGCTAATTTTGGGGCCAGCTCTACCAGACTGACAGCAGCCTGTCCTTTGGCAGAATAGATCCAGGACTATAACCTGAGTTAAATTCCTCCCAGTCATGCATGTTCTGTAAGAGCTTTCTCCTGGAACATGGAAAAGTAGGATTCAGACATGTAGAGACATGTGTCCTGAGCAAGCATAGTAACAATATCAGGATGCCTAAAACCAGACAGACATTCTACTCTCTCTGAGTGCCACATCTATGCTACTTGGAGACAGAGATTGTGGTTTGGGGTGAATTTTTATCCTTCATTAAAGTCTTAGTTTTATGAGAAAGTGTCCACAATTTCTGGGACCTGTCTACTGTGGCTCTAAGAAAACTTATTAATTAATAATAATAATAATAATAATAATAATAATAATAATAATAATAAGCAGCTAATAGATGGAATAAAACCTCAACAACTGCATATTATTACCATAAATCATAGATGCCCCCATAGGATGCCTACTTAGTTTTTCCAGGACACCCAACAGGATCATTTCTAAACTGGACATTCAGCTAAGAGAAACTGGAAATAATTCTGTTCCAAAGCCATCCCTCATGACAGCAGGCACCTGACTATTGCCAGTTCAATCCTGCTGTGCTCTCTCTTTCTATACCAAGTGAAACCAAATGGTACACTGAGTCCAGCTAATCACAGCTGTCAGCTTTTGTCCTGATAATTGTCACCCTCCCTTTCACCTCAGCTCAGGCAAATAATGGACAGCCTGGGTGAAAGACCATGAAAAATATAACTCTGCAGCCTGTAATAAACACAAAACATAATGCCGCAAATGAAACCCCAAGACATTAATACACTCAGATTCAATATATCCAAGACTGAACTTCTCATCTTTCTTCTCAAGCATTCCTCGCCTTTTTTTTTTTTACTCTGCATATCCATTGAGTACATCACCATCCACTTTGTTCACCAGGGCTTCAGTCAGGGGATGAATTTCCCTAACCCTCTTTTGCAGGGATGAAGAGCAAGATGCTGATAGGGCCACAGCAAGTGGGAAGCATCAGCTAATGAAGAGAGGGACACAAGTATTCTTAAAAGGCTGCTCCCATTTTGCCCTTCCATTTTGCATTTCCTGAACCCAACCACCCCTTATAATTTTCAGCATGGGATCAGCTGATTGTGAGGCCATACAGAATTTGTTTGAGTACCCTCAAGATTAGAAAATCAAGAGTACTTTTTTTTTTTTGCTTACTTCATGCTGTAGTTGTTTGGAGGGAAGAATATAGGTCATATGGTTCATTATAAATGTACAAATAAATTAAATGTACTAAATGAAACAAATTCATTGGAGGTATGCATGAAACTAATCCATTCAATATGGAAAATCTCTAGAAAAATCCATAATAAATAAACCAGTCGGTGATTTCTTCACCAGTTTATGCTTTCAGCCTTGTCAAACTTCATTTTCTTAAATACCCGAATGCCACATGGTTATACCAGGTAAACAATAATTTTGCAGATGTGAGTGAGGTTCCCTTTTCAAATAAATAAATAATTTCAGATTGCTTCAGATCTTCAGAATTAATCTTTCTTCTTTTTTTCTGGATTGTGAAAAGTAAGCTATTTCAAGCTTCACTCTATTATTTTCTTTACTGTTTATTGCTTTTAAACTAATAAGTGTTAAATATAACTTTGCTTTTAAAAAAACAAAAAAAACCCCACAACCCTAAATGCATTAGTGCAACAGTACCCTAACCCTTTTCAATTGCGACAAGTATGGATACTTTGAAAGAGCACCCAGGGGCTTTGTTGCTATAGAAACTGCATCCTTGATACCTATATTTTTAGATGTGTTTTCGATCTTTCCAGAAAATATCTCAGAAGCAGCTACCTTTTCCCTACCAAGGGAATAAGAAGGTGACACTGATACACAAAAATAAATTTAAAAAAAAAATCTGCATGTATTTTAAAGGGTGTTTCCTCCCAAAAAGTTTAACCCAAATATCAGGTTAATACCTGTGCTTTCCCTAAATTATTGATCTTTACAGCAGTCATCTACGGTACTCATAAACTGTTGACCCGATAAAGTTAGAAGTTATACACCAATGGAAACAGCTTCCTCATGTATATGCATAGATGGATGGGGAATTTTGTGCACAAATTGGTCATGTGGGTGTGATTCCCCACCCTGATCCAGCAAACAAACCAATGCGCTAGTAGTGCATCAGATACTCATCAGTAGTGCTGATCAGGTGTTTGGAAGCAGGGGCTGATCTTCAACAGAATTCCTGCCTGACAGGGCTATGCATATTCACATATGGATTGGCACTGTCTGTGTGTATCTGAGGGGGGAGCCAGAACTAGGGGTGAAGGAATAATTCAATTTTAGTTTCTCTCCTTTTCCCATTTTTTCCAAACTTAAGTTTGGTTTGTCTCAAACTTTGAGAATATCCAGTCTGAAGTTCTGTTTGTCCTGAACGTTGAGGCATATATTTTTTAAAGTCCACATGGAAATTCATACACATTTCATGAACATTTCTCTCCCAATATGTGCATTTTTATCTTTATTTTACCTAATATGTACTTTCTTTGCAGCCTGTTTTCTTAATATATTTCATTCCTGAATGCTGTTTTTACAATATATGCATTTTTAAAAAAAAATTAGGGACACCATCACAAAATCTGGAGAAGTGTGAATTTCAAAAGAGAATCAAGTTTCAGTCTGCATAGCAGTTCAAAAGTACAAAATTAGGTACATTCACATTATAAATGCAAACCAAACATATTTCTCCCCACTCCCTAGAAAGAACTCCATTATGGAGAACTGTGGTACAAGTCTTGATTTAAAAAAAAAAAAAAAAAAAAAAAGCCGTTCCACTGCCTGATGATCTGAAAGGCTTTGGGGAATGCAGAGGAGGAGGCAGGACAATCATGAGGATGTCATGTGGATGAGCATCATGTTGATGCTGAGAAGGGAACAGAGCTTGGAATTTGGCCTCGTCCCAGCTCAGACCTCTTTCAGTTTCTGGCACTCATCCACCCTCCCTTTCTATCAGCTCTGGAGCCAAACAGGGATTTTTTACCTGCCAACAAAAATCGAACCAATTTGCAGCAGGGTGGGGGTTGCCTACTCCAAATTGAATGATGGGGGCGGGAGGAGCTAGTAATGTAGTGGTGCTTGTCAATTCGATTAATTTGGCAGGTATGTGTGGGAAATTGATTGGGTACCAGTAACAATCTTGGTGAGCACCCTGAGGCACTTTTATGGGGAATGACCATTCCTGAGGCTCGCAGCTCGGGGCTGTGAGACCCTTGGAGTAGTATCTGAGTGTGCCCCAGCGCTATTGCTAATGGTGTTGCGCTACCACAAACCAAGGCTCATGCGATGTAACTCGTGATTGTTAGGGCAATGGGGAAGAGCAGCAATTTGCCACTAATTGCTGCTTTTTCCCATTGCCCTAGCAAGTGCTAGTTACACAGCATAAGCATTGGTTTCTGCAACATCATTAGTGCTAACACTGGGGCACAACTGGATCCTATAATTGGGTAGGATATGGATTGCCTATGGGGCTATCCTGCCTCACCCACTTGGAGTTATGGGGTCCTCCCTGAAGGAGGTGACTCAGGGAGGCTTCCCTACTCACCTGCAGGAGTGTGGCTTAGAGGAAGGGGTGGTGATGATGCATGCAAACCCTCTCGATAAGCAGGGACAGAATAACCCAAATAACTAGCAGGCTAGGTGCCTGCAGGACCCATATATTTTAGGTTCCTGTACAATTCATCACCCCTGCAGCTCTTGTCTGCAGTGGAGGCTGGTGGCTCCATTGTCAGTGGGGTGGTTTATCCACTCTGGGTCTTAGTATGAACTTTAAAGGAGCTATCCATGGTGCTGAACCTACTTTGGGTACATGGTTCAGCACCATGGATAGTTCCTTTAAAGTTCACACTAGAGCCCGGAGTGGATACATTCCCCCACTGCCACTGGAGCCACTAGCCTCCACTGCTTGTCTGTAAGTCCAGTGTGACCCTAGTTGAATCCATTTGCCTGTGTCTCACCTCTTTATTTCTGGTTCTGCTCTCTAATGAGTGGTGATCACACTGTGACTGCTGTTCAACGACTGTCTACCTTAATATTTCCATAGGGTTGGATCCATACTGAGTTAGTCACACTTTGGGTCCCATTGCAGTCAATGGGGCAAGTTAGTCATAATTACTAAGACCCAATGATTTCAATATGACTATTGATCCTATTGGATGCAACCCATAGTGTCTGGTTTGAAGAATGACATTGGCTGGGATCCAAATAGCTCACATTAGTGGGAGTTTGGACTTCTCCCCCCCCCCCCGCCGCCATCTCTTTTTGAACAGCAACCCCTACTCAAACTACTCATAATGTTTCCTAATGTTCAAAATGAGCCATGGAAGCTGGATTGTGGAGTGGAAAGCCAGAGGGGAGTCTACTTAAGCATTTTTTTCCCCTCCAGAAGCCTTTCTGCTAAAAAAAAATCACCACCACCAGTTGATTTTCCCTCCATGGGGGATAAGACAGCATGTGGGGGTGATTTTTAGCAGGAAAAAAATGTCTATGCAGCACTGATGTAGGAAAAGTGGAAAGCAATAAGGATTCCTATAGGAATCCCTTGGCATGCAGGCACTATCGCTTCATACAGGGAATGTTCGAGCCCATAATGTCTCAAAATGACTGTACCTAACATTAGTTACAGACCCAGAGCTCCAATGCACATACTCTGTCTGATCACTGATGGGGTTGGTTGTGCTGGACCATCATTGGAGCTGAAACTGGGCAGGGGTCTACTTGGAACCGTGGCTTTTTCTGGATGCTTCTGAGCATCATGTCTTTAAAAGCATCAGGAAGAAGAGGATATATCTTTCCTTTTCTACATATCCTTCTGCTTGTGACATATTTTATACAGCATACAAACAAATATGTCCAGGAATTAATTACAAGAAAATGAAGATGAAACACTAATGAACTTTGAACTCATTAAGAAAATCAGTGAGGGGCTCAGAAATGTGATGGCTGTGTGTAATTGCTTTGAAAATTGACAGACTAATATGTTTCTTAATCTGACAGCTTTGGAACTAATAACATTCTCTGGTGAAATT
This sequence comes from Shinisaurus crocodilurus, assembly GCA_021292165.1. Classification (NCBI taxonomy): domain Eukaryota; kingdom Metazoa; phylum Chordata; class Lepidosauria; order Squamata; family Shinisauridae; genus Shinisaurus; species Shinisaurus crocodilurus. Next base: position 209,215,656 of record CM037880.1, on the reverse strand, counting down.
ACAATAGAAGGATTTTATGTTGCACATTAAATCATTTCCGGTAGTTGAGATTAACATTTAAAATGGGGAATTTTGAACTCAGCAGACATGTTAGGTTAAAGTCCTGTGCTGAAGAGTTCCACCAATGAGACACACGTTTAGTTACAGCGGAATGTTCCAGCATAATACAGGCTGTGTTCTCATCAAGAATTGCGAGCTGAAATCATGGCTATAAAGGTTCTCCATCACATGCTTTGTTGGGTAAATCTTTGAGTTCACCTCAAACATGTCCTTGGGCATCACATTGCAGGGCAGGGATTGGAAACATGCACCCCATAGGCTGCATGCATGAACCCCATCCTCTTCGGTGACCCCTGTTGAACTGCCAAATTTGGCAGTATGATCTAGGGATGTAACCGCTCGCCTCGTGGCGGCATAGTGGGCCGAAATCAGGTCCGCTCACGCCCGCCACAAGGCTCGCGGGGCCTTACCGGTCCAGCCGCTTCTTTGGCTCGCTGTCTCGAGCCTGCTGCACCAGCCACACCAGACCCATCACATCACTTCTGGCTGGCCGGAAGTGACGCGACGGGACCCTGCGCCGGCGCGCTGGACCCCCGCGCTGCATATTTTGTGTAGAAACCAGGGCAACAGGGCTGTTTAAGCCGGAAGTGACATGACGGGCCTGGCACGGCCGGCGCAGCAGGTTTGAGCGGCACGGAGAACTGCACTGCGCCGCTCAGAAGATCGAGGCAGGGGGGGTGCCGCCGTGGAGACACCACTAATAACGGCAGCATTTTGGGGTGGAGGCAGTTTACTGAAGAAATTTGGTAGCAAACTGCTGCAGAGCCTTAGAAATGCCCCCAAATGGCTTGTTTTAGAACTAGGTTTGGATTTTCTAAGGCTCCCTGGCAGTTTGCTGCCAAATTTCAGTAGCAAATTGTCATATTTTGGGGGGGGGTGCTGGGTTTTCTGTTTTGGCGCTGTTTTACTGTCAAATTCGGTGGCGGCAGCAGGAGTGTGGACCACAAGAACTGGGAATTGGTCCCTGGACCTCCCGGAGTTGCCCACCCCGGTTGTATGGGAATATTTTAAGTAGTTGGCGCTCTGTATTTTAGGGAAGCTTGCCTGCCATTACTTTTTGTTTGTTTTCTGCACAGATGAACCCCTGATAAACTTCTCAGGAAGCCTTGGCATTCCCAGCTGGGAAACTGCTTAAGTAGAGCATCGTTTGTTGAGAAAGTGGGTAGAGAGATGCTATTATTCGTCTCTCATGCTTGCTGCCATACTTCCAGAACATAGGGCGATCCAATGAAATTGATGATCACTGGATTCAGGAAAGGCAAAATAAAGTACAGTAATACCTTGGATTGCAAGTAACTTGGTTTGAGAGCGTTTTGCAAGACAAGCAAATTTTTAAATATTTATTTACATTTTTTTTTACTTGATATACAATCAACGTCTTACAATACAAGTACGGTAGTATGGCTTAAATTAAAAATCTGTGTACAAATTTTTTTGGGGGGATTTCGTTTTAATATAAGAGTGTTTAATATAAGAGTGTTTTGGATTACGAGCACGTTTCCGGAACGAATTATGCTCTCAATCCAAGGCATGACTGTAGTTCTCCCTGCAATGTGTGATTAGTTTATGGAACTCACTATCACAATATGTAATGATTGCTACCAGTTTAGGTGGCTCTAAAAGGGATTAGTCAAATTCATAGCATGAGCAAGTATATAAATGGCCACTAGTCATGATGGCTATTTGCTTCCAAAAATATACAACAAGGGACTATGTTTAAAATCCTGACAGAAACAAAGCATAGAAACTTAAAAGTCAAGAAAAAAAATATATATAAAATATAACCATGAAAATATAGTGAAATAGACTAAATTTTATAATGTACCGTATTTTTCGGACCATAAGACACACTTTTCTCCCCCCCAAAAGGAGGGGGAAATGTCTGTGCATCTTATGGAGGGAATGCTAAAAAAAAAAACAAAAAAAAAACACCCCAATGATTTATTTTTCCCTACCTTCTTCTGCGCGCCTCAAACCGGTCCGGCGTAAGAGCGGAGGGCTCCTGGACGGAGCGGGGCAAGGCCGCCCATGCCTGCCACAAACTTTGCCATGGCGGCGGCGCCCCCCCCAGCAGGGACGTGGGCGGGTGCAGGGCCAGCTCTGCTTCGCGTGGCTCCTGCGCAGAGCGGGACAAGGCCGCCCACTCTCCCGAAAGCTTTGGCGCGGCGGTGGTGCGGCGCCAGCAGCGGCGCCCCCCCATGGCAGCAGGGACGCGGGCGGGTGCAGGGCCAGCTCTGCTCCGTGCGGCTCCTGCGCAGAGTGGGACAAGGCCGCCCGCTCTCCCAAAAATTTTGGTGTGGCGGTGCGGCGGCGGCACCCCTCCCCCCCACGGCAGCAGGGACGCGAGCTGCGCGGAGCGGGACAAGGCCGCCCGCTTCCAAAAAACTTTGCCGCGGCAGCACCGCGCCACCCCTGCCCCCCCAGCCCGGCAGCAGGGACGCGAGCGGGCGGGCGCAGGGCCAGCTTTGCCGCGGTGACTTCCGGAGCCCACCATCCCTGCCCCGCCCACCGGCGGAAGAGTGGAGGCCTCCTGGGTAGAGCAGCGCAAGCCCCTGCCTCCCAGCTGATTCCCCCCCTTACCAGCTGATTCCCGGCCGCTTGATTCCCGCCAGCAGCAGCGCAACTCCCAGCCAGCTGCGCTCTTATTGGAGGCGCCGCGGCTGAGGGACGGAGGGGGGGCGGCCAGTGGACAATGCTGCCGCCACCACCAACACTGAAATCTTGTGGCAGCGCGGGCAGCAGGCTAGGTGGGGAGTCGGATTTCTTCATAAAACCTATGTGGGTATTATTACCCTACTGCTTTAAAATGATCCTGGAATTATGTAAGAATATCCTATCCATTATTGGGAGGGAAATGTGAGTTGTACCATTTTGTATACCCCACCTTTTTTCCTGCAAGGAACTCAAGGCGGCTGGTACTGGTAATCCTAATCCTCCTCTCCATTGTATCCTCACAACAACCCTGTGAGGTAGTAACATTATAAACATTTTATAAACACAGTACTAAATTAAAGAAATTGCTTAGCCACTACACCAGTGCTCAGTGTAAAGCTGGCAAATGTACTCAGAGGCAGGCACCTTTATTCTTTTATATCTCTTCGATAATTGAGGTGGTAACAATAACAATCTCATAACAATGAAGGACACATTACTGATAGTTCCTTCATTAACTGTAGTATTTTCTTGCAGAAAAATACCACCGAATATTTTTTTTTCTTGTTTTCTTCCTCCAAAACCTACGTAAATGCATCTTATATTTTTTTCCTTGTTTTCTTCCTCCAAAACCTAAGTGCGTCTTATGGTCCGGGGCGTCTTATGGAGCGAAAAATACGGTAATATAAAAATTTCCAGAAATATTTTTTTTAAAATATATATATATATATATATATATATATATAAAACATGTATAAGACAGAAACAATTAGACATGTAAAATACAGCTTCTCTAGGGCTGAAGATGATAATAAATGTCCTTTCAGACTTGAGGACCTTTATCTCTAGACGAAGTATTGTTAATGCCAATGTTTTTTGTTTGATGCTTCCAGAGAAAGGTCCTCACAGCCTGTAAGCTTTCTTACTCTCTTGTGTGGAAGCCAAACGCATTTTGGCCCAACGGCCTTCTTCAGTGGCCCTGTAGTTTCCACTCAATTCAGTATACAAGCTATTGCTCTGTATTTCTCAGTTCAATGCTGGTTTCATTTACCAAGCTCCTCAGGCACTGCCTCAGGAGCTTGGCTATTTGCTTCCTTCAGGATCAGATGCAGCATGCCACTACATACCAGTTGCTGGGGAGCTACAATGGGAGAGGGATATTGACGCAGGGTGCAATCCGATGCATGTTTAGACAGAAAAAGTCCTACAACTCCCAGCATTTCCCCAGCCAGCCATGGCTGGCTGGGGAATGCTGGGAGTTCTAGGACATTTTTCTGTCTAAGCCTGCATCCGATTGCATCCTTAATACGTGTGTGGGGGGGGAGTATTGCCTTCATGTGCTTTTGGGTTTCCCAGGGGCATCTGGTTGGCCACTGTGGGAAGCACAGTGTTAAATATTTTACTAATGGACCTTTACTCTGAACTAGCAGCCGCCTCTTGTGGTTATTTTTATGTGGCAGTGTTTGAAGCAGAGAGGGTACAGACCACTGTGAAAATGTTTAGTAGATGTCTTATACAAAAGGTAAAATATTTAAAAACCAGTAAAAAAAACAACAACGGCCATTTGTCTGAATGAAATGTCTTTGGGACCTCAAGGCAGCCACTGCCTGGCACATATGCACACAGTATTCTTTAATTTGTTCTCTCTTGGTGCTTTTTCTCATAATACAAGGGGGAGGGAAGCGTGAGGTATTTGATGTTTTTAAAAAAAAAAAAATGGATGGAGTGACAATAAACAATGCGCCTGTACAAACAAGTATATTTTCAGACTTGTCTTGGATCTACCCCCGCCCCCTTTCTGCATATGAATGCAAAAGTTCTCTTATGATGTCGGTTTAAAGACCTAACCATTCAGTTAATGAAAGAAGTTATGAATTTAAGCACAATGTTTTTCAGCTTATAATCACTGCACTGTAATAGTCAGAGCGGCATTTTTCAGATAGATATGCACCAGGTCTGCGGAATATGCAATAGTAAGTCGTTTCTTAAATGATTGGATTTTTTCCTCATGTGGAGAGCTGGTGGTTTCTCTTTCTAATAGTTTAGTGTGTATCAGAGAGTGAGGAGAATACATTATGAACTCCTATACTTTTAAAGGAATGCCTTCGGTTTTTACTTTACATATACATAGAAATGCCCAGTGTGCCATAGAGGACAGATCATCTTTGGATAAGTAAACATGAATCAGTGGTGTTTTCCTTCGATTAATATTTTTGATGAGTGAAGTGCTGATGGATGGGTCAAGGGAAATAAATCTGTTCCAAGGAGCAGTGCATTTTAAGAAAGTATGTTGAACTATGTAACTGGGGGCATTGACTACACAGGCCACTTCCATTCTAGGGATGGGGTGACACTGAAGAACTCAACCTGCTTGTGCTTGGCGTGGCGGACTTCGGTGCACCTCGCCGACTCAAGAGCTGAAAGTAGGCTGAGATGGGTGTGTGTGGCTTCCACTTTTAAAGCAGGCTGTGCAATTCGTGCACAGCCTGCTTTTTATTTTAAAGGCAGGGAAATTTGCGCAAAATACAGCTGTATTTTGCACAAATGGTGCAAATGGCAGCCACACAGTATTTTGTGCAAATTTCTCTCCCTTAAAAAAAAAAACCAATGCAAATTGCAGCCCACTTTAAAAGCAGAAGATCGTGTGCTGCTTCCACTCACATTGCAGCAAGTCAGCACCAGCGCTCGGTACATGGGCCAGAATCTGGGAGGGGGGGGAGCCAGGCCAATCCACTGGATTTTGACCTCCCATGCGGATTCCTCACACATCCCTAACTTTCCTCTCTGTGTTTCATCCTTGTTTCTCTCTTCTCTTCTCTCTCCCTCCCTAGCTCTCTTCCTAATCCCTGTTCCTCTCTCACACTTTTCAATACCCCCTTCTCTGTCTCTCTTTCCTGTCCATAGGGCTGTTGGAGGTGTGACTGATGGCTCTTTCCAGAAGTCTGAACTATCACAGAGGGCTTTTGAAATTAGGCTGAGGGCTGCAGGCAACACCAGGGCCACAGGTTGCCCAGCCATGGTCAAAGGAGGTTGCTGAAGATTGGGGAAGTGGGGCTTGTCTCATCCATACCATACCTAGTATGTTCTTAAGCCAGGGCTCTCCAACCTTGGGTCCCCAGATGTTGCTGGCCTACAGCTCCCAGCATACCCAGCCAGCATGGCTAATGGCAAGGGATTCTGGGAGCTGTAGTCCAGCAACATCTGGGGACCCAAGGTTGGAGAGCCCTGGCTTACGCACTTTGTATGCAATACATGGTTATGATACCTCCTGCCAAGAACTTCATTTTCCTTCTGTGCTCTTAATTGCGTGGCAATTCCAGTTGGCTACGTTGAATTGGCACGTAGTAGGTCTGTTATCTTGAGATAGCTCTAGACTTCAAGGCCAGAGCAAGACCCAGTTAATTGAGATTGAATGATCTCTTCTGCTTGCCTGTCGGAACTGCTGCTCCTCCCAGGGTTTGGGAACACTGCTGTAGTCGACCTGTGATAAGCTTATTGAAATCTTCTTTGAGTTGTCAAGGGTGTGAGCATAGAAGGGGGAGGCCTGGAGCTGTCCTTTTGTCTTTGTTTTCATGTGCTAACTCGTTTTCAGGTTTGTGAGCTTTTGGATCCAGAATTGGACCCTGTCCTACCGGGAGACCCGTACTTAGGTGACATAGAGGATAGGTTTAGGTACTGCTTTGTTATTTTTGCCTATAGCACTGTTCCATAGTTTTCTTTGGTTCCTGTATACCTTTTTATCCCTTTCCCTTTTCCCAATGTAAATAAACACACTCTCTACCTGTTGAGTTGTGTGTGCTTACTTCCTGGTAAATCTCAGGACTAATTCCAGAGCTTTCTGCTAGGCTACTTGCTATTAGTCGATTGTTTCAAGCTGGAGGCTTGGGAATAGAAGGGGTGCAGCTATACCTAGGGATGTGTGAGGATTTCATTCAGGGTGGGAAATCTGCTGGACTAGCTGGGCTTGACCCCATCCAGACTCTGTCCTGCTTACCTCTTCCCCAGCTTGACTCGCGTTCTCCTGAGTCAAGGCAGGGAAGCAACTTCCAGGTTCCCAGCGGGCCGCTGTTTACATAGAAAATGCCTTAAGATACACCTAAAGCAGCTACAATTTGCATAATTTGTATCTGTATTTTCTATGTAAACAGCGACCCACTGGGTACCCAAAAGTCTGGCGAGTGGCATGGCGAGCATCAGTTTGTGGCCTGGCTCAGTGGGCACAGCAGCGGCATGTGCCGAGCCAGAGATTGGTTCGGTGTCTGCTGAGCCAGAAGCGGGTCGGGTCCCAGCAGATCACCCCACCCCCAGCTATACCCCTATTCCCTAACCCTTAAGTGTATCCTATAAGGTCTGACAGGCCCCTGGATCAGGCTGAGGTGGGTGTAAGGGGTGGTGGCAGTCCACTTTGGCAAATGTTTGTCCCTGCCTATATTGTGGGGAGTTAGGACACCCTCTTTCTCCATTCATTCCTCCTAAAAGGGTAGTTATAGACATGTTGACACATCATGTCAGAGAGCCAGTGTGGCATAGTGGTTAGAGTGTTGGGCTGGGACTCTGGAGATCCAGGTTCTAGTCCCCGCTTGGCCATGAAACTCACTGGGTGACTTTGGGCCAGTCACTGATTCTCAGCCTAACCTACCTCACAGGGTTGTTGTGAGGATAAAATGGAGAGGAGGATTATGTATGCCGCCTTGGGTTCCTTGCAGGAAAAAAGGTGGGGTATAAATATAAATAAATAAAAAATAAATAAAATAAATCCCTTCATTGATGGGAAGAGGAACATAAGGGTCCTTCTTTTAAAACAAACATACAACCCCCCACCTTATTTTATCTTAAATACTTTGACTGAATTTATACTGGAATAACTACCAGCCTTCTGGTTTCTACTCGCAAAGAGTAACAAAATGGTTTTTTTTTTTGCCCAAATTCATGTTGTGTTTCAGAGCAACACTCACTTTGTGCCAAATATGAACTGCCTAGTTTCCATTTTCCATAAATTTGGGATATTTCACCCTAAAACAACAACAACAACAACAACAGCAACAAATGATAAAAGAAGACACTGTATACTAGCAATCTTGCTTACCTTATATGGAGAGTTTTCACCTACAGTAAGCAAGATTGCTAGTATAAAGATATAATCATTTTGAAAATAGATCATCAGCAGGTTGATGAGTACTTAGTGACAAAGATCCAAAAACATTGGAAATCATTACAGAAAATATTATTCTCTCACTGAAATCAACAACACTGCTAATCTGAGTCTGTGGAGGGTTTTTTGGTGGAGAAACAACACTGGATAAATGATTTGGAAAAATCAAAGGGCTTCTCTACATAGATAGCAAATTCCTACATTAAATTCCACATGTAGGTAGTCCTAGGTTCTCATTAAAAGGTGAAACTAGGCTCAGAGCCCCCAATAGTAAACCTATTATGTAGTTTACTAAGATCGCAATCCTACACATATTTACCTGGGAGTAAGACCCACTGAGTTAACATGCAAATAGTTTTGCTGTAGGTGTGCTGTAATGTTTAGAGTGGTGGACTAGCACCAGGGAGAGCCAAGTTCAAATCCCCAGTCAGCTACCAAGCTTGCTGGGTGACCTTGTGAAGATACATGGTGAAGAATCCCTTTCTTATCTCTGATCTGTGATCAGAGGTAACAAGGGGATTGCCCTGTGTGCCGCTTGCCCCCCCAGTGAAAGGAGAGCAGTGTGCAGGGGAGTGTTCTTGTTATCTCAGATCACACTCCCTATGCACCCAGTGGGTACCTAAAGTTTCACCTGCTCTACATTAGCTCCCTACTGGGAGAAGACATAGGGCAGGCAAAGTGGCTTTGCTGTGTGCTGGCTTCTCTGATGGAAGAAGATCCATGCACAGTGAAGCCAGTTCCCACAGATTTACCAGGAGGATCATCCTACCCAAGACCAAAAACGTTGCCTGCTCTGCATCCTCTACCAATGGGAGCAGGTGTGGGGCATGCATAGTAGTCTTCTCTGATAGGTCTTCTCTGATGGGAGAAGACCTTCATGCAATGAAGCTGGTTCCCGGCAGACTGGCTATGAGGGTCATCCTTTCATTGCGCCTGCTGGGGACCAAATAATGTAAGGGGCTGTAGCCCCACCCCTTTGATGTCGGGGGGCATGGCCAAACCCCTTATGTCATTCAGCCTACAGAGGGCTAGGTGGGGCATCATCTGGCCCCTCACCCCATTCTGGTTGCCCACCATTGGCCTAGAGAACTTCAGCTATTAGGTGATAAAGAAATATAATAAAATAAATAAATAAGCAAAATAATTTCTTCAAGACAAAGAATTGTTGTAATGGACACAACCACCAAAATTGGGCTACATGAGGGCATAAGTTACTCTTGGCTCCCCAAGCAACAACCTGTGTCTTCTTAGGGATGTCTTAAGAGACAAAGAGTGCAATCCTAAGTACACTGACGTTGGAGTAAGTCCCATCACACTTATTTATTTATTATTTATTTGCAGTATTTGTATACTGCTCCATATCTAAGTAGATTCTGGAATGGTGAACAATAAAAAACAGATTTAAAAAAACAATACATTGAAAACAAGGTAACATTAAAATGGTGGTTGGACAGCAGAGAAGGCTTCCCGGAACAAGGAGGTCTTCAGCAGGCGCTGAAAGCAACACAATGTCAGAGCCTGCCTGACCTCCAGAGGCAAAGAGTTCCACAGAAATGGAGCCACCACAATGAGGGCACTTCTCCTGGTGGACTCCAATCGGGCCAAAGGTCCATGAGGAACCATCAGGAGCTTGCCATCTGATGACCTCATTGACCGGGCAGATTGGTGAGTTGACATAATAGGATTGCTCTGAAAGTAGCTTTCCTCTTTGACTGATATCTTTATTTCTTCTGGCAGTCAATGATAGAGTCAAAGGGTTGTATCTAAGACTAATAGGATTGGCTGCTTTTGCAAAACCATTATTAAATACCTTCAGTTAGGCTTAATTCTGGACACTGTTTTGCTAATGAAATGATTGGTCACCAGGCCCCTGAAATGCATGCTCCTTGTGATGCCTTTATGTTCTTGCCTGCCATTTTTCATAGCATAGTCAATTGTTATCACCCTGAAAAGAAAGGCGGGGGGGGCATTGCATAAATCTCCCTTTAAGGTGCTTATTATCCTTCTTTAACAGCCGGTGATGAAGTGTATTATTATAAAGGATTAAAATGGCAAAGAGGTAGTTTAGCTTCCCAGTAATAAAACAAGGAAATCCTCAAGAATTACTTCTTTATTGGATGATACATAGTGAAGGTAATTTGAAAAGCGGGGTGGGAGGGGAGGAACCTATTGAAAGAAGAAATACATCCACAGAAAGCCAGGCCCTTTCATTTTGCTTGTGAGTTAGAGAAGAGCATGCAAAGCCAGATTAAGAACTGAACCTCCTGCCCATGTCGGCTCCCGTATTAGAAAGAGCACATAATCATACACTCTCCAACCCTATTATAGCTAACTTTTAAAAGGCTGTAAATGTAAGGCACCCAAAGTGTTTTGTTAACCCTTTTCTGGCTGTAGCAGACACAGCCAGTCCTTAAAGGCATGTGTGATCTGTGATGGCATTTCTAGCTCAGTAGCAGCAGTGTAAAAGATTATGCAGAATATTCTCCTGACAAATACAGCTGTAACAGCCACTGTAAGGGAAGCCTTAGTAAAAGCTTTCCCCTTCCCCCACTGTGTTGTGTGTTGAGGATAAGAACATTTGCACAAACGTCTATGTATTGAGGGGGGGGGGGGAACTTGAGGTTTAAAAAAAACAATGTGGAAGAAACTGAAACTGATAGATTCATCCATCTAGGCCCAGGAAATTGAGTGCCTAGCACTTAAAAGTCTGGATTTGAATCCTTGTGTCTTCAATCATATTACAAAGTACTTTGGGTTTCCATCTCTTTTTTCTGACAGCCTCCTCATCTTTAAGAGTGAATCCAATTTCGGTGGGGCTCCTAATCTATCGCAGGTTTTATTTGGAGCTTTATAAGAGCTATCCATGGTGCTGAACTCTATCCGCGAAATAGGTTCACTGTCATGGAGCACCATGGATAGCTCTTATAAAGCTCCAAATAAAGCCTGCAATGGATATGGGGCCCTGCCGATATAGGAGTCACCAGCCTCCACTGATGGTGGTATATCATGGTCCTCTCCATGCTGGGAGTAAGTGTACCTGTTGAATTTGGCTAGTGCAGATGGGTGAGAATTTCATTTCAGTTTGTTTTTGATCAGAATTTACCAAAATTCACAGACTTTTTCATATTCAGGACAGAACAGACTTGAGGTTTAAAGAGTCTGAATGTGGGAGAAAGCAAAATTGACAGATTTGCCCATCCCTAAATTAACACATGAAGTAAAAGGAGACACTCAAAATCTGGATGACACAATATGTAAATGTGGACAGGCATAAGAGTCTCTGACATATACAGATTGGGGGGCAGTTTGAATTGTAGCATTTCAGGGTATCTCAGGGAGGACATCTCTGTGGCCTGTGAACCGTTGTGCCATGGAAGTTGGAATGGCTGCGGATGGGTGGGCATTCTTAGTCTATGTTTGAGGGTGAAAGAAGGAAATGAGATGTGTCCTTCACCCCAGCTCCTGTACTTTCTACAAAGTGTCCTGTGCATCTAATGGGTTGCCAACTGCGGCGTTGAGGTGAAATTCCTTTCTTTCCCAGACCAGTTGGAAACCAGATACTGTTCGTCATCTGGCCAGGATAGGCTGTGTTAAAGCATGCTTGAAGTCTCTCCATTTTATTTTGCAGTTCAAGCAGATGGGGTGGCATAAATGAAGGAGAAATGATGGAGTCAGTCTTCTCTGGGATGAGCTCTCACTCACTACCTTCCTAGGTCAGTCGTCCGTCATCATGAGGAAGATGCCTTTAATAAAAATGGCAACACCCTTCTCACACATGAAAGAAAAATGTTCCACTTGCAAACCCATTTCTCATTGACTTCCAGACTGAAATGATTAGTATGTCGCTCATATCAAACAGCTGTGATACTTCCTTTTGAAAAATACCAAAGGGGGATTAGTCTCTTTTAAAGACTAATCGAATGTAACATTACTATGCCAGAAACAGAGCTGCTTTTGATCCTATAACTTGGCAATGGAAATATATTTCAAGCTTCCAGCTATGCTCAGGTTTGGAATGAAAGAAGGATGACTGCCAAACTAGTGCCACAATAGAGATTTAAAATGAGACGTAGGAGGCTTTAAGGACTCTTGTATAGCTGAAAAGATGGTCTGATGGATATGTCATATCCTGTGGTGGCTGTATTGCAGGTCAGGGCATTTAATGTTCCCTATTCTTCAGTGCTCAAAAGCTTCCAGGAGCAATAACAATGCTTCTGCGTACATGTTCCACCCCCCCAAAAAATATTGAGTGTCCAGGGTGCAAAATAGCACCCGTTACATAAGACAACATGTAGCTATGTTCTCACAAATGGAGAAAATAACTGGTACATAATCCTGCAGAGATTACTCAGGAAGCTGTGCCTTTTATATATATATATATATATATATATATATATATAGTTTGTGTGTTCTTTTTGTACAAAGGCATAAACCACGGGGGGGGGGGGGCTTCCATCAAAAGGAGGCTTGTGTTTTGTGCAGTCACTTAACTAGATAATGAGTCAATTAATCAATTAATATACCACCCTTCAGTAACAGAAGTCTCAGGGTAGCATACAGTTTAAAAAGATACAATCAAACCATTAAACATACGTGCGCGCACTTGCACGCACACACACACGAATCAAAGAAGCTAGAGCAAACCCAGTAAAAATGCAGCATAGCCATACAAAAACACTTTTCAGCAGGGTCAGGAGAATATGTGGTGGACGAATCACAATATCCAAACCCCTGCCACACTTGTAGGACATGGGTGGGGGAGCAGGGGGGAAGGAGGAAGTGACCTGGCCACAGAATCTCCCATTTTTGCCCTCTCCACCATCAGAGCACTGGTAAGGCATGGCTCCCACACAACTGCCTGAGACTTATCCCATTTCTTCGCAATCTTTGGGGGCAGCAGTTTCCTTCCTACCCCCCCCCCATACACTGTCAAATAAAGCTGGGCCAAAATATCAGCCCAGTTCTATTTTAAGAGTTATTTTATTCCTGAATGTAAACATCTTCCCCTAGAAGGAATTGCAATGGCTGTTGGTCTATATGCAATAAAAGATTTGCATGACAAAGTGCCCAAAGTGCTAATAGTCATCCTAATGTAGTGGTTTCAAGTATTCAAAGTACTTCATATGCACTATCCAGCTATAATGCTTAGAATAACCCTGTAAGGTAAGTCAGTTTCAGTATCCCCTCATTAGCCACTACATATGCGTTTCCTGCCTCCCACAAACCCACAAGGGAATATCTGCCCCATGTCCCACCTTTTGTAGGACAGCGAGGGGGGCAGTTGCTGTCGTTTTCTGTTGGGGTGCTCACAATACATATATGTGTTCTCCCTAAAATAGTTAATCTGGTCCTTTGATTATAGTTTTTCAGAACCAAGTAAAACATGACCATTTTAGAAGGCTTTTCCTGTTGAGTGACTGGCTTTCTTTAATATGACCGACCTTGCTTTAATAAGACGATCACGATGATGCTTCTTGCCATTCTCAAATTTTACCCTCTATGTTTTATTTCTTGCTTTGAATCTTCTGAATTATTTTTACCCATTTAGACATTTAGTATTTCTGACCTGCACACTGCTTGGGGTACTGTTTGAAGGCACAGAGAATCCAGTTCATAGGTATTTAAACAAACAAACAATGAAATGTGGGTAGGAAATCTTGCCTTTTGCTTTTACCCTGCAGAGGTTGACTCAAAATCTCCTGAAGTCAACGGAGCTCATTCTCCAATGATATAAATGGATATAGATTTGATCTTCAGTATCTCAAGTCAAATCAAAATGACAAATTGAATCCGGGCTTTAGATGGTGACAAGCTACATGTCAATTTCATTAGAAAAACAGACAAGAGGAAGCATATTTTTAAAGTGTCTTTTATGTGTTGTCATTCTTTCTACTGTGAATGTGCCCCTGTGGTTTTGTGGGACAGCTTACACTCTGTGGGTCAAATCACACATGACATAGGAGGTCTGCAATCAGATCTCCTGATATTTTATTTTAACAGTAAAGCAGCCACCAGGGAAAAAGCAAGAACTCTGATTTTGATCAAAGCAGTGCTGCTAGAGTAAGAGGTATTTAACCCTTTCTTCCCATGCCATTTTCCAGATCTCAATCACCCCACAAGCCACCCTGCAGCAGGGGGAAAACACAGACATGCATGCGTATATATATATATATATATATATATATATTCATTATATATCCCGCCTTTTTTCCGGCAGGCAACCCAAGATGACTTACAGAATCCTCCTCCTCCTCCTGCTGCTCCTTCTCTCCATTTTATCCTCACAACAACCCTGTGAGGTAGGTTAGGCTGAGAGTCAGTGACTGGCCCAAAGTCACCCAGTGAGCTTCATGGTTGTGTTTTATGCCCCACCACACCCCCAGCAGCTTTGGTGAGCCATTTAAATCAGAAAAAATGCAATCCCTTCCATGGCACCTCTATTTCAATGGGGGGGGGGGGATCTGCCTTAAATTTTACTTTATTTAAAAAGCTTATATCCCACCCATTTCCCTGAGAAATAGCTCACAGTGGCAAACAGACAAAACAGCAACATTTAAAAACAATCTTTAAAAAAGAAATTAATTAACAACAATAGTAACAGTTTCTATGAACAGTTGTTAACCATAAGGGTCAAAGTCATGACATAGCATTGTTCCAGGGGTATTATTATTATTATATGCATAGGAGCGCTGTCGCCACCATTGTTTGCAAAGGTAGCTAAACAATTTTTTTTACAAGAGGAAGGAAGAAAAGCCACTTCATACACTGCTTCCTGTGAGATCCCTGAAAATCAGAGATACACAACGCAACTTGTACGTGGGTTTAGGCTCCACTTTCTCCTATCCCAAGCCCACTATGATTTCAGGGGGGGGGGGCTCCAGAAAAACTTCAGATCAGGATGATTATATTTTTATCTTATCCTCTGTGGCCTGGGTAGCATCCAAAGAGCTATCCCACTTTGTCTTCATGACAGCTGTATGAGGGAGTCCAGGCTGAGAGAGAGTCATGCTTGTCCCCCCTGGCAAACCTGAAGTACAAGCTGAAGGGGCAGGATTGCAGCTTGAGATTGATAGGCAAATGGTCAGGGAACACCTGATTACTTTGAACAAGTTCAAATCTCCAGGGCCCGATAAACTGCATCCTAGAGTAATAAAGGAACTGGCAGAAGAACTCTCAGAACCACTGTCTATTATCTTTGAGAAATCATGGAGGACAGATGAAGTGCCAGACGACTGGAGGAGGGCAAATGTTGTTCCCATCTTCAAAAAGGGCAAGAAGGAGGAACCTGGGAACTATAGGCCAGTCAGTCTGACATCAATCCCGGGGAAAATTCTGGAGCAGATTATAAAGCAGTCAATCTGCAAGCATCTGGAAAACAATGCAGTGATTACTAGAAGCCAGCATGGATTTATCAAGAACAAATCCTGCCAGGCTAATCTGATCCAATTTTTTGATCGGGTAACCTCCCTTGTGGACTGTGGGAATGCTGTGGACATAATATATCTGGACTTCAGCAAAGCTTTCGACAAAGTGCCTCATGATATCCTGATTAGCAAGCTAGCTAAAAGTGGGCTAGATGGAACAACTATCAGGTGGATCCACAATTGGCTACAGAATCAGACTCAAAGAGTGCTTCTCAATGGTCCCTTCTCAAACTGGGGAGAGGTAACGAGCGGGGTACCACAGGGCTCGGTCCTGGGCCCAGTGCTCTTCAACATTTTTATTAATGACTTGGATGAGGAGGTGCAGGGAATGCTTATCAAATTTTCAGATGACACAAAATTGGGTGGAACAGCTAATACTCTGGAAGACAGAAACAAAATTCAAAGTGATCTCGATAGGCTGGAGCGCTGGGCCGAAAACCAACAGAATGAAATTTAATAGGGATAAATGCCAAGTGCTGCACCTAGGGAAAGGAAACCAAATGTACAGTTACAGGATGGGGGATACTTGGCTCAACAATACTCCAAGTGAGAAGGATGTGGAATTGTTGTAGATCACAAGTTGAATATGAGCCAGCAATGTGATGTGGCTGCAAAAAAGGCAAATGCTATTATGGGCTGCATCAATAGAAGTATAGCTTCCAAATTGCAGGAAGTACTAGTTCCCCTCTACTCAGCACTGGTTAGGCCTCATCTTGAGTACTGCATCCAGTTCTGGGCACCACACTTTAAGAAGGATGTAGACAAACTGGAAAGGGTTCAGAGGAGGGCAACAAAGATGATCAATGAACTAGAAAGAAAGACCTATGAGGAGAGACTGAAGGAACTGGGCATATTTAGCTTTCAGAAGAGAAGATTAATGGGAGATATGATAGCACTCTTCAAGTACTTGAAAGGTTGTCACACAGCGGAGGGCCAGGATCTCCTCTAAATCATCCCAAGATGGACACGGAATAATGGGCTCAAGTTACAGGAAGCCAGATTCCACCTGAACATCAGGAAAAATGTCCTGACTGTTAGAGCAATATGACAATGGAACCAACTACCTAGGGAACTAGTGGACTCTCCCAATCTGGAGGCATTCAAGGTGCAGCTGGACAGCCATCTGTCAGGGATGCTTTGACTTGGATTCCTGCATTGAGGAGGGGGTTGTACTTGGGCCTTATAGGCCCCCCAACTCTACTATTCTATGATTCAATTATTGACCTTGGGGCCAAAGTCCAGGGCCACTGAGACCCCAAATGACTACCCAGAGACTGGCAGGTGATGAGGGCACCAGAGCAGCCGAAGCAAACTCCATCGTATTTCTGTAGACAATATGACACAACAGAAAGTTTTTTTTTTTTAAATGATCCGGAAGTTCTCAGAATCCATGTGACTCAAGAAAAGCCAGTCTGCTGCAGAATCTGTGGGTTGGATTCATAGAAATCCAAACTGATTTAAGTTCATTGTGGATTTCACTGACAGCCCTAGCTATGGGTGAGCATACAAAACTGCAGGTGTTCAGTGCATTTTTTCTTTTATCAGACAAACAGTTTTGTTGCTGCAGTTCTAACATTTAAGGAATGTAGAGACAGCTATAATGCATGGAATGGTGCTGGACGCAGCAGGAGAAAAATTAGTTTTATGCTTCGCAACTGAAGTAGTACACATGACCACCTAAACCCGCTACCCAGCCCGTATGACTAGTCCAGGGTCTAAACTATCCTAGCTGCACCACTGTTTCCATCCCCCTTCACCCCTACAAATGGTACTGTGAGTTCCCTTTCCATATAGTTTCCAGTCTCTCCACATGAATCTGTACGGATCCATCTAGCTCTTTTTCTTGATCAACTACCTCTATGAGGGAATTGGAGGACAAAATAGAGAACGCATAAAAGTAAATGCCTGTACCCATTCTAGTGCACTTAAAGGAAGGTAATTTGAGAGGGGAAGGAAGCTAGTATGGGTCCTTAGAGACTGATTGGAGTATTGCCCTTGACTAAAACTCCAAAGTTCAGCCAGTTCTTCTATTAAAATTGAGACACACAAAAATTCCATTGATTAAGAGACAGAATAGGGTTTTGCAGTCATCTGAACAAAACTGTCATTGCATCATTAAGTAATGAGTCACGATTATGTCACTCATTTCAGTTAGAAACCATCCTTAATGACTTTTAATTGTAATCTCTCAGAGTTTGTAATTGCCTTTTCTTTCAGGCTTTTGATCAACACAACAAAGAGCCATTATTTGGTATGCAGCAAAGGCAGCCATTCTGACAATTGCCAGCAGAATAATGGAAATAGCTTTTCATATAATTGTAGAAGAACATGTAATCAGATGTGCAACTGCCAAGTCTCCAGCTGTGGTTTCCTCTCTGCATGAAGGTGACTTCTGGTCCGATCATACATACATAGAAGAACATAGCCAGTTGTCACAAAAGGTACCAGATATTCAAATTTCATTTTGATTTATCCACAAAAAAGAACCACGTGTAATACACTAGCTGAAGCTTCCAAATGTTCTTTAATGGTAGCTCCATTTAAAACACATTGTAGTAATATCACCTTAGTTATTAAGGGAAGGATAAAAAACAAAACAAAACAAAAACTAAATATGGGGATTTTTTTTTGTTTTCATTTTTACTAATTTTTCATGCTGTCTTGTACCCAGTTTTTCCATATATATTAGTTGCTGCTTTGTATGCCAATTTCCCATATAAATGCACTCAAAGTGGCTCACAACACAAGAACAAGAATACATAGTGCAGCAGAAAAGGGCAATTAAAATGATCACGGGGCTAGAGCAACTCCTCTATGAGGAAAGGTTATGATGTCGCGGATTGTTCAACTTAGAAAAAGGGAGAGATGATAGAGGTATACAAAATTATGCATGGTATGGAGAAAGTGGATAGGGAGACATATATTTCTCCCTCCTTCATAATATTAGAACCAGGGTCATTCCTTGAAACTGATTGGTGGGAGGTTCAGGACAGATAAAATGAAGTACTTCTTCACATAGTGCATAGTTAAAATATGGAATTCACTTCCATAAGATGTAGTGATGGCCACCAATTTGGATGGCTTTAAATGGAGATTGGACAAATTCATGGAGGAGAAGGCTATCCATGGCTACTAGTTCCTGATGCTACCTCCAGTATCAGAGGCAATATGCCTATGTACACCAGTTGCTGGGGATTATGAGTGGGAGGTTGCTGTTCCACTCATTCCTGCGTGTAGGTTTCCTGTGGGCAGCTGTTCGGCCACTGTGTGAACAGAGTGCTGGACTAGGTGGACCCTTGGTCTGATCCAGCAAGGCTGTTCTTATTTTATGTACACATAATCATGAAGTTGGAAGGGAGCTTCGAGGTCATCATCCAACCCCATGATCAATGCATCATTCCAACAGTATTGTAGCACCAATTCATTTCAAAACACATTATAATAATCTAAACTAGGGGTGGTAAACCTGTGGCCCTCCAGATGTTGTTGGACCAAGTCCCATCAGCCCAAGCCTGAATTGTCAATGGCCATGGATTATGGGAGTTGTAGTCCAACAACACCTGGAGGGCCACAGTTTCCCCACTCCTGGCCTAAATAAACAATTCATTCCAATGATACTAACAGGATAACATTTTAAATTAAGTACAAATTAGGCAATATCAATCAATAAAACTCAGTATTAACTGATTTTATTTCATTGTTAAAACACATAAGCTCGGATAAGATATGAGAAAACTTTCCAGGGCAGTCAGTTTTTCATATAACCAGCAGCCAGTTCCTTCAGAGCACAATCCTATGCATGTTTAGACAGAAAAGAAGTCCTACAACTCCCAGCTTGGGAATGCTGGGAGTTATAGGACTTTTTTCTGTCTAAACATGCATAGGATTGCGCTCTAAGAGTGTCAAGTGAATGAAAGAACAGGCTGATTTCTTCCAGTCTGCTTCAGATGATCTCTCACATGTCCTGCTCTCTCTTATTCTGGTGAAGTTTTTAAGGCTCCAGAAACCAGGGAGATGGCGTGGGTATAATGCCTGGTCTCTTCCCCTGTGCTCTGGATGTTTCTGCTTCTTCTGGAGGCTTGTGAGAGAGTAGTTTCCTCTCCCCCTGCTTCAGAGTCTCAAGTGAAAAGTGGGGGCGGGGGGATGCATGGGCTCCTGGTGAATGGACATAATATGCATGAGCAAAGGATATGTGCTTCATTATTATTTGCATGAGACCCAGAAGCCTAGGGTGTTAGGGTAAGGAAGTGAAAATAATTCACACTTCCTCTTTCACTTCTTCTATGGCACGGCACCTCACTGTAAAGCACCTTAAGTGAATGGGGCAGGGTTTTCACGACACCCAGTGAGTTTCATGGCTGAGTGGGGGACTAGAACCCAGATCTCCCGAGTCCCAGTCCAGCACTCAAACCACTGCACCACACACCCCCTCTTGTAATGTAACACTATGGTTTATGGATTACATAAGAACCTGCCCACTATCTTTTCCTTTCCATAAATACTATTAAATTTCCTGCACTTTGGGATAATCTGCTTCAAAGAGCAAGCCTATGGTCCCTGGGGAGCATCCCCAGGGACCATAGGATTGTTCAGATCCCCCCCTCCAAAAGCTGTAGACACTGCCATGGCTTTGGGAGGGAGACTACACAAACGAATCCCTCCCCCACCCCCTCACAGCCACCACGGAAAGAACAGCAGTGCCTGCTGGGCGATGTCAGAAAGGAGGTGTTCTTGTGGGTGGGGAAGGGAGAGGCCAGGATATGAAAAAAAAAAAAAAATACCATGGCCTCTCTCTTGCCCCACCCCTGGCCCTGGCAGTGCACCTCCTCTAGGTGGACTCAGTGGCTTGTCTAGAGGAAAAGGCAGGAAAAGGAGGATGGAGAGGTCAAAATCGCCACCTGTCGCTCCTCCTGTCCTGCCGGCAGCAGCTCAGCAGGGTATTGGATACTCAGAAACCTCTGAGATCTGAGTCTTCCTTCTCTCAGAGACTGCTGTCACCTGCTATTACATACTTGTGGACTGTTCAGAATAGGGCACCAATAGAGATGGCTGTGTGTGCGTGTGCGTGTGTGTGTGCCTGTGCCTGTGCCTGTGCGCAGGGCATGGTATGCAGGTTCCTTTGGCAGTTCACAATGAGCGTCGAGAGTATATAATGCAGGCCACATGCTGAAGCTAAGCAGGTATGAGCCAGGTCAGTGCTTGGGTGGGTGACTGCCTGGGCTACCCACATCTGTTCTCCTGCATTGAGCAGGGGGTTGGACTCGGTGGCCTTATAGGCCCCTTCCACTCTACTATTCTATGATTCTAAACGATTAAATGGGTATGTTTACAAAAGGCATAAATCCCTTTGCTTAAAAGAGCTTCTTTTTCATCCTGTGTTGATATCAGAGCCTTTATATATTTATTCTTGGTTCTGAAAACTAGCCAAAGCTCTTATAATAGAGCAGTTTGGTGGTTGTTTTTGTTTTTGTTTTGCAATTTAATCTTGAATATATCCAAGAACAGGTCTTTAAATTTTGCAGGGTATCTTCCATCTATCTTACAGAGATTTGTTCCACCGCCCCAATATTAAAATTAGAAATTGCTCCTCTCATTTCAGGCCATGGGATGAATTCCCCCCCCCCCCAACAAATTGTTAAGTACCAGTTCAGCTCTTTAAGCTTCTTCTGGAGTTACGGTATTCTGCTACAGGGTTTTGTTTTGTTTTGTTTAATAAAAAATGATTTTTAGAAAATTGGAGAGATACTAGAGAAGGAGAAGCCAGGGCTTAATGGGTAAAGCTGGTAAAAAGCCTTCCATGTTTTTCCCTATAAGAACTGAGATATCCTGTATGCACAGTAGGGGATCCCTATATGCATGGATGAAAACAGGAAGAGAAAAGAAATAGAAAGCCACCTTTATAGAAGAAAATAGAAAGCTACCATGCGCTGCGGCTTTGGAACATGTGCTGTGATCCAATACAGGGAATAGGCAAATGGTGATCTTTGAGTCCCCAAGGGCTTCCGAACAGGCCTCTAGTATTGGATCCCAGTCCCACGTACTCCCCTTTTTATATACCTCTGTTGATTTCTCCTGCACTTGAAGAGATGTAGGCAAAGGGTAGCGATGGCTGATAATTTCACTTCAGTTCGGTTTTGATAAGAACTTCCCAAATTTACAAAGTTCTCCATATTCAGTACAAAAAGAACCTGAGCTTTAAAAACCTTGAATGTGGGAGAAATCAAAATGGGCAGATTCATCCATCCGGGCCTAGGGCATTTGAGCACTTTGCTTTTAAAAGTGTGGGTTTGAACCCCTGTGTATTCAACCATGTTAGTGGTACTGACTGAATTAGGGTTGCCACCTCTCTTTTTTCTGACAGGCTTTCACATCTACATGGCAGGCAGGCAGGTATATCATGGTCCTCGCCATTTTTTAATCATGGGAGAAAGAAAACCTGATAGATTTGTTCATCCCTAGCAAAGGACTTGTTAGACTTACATGCCAGTGTGAACTGCATTATAAGCTTTAACAAAGACCTTCCTTTATGATGCATTTTGGCCACTCATTCTTGGACACAAAGGAGTTTTAACCCCTGCCACCTCCCTGTGGGACCACCAACAGAGGCTCTGTCAGATTTCTCCCATTATGTACATCAGTTCATGACACAGGGCATTGGGAATGATTAGTTCAGACATGTGAGGACGGAATAATTCACATGGGGAAGGAAGGATTTGAAGAGCTTAAGGGAGTCAGCAAGTGGAGTCAATGCTGCGGATCCTTAAATAATGGCTAAGGGTTTCCTTTCCAGGAAATGTGTGAGGTGTTTCACAGGGTCTCCCCAACTGGTGGGAGAAGGACCACTGCCAGGAGCCATTGCTGCCACTGCCTGTGGACTTGAAGGAGGAGGAACCATCACTGCCGTTGTACTTCTTCTGGATCTTGCACTCTGTCATTATTGTCCATCCTTCTTGTCCTTGTAAGATGTCATGCAGCACATCACCATCTCTGTCATTTTCCAAATTAGTTAGACTGGTGAATCAGAGAGCACACTGGTTAGAGATAATTAGGAAAGGAATTGAAAATAAAACTGCCAAGATCAAACTGCCCTTATACAAATCTATGGTGTGACCACACTTGGAATACTGTGTAGTACACAGTTCTGTCACCGCACCTAAAAAAAGGACATTGTAGAGTTGCAAAAAGTGTAGAAAAGGACAGCTAAAAGGATCAAGGGGCTGGAGCAACTCCCTTGTGAGGAAAGGTTACAACCGCTGGGATTGTTTAGCTTAGAACAAAGGCAAGTAAGGGGAGACACTTATAGAGGTGTACAAAATTATGCATGATGTGGAGAAAGTTGAGAGGGAGACATTTTTCTCTCTCATAATACTAGAACCCTGGGTCATCCCATGAAGCTGATTGGTGGGTATTCAGGACAGATAAAAGGAAGTACTTCTTCCCACAGCACATAGTTCAACTATGGAATTCGCTACCACGAGATGTAGTGATGGCCACCAATTTTAATAGCGTTAAAAGGCAATTGGACAAATTCATGAAGACTATCAATAGCTACTAGTTATGATATACTGGATACCTCCAGTATTGGAAGCAGTATGCCTATGTACACCAGTTGGTGGGGAATATGGGCAGGAAAGTGCTGTTGCACTGATGCCCTGCTTGTGGGAACCCGTGGGCAGCTGGTCGGCCACTGTGTGAACAGAATGCTGGACGAGACGGACCCTTGCTCTGACCCAGCATGGCTCTTCTTATGTTCTTATGGTGTCTGTCATTATGTGCTTATAAGCTGACATCATTCTGGGACAGCGTGCAATGACCCCAAAGGTAAGCATTACTGAAAAGCATGCCCTTTGGGGGGGGGCAATGAAAGAAGCCAGAAGAGGGCACCTTATCTTGAGGACTGAGAGTCCGCATGGGAAGTTGAGGTGCCTCTGTTTCAGCTTGGCCCTACTGCTAATATAAACACGCTCCTCTGGTTATACATTGCAATGAAATCTTAAAACCCATTTCCTAGCAGACTGGTCCCTTTTGAGGGGGTCACGGGTCTGTTTTATCTGTCTGCCTTTGGACACCTCAGATAATGAGCTCCATTCCCCTGCTGGGATGCCACGGCTATGACTTCTTAACTGCAACCAGGCTTATGAATAAAAAAAGCAAACAAACTATGAAGGTTACCTATATTCTTCTTTGGAGTGGAAATTCCTAGATAACGGTGGTGATACGATAGTGAGGCCACAGCAGGAATAAAGAAAAGCTCTGACCTGAGTGGATGCAGAGAATCATTTTCAAAAGAAAAAGCCAGCGGAGAGGTTTAAACTTGCGTTACAAGCCTGTAAAGCAGCTTTCCCCAACCTGCTGCCATCCGGACGTGTTTGACTACAACTCCCAGCATGCCCCAGTCAGCCATGCTAGCTGGGGCACACTGGGAGTAGTAGTCAAACACACCTGGAGGACAGCAGGATGGGGAAGGCTGCTGTAAGGGGCTTCAGGATTTGAATATAAGAGCCGTGGAGAAAACATGTATAGCATTATAGCAGGACGAACTTCAGAACAGGATATATATAAATACCCTCAGCTGGTAACTATTTTAATGCGAATTCACCTAATTTCACACTTTCAAACTAATATGTGAAATGAAGCATAATTATCCTTCAAAATTTGCACTTCTCTGAGTTTAATTCCCCAATCAAACAATGCACACAAAATGTGCATGTTAGAGAACATAACATTTTTTTAAAAGCATTATATTGGCTTGGAAAAATCGATATGTTAGGCAAAATTGCATATAAAGTTGCATATATTAGGGGAAATGTGCACAAAAATGCACACACATTTTCATGCAACGTTAAAAAAAAAAAAAAAAAAAAGAATCTCAATGTATGGGGTTAACCAAACTTAAGACTGGAAAATTTTTTCAAAAGTCAGTCAGTATGAACCCAACTTAAGACTGTAATAATGAGAAACTGAGAGAAACCAAAATTGAACAGATTTGTTCATCCCTAGCCACGGGCATGCATGCTCACCCCTCTCCTCTCTTTCTCTTTTGTACCACAAGGGTGAGATTGGAAACTTAAACCACAGATTTCAAAGTTTAG
Source organism: Shinisaurus crocodilurus (assembly GCA_021292165.1). Lineage (NCBI taxonomy): Eukaryota > Metazoa > Chordata > Lepidosauria > Squamata > Shinisauridae > Shinisaurus > Shinisaurus crocodilurus. The sequence continues at coordinate 209,191,276 of CM037880.1, read as the reverse complement.
ACATGATGGGGAAGTGTGATTAACTGGAAGTTGGTGCTTCTGCTTTCCTCCCTGTGTATGGAAGTGGAGAAAGGGGACCGGCGGACAGCACGTGAGCCCAAGGCTCACCATGGCTTGTTCACATAATGGGAAATCATGGTTTCCTGTTATGTCTGAACCAGGCCATATCAACAGCAGCAGCAAGAAATACAATTGATTTTGACAGGTGATTTAAGATGGCCACCCATTGCATCTTTCACGTCTATGATTTATTTGTTAGTTTCTTTCATCTGTAACATTTTTTATACCTCATTCTTCACAAAATAATCAACCCACAATAAAATCCAAAATTTAAGAATGTATTAAAACCAATAATAAATGAGGTTGAGTTCATTTTGTTTTGCTTTGAGGTTTTGGTCAAATTTGGGGTGGCATTTTGGTTGAAACTCTGGGTAGTATCCAGCATACATTACATTGTGCTAGTGTAAATGACCTTGAGCACAATACCAGTACCACTTGCTGGCACAATGGCTTTTCCTGGGAAACCTGTCATGCCAGCAAGTGTGCTTGGCGTTGTGCTAGAGGTCATTTATGCTAGTACAATGCAATTTATGTTAGCGGTAGTGAAGTGAAATGAAACAGGAGGGGGACAAATGATTTCATAGGAAAGGGCTTATTATTTGGGAAGGCAGGCAAATTGGCATCAGTGGCCAGAACTTGCCAGTCGCTTTACGTATCTGTAGATCAAAAAAACCCCAAAACAAAACAAAAGTTTTAAAAGGAAAAAAGGGCAGTTCAGCCCACCCCTACCAACATTAAAACCTGAAGCCACAGACAAGTGAACTGGGATACTCTGCAGGGAAGGTGAGCTGTTTTCCTTACCATCTGCCAGGTCCTTACCCTGCATTGTTTGCCTGCTGCTTCCTGGACCATTACTCCTGCTATCTGGAGAAACTGGCATTGCTGGCATGAAGAAGAAACCTACCCCGGGTTGATTGAGAATGTGAGTCAGCTTTGCTTGACTCTAGGGGAAGGCCTTTATCTGCTGGGCCAGAAGCAGGGTGGTGACGACCCCAAAGGAGGTCAAAGTGGGTCACCTCTTTGGGGGGAGCTGCTTTGGAAGGATGCGAAGGCAAGCCCAACTCTAACATCTTAGCCAATTGGTTCTGCAGAGTCTTTGGTGGGGGTTCCCTTCTTAGGGCCTGAGTATGTGCCTGGGAGGGAGAATATGGGGGCAGGTGGGGGGACCAGGGGGTGCAATCAATGTAGTGATGGGTCAAGGGAAATATGACGTTGGGATCAGGATTAGTCCAGTAAGGGGAACACAGCCCAGACATTTAATGGTTGTGCCGTGTTCTGGTCCTCCTTGCACCCGCAGGTTTGACGGTTGCCCTATCAGCCTGCCCTCGGGTCTCCAGATGCTGCTTTTAAATGCCCGATTGGTGCAGAATAAGACCTCCTTCATCCATGATTTAATAGTGGATGAGGTGGCCGATCTGGAATGAATAACTGAGACCTGAGTGGGCGAACAGGGAGGAGTCAATCTCTTTCGGTTGTGCCCACTGGGGTATTTGGTTCGCCATCAGGGTAGACTTGAGGGCTGGGGAGCGGGGCTTGCCATGGTCTATAAGAATTCTCTCTCCAGACTCCCTGTTTCTCTGACTACTAGTCTGGAGTGTTTCCTTCTTGTGTTGGGTCAGTGGGACAGACTGGGGAGTCAGCTGGTGTATAACCCACCCAGCTACCTAGCAGTCTCCCTACCTGAGCTGACAGAGGTGTCTCTGATGTGATGCTGAGGTCCCCCAGGCTGCTGGTTTTGAGAGACATCAACCTTGTCTGGGGTGGCTCAGGATTTCATGACCTCCATGACAGCCATGCGACTGTCCCAACATGTCATTGTCCCAACACATGTATCAGGGCACACGCTAGACTTGTGTTTTTTTTTCAGCCGGTCATGGGGATGGTGATCTGAAGGTGGGGGACTTTGAATTGGTCCCTTTGTCATGGTCAGATCACCTCCTGTTGATATTTAAACTGACGGTGGCTTTTCCCCTCAACAAGGGGGACCTATTAAAGTGGTCCGCCCCCAGAACTTAATGGATCCAGATGGTTGCCAGAGGGTTTCTGGCTGAGACGGCTTGTGCTCCTGTCAAACCCCTAGCCGATAAGTGGAATGCAGAAATGACCCAGGCAATTTTGTATCTTAAAAAATATATATACTATGTGTTATTATCTTGTATTTTATTGTTTGTAATTTTTGTGAATCACCCAGAAGGCTTCAGCTATTGGGTGGTGTAGAAATGAAACAAATAAATTGATTAATAAATTACTACTTCTTCCACTACTACTACTACTACTACTACTACCTTGGCTTGTAATAAAAGCAGTAACAGAATAAAAACAGCCAAATAACACATAGCATTATTTAAACCAAGAATGCAGCATACAGGGTTTTGTTTTGTTTTTTTACAAAAAGGTAGATAGAGCCCAAACACAACAAGGGAAGAACAAAATAACCAACAATACCATGCGGACCATGACAAAGGCCTCTCTAAAAACATGCTTTAATCTGGCATCTAAAAACAATGAGCATTGGGGATAGGCAAGCCTATTTAGGAATGGTGTTCCATAAGATTGGCGCCACACAACCAAAGAGGCCCTGCTCCTTGTAGACACACCCACTATATTTCAGCTGCCAGGGAAATCCAGAGCAGAATTTCAGATGTTGAATCTTAGCACTTAAGGAAGAATGTATGGAGAAGGCCAGGTCCCAAGGTCTTTAGGCATTTAAAGGTAAGAACCAGTACCTTAAATTGGTCCTAAAACCTAATCGCACTGTGCCATGGTACATGGCTATGGTACATAATGATCCAAAACTAAAGTATGCCCTTACCTAAGGTGGATCATACTAGCAGCACTACCAATATTTTCCTTTATTTTACACCATCTGTATTTGTCCTGCAATAAAAACATAAGAAGAGCCATGCTGGATCAGAACAAGGGTCCATCTAATCCAGCATTCTGTTCACACAGTGGCCAACCAGCTGCCCACGGGTTCCCACAAGCAGGACATGAGTGCAACAGCACCCTCCTGCCCATGTTCCCCACCAACAGAGTACATAGGCAGACTACCTCTGACACTGGAGGTAGCATATAGTCATCAGGATTAGTAGCCATTGATAGCCTTCTCCTCCATGAATTTGTCCAATCCCCTTTTAAAGCCCTCCAAATTGGTGGACCTCACTACATCTTGTGGAAGTGAGTTCCACAGTTTAACGATTTGCTGTATGAAGAAGCACTTCCTTTTATCTGTCCTGAATCTCCCACCAATCAGCTTCATGGGATGACCACTTTGGGTTCTATTTGTTCTGTTTTGTATTATCTGGATGAGACCACATTTTCTTTCTTTCCTTTCTTTAATTTTTCCTTTCTATCATCTTCAGGTTTTATGTATGCTAAATAGATCTCATTACTTCAGAGGGGAGTCTGTTTTTTTGCTTGCTAATAAGAAGAAACCACAGGGTTTAGAAAGAAGAGACATCCCCAGAAGGCTTGTTCCATAATGAACTGTAAATAGTGGGACACAGATGATAGTACTGCAGCATTAAATCAATTGTCTTCACATTTTCAAGTTAATTACAATTTGTTGCCAAAATTCTCTGCATAAATGTCAGTACGCTTAAGTAGTGGTGCCAAAAATTTAGTATCATTCAGGAAGATGAAGATGATGATGATGATGATGATGATGATGATGATGACGACTACTACTGCTACTACTCTTAGTATTGTACTCAGACTCATGGGATACTCACGTCAGACAAAGGGGGAGATGATTTTTGCTTATTCCGCTACAGTCCCGTCCCTCCAGAAAACCTGCTCTGAAGAGTTGGGGGGACCCTCCGGAATAGTGTGGGAGGTATCATGGGGTGCTGCAGGAGAACTGGCAAGATCACTTCTCCTCTCCTCCTGTTCTCCCAATCATCCAGAGCAGGTGTTCCAGAGGGACAAGGAGTTTCAGGGGGAAGGAGGGATCAGTGAAAAACACATACCCCTTGTCTCTCTGGAACAGTGTGAGAGGTGCTGTGGGGAGCTGCAGGGGGGAACTGGTGAAAAGCATCTTCCCCTACTTCCTCCAGCAGGAGCTCCATTGGATCTCAGTCCCTCCTGCACCCCCCTGCTTCCCACACCCCACACTACTTTCCACACTGTTCTGGAGAGTCTCTCTCAACCATCCAGAGCAGTTTTTCTGGAGGAACAAGGGGCTGCAGGTTGAGGGAGTGATCTTTGGAAATCACTGCCCCCTTCCTCTTCCTGTGGAAGTACCCCATGGATAGATTTCATAGATGTCATAGATCTTATAGAGTTGGAAGGAGCCTACAAGGCTATCGAGTCCAACCCCCTGCTCAATGCAGGAAACTAGAGGAGGGGGTCTCCCATCCAAGTAATAACCAGGCCTGACCCTGCTTAGCTTTCCACGCTCAGACAAGCTGAGCCAGCGTGAGCCACAGGCCTGTATATGTTCACATGAACTCTGGACCCATAACTTTTTTCTGACACACACACACATCTAAGTCCTTTAAATGAAATGTGGGGATGCACTAAAGCCGTTTCAGTAGATAAGACTGGGGAAGGGCTGTTGATTGAAATGTTTCTGCTTCCTAGGTTAGCATTTCCCAAATTTTGATTTGTCAACAAGACCCAGACTTTCATCCTGAATTTAAAAGGGTTACTTACATTGACACTGTGGGTGGGTAGTAGGCGATCACTCGTGACCGAGTAAGATTGTCTTCCAGGATAAAATTACAAAAAGAAAATTATAAAAAGAGGAAATTCTAAAGAAGATTGTGTAGACTCTAGCGATGGGTCCGTAAGTGACTGTGGAGGCCAATTCTAGATCCACACAGCTTCCCACAGTGAGGACACAGGTTACCAGATGGAAGATGGTCCTGTAAAGGATTCGTTTGATGTGCTTTTCGCTTAGCACGTTTCTCCCTTTCACCTTGCACTCGGGCTTCTTCAGAGTCCATGGAACCTTTGTGAAAGGCTGACCTCCAGTTTGATTATTCATGGGCCAGAGTTTCCCAGTTTTCGATGTTTATATACAAGTGTTGGTGGTGAATTTAGAATTGATGGAGTTTAGAGTACAACCTCCCACAATTCAGAAATTTTGACTTTCTAGCCAGACCCCCACCCCACCCCCACCCCATACAAGCCTGCCTCATAGTGGGTTCCCCCCCTTCTACTAGCCTGCCAGTTCCCTACCTTCTAAGCAAATTTCCCATAGCCAAGGGGCAGGGAACCATGGTCGCAGATCCAGGAGAGGCCTTGCAGTATATCTCAGAAGCATCATTTGTCGCCAAGATTCAGGGGATGCATAATTTTCTATGATACCTGCACAACAATCTTCCTTGCATTCACCCCCCCACACACACACACACCTTGAGCTTTTCTGAAAAAGGTTCAGATATAACTGAGTTTGTTTTTTCAAAGAATTATCTGAGAAAGCTTGAAAAACATGAAAACCTTTCAAAGCAACACGAAGGAACTTGCCCAACAATACTCTGGGAGTCTGGGCTCACATGTCCCTTTAGTTCTTTAATTCACATATTCATTGACCCACTGACACTTGTCCTGTGGCACATTGATGTGTCTAGCATATAGTTCATCAGTTTCTGCCTTAACTATCAAAAATTCCATCTAAGGCATGCACCAAGTGTGACGGGTCAACTGACAAATTGCCCGACCCAATGGGCTTGCTAGCAGTGGCATGGTAGGTGGCAACAGAAATCTTACTTCAGCAGGTGCCTCTGAATTGCCTGCCATTTTGATGTTCCAACGTTGCTCTGACATAGCATTGTGGGAATATCAGAATGAAGGCTTCTTGCTCACCAGACACTGCCTCTCAATAAATCTGAGTCAAGGATCAGAGCTGGGGCCCAATACACACATCAGTGGACCCTCAGCAAACGAATGAGCATGCCAAGTATTTCTGGCGGTCCTAGCTTGGTTGCATCTGACACATTCATCATGGTATGGTTTGGGAGGTGTTCTTTGTAGTTCACTGCAATGCTCTTCCTTTTAAAGAAGACAAAGTTTAACCTGCGATTAAGCAACACTATGCAGCTTACTGCTCTTCAAGAGCCAGGAGGCCATTTTCAAGGTTGAAAATGTTCTCGTATTATTCAGAAAGTTAAAACAAATGGTTGTCTCATTATGAATATCCCCATGAAGCTCACCTTCTCTCACTCACTCATCCCTCACTATAATTTGACAATCAGCTGTCATAAAGGATTCTACTATGCACAATTTTCTATTTTAAGGAATAATAATATTTTTTTCTTCAAGTTCTGTCTGTCTTTCCCTTTCATTGTTAAGATTTAGCAGCCTAGTGCCCGTCACAAGCAGTACTTTTTGATGGAATTGATTCAGACATTCTGAGAAGAGCAACAGATAAAGTATAGTTATCTACTTCTGAATTGCCCCGTTATGCTTTGCTCGAATGCTTAATTGAATTGTAGGTATTCTCATCTAACATGACTCAATATGCTTAATTTTAAAGTAGGCCAAGAGCAAGTAATAATACTACTCCATATATTCTCATTCTGCAGGATAACAATATGTAATTATTTTTTCCACTTAGTTTTATCAGGGAAATTAAAATGTTCATGGAACACTATGGAGGGGGGAAATTAAATGAATTTGGTGTTGTTATTATTATTATTGTCCATGATGGCAGGGTTTGATCCAAAGTTTCAGTGTGTTACAGCAAAATCCTGTATATGTCTACTCAGAAGTAACCCCCCCCCCCCGAATTCAATGAAGCTCCTAGGTAAGTAGATATATGATTGAGCCTATACATTATGGAGAGCATGTACTCTCTGTAATGTACACATTCCATACACATTAATGCCTTCAAAAATATGTAATGTAGTATCATCATCATGATCCCCACCCCCCAATCCGCATTCCCACTCCACTATACATTACTGATATGGGAGTGATGCGGGACATTTTTGTTTGGTCCACATTTTCAAGCAAACCAACCTAATTCACATTTTCCGGACTAATACTAAGATTGAAATGCAGTTATCCTTCAGATGGTACAATGTTTCCCATTTTTGTGCTGCGGTTCTCAGCTCAAAAATGCATATTTTAGGGGGAAATTTCTGGAAAAACATGTATTTTAGGGGTAATAAACATACATATTTAAGGGGGAAGTGTAGAATTTGAATGTGAATTTCTTTTTTTATTTTTAATGGAATTATGACTGAACACATGCCAAACTGAAATGGACCAGAAACAGACTGATCTGTCCACCCCTAGGATATGGGCTGGTGGTACCAATGTATTTTCTTGTCACAACAACACACATATAAATATATGGCCAGACCAAAACCTTGTTGAGAATCTATTATCAACTGCACTGTTCTAAACATAATATAGAAGAGGGTAACTGCTGTTCCATTCTTGAAAAAAAGATAGCTAATGTTCCAAATTTTATTTAAAATGTAGTTCCTTTGGAACAGGATGCTTTTAAAACATCAAGGGTGTCCAATTAGCAGTGTTTTGTAGGTGAGATTTGGAGAGAAACTCTTTCAAGAATATTTGATATGCTGACTCTCAAACTACACAGACAGACTGCAATGTTCTTTTATGCTTTGTTCTGTTACGGTATTATTAATTACTATCTGGTGTCAAGCTGTTATAAATGGTTTGACACTGGAAGTGGAATGGCTTCTATTGTGCAAAACTGTTTTAATGGTTCTGGCTTCAACATTACGTTTGCAGCTTTGAACTTTCACATTGTATCTTTTTATGGGCAGTATCTAATGGGGCCGCTCCACCTCTGAGGGTTCCATTGTGCTCGCAGGACCCACCATTTGCATAACGAGGAAGTGGTGCTTCTTCTTCGAGCTCCACTGACCTGCCCCATTTTGAAACAAACATTTCTGCTAATTTGCGGTTATTTTCAGAACTGCAAAAGCACCATTGCATGAGCGGTTTCTCCCTCTGGTGCACTGGCATGATAGGATACTACACCAAGTTGAGAACCTCACATTTGTTTTCATTTTTAGAAGATGACCCACCTTCCACCGTTGACTTTGAAAAACTTAATTGTGCATAATTTTCCTTTGAACTTGCCTCTGTCTGGAGGACATGCAGGTTAGGTAGGCTGAATGTGAATGTTCATCATAATGTAGTTAATTGGGGTGTGTACAAATGCATATAATTTGAATGGTGGGGCACCGTGTAACCTCAGTCACTATGTTTTGTTCAAATAGACATTATTCTGCCCAAGACTGAGCTCCAGAAAAAGGCTTATGTAGCAGAAGCCAGCTGAACACTATGCTGACTGTCTGGATTGTTGACATCACAAACCCCCATCAATCCAGAGACATTTTTCAGTGTCAAACATAATGTTTGGGAAACCATGCATAGCGGAGCTATGTGTGCTACCTTTTGCTATTGTCCTGCAAGCACATGAGGCTCCAATCCAGATTGGGACCACAGTGCTCAAGGAAAACAGAGTGGTGATTGAACCTTTCAATCCCATCAATTTTTTCCCATGAAAAAAAGAAAAGAAAAAAGTCTCAGTTGGAGTTAATGGGTGTGGGCATGGGTAGAATTTGCACACACAAAAATGGTGGGGGAAGATTCACTTCCCCTCCCAGAGAGTTGTAGTCCCAATCCAAATTGGGGCCATGGTGCTTGCAGGACAGTAGGAAAGCTAGCATGCGTAGCTCCACTATTTATGCTTTCCTATATGTTTAGTTTGGCCCTCAGTGGTTTGAAAAATGGATTCTGCTTTATTAAAAAGAGGAGAAATGCACATTGAACTGAATGAATGTAATGCTTGGAAAATAAAGACAGACAATCCACTTGAAGGATGGAGAGGGAAGTAGTAGAAGACAGATGACCGAATCTGCATCAAGGATGTCTGACAAATACATTGTGAAGGTTCAGGGAAATTAGGCTCACCATGTGGCAGAAAGAGGTTAAGCCTAAGGCTACATGGGAAAAGTGGGTTTTGAGGAGGTGCTGGAATTATATCTAGCTTCAGAAAGTCTGGACTAATCTGAAAAGCTGATTCCCCAACTATATACAGCAGGAGTAGGGAATCAGTCTGATATTCCAGTATCAGAGGCAGTATGCCTATGTACTCCAGTTGCTGGGGAACGCGAATGGAAAGGTGCTGTTGCACTCACGTCCTATTTATGGGCAGCTGGTTGGCCACTGTGTGAACCAAATGCTGGCTAGATAGACCCTTTGTCTGATCCAGCATGGCTCTTCTTATGTTTCTTACTTTCATCACAAGGGCCACCAAATTAAATTTCGGAGCACCTCTCTGAGGCCACATTCCAGTGTTGGGTGGGACAAAGGCAAAAGGGGCAACACTACAATACAAAAAATCCTGACATGTTTAGCTTCAATCTCTTACTGCCAGTAAGTAGGCCTTAAGAGGTGCATTTCAATCTTTCAGAATGGAAAAGAAAACCGCAAAAGCTGGGAAGCCACCAAATTATCGGTGGTTGGGATTAAGGGGGTGGGAGCCAGGGAAAGGGGGCTTGACTCTCTGGGGAGCCCTTCAGGGTCAGATTGGTACCCCAGCATGGCTCAACTTGCACCACAGGCTTGAGGTTCCCCACCTTGATGGACAGGCTGCCACCCTGCAGAATCCAGAATCCAAGGTTGTAAGATAGGCATCACTAAAATTCCCTCCTTCAGGGAGATTTGAAAAAAATGGAGAGAAGTGGCACCATATACATTTTTTGGGGAGGGAACTCCACTAGAAGGGGAAGCAAGGTAGAATGAGTGGCCCTTTTTAAGGGAGCAGGAGACCTATGGTCATATGAATGGCATCATTAGAGATGCAGCAGAAGTCACTGGCAGGCATATAATGAGAAACGAAGGCTGAAAGATAAGGTGATCAAGGCCATGGATAGCTTCCAAACTAATGAGGAGGTGTGGAATCCAATTAATTTCCATTTGCCAATGGAAGATTTCCATCAGCAGAACAGGGAAGGTGAACAGTTTTGGGGCATTCTCTCTCTTCTCTGTAGCCCCGTTATATAAATTCTGCCCAAAAATTTATAGTAGGCCTGGTTGATCCAAAAGACTCATACAACAGGGGCTGTGCTGTATACCCTGTTCCTTTTGTGGGTGAAGAGAGCATTGAAGCCATGATAGCTTCTAGATTGAGGTTCCTGGTTCAAGTGCCAGTGCCAAAGATTCAGTGAGGAATAAGATTACCTGTTTACCTGGTGGTGGCAAGCTCATCTGCCGCCCCACTGTGGGTACTGCTTGTGTAATCCTGCTGAAACTGCTTCCATGTCCCCACCTGTGGAAGGGACTTATGAGAAATTAATTTCAGCTCATTTTTGATCAGGATTTACACATTTCACACCTTCCTCACCTAACACGGACTCGGACACAATCTATGGTTGAAGTCCGTACATTTCTGAGCTTTGTGGACAGAAAAAAACACACATTTGACAGTGTGCGTGCAGTAGAAAAATGTGCATGAAAAAGGCATACATTTGAAAAATGCACATACATATGCTTTAATAAGTGGGAGAAGAATGCATGCATTTCAAAGATGCACATAATTGATGTACACATTTGGGAAAATATGCATGAAAACACACAGGTTTTCAAGCGAGAAGAAAAAAACAAAGCTCGCAATCTGATACAGAATTCAGTTGGAACAAGCTTTAAGATGGAATTCAGAGAACTTTGGTGAGCTCAAGTTTTACTGATTGGCACATCCCTACGTGAGTGTGGGAAGAAGCAACATGCCTTAGTCAGCTCTGCCAGCAGCAGGAGAAACTCCACATAAGGGAGAAGATCTGTGGCCAGGGATTTACTTAGGGATTTACTAAGCCTTGTCCCTAATCTTGCAGGTATGCGTGAGGACCAAAATCATTACCTAAATAGGATCTCCTTGATCAAAGCTATTGTTAATGATGTTGTAGAAAGAAAGGGGGAAATACATTGTTATAAAAGTGTAAATGTATAACTGGGCTGAGGCCTACATGCCTACATTTATCTTTTACAAATTAGGGATGTAGCCGAGCAGCCCGTCGGACAGGAGCAAGGCCTGAATTGGGCCTGCTCGTGTCCGTGCGGGCTCTCAGCCACCTGCGCGGGCTTTACCTGGGCTCTCCGATGGGTCCCGTCGCGTCACTTCCAGCGCGGAGGAAGTGACGCGACGGGACGGGACCCTGCTTCGTCGCGCTGGACCCCCGCGCTCTGTTTTTGGCAGGGGAAACCAGGGCAACAGGGCTGTTTAAGCCCTGTTGCCCTGGTTCCTCCCACCAAAACAGACCGCGGGCGGCGGTCCAGCGTGCCGGAGCAGTGGCTCCAGCGGTGGCGGAGGCGGTGCGCAGGACCAGGTTGGCGGCGGGGGGCAGGTCCTGGCGGCAGTGGCGGGGGGCAGGAGGGGTCCGGCGGTGGCAGCGGGGGGGCCGTGCACTGTGGGTTTCTCTGGCAGTGGCTCGAGCGGCGCGAGCGGTGCGGAGAACACTACGCGCCGCTCTGAAGAGCGAGATAGGGCCACCGCCGCTCGAGGAGGGCCGAGCCCGGAGCGAGCCTCCAGCCGACTCAAGGCTCGGCCCCACCACTACAAAATATTGTTAAACAAGTGAGAAATGATGTACGATTTTTTTTTAATTGTGTAACAGAAGGAAATACCTCATTTAGCCCAGAAAGCAGCTGTGCCTGAGGCCTGGGATTTACTGACAGAATGCCCCTCTCTAGCCACGCGCAGCTGTGGGGGATTTGTGGGCACGGGGGAATAACGATCAGACCATAATGGTCTGCTCTTGACCCACCAATCAGGAGGCGGAATGGGCGGGGTGGCAGAGCCGTTATTAGGCTCGCACCCTGTCTCTACGGCCTCTTTTCTGAAGCGGCTCCCTCCCTCTCATCCTTGTTTACAGTGTAATTTTTTACTGGTCGCCTGTTTCAAGGGGCTGAGTAGGAATTTTGGTTCATTGTCCTAATTGGCCGGGGTCAATGTTCATGTTTCGCCTACTCTACACTGCATTTCAGGTTTTGGGTGCTTAGTGGCATTTCTGATTTAGTCACATTGGCAGTCAAGTGCGGGATTAGGCAGTTTTAGGGGCCCGGTGATCATCCTATGGCACCTTTTAGATGAGAGGCATGCCCGAGGCTCCCGCCAATGATGCCTCACAGCTCGGTTTTAGGGAGATAAGGCATGTCTCTGAGGTCTTCCTTCCTCACCTATATCGGCGCCTCACAGGCCCGTACGAGGATGACGGCAGGAACCACCTTCCAGCACCGTGTGGTGTTAAGCATGGGGGGATGATGTTTGATGGCGTCATCATCCTGTGCCAGGTGTTTTGCCCTACAGCACTGGGGACCGGCTGATAGCAGGTGTAATTAGCACCCACACTTTTTTCCCCTTCGTAGATCCCCAATTGATGTATTCAATAAATGTGGCCCTCTATTTTACCACTATTTGTACCCTACAACCATGTCTGAGTCGTTATTTCACCTTTACACCCGCAATTGCATGCCCAAACTGCAGTCCTAGCAACAGCAGCCTTTTTTGGTAGCTCAGTGGGAGAAGAGGTCTTATATTGAGCTGAGGAGTTCTAAAGCATTTTGTGTTTTGTTCCTTTTTTAGATGCCTCCCTTTCTGTTTGTGCTTAGTGTACCTTCCTGAAGGGGTACTTAAGAAACTGGAACATTAGTATGTGCTGAATACACGTTGCCAGTTGTTTCTGTTCAGAAAATTGTGATAAAATACTCTACATTTGAATAGTTGGCCTGCCTGATTTTGTTTTCTTTTCTTCTACAAGCAACTGTATGATTTTTAGACCCACAAAGGGTAAAGATACATGAACTCATGTGTCACCTGTGTTAGCCAGCTGGCAGGGTCACACTTGCTTATGTTGAAGAAGAAATCTAGACATTTTTAGAAATTTCCGAACAGGTTATCACATACAAACTAAATTCTCCTCTATGAGGAGGAAAGGAAATTATCTGTACGGACTATAACAATTCCCTGTAATGTGAGTTCATCCACAGGGATGCATGTACGTGGCCTATCGAGATGAATATCATACATGTCTTGTACAACTTTTCACTCATATTCTCTTCTTAACTCTTGTGCAGAGTGGTGAAAGAATTGTATTATTTTCTTCGTTAGCTCTGCCTTCTCTGTGTGCATCACCAATGGCTGCATGGCAAGAAGAAGAAGAAGAAGAAGAAGAAGCAGCAGCAGCAGCAGCAGCATCACACTGCTGGCAGCTTCCAGCTCCATGTGACACATATTTTGTTACACAAGTAAAATGGGTGATGCATTGCAGTGAAAAATGTTTCATTCCTCCAGTACAATCTAATTCTGAATTACATCTGCAAAGCTGTATGTGAAATACAATTGTGGGCATAGTGTTTCATTAGGATGTTACACCAGCAGCCACAAGAGCAGTTGTCCTGTCCCTGGAGAAACTTGTAATGATAGTCATGTTTACCAGTCATGCTCCAATACCAACAGGTGTCAGCTACAACCTGCTTCAAACTCCCTGGAAATAATATGTGCTCACATGGGAAAATATGCATTTCAATTGTTTCTTATCCAGTGGATCTAAAAAAAATCTACCTAATCTGACATGACAACATGGTTTCAGGTAGGTTGCTGAACAGAGAACCATTCTCTACGGTTTCACAACAATATTCAGATTCTGCTGAGAGTAGCAAAGGTAACCACAAGTCTGGGTCAATGAACAGAGTTCCATTGTAATCAAGTCACTGAAGAAAGAGATTAAAGTAGGTAATGGAGACACTTTGATTTTCCATTGAAGGCAAAAAAGAAAAAGAAAGAAATTTTAAAAAGATAGCAATGTTTTTTTAAGGTAACAACAGTATAAGGCGCATGAGGACTGTTGTGCCATGCAGAGGTTGTGAAGAAATTTACCTAAATCTAGACCTGGATGATGTTTTCTCTAGTGTAAACCAGGCCTCTAGTGTAAACCAGGCCTGTGTAAACCAGGCCTCACCCTCTTCTAGGGATGTAAGGGCTTTGTAAAATCCGTTCCATCTGCATTTCATGGATCAGGCGCCGTTCGTTCTGTCGTCTGAGTGAAGAAAGAACATGGCTGCAGTTAAGTCAAGCAGTTTCCCTTCCCCCTTTCTTCAGTATTCAGTTCTGTGTCTTTGCTTCAGCCTGGGAATCAGTGAGACGGGCTGTTATGGGCAACACCTGGGAGGGAAGTTATCTAGTGAGACTGCAGCTTCAAGGCCACAGTTAATTGGAAGAGGCCTGAGAAAGTGTCTACAGCTGAGATAATTGGGAAAGTGGCCACAGGTGGGAGGGAACAGAGCCCCCCCCCCCGCCCCGGCAGTTTAGGAGGGTGGATCCTCTTGAGGCCGAAAGCTAGGATTGGTGGAGATTAGGTGGGGGATTGGTTGCCTGAGCAAGGGAAAAAAGAGCCCAGCTAGAAGGGGGGGGTTGTTCTCCTTGGGATTTGGGTTTTCCAGAGTTCCTTCTTGGCAAGTATGGTCAAGGGTGTCAGGATAGCTACTTTAGCTAGGCCTGGTTTGTCTTGAGTGGTTTTCAGTAGACATAGGGCCTGACTGATTTCTTTTTAAGTAAATTTGGGTTTTTATTGGATGACCTTTTAGTGTACCTTTTTATTCCTTTTTCCCATTCCCTGCACATTCCTACCTCACCCCCTGTTCCCTTATCCACTTTTTTGCCCTTTCTTATAAGGGATATTTTAATGTGTATTTTAGTCATTGGAATGGAGACCCTATGCTGCTTAACATTTAATCTTGTAATAAAGTCTCCATCTTCACAGTTGTGTGTGTTTGTTTATTGGTCTTCTAAGGCTGGGCTGTTATGCTGGTTTTGGTGTAAGGGACTGGGAGGTGGGTGGCAGACTGGGATATTTTGGTGTCTGCAGGCCTGCCTTGTAGGACAGGTGTTGGCAGCTGTCCTTCACAGTCTGCTCATTGATGGATTTGGAATTTGCACAAATGCATTCAAATTTGCACTTCTGAAAATGCACAAATCCCTCAAAATATGCAAATGCCCCCCAAATGTGCATTGTCATGCTTTGGCCTATGGAGGGAAATGCTTATTGTTGGTTGGTGCTTCTTAATTTTTCACAACTAAATTTGCATAAAATTACAGAAAGTAAAACAACAACCAACAGCCTGCAAGTCCATGGAAACTGTGTGACTTGGGAAAAGCCAGTCCACTGCAGAATCCCTGGGTCAGCTTCATAGAAATCCAAGCTCATTTGAATCCATTGAGGACTTTTCTGATGTCCCTGGCTCAGGGTTCCTGAGATCAGTGACTGGAGCTGGAGGAGCCGGGAGCAGGCTCGATAAGCTGGAGGAACTGAAGGGCAGTGAGCAAAAGGTACTGCTCTGTCAACCAGACAAAAGCAGATGGCAGGGGTTCCCAATAACTGTTGCCTCGCATGTCTTTAAAAAGATCAGGCAACTATAACCACCCCTTCCCCATGCGGGTGCTCTCTAGCTCCCTCTGTTCACTATTTCCTTTTTTCTTTCTCCCCTCCCCCTGTGCTCCCTCGTCCCCCTCACCGTGTTTTTCTATTGCATGGCAGGCACTCATGTTCAGCAATATTATCATACCATGCATAACAATATTCTGTTGGATGCATGAAAGGTGCTACATGTCGTCTTATGTTGAAAGGAGAGAGTTCAATACAAAAACACTTTCCAATGAAAATGTTTACAATGCAATTCTAGTATTAATAGTCTCTGGCAACTGAACATAAGAAGGGCCATGCTGGATCAGAGCAAGGGTCCATCTAGTCTGGCATTCTGTTCACACAGTGGCCAACCAGCTGCCCATGGGATTCCAGAAGCAGGACATGAGAGCTACAGCACCCTCCCACCCATGCTCCCCAGTGACTGGTGTACATAGGCATACTGCCTCTGAACCTGGAGGGAGCATATAGCCATCAGGACTACTAGCCATTGATAGCCTCCTCCATGCATTTGCCCAATCCCCTCTTAAAGTTGTCCAAATTGGTGGCCTGATAGGGATGTGCGTGGAGCTCAGCAGGGGGGGTGGAAGCTCTGTGAACTTGCTGGGCTCGACCCCCTCGAGCTCTGCTCAACTTACCTTTTCCCGGCTCGGCTCACATTCGCACAAGCCAAGCCAGGGAAAGCTACTTCCCGGTTCCGGGCACCATGTTTTCTATGTAGAAAATGGCATAGTATTCATTAAAAATGGCTGCAATTTATGGAAATTATGCAAATTGATGCCGTTTTTAACCTATACTATGCCATTTTCTACATAAATGGTGTAGAGCCCGGGACCCAGAAGTCTGACGAGTGCCGGCTTAGGTGCTCACTGGAGGATCAGCTCGGGTCATGTGGTGGGGCCACTCACCGAGCACCCTGCAAGTTGAATGCTGGGTTTGGTGCCCATCCTTAGGTAGCCATCACTACATCTTGTAGTGGCAATGCCTTATCTATTTTATCCCCAATAAGAAACTAGAAATTGAGGGTGGCAGCCAGCACATACACTCCCATTTGGCCTTTTCCAAGCAGGACTGAATATCAAGCAAACAGGTGGGAGAAAGACTAGCATGAAGGCTGTGATTTGGGGATAGACAAGAAAAATATATTAAAGCACCTGTTACTCTTACAGGCATAAGAGTAACAGGAGCTTGATGGCAGCACTAATGAAGTGCTGCCATCAAGCTCTTCTATGTCATCAGGAATTGGAAAGTGGAGAGCAATGCAACCCATTATAGCCATGAAAGGGTAAGCCATCACAGGGATGCCATTATGAAAGTAATGCATAGACCACCTACCTGAGGCCAAAGCTTCCTATGTGATCCAAGTACCCGTCACTTGGGCTGCAATCCTACAAGCACTTTCTTGGGATTAAGCCCTACTGAGCACAATGGGACTTACTTCTGAGTAGGCATGCATAGGAATAGTACCATTAATGCAGGCTATTTAAAAGTCTGTGGCTACAATCCTATGCTTAACATAGGGAGACTCATGTCTCAGTAAACATGCATAGCCTCGGTCTGTAAAGCTGCAGTGACAGTCCCATGCATACTATGCATGCAGACTTTTGAGTGCGCTTCATTGGACTCACTGGTATTTACTTCCAAGTAAACATGCATAAGTTTGGGCTGTAAAGCCTGTAAGACAATTATTTAGAAAGACATTACTGCTGAACCATACCTAATCAGGGTACTGCTAGATATCAGGTACTGCATCTGCGTATCATACAAAAACCAATATAGAACCTAATTAGAAAAATGAAAGGGACACATTTGCGTTTTATTTGCCGGCAGACAAAGCTCTCAGACTTTCTACAGACAAATGAATAATTAAAATGCTAGGAAAAAGACGAGTCTTGGCAATGCAACTTGAGCCACATTTTAAACAAAGCAATCAAGTCATATTTCCCTCAGGCGCAGCCCATGATCACTGAAAAGAGATTATTATAAACAATTGAACAGAGATGTCAAGAAACCACATCTGACAAGCAGACCTTTGACTAGATATTCTTAAAAATACATTTTTTTGAATTTTCACTGCAATGCATGAAAAATTAGGTTGGAGGAACTGCAAGGGGTACTCAGTCCTCTTTCATAATCAAATTTGCAAAGGAGAGGAGAAATGAAATGTGTGATGTAGAAAATACTATGCATGCAGACTTTTGAGTGCGCTTCATTGGACTTCATTTTTTTTTAAAAAAAAAAATTACAAATCGTAATGGTTTTCATTTCCACTTCCTTACAAGGTTTTCTTTACACAGACCAAGGAAGTATATTTTTCCACTTGAAGCATAATTGTATCATGTGCACCATAAGAATATTGAGAATTTCCCTTGGACATGGAGGACACTGTAGATGCACTGGGAGAATCACAACAGTTGACTACAACAGCCCTTATTATAAAACACCATATTTGGTTGAGGATCTAGTACTGGGGGAAATTACACTTTTTGGCGGAAATATGGCAAGTGACTGAATGTTCTGTCTATGATAAGGTGCTATCAGTAACAACCATTGTCGACTTGGTACATGGATCTCTTGCAGGTAGGCAAGGCTCCAAGGCCGGGTCGCGCCCCCAACCCAATCTTCTGCGGGGGCGCCGACCCGACTCAATTTCCTGAGCGGCACGGAGAGGTTCTCCGTGCCACTCGATCGGGCTTCTCCGGCCCCGTCCGTCACTTCTGAGACCAGAAATGACACAACGGGACCCTGCGCAGGCGCAGAACATGCCACAGGGGTCCAGCGCGCCTGCGTAGGGTTCCGTCGCATCATTTACGGTCCTGGAAGTGACACGACAGGATGGAACTGGCCACGCGGGTGGCTCGCTGCGGAGAGGGCAAGCCGCCCCGAAGAAAAAGGTAAGGCCTCGCCGGGCATGAGCGGGGCCAATGTCGGCCTCGTTCTGCCCGGCAAGGCTCGATTTTACAAGCCTACTTGCAGGCATGGAGATTCTGATGTGAGCAAAGAACCCACCACGATCACCATACAGTAATACCTTGGAAACCAGGCTGGTGGGGACTAGGAGGAAGGCCTTTTCTGTGGCAGCCCCCAATTTATGGAACTCTCTCCCCAGTGACCTCCGCCATGCCCCTTCCTTGATTAGCTTCCGCCGGGCATTAAAAACGTGGCTTTTCAGGTGGGAATATGGGGTGGGTTAGGATTAAGTTTTGTACTGTTTTTAATTGTGTTTTATAATGTGTGTGTGTGTTCCCCCCTTTGTGTTTTATTGGACTGTACATCGTTCAGAGTGGCCGGATGTCTGGCCAGATGGGCGATTCATAAATATAATAAATAAATAAATAAATAAATTTGTTCCAGAACCATGCTTGTAATCCCAAACACTCTTATATCAAAGCAAGTCTCTGTCGGGTGTGAACGGGGCCGATTTCGGCCCGCTACACCCACTCGAGGCTAGCGGTTACATCCCTATCAGGGTTGTGAATGGTGTATGTTCACAAACGGGAAAAAATTCTTGTATATCCCTACAAGAATTTCCCAGTTGGCTTGACTGGAATTAGGCATATGAATGAGCAAGGGGCTGATCACCACTTTCATATACTTCAAAGTTGCAAAACGACCAAACAAACAAACACATGCATGCCATATCTCACAATGTGTTTGTGGTTTTGTGTCTGCCTCTCATAGCTGTGCATATGTAACATAGGCATTTTATATTTGTTTCTTTCTTCACCTTATTTGAAAACATATATTTTTAAGGCTGAATAATAAACTAGTGCTAATCAGCCTGAAGTACTGGGTAGAAAAATTGTGCTTATATTAGCATTTTAAAAAAATAATGTTTCTTTTCTCTTCTGGTTTAATTTTCTTGCAACGTGTATTTGTTTTAGCAGTCTGTCTAGCGTTTAATGGTGTCTCAGAGTGGTTTATAGACATTCATAACATTCCTGTGTCTATATATTTTATCTTTTAATTCTTTTTTTTTCTCGCTATCTAGTTTGAAAAATAGACAAATATTCTCTTCTTATTATGGGATAGCATGCCACATTGAACTGATCTTGGAACCTTTATTAAATTCTCAATCTTTCTTGTTGTAAAAAAATGGAGAGGAGAGAAAAAAAAATCTTTATGAATCTTAGAATGATCAACAGGATTAAACCATAAGGGCCATTTTCAGAACAATGTATCTGTCAATGGAGCCCACAACGGCTGCAGCTTGAGAAGGTCTCATGAAATATTCATTTACAAGCATGAGCAAGGGAAGCAGATTGCATTTTCTTCCATTACAGCAATGTGAAAGTGATGAATGGTCCTAGCAGAGTCTCATCCAAAGCCCATGACTTTGGCTAAGACCTGCATTTTATATTTGCTTCTTACTTCACCTCACTTCTAAGCTTTTTTAAAAAAAAATCAGTAATGATGGCATGTCTAATGTAATTCCATTTCTCTCTCACTCACTCACTCGCCCACATGCAGACACAGACACAACACACACTCAGGCCCCAACCCTAGGGCCACACCATGGAATGAGACCTTCAGGATTAAGGATGTGCGATGAATCCATTTGGGGGATGAAAATCCGACAGATTTCCTAACTCGGTCTTCTGGGTTCTGTTCCATTTCCCCCACGCTGGCGCCAATGCGATCTGATGTGAGTTGAGCCTGCACACAGATTTCTGCTTTTAAAACAGGCCATGTTTTGTGCAAGCTCATTAAAAAAAAAAAAAGTTCCAGAAATTTGCGCAAATTGCAGAGCCAGAAATTGTGCACATCTAAAGTTTGTGCAAATTCAAACCTTTCATGGTGCTGACCTGACTTGAGCTGGTTGCCCCACCACTGGGACCTACCTGGTTGCTAAAAAGAAAAACCCCAAGCACCAGCAGTATACTGTAATCATAAACAAGTGAACACAATAAACAGTATTTGTGGGAACAAATACATTACTGAAAGAAATCAGATATTGTATGCATAAATTTGTTTAATCCCCTTTTGAAGCAATCTAAATTAGTGGCCATCACACAATGAGGAAGCAAATTCCATAGTCTAACCATGTGCTGTGTGAAGAAATACTTCCTTATTTATTTATTTATTTATTTATTTATTTATTTATTCATTCATTCATTCATTCATTCATTCTATATCCCGCCTATATACTATTACTCTAGGCAGCATACAAAATAACAATCTATTAAACAGATAAATATACAATAAAAACATCTGTTAAACATAAAAACAGTATAAAAATTCCATTAAAATTCCATAAAAACAATATAATTCCACAGTAATATGATAGAATGTTATAAAAGGAAGGCCTGCTGAAATAACAAAGTCTTCAGTGCCTGATTAAAGACATTCAAAGAAGTCAGCAGGCGTATTTCAAGTGGCAGGCCATTCCACAATTGAGGGGCAGCAAAAGATTTCATAGATTTCATAGAGAAGGACCTCCGATGAGTAGCTGCCAGTCTCACATTAGGCAGCTGCAACAGATGGCCCACTGAAGACCTTAAGTGGTGGGGTGGAAGATAGGGGAGGAGGCACTCCCTAAGGTACCTTGGACCTAGACCATCTAGGGCTTTAAAGGTAAGAAGAACCAGCACTTTATACTTTGCCCGGAAGCAAATTGGCAGCCAGTGTAAAGCTTCTGAACCAAGTTAAAGCTTCTGAATCAAGTATAAAGGCAGCCCCAAGTAAAGCGCATTACAGAAATCAAGCCTAGAGGTTACCAGCGTGTGCACCACCGTTACTAAGTCATCGTATTCCAGGAATGGGTGTAGCTGGCGAATCAGCTGGAGCTGGTAACAGGCACTTCTCACCGTCGCCTCTACCTGAGATGCTAGGAGTAGGGTCGGGTCAAGAAGTACCCCCAAGCTACGAACTTGTTCCTTCAAGGGGAGTGCTACCCCATCTAGAACTGGTTGACAAACCTCAATTCCTGAATTAGGACCTTTCACGACGTGCACCTCAGTCTTACCTGGATTCAACTTCAGTTTGTTCTCCCTCATCCAGCCCATTACCGACTTCATGCAGTCATTCAGAGGAGTCATACCTTCCTGGGAAAAAGAAGTTAGGGAGAAATAGATTTGGGTGTCATCAGCATACTGGTAACACCCAGCCCCAAATCTCCTGATGATCCCTCCCAGCGGTTTCATATAAATGTTAAACAGCATCGGCGACAGAATGGAGCCCTGAGGGACTCCATACAAATAGCTCCTTTTTTGAGGAGTATTTATCCCCGAGCAGCACCATCTGAAATTGTCCTGAAAGGAAGGAGCGGAACCACTGCAAAGCAGTGCCCCCAACTCCCAACTCCCTCAGGCGGAATAATAGGATACCATGGTCGATGGTATCAAATGCCACTGAGAGGTCCAAAAGAATCAGTAGGCATGCACTCCCCCTATCGATTCCCAGGCGAAGATCATCCACCAAGGCGACCATGGCAGTCTCAACTCTGTATCCCACTCTGAAGCTGGTTTGAAATGGGTTCCTTTTGATTATCCTGAATGTACCAACATTCAGCTTCATTGTATGACACCAGGTTCTATTATTATTATGAATGTACAGGATCTGAAAAAATGGGACTCTCTCTCTCACACACATGCACGCACGCACGCACGCACGCACATACACACACACTTTCTAAATATAAAGTCATCTGGAAATCCTAGATACCTTTAACTGGGAGTAAGTCCTATTGAGTTCAATGGGTCTACATTTACCTAGGAGTAAGCCCTATTGAAAACAATAGGGTGTTCACATGACACGACAGCCCACTGTGGGTTATTAAATCCATGGTGAGGCTCCAGCTCATGCAGAGTGTGTGTGGTCACCATCGGGGAATGCCGTGTCATGCAAACCCAGTGAGCATGGGTTACGCAAGCATTAAAACAACCTTTGCATAGCCCATGGTTTATTTTAGGGTTATGTGAGGGTTGCTCACTGGGTTTGCAGGACATGACAACCCCCAGACGGAGGCTGCATATGCAACCTGACCCCTGTGGGTCCCGCAGCTTGTCGTGGGTTAGAGAGGCAGTGTGGTATGGTGGTTACAGAGCTGGACTGGGACTGGGGAGATCCGGGTTCTAGTCCCCACTCAGCCATGAAGCTCACTGGGTGACTTTGGGCCAGTCACTGACTCTCAGCCTAACCTACCTCACAGGGTTGTTGTGAGGATAAAACGGAGAAGAGGAGGAGGATTATGTAAGCTGCATTGGGTTCCTTGCAGGAAAAAAGGCAGGATATAAATATAATAAATAATTAAACAAACCCATGTTGAGCCGCTGTGTGTCATCTGAACCCAATCAATGAGATTGTCTTCTGAGTTAACATGCACAGGACAGTGTTGCAAGGCTGCAGTCCTAAGCACACTTGCTTAGAAGTAGCTCCGATTGAACTGAGTGATGCTTAACCTTACTTACTTAAAAAAAAACAAAAAAAACTTGGATAGACTCTGACTAAAACTAAAAGTGCAGATTTTTTTTTAACAATAAAGCAGGAAGAAGAATGCATATGAAATAAAGGAGGGGAGGATCACCTCCATTCAATTAGTTTTATCATGAATATCATTTCATTTCTGAAACATATTTGATACACTATACATTTCCTGGAAACATCTTTTGTACTCAGACCAGTGGAGATTATAGTATGCAGCAATAAAGTCATAAGGACTGCCTTTAAACTTCATATGACTTTTCTAAACAGGATTTTTTTAAAAAAAAAAAAGAAGCCAAAAATAGCTCCACCAATTACAGGTTTCCCGTTTCAGTTTGTGGATGTTGTTCTGGTTTTTTTTAATCTCAGGGAAAAAATGGCCTATTGATTTTTCAGACTCAGTTTTGCTAACCAAGTGCATGTAAGCAGGCAGCTCATTTATCCAGTCTCAACCTTATGGAACTTGAAGTGGCTGCAATCTCTGAAGTCCTCTAATTGGGGTTGATTGTCGAAAGGCCATATCAACCTTAAACACAGATCACCACTGACACAGCAATAATAGCACAACAGGAGAGTCAAGAGGGTAAACGTTACCTGGGAAATTCATAGTATGGGAGAGGGGAAAGATCAAGGGATAGAAATTGCTCAGAACTTTGCACACAAATGGCAAAGGGGAAATAAGCAAGTAGGTTTGTTTGATCATTGTTCTCATATTCATTGTGCCTTCATCTTTACACAACCAGCTTGATGTGGCTTTACTGTGGGGTTACTTTTTCTCTTCCTTTCCTCCCCCCCTTTTTTTTTTTGCAAATACGGGTGCATTCTCATAAACAGAGGCTGTGTCTGTAATCTTATCCCATATTAGCCCTCTTCAGGGCATTCTCTGCAAATGCACCAAGAGGGCCGCAGGACCACACATGAAAACCCTGCCCCCAACATCTCTGTAGACTGCTGATGGAGACCTTCACAGTTCAGTGTGGAAGCAGCCTACGAATTTTATCACAATAATGCCCCCCCCACCAACATTCATCTTTCTCCAGACAATTGATTAATAATAAAAAGCAAAATGGTGAAAGTGTAGTGGAACATAGGAAGCTGCCTTATACTGAGTTGGACCATTGATCCGTCTAGCTCAGTATTGTCAACACTGACTCACAGTGGCTCTCCAGGTTTTCGGAAGGATTCTTCTCAGCCCCACCTGGAGATGCTGGGGATTGAACCTGGGACCGTCTGGATAAAAAGCCTCTGCTCTAGCACGGAGCCATAGCCCCTCCCCTATGTCAAAACATGGTTCCTGTTCATTGGGAGGCTTTGAATCTCATCCTCCCCCACAAATGCACTTAGAATCTCCCCCTCAGACCATCATGCTACACATACAAAGGTCAGGAGTGGAGGAGGTGGTGCATGCAGGCCTGTGGCTCACGCTGGCTCAGCTTGTCTGAGCGTGGAAAGCTAAGCAGGGCCAGGCCTGGTTATTACTTGGATGGGAGACCCCTCCTCTAGTTTCCTGCATTGAGCAGGGGGTTGGACTCGATAGGCCCCTTGTAGGCCCCTTCCAACTCTATGATCTATGAATCTATGCAGGGATGTTGGGGTCTGTCCAAAGCAAGGAAGCTGGAGCAAGAAGCTCAGTGGAAGATACTGACCCAGCAAAGGTCTGTGAGAAGGCTGAGGGCTTGTATCAGGGGTAGACAACACGGTGCCTATGGACGCCGACCAGTGCACCCCCAGAACCTTACATGGCATCCCACAAGATGCTCTGCCCCTCCAACTTTTTTTTTTTTTTTTTTTAAATAACACATTCTCTTAACACAGCTTGGATTGCTGTGGGATGGGTTTCTGCTGGTGCTGAAAATTGTGAATTCGAAGGAGTTGCTTAGTGCGCTGGGGCTCAGACTCCGCCTCTGCCTTGTGCTCAGTTTTTTGGGGGCAGGTTGCTTGTCCTTCGCCACACCTCCCATGACAGCCATTTTGTGGTGACACCCAGGGCAGTTTCTCAAATTGTCATATGTGTCCAGAGTCCCAAAGGGTTGCCTACCCCAGCTTGCATACATGCTGTCAGCTATCTCTCTACATGGTTCAGCAGTTGCAGCTGGATTGGCTTCCCCATTGTCTGCAGCTGGGACTCTTCCTTCCTCAGAAGCAGGGATGTATGAGAATTTCATTTTTGGCTGCAAAACATGCGAGCAGACCACGTCTGAAGCCCTGAACATGAGCATTTATTTATTTATTTATTTATTAGATTTATACCCCACCTTTTTTCCTGCAAGGAATCCAAGGCGGCTTACATAATCCTCCTCCTCCTCCTCTCCATTTTATCCTCACAACAACCCTGTGAGGTAGGTTAGGCTGAGAGTCAGTGGCTGGCCCAAAGTCACCCAGTGAGTTTCATGGCCGAGCGGGGACTAGAACCCGGATCTCCCAAGTCCCAGTCCAACACTCTCACCACTACGCCACACTGGCTCCCATGAGCATGAGCCTGCCGAAAATGCTTGCAAATTGCTGGACATATGTTCGCATTCAATTTGCACAACTCTCCCAGCTGAATATTGCGCAAATTTCCTAAATTGCGCAACTTCCCCCTGTAGACTGAATCAGCCCTGCTTTGGTCTATAGAAGAAACTTCTGCAAATTCTGGGATATTTGTGCAAATGTCACAGTCGATCGTTGCTTGATCTCTGCAATTTTCTCATTCGTGCAGAGTGAGCAGCAATTGCAATCATTTGTTTGTTTACTTATTTTATTACTTTTCTATACCACTCAATAGCCAAAGCTCTCTGGGAGGTTCACAAAAATTAAAACCACAAAATACAACATAAAATACAGCATATAATGTTTTAAAAAAATTAAAACTACAGTATAAAATAGGAGTAAAATCTGAAATAAAACCTAGCAGCAGTACAGAGATTTAAAATACAGTAAAAGATTTGAAACAACAAAGACTAAAAGACTAAAATTCCTGGGAAAATAAGAAGGGGTCTTCACCTGGCGCTGGAAAGAACACCATGTAGGTGCCAGGCGAGCTTCTCTGGGAAGTTTATTTCACAACTGGGGTGCCACAGCAGAAAAGGCCCTCTTCCTAGTTGCCACTCACCTCACTTCCTTTGGCAGGAGCTCCCGGAGGAGGATTGCTGAGGATGATCTTAGGGTCTGGGCAGGTATATATGGGAAGAGCCGATCCTTTGGGTAACCTGGCCCCAAGCTGTTAAGGGCTTTATAGGTTAATACCAGCACATTGAATCGGGCTCGGAGATGGACTGGCAGCCAGTGCAGATGGTAAAACACTGGCCTAATATGATCACGTTGGTCAGTCCCCGTTAGCAATCTTGCTGCCCCAGTTTGGACCAGCTGGAGTTTCTGGACAGTTTTCAAAGGCAGCCCCACGTATAATGCATTGCAGTAATCCAGCCAAGAATCATGAACAGGAATCAGGCACAAGTTGAGCTGCCAGACAATGTTTAGAGAATCCTAGTGCTCTCGAACATTGCTCAGTCACTGATCCCTACTCATGAGTAGACCTTTGCCTCTGAGTAGAATAGACCCTTGGAAAAAGAGTGTTCCGGCAGTCAGGTGGGTGCTCTGACAACGATTCTTAGTCTCCCACATGGTCCACCGCCATTGATGCTGTTGAGAGCTGCAGGTTGAGGGAGAAGAGTTGGGAACCCAAGCAGGGCTTTGGCTGGGGTCGAAGGAGTTATTTGGGACCCCAGGCAAAGCAACCTTGCAATGGGACTCCTCAAGTTGCCCCCGTTGCTGTGGAATCCCAATCCTTCTTCTCCAAAGAGGTCTCCCTTGGTATTAGGTCAGTGGGGAGCCTAACAGGGCTGGTGCTTGTGGCCTCCATGACCCCTACACATTCATCTGAATGCCTCAGCAGGGCTATAGGCTCAGGTTGCTTCTACATTATTAGAGTTGCTGAGGCATCACTCTTTCATTTTCAACAGCTTGATATGCATGGATTTTCAGTAAAGACTATGACAAAGACTCCACCCAAGTTTCCATACAATTACAGTAATACCTTGGATTGCAAGTAACTTGGTTTGAGAGCGTTTTGCAAGACAAGCAAATTTTTAAATATTTATTTAATTTTTTTTGACTTGATATACAAGTGACCTCTTGCAATACAAGTACTGCAGTACGGCTTAAATTAAAAATCTCTGTACAAATTTTTTTTGGGGGGATTTCGTTTTGATATAAGAGTGTTTTGGATTACAAGCACGTTTCCAGAACGAATTATGCTCTCAGTCCAAGGCATGACTGTAAATTGTCACTGTATAGAACATTCCTCTGATAAAAGATGGGAAGCAGTGGGCCACAACAATTACTGGGGGGGGGGGAGGGAAAACAAAAAATGGGCCATACATTATATTACACCTCACACCTTTTAATCAATCGCCTGGGAAAAGGTGGATGTGAGGGGGGTGGGGAATATCAATGTAAAATTATTAGGCTGCTTTTCACACTAGACTCTTTAGTGTTGCTGAGGCATCAGCCTTCTGTTTTCAAGTGTAAATGGAATTAAAATAGCGATTCCACACACTGCACTTAATATTATACTGTATCTCCATTAACACCCAGCAATACCAATGATGACGTGTGATGTGTGTGGGGACGGGGGCGGGGGCGGGGATTATGGGGATGGAGGGTGACATTTGATGGGACAGATCTGAGGAGGAGAGAAAGGATGGAGGAAGGGCTAACCTTCTCCCGCTCCCCTGCACTTCTTTGTTGTGTGGAACCGCAAGTGTTTTCATTAACCATGGATGCTTTCTTCCTTTTTTCCGCTTACACTCCTTAGTTCTCCAACTTCAGAGAGGTTTGCAGGTTTCGGTCTCTCCCCTCCTTTCTCTGACTCCTGTGGATCCATGGAGCTTTGGAAGCTGCAAGAGTTCATGTTGCTTTCTAAGCCTCTCCAAGGTATAATGGAAAGGAGTAAGAGGTTGTGGAAAACAACACAACCTTTCACTCCTCTCAAAGCTCCACGACTCCACATGGGTCAGAGAAGGAAGAGGAACTCCCCTCACTTCTGCCGAGCTGTTAGCAAGCCTCTCCAGCTCAGTACAATAGGGAGCCCCTGCCCCACCCCCCACCCCCACACCTTTGGGCACTAAGAAATGTAACGAGAAAACAGTAAGTATTCACTGATGATAGTACTTGCATTTTAGCAGAACAAGGAAGTGAGGGGAGATAGGGGGAAATGCTTGTAAATGTAATGGAGGAAGGGCCAGAACTTTAGTGTCAAGGTGATCTACCTCTTGCCAGGGTTGCATTCGGAATGGAAGAAGAACAGAGGAAAAACCAAAAGAACAATGGTTTTCTGGTGGCATTGTCTGGATGCTCTGTGAGTGAACGAAAGGATGGCAATTCTGGACTCAACAGCTAGTGTGCAAGCAGCCTTGATGTATTATAGTTGCCATGTTACATTCATCCCTGTAAGCTATTTGTTTTAAGTGATGCTTGAAATGCTACATCTCCTTATTGATTTCTGGAGAGGATTGCAAAGGCATCTTCTTTGGTTCAGATGTCCCAGCCAATGTGGGGGTCTGACTGACATTTCGATATTGTAACCTGGATCGCCAAGTCTTAGAATAATAATAATAAAAAAAAAATGGAGCCTGGATGGAGCCTCAGTGCAGAGTCCTCTAGCTCATGGGGCAAAATTCAGAGCATGTCTGAGAGGTGGAGCCATGAAGGGAGGGACGAGGTGAAGCCAAGTAGTTTTTGGTGGGTCCAGGGATGGACCAGAACAGTTTTCTTTCACCTGGTTTGAAGGTAGAAATAAATCATTATTTTTTATTGGCCAGGGATATGAAAAGGATGTTCAGCTAAAAATAATAATAGAGTGGCATGGGGCACAAATGGTAGCACAAAAGCTACCATATGCAGTTTTCGAAGGAGGAGGAGAGGAAGAGAAGGAGGAGGAGGGCTCAGGAGGAAATTGACCAGATTTACCTCTGTTTTCCTGTAAACTAGCCAAAAGCTAACAAAACAAGACAAGACAAAACAAAACAAAAACACCCTAGTTGGGACAGTTTTTGATTATCCTACCAAAAAGAGTTGGGGTGCATCTCTGTATGAGTTTGGGTTAGATATTTTGCCACTGATAATCCAAAATTAAAACCTATGAAGACCACAGCTATCGTCAACTTTGGGCATCATCATGTAGCTTTTAATGGTACATGGAAAAAGTTATTTATTATGACCTGAGAAAGTCAACAACAGGCAGAATTTACTTCAGCCAGAAAGGTTGTGAGAATTGGCCCTTACTTGGGCCTTTTGACCAGTCAAGCCTCTGTTGCCAATCTACAGCAGCCATAGCTGAAGTCAAGAGAGCGATTACCACAGCTGCAGAAATATAAATCTCAACCCAACACATAAGAATATTTATTCAGAAGTAAGCTCCACTTTGTTCAATGGGACTTACTTCTACGTATGCGTACACAAAATTTCATCCTTAATGACAGTTCAATACTGACTGCACACAATGAATCATGTTTGAAAAGCTTCTAGTGTACTATGTCTACTTACTGACCTGGAAACCCCAGCCTAATTCCCAAGAGTTGTATCAGTCAGATCAACTCCCTCTTCTAGACTTGTTAAGGTCAGCAAAGGTTTGTGCTCCAAGTTTGCCTTTCTAGCTTTACGTTTTCTTCTTTTCTTTGGCTCAGGTGTTCAGGAAAACTGCTCAGAAGCTGTACCTCTTGTTTTTCTTTTTTCTTTTTTTTTCATCAAACATTTATTTTTAAACTGCAACGCACAACTGCTATTTTCATTCCGTTCCTTACTGACTTGAGGGCACATTCTTCATGGCCCTCTCCATATGTTTTTGAAGCAAACGAGCATCAAATTGCCACACGCTGAGGTGAACATGTGAACCCAATGGTACAAACAGAACTCGGTGTGCTATAGCTTTTTTGCAAAGAAGAACACCTTTCGGAGAAATCCTAGTGGCATGCAAAAAGAGGAATGACATGGAGTGTTGTGCATGCCATTGGAATCTGCACACCGCCTCAGCTCATCAGAATCTTAGTCAACACAGATTGCCTCGAAACCACAGCCCTGTTTAGATGTACACAATCCATGTAGAGCACACTAGCCCCACCCTCTCCATCTTCACGTTCATCGCCCTCTCTGTATAGAGAGTGACTTTCTGAAGAGGAGAGCCTCTTGTTTCCATGGAGACTCTCCACATGATCCAGGATGCTTGAATATCAGCATGCTGGATCATGAAGGAAGGAGGCCTCCACAGATGCAGGACTGTTGCCCTCCACAAGTTGGGGGTGATGAGTGCGAGAAGGGAGGGGGGCTGGAGTGCTCCTTCTCCTCACACGTTTGCCCTATTCAGGTCCAGAATGCTTGAATAGGGGCTGCAAAGTGCTGGTTTTGGCCTTTAATGGCCTTCATTGCTGGAGAGCAGATTACCAGAATGATGAGCATAGCCTGCATCATGCGTGCATAACCCTTTTGGCACCAAGGACTGCATCTGGTGTCAGACGGGGGGAGGGGAAGGCCCAATACACACACACACACACACACACACACACACACACTTTCCCTTCCCCTCCACACACAGAGAGATTTTTCTATACACACACAAACACCTCAGCACACAGGGATAGGGAGGTTTCAACCTCCACACCCTGCCTGCTGAGATCGAGGGATCTCTGGGGGGATTCAGAAAGGCTTTCACTTCTCCCAATCTCCTGCGATGTCTAATGAAATCACTGTTTCTCTGCTGTTAGTAGTGGAGTGAAAACAGCAATCTCAGAAGCAGGGTCATCGGATTGGGAGAGGTGAGGCCCTGGTGAGATTGCTGTCCTGCCTCTGCTAATACCAGTGCTGGAACAGTGTTTGCTGCCAGCCACCACCACCACCCCGGCAGTCCAACTGATCAGCTGGGCTGTGGGATAAAGTGGGTGGGGTCCCATGGCTCTGTGGGATCCATTGGGATTGTTGCTGGTGGCCCGTGAGCTGCAGGTTGTACACTCCTGTCCTGCATGCACCTACCCAGCCCGTGAGATAAGCTTTGGAGGTCCTTTTCCATGTGCTCCTGCAAGATGAGGTATGATGATGAGTGGCTACTGGGGAAAGGGCCTTTTTGGCGGTGGCATCCTGGTCATGAAATGCCCTTCCTAGAGTCCCTCGCCTGGCATCTTCCTTATGGTTTCCCCAGAGTGTCTCTCTTTGCACTGTATTCCTGGCACCATGTGAATATGTTTTATATGCCAAGGTTTTGAGATCTGCGCACTTAAAACCCATTGAATTTTAGACCTGCTTTTAGTGAAGCTATGCATTTTATACTACTGTTTTATTAGCTGGTGATATTTTGATGTTGCTTTTTACTGATTATTATTGTATTTTGATATTTTATTGTTGTGTAAGCCATCCAGAGAACACTGTTATGAAATGTATGAGTGGCATACAAATACTGTAAAAAAAAAAATCTCTTTAGAAAAAACAAGATAGCCTCAATCTGCCATTTTACTAAACGTCACTACATTGGCAGTCTCTTCTAGGTGCAGGGCTGGCCCATGACACACATGACTCTGTCCTCCAACACCTTGCCACTGCCCGCTGACACTCACCATCTGCTGCCCGAGGCAGCTGCCTCACTCTGTCTAATGGTAGGGCTGGCCACGTCTAGGTGAAAGGGCAGTCCCACACTGTGCTGGTGGGCTGACTACATTCCTCTCATTTTCAAGTTACACTGAAGGGGTTGATCAGAAGCATCATGGAAAAATAAGACGTTTTTTTCACCGCTGTCTCCCCAGCCTGGGATAAAACCAATGTTCTTCTTTCCTGCACTTTCAGTTCTAGAAATTCTATCTTGGGTATGAGCACTCTGAGCAAGAGTAAAGCATTTCTGGAAAGGAATCAAATGCAGATTAGAATACAGAAATCTGCAGTGAAGAGCTATGGGATCTGGGAGGTGAAGGAGAAGCAGACAAATTGATGTTTACTGCCTTGACGGAATCTATATATGCAGCAAATCAAAGGTTTTGCAATGCATTCATGAGAAGAATGGTCAATTAATTAAATCACATTAGGTATCTATCTGTTTCCTATCCAGCGATGAAACGGCATTTGAAGACTGATGTGGGCATGGGGAAGCTCTAATGGTTAGCAAAGATTTCAGGGGTGGGGGGCTGCTTCTCCCTTTCTGCACCATAGCAAAACTGCCAGAAAATACATGGGTAGTACAGTAAATGGATTTTCGGAGACAGGCACGTCTTTATTTGTTTTGTGCTTTCTAGCAAAATACAGATTTTTGAAGGGAAAAAAAATGTTTTCATTGGAATTCATGCTGTGTAGTCCACCCTTCCCCAATTTGCGCCCCCCCCCCCGAGGTCCTGGATTGCAACTCCCATAATTTCCAGCACTTTAGTTAGCCAGCAAGCCATTAGTCACAACTGTGTGAACGTGGAGAAGCGATTCCTCTCTTCTGGAGTGTTTCCATTACAAATGAACTCCAGCTCACCTTTATTTTGTGTGTGTGTGTGTGGGTGGGTGTGTGCATTTTAAACACAGTGTATTTTTCTCGCATACTGGTGTAGAATTTAGGCATCTAATTTACATCCAAGCCCATCAGATCTGTGCAAATTAAGTATTTGTAATATATAAATGATCCTTTTTTGAGAGAGAGAGAGAGAGAGAGAGAGAGAGAGAGAGAGAGAGAGGTGCAGTTAGCCATTGAACTGACAGTGGATGAAAGCAACAATCAAGAATGAGAAAACGGCCATAAAGATCTATAAGCTTTATTGCAAAAACATGTTCAATGCAAATAAAGTACTATACACCATACATCTGCAATATATTATAACGTGTTTCTCTTATGCAGATTTGCCCCTGTAAATTATCTAGCTCTTTGTTCACCTGTGAAGCCTTCAGGACATTTAGAAATCTCTCACACTTGTTATTCTGCATTATTTCTGTCATGGGCAGCTGAAACACTGAGAGTTTCTCATCTTTTCCATGAACACCTCAGAATTGCAATCTTGCATCGGAAAGAAATATTTTATTTTGAGACAGAAAACAAAATTGAGATAGAAAACAAAGTATGATCCTTTTGTTCTGTGTAGGGAACGAATAACATGGGCAGTATAACAAAGTAACATTACAAACGTGGTCGGACAGCAGAATAGGCTTCCCAGAACAAGGAGGTCTTCAGCAGGTGCTGAAAACAGCGCAATGTCGGAGCCTGCCTGACCTCCAGAGGCAGGGAGTTCCATAGAAGTGGAGCTGCCACATTGAAGGCTCTTCTCCTGGTGGACTCCAGTCGGGCCAAAGGTCCATGAGGAACCACCAGGAGCATGCCATCTGATGACCTCAGCGACTGGGCAAGTTGGCATGGGAGGAGGCGCTCTCTCGACCCAAGTTGTCTCGGGCTTTGTACACAAGTACCATAACCTTAAACCTAACCTGGTAGTGAATAGGTAGCCAGTGCAGTTCCTTCAGCAAAGGAGTTGCATGCTGAAAAGGGGCAGCAGCTCCCGACAACAGCCGAGCTGCTGCATTCTGCACTAGCTCCAGCTTCCAGAGTAGCCTTAAGGGCAGCCCCACATAGAGCAAATTGCAGTAATCAAGTCTTGGGATTATTAGCGCCTGTATCACTGTGGCCAAGCTATCCCTGCCCAGGAGAGGCCGTAGCTGGTGAACCAATCGAAGATGGTAAAAGGCACTCTGAGCCGCCGCAATCATCTTGGGATTCCAGCGACAATGATGGATCTAGGAGTACCCCCAGACTACAAACTTGATCTTTCAAAGGCAGTGCAACCCCATCTAGAACAGGCAATGAGCCTAACTCCTGGACTTGGGAACCACTCACCCACAGGGCTTCCATCTTGCCAGGATTCAGCCTCAGTTTATTGGCCCTCATCCAGCCCATCACTGAGTTCAGGCACTGATCCAGGACTTGCACAGCCTCACCTGATTCAGTTGTCACAGGGATACAGAGCTGTGTGTCATCAGCGTAATGATGGCACTTGGCTCCAAATCCCCTAATGACTGTTCCCAGAGGCTTCATATAGATTTTAAACAACATTGGGGACAAGATGGTACTCAAGGCCCTAGCATGGCTTCAAGAAACTATCCTGGCTTTTGGACACTGGGAAAGTTCTCTACACTACCTGTTGAACCTTAACCTCCTCACCATTCTTCCAGTAGAGCCCATACAATACACATAGTGCCACATATATGAGTGAGTAACTAGCCCAGTGCTTTACTTTTCAGTTGCCCTTGAAAGCTCTGAATAAAGCATCGCAGAGGATAGACTCTGCAGAGGAACTCCAGGCACCTCCTCTACTGACTCCTCTAGACCTGACAGGAATGCATGCTGCCTCTAAGGCCAATTTGGGGCAAATTTGCATTCAGTTTGCTCTGACGCAGATCCAACGTCAATGGTCCATACAGTGTTTGCCATTCAGGTTGTGCTGTTTTTCCACTGGCCTACATTCCAGATGGATAGACCTGCAGAACACTGGCAGTAGTAATGATAGAGTGAGTGTTTTCTATTCTGTATAGCATAGGTGTCTAGCCTCAACTAAAGATGGCATCAAATTCTGGAGTTACCAAGCTGGGAGTAAGGATTCTAGCATTCTGAAGGCACAGATATTGTTTTAATTGGATACCATGTGTGTCCCAATGCTAGCACTAATGGTGTTGCGGTGGTGTAAACCAATGCTTATGCAACATAACTAGCGCAATTGAGAAAAAAACAACCACAGTGATTTGTTGCTGAAATTCAGTGGCATCATGGTACAGCAGCAAAAGGGGGTAATTTTTTCTTTAACATAAGGCACAGAAGGAGCAAATTGCTTTTCCCTGGTGTGTTAGTTATATTGCACAACTGTTGGTTTACGTTAGTGCAATGTCATTAATAGTGCAGTTGTAAATACAGTATAAGCTACTGATATGGTGAATTGTTCCAGGCAGTTTGTCCCAGGCTGAAAGAGGGGTACTTAATGTATTTCTGGTGGCCACTGGTTGAAACAATTGTGACAAATTTATCCTGTGCTTCTAAATGAATTTTGCTTCATTAGTGTTTACATGGCCAAGGAGTAGCATCAGAATAATAGTCTTGTCCTGTCAGTAACCTTATTAATTTGGATGAAAAAGTAGGTGGATAAAAGAGGACGTTAATATAAGCACTATCACAATATAATTATCTTACTGGAATTTAACTAGCACACAGGGATTAACATGTCTATCTTTGCAAATATATCCTTAGGTATTTGAATAAGCACAAGGACATGAGGGAAGTGTGGCCTCATGGGCAGCATCATGTTCTTTAGCATTAAGTTTCTCAGGAAAGTGATTCCATTTTGTCTATTGAATAACGTTTTTGGAGGTGTTTTATCTAAGCATTAATATGGCCCATTCACACAACTGCTTTGCTCTGCAGGTCAGCAGTTTTTGCTGTCACCCCATTCATGCCTTTCAGTGTTTCATCCATACCATCTTTATTGAGCATGGGATATGGTAAAGTGATTGCAATGTGACATTTAGTTTATAGTCATGTGCAGTTGCCATTTCTTCTGAATGTGCCCCAGCTTAGAGAATTCTAATTGGATAGATGCCATCATCTGCCAACAATGCCCTTCCAAAGAAAGTTTCAAAAGAATCTTGTCACATGGCATGAGATCTGTGGTTCAAAGAAAGATATCAGTGGAAATATAGAGCCTTCTGTGGGCGCCTAAAGTGGATTTTCCTGACCTATAGATATTCCCTGAGCAATAGATTAATTATTTGAATCAGTGCATTTCAGACTCTGTTCCTAGCACCCATAGGTATTCTTCGAAGCTTATCAGGGATTTCTCAATAAGCAGATTGGCAATGGTGAGCAAGCTTACTTGAAAAAAGTGCTTATCTGCTCTTGTCAGTCGTTTGCAGTGCACAATCTTTTTTATAGGGATGTGCTACATCTGTTCTATGGCACACATTTTGCTTGGGGGGCAGTAATGCCTGGCTGGTGGCCCCCATGCACTGATAGTGCACTCTACAAGGCACACTAGAGTCCGTTGCAATCTACAAAGGCTCAATGGCAGAGATACAAAGGTTTCTCAGGTTTCCAATTTGAAAGCTACCAATTTAAATGCTTATATCTTTTTCATATGCCTCAAATGTTATTTTGAGGTTGCTGGAAATATTAGTTAATGCTAATTTTCTTGCAGCCCTCGATTTCCAATGTCCTAAAAACCTTGAGAGATCTGAGTCACAACTTCTTTCATTTAAAAGACCAACTAACGGATGTTACAGAAAGAGATTCTCATGCAAT
The DNA here is from genome assembly GCA_021292165.1 of Shinisaurus crocodilurus. Lineage (NCBI taxonomy): Eukaryota > Metazoa > Chordata > Lepidosauria > Squamata > Shinisauridae > Shinisaurus > Shinisaurus crocodilurus. Next base: position 209,155,117 of record CM037880.1, on the reverse strand, counting down.
AAATAGTATCTGTAATTTTCCACAACCTTAGCAGCTAATGTTTGCTACTAATATAAGTCAATAACAAGTGAGCTAGCACTAGAAAGGTTAATCCTCACTAAATTGAGGTCAGCTCAATACTTGGATGCATCTCCTTCCATATGAAATCTGTCTTATTTTTATTTGCTTTTTGGGGTTTAAAAAAACACAATCATGGTCTGTTAGATGGCAAACCCATTAATACACACATAAGTGGATATATCTCACCAACATGTACTCGTGCTATTTTATTTTTAGCTTGAACTGGATATGGGTGGACTTCTTCAGTGTATCTTGGGGGGAATAAATAATATACTATAGTTGCAAATGGGAAGTGAATTCTCTTTTGCTGTTTATATGTAAATATATAATTTTCAATTAGGAATGTACTTAATATGGTTCAAGTAGCTCTTCCACAAATCTGTGAATACCCTGTCCCTGGGTAAGATTCTTGCTCTGCATACACTACATGAGGCGGTTCAAGTTCCTATAATGAAGAGCCAACGGGGAGGAGCCTGCGCTGGCTATGGAGCAGTAGCTTTTCTGCCGAGCTCCCGGAATGATTTGAAAACATCTGCAAATACACAGGAGAGACAAAGCGTGAGTTTAAATTCCTTTGCTGTTTGCTTTCTGGAAAGTATGCAGATATAGAGCTAATAAAGAAATAACAAGAATAGCTTTCTTTTGATGTGCTTCGCTCTGGATTGTTTATGAGCTCCAGACGGGTGAAAAAGTCCCTACCCCCTCTTTGGAAACGCGATCGGGCGCATCCCTCGGATAACAGTTTGAAAAGGCTAATTAGGATCCTTGACATTAAAGATATTGAATGTTCTTATCAAACTGTGCAACAGGGTCCTGATAAGAAGCCACGAGGTAGTGAAAGTTTCGAGACAGCGAGGGGGAAGGGCGGAAAAATGGCGGATTCAGCTGGCAAATTCCCTGCTGGTGCCAAGCCAAAGTCAATATCTCCAGCCAAGCTTAAAGGGGCAGCACCAGATTGGGAGAAAATTCTATCACAGTTTCAAAGCTCTATGGAAGCAGGCCAGCAGAAACAAATAGAAGCAATTGAGAAATTTCAAAATCTGCATCAAGAGGATATGAAGCAAATGCGAAATTCCATAGATCAATTAGGGGTTCAAGTTAAAGAGCTGCAAGCTAGAGTGGATAAGGTGGAAAAACTCCAGGTGAAGGATGAAAAAAGTTTTGAAAAGTATGAAATGAAATTTAATGAGATGGAAATACAGATGATTAACATGCAAGACAGGCAACGTCGTTCCAACATTCGGATCAGAGGCTTCCCCATGGAGATGGGGGAGACTGGATATAAGTTAAGAGGCAGTATTTTGGAATGGATGAATGAAGCTGTCTCTGGAGAAACAATTTTTTGGGATGATATGGACATTGAGATTGTGCATAGAGTGGGAGTATTAAGGCGTGGTATGACATCCAGAGATGTTGTACTGAAATTTGCAAATTTATACAAGAAGGATGTCTTCATGAAAGAGATTAGAAAGAAAGGTCAAGTAGCTTTCAAGGGGGCTACTTTGCAAATCTACAATGATCTTTGTCAGCAAACAATAAAGTGGAGGCGAAGTGTTAAACCGTGTACAGCAGTCTTGATCAGAAAGGGATTACAATACAATTGGGGTTACCCAGTTTTTCTTACTTTTGTGTGGAACAGTAAGAGATACAAGATTTCATCATGTGATCAAGGTATGGGCCTGCTGGGAGAGTTGGGGCTTCATGATGATGCGGAGGGTCCAGAATCGATGGGTCAACTGGAAGAAGAAGGAGCCAGTGGAGGAATTGTATAAGAGGTCGTTTCAACACGAGAAGAAAAAAGAAATAGAAAATGTTTTATAAAGAAGTTATCCGGGAGGGAATGAGGGGCTGCTGTTCGGGCTGGTGATGGGTCCTTTCCCCCCCCCTGGGATAGGTGGGTAGGTTTAGGGTGGGGCAAGTTGCCCTGGCTAAGCAGGGGGGATAGTTTAGATGAATGTGGGGGTGGGTTAAGGGGTATGTTATTGTGTATTATTTTCACTTTTGGGGACCAAAAAAGAAAAAATGTTGTTAATAGATGGATTATAAGTTAAGAATTTCAACTTTAAATGTTAAGGGGCTAGGGTCAGTTACTAAGAGAAGGCGAATAGAAGCACTTCTTAAAAAGGATAAGGCAGATATTATATTCTTGCAAGAAACGCACCAGGCAAGGAAAGGAGTCAATGAATTGAAATTGAGGTGGTCTAGAATATATGAGATAGCATGTGGATCATCTAAATCGCGAGGAGTAGCAATTATAATTTCAAAGAATTGTGGTTTTAATGTTCTAAAGGTGAAAAAGGATGATACAGGTAGATATATTATAATGTATGGGACCTTGGGAGGGGAAGAATATGTTATTGTTAATGTTTATGCTCCCAATCAAAATCAAGGAGAATTTTATCAACATGTGTTTAAAGAAATGGGTAATTTTCAAAATCAAAGGGTTATTATGGCTGGGGACTTTAACATGGTATTGGATAGAAGAAAAGACAAATCCAATCCGACGAGAGAAGATCAGAGAAATAATCTAACGATCTTGAATAAGTTAATTAGTAAGGAAGGGTTGCTAGATGTTTGGAGAGGGGTCAAGGGGAATGAGGAAAGATATACATTTTACTCATCAGCAAATAAGAATTATTCTAGGATAGATTTTATTTTTGTGTCCAGGACACTGTTTTCAAGGGTCCTGGGCACAGAGATAGGAGTGATAAAAGTTACAGATCATGCTTTGGTTAACATGGATTTGAAGATACATAAGGATTATAGAGAAGCGAAAAGATGGAGATTGAATTGTAACATTTTTCGTTATAAACATTTAACAGAGAAAATAGAGAAGGAATTGAGGGAAATTTGGGAATTTAATCAAACAGAAGAATGTACTGAAGCGATAATATGGGATACAATGAAGAGTGTAATGAGAGGAATAGGATTGAGAGAGGCAATAAATTTGAGGAAACAACAAGAAGTTTTTTATCAAAAGCTAGAGGGGGAGATTAGGGATTTGGAAAAGAAGTATTTAGAGAAGAGGGATAAAAAGATTTTTGCAGAATTACAGGGTAAAAGGAAAGAATTGGAGAATAAAGAACTGGACAGGGTACAAAGGAATTTGATTTACACAAAAAGGGAGTATTTTGAGAATAGTAATAAAAACTCTAAAATGTTGGCTAGATTAGCACAAAAAAAAAAAGAAAAAAGCTTAGTGGGGATGATTAAGGATAAGAGGGGTAAAGAATATAATCTAGTAAAGGATAAATTGAAAATTTTTCACGAATATTACACAGAGTTATATAAGGCAGGAAAATGGTCGGAAGCTGAGAGTAGAAGATATATCGAGAAAAATTTAAAAATAAAAATCCAGGATGAAGATAGAGAGAAAATGGAGCAACCATTCACAGAAATTGAAATAGAAAGTGCTATAAATAAATTAAAACAGGGGAAAACGCCAGGACTGGATGGTCTGGGGGCGGAATATTATAAAGTCTTTAAAAAAATGTTAATTCCGAAGTTAAAACGGTTGTTTAATGATATTTTACAGGGGGGAGAGATCCCCCCGTCATGGAAACAGTCCTTGACCATTTTAATCCCGAAACCAAGGAAGGATTTAGCAGAACCAGGTTCTTATAGACCAATATCATTAATTAATCAAGATGCTAAACTATTGACAGCAATTTTAGCTAGAAGAATGAATAGTTTTCTAAATAAGTATATAGGGATAGATCAATGTGGGTTTATTCAAGGAAGACAAATGGCAGATTTAACAAGAAGGGTTCTGAATATAATTTACTTAATAAAGAAAAATAATTTGAAAGCGGGGGTTCTTGCATTGGATATTTTTAAAGCCTTTGATTGCGTGGAATGGCCTGCATTAAAGATGTTAATAAAAACTATGGGGTTTGGAGAAAAATTTATAGGTATTACTAACCAATTATATACTCATAATGTCACGTCGGTAATTGTAAACGATGGAATAACAGAAACTATTAGCCTAGGCCGGGGAACTAGACAGGGTTGTCCCCTTTCCCCAGTATTATTTGTGTTAGTTATGGAATTGTTAGCGAATTCGATAAGACAGGAGAAGAAATTATTGGGGATAGGAATAGAGACCAAATGTAAGATAAACCTTTTTGCAGATGATATCTTGTTAACATTAGAACGGCCTATAGAAAATTGGGATTGGATAGAGAAACATTTAGATGAATTTAGAGAAGTAACAGGGTTAAAAGTTAATTGGGATAAATCGGAGATAATGACATTTAATTATAGTAAACTGGAGGAAAGGGGATTTAAACAAAGGGGAGTGGATATAAAGATAAAAAATATAATTAAATATTTAGGTATTGATATATTAAAAGATTTGGATAAAATAGGGGAATGTAATTTTAAAAAACTAAAAGATGAAGTTAAAAATCAAATAGAGGATTATAAAAAATTGGGATTATCGTGGTTTGGTAGGATAGCTTTGATTAAAATGAAGATTTTACCGAAGTTTAATTTTTTATTTAGAATGATACCATGTAAGATATCAGAGAAAGAAATTAAAGAGTGGCAAGTAATGTTAAATAGCTATTGTAATGGGGGGAAAAAATCAAGGATTACTAAGAATAGATGGTATAAAGCTCAAAAATAGGGGGACTTGGTCTCCCTAATTTAAAATGGTATTATATAGCTAATCAACTTAGATATATCATGGATATTATTGTTAGAAAAGATTTTATGTGGTGGGAAATAGAAGCATTTGAATTGGGTAATAGGGTGGATAAATTTTTATTTACAAAACAAGGACATATCATGACAAAAAGATTAGAAAATCCCTTTTTAAAAAATATGTTAGAAATTTGGGGTAGAAATAAGGAAATATTTTTACCAGGTATATCCCCGCTTACTCCAGTGGTGGTTATGGAAGATTTTCCCGAGAATGTTAGACATTTAGAACGAATTTTTAGAGAGAAAAAGGTGATAACTTTAATGGATTGGCTGGAAAAAATGGAGACAAGACAGCAAATAATTGATAGGGTTGGGGCAGGAAGAATTTCTTGGTTAAATTTAATTCAATTAGTACAATGGGGTAAGAAATGGAAGAGAAGACATGAGCATGAAAGGGATTTCACTGCATTTGAGCAGGTGGTTATGTCTAGAGAACTTGTAGAAGGAAATGCATCAGCTAGGGGTCTTACAAAGATGTTATATAAAATGTTGCAGAAATCAGAAGAGCAAGCAGAAAATCTTAAAATAGTTTGGGATACAGAGTTTGAAGAGGAAATATCAAAGGATGAGTGGAATAAGATTTGGGATAGGCGAATATTGAAAAATATGTCTGTAAGAATTAAAGAGAATTTTTATAAGCTGATTTGGAGATGGTATTTGACCCCAGTGAGATTAAATAGAATAGATAATAAATGTTCTCCAATGTGTTGGCGAGGATGTCAGGAATTGGGTACATATGCTCATATGTGGTGGAGTTGTAAAAATGTAATGGATTTTTGGAAAATGATTTTTGAGGAAATATCAGAAATTGTTGGAGTTGATTTAGAGGTATGCCCTAAACTAGCTTTGCTAACAATAACGGAAAAGGTGATCGGTTCACAAAATGTTAAAGAATTAATCATAAATTTGTTAACGGCAGGTAGACTAATGATAGCAAGGAAATGGAAAATTCAGCAAGTTTTCACTATTACTGAATGGTATAAGGAAGTATGGGATATGGCTTTGAATGATATGTTGACTTGTAATATTAAATGCAAAAGGGGTCAATTAAAGAAAAATAATTTTAAGGATATTTGGGGTTTATTTTTGGAATATGTGTTTAAAAGGGGGAAAGGGAGTTTACCCTGTCAAGATATATTGTATTTTTGGAATAATGAACAATTATAGAGTTATTGGATTGTTTGGTCCCATGGTGATGGGAGCACAATATTAGTTATGTGTGTATGTTATTTTCTTTGTATTGTTTTAAAAAAAATAAAAAAAATTAAAAAAAAATAAAAAAAATAATGAAGAGCCAACATTTGCACAGGATTGAGTGATATCAGGTCATTGATGGGTGAACACCCTCAGCTCACTTCAGAATTAAGATCAGCAAATTGAATATTACCTAAAAGAACATGGAAATAGTTCCCCCCCACCTCCTCAAGCTCAATTCTGAATTCATAAACCCTGTTGCTCACCTGGTTAAGTAATCAGGAGCATGATTGGGAGTCCGATCACCTGACCTCCTCAGCCCCTTACAACCCCCAAAATGCTCCATAAACTTTAACCCTGCTTTGCTTTTTTTTTATTTCCACATCTTATCTCTGAGGTGTTCTAGTTGGCTTGCAACCAACCAATACAGCCATGTCAGTCATTAAAGGTGCAATCCTATGCATGTTTAGACAGGAAAAAAAAGTCCTACAATTCCCAGCATGCCCCTCCCTTCCAATTTTACAACATAACATAACACATGAAAAAAGCAGCAGAAAATGATGCGACTGCAGTCAAAATACTTAAAATCTTTTTTAAAATTTAATTAATTAATTAATTTTTTGCAAAAAATAGAGGCGGATTAAATCTACATACTGAGTACGTATGAACGGGAGGTTTTTACCAGCTCGAAGGTTGTTCTGGAGGTGGTGAGATGAGCTTCCTCACCACCAAAAAGGTCCTAGTCCCAAATAGATGTTTCTTAAGGATTGCTGGGATATATGAGAGAGCCTCCAAAGATTATTTTAATAGATGGACAGGTTCATATAGGAGAAGGTGGCCCTTCAAATAACCTGGCGCTAAACCATTCAGAGCTTTAATTGTAGCCAGGGGGTGGGACGACTGGAATCCAATGCAGCTGTTTCAACAATAAGCTCTATTTTTCTCCAGAAATACCCATCTGGGCAGATATTTTTGTTGCCCTTCTGGAATTTATCTCTGCCCCCCCCCATGGCCAACCCACATCTCATTTCCCACCCTTCCCAGTACAGCTCAGATCACTTGCGCTGAGGATCCTCCACTTTGGGGAACTGTAAGGCGTGTGGCTGCCATCTCTCTGTTCGATCAAACTAGCCTGGAATTCACACCCCAGGTCCTGGAAATCCTTACCCCAAATTCCAGATTTGGTGTTGTGCCTACTTAGCAATGGAAAAGGCACTCAGCACATGTTCAGTCAGCAACTCTCACATTGGGCAAGCACTGGCACTGAAGGGTTCAGAGACTCAGCCCTGGGAAGCACTGGCTTAAATTAAGCTCTGCTGTGGAAGGGTGGCCAGGTGTCTGCTCTATGGCCATTGTGACATTGTAGTGAGAATTTCAGTGCTCTGGAAAGAACAAAGCAAGTTACCGAGAAGCAAATAATAGCCTGCAAAGCATATGCTTAATTATAAAGCACAGTTCTTAATGAGACATCTATTACATTTGCAGAACTGCCCCACTGGATTTGGGTCAGAGTACTCAGCAATTAAAGTATAGCAGGCTGCAATATTTGAAACGGAAATAATGAATTTAGAAAGCATGCTCGAGCACACCAAACACCAGAATGACATTGATTTTGCTGTCTTTTTGAGAGTATTTAGTGACTCATGAATATGCAAAGTTCCTAAGCTTAAACACCATGCCAGGTTCTCAAGTAAACAAAATGAAAGGGCATCATTCAGTAGAAATGTCTGCTTTTCATAGGAATATATCACACAAGTCTGCCAGGCTGATAGGAATCAATTATAGCATTAAACCAGGAGAGTGGATGCCAAAAAAGTAGTTTAGCTAAAGGGGTTATTTTACATTTTTAAATTTTCAGTTGGATTGCAATCTATAATCATTTCAGGGATGGATCTAAATACAGACATATGCAAATGTACATCACTGTAAACATTAGCATGATTATATTGCCAGATTAGAGATGTAGCAAAGCTGGTCTTAGGTCTCACTGGGGTGGTTCACACACGCATGTGCATCCCTTGCCTATGGAACAAAAGATGGCTGGCAGTTGAATGGATCACCTTCACTGAATGCATTCCTACTTAGTCAGACCCCACTGAAAAGCACAGTGCTTGGTGTGATACCAAAGTCTTATTTCTGATGTTTGATCTGTGGCAGGCCATTCACACATGCAAGTCTCCACTTGATGCTGACCTGGGAAATCATAGAATTATATAATTGATGGGCGCTTTGCTATATACAGGAATCCAGAGCTACAGAATCCCCAACAGATGGTTGCCCAGGTTCTGCTTGAAGACTCTCAGTCCCCGCAAGGGAGAGCCCACCACCATTCTGGGTAATTGGTTTCATTATTGAACTACTTGTACCATCAAGATGCGTCACCTAATATTCAAACCAAAGCTACCTTGTCACTTCAAGCAGGGGTGGGCAGTAGATCTCCAGTTGTTTTGGACTTCAACTCCCAGAAGCCACTGCCAGCATGCCCAATGGTCAGAAATACTGGGAGTTGAAGTCCAAAACAACTTTCTGCCCACCCCTGTGTGGCGTAACCCCACAATTCAGTTCCCTGGTGTATGTCTGCATTAGTATGTTTAGTGTGCCTAGAATGTTGGACCAAGTGGGTGTGGTTTGTGATGTCTTGGAAAGGGTGGGGGGAGGAGTATATAAGGAGTGTTTGAGTGATGTCAGAGGGAGTTAAGGAGTTGAGTGTGTTCTGGGAGAGTGTTTGGAGTGTGGGGAGAGTTTGGGAGTTAGGTTAGTTGGATTATTTGTGTCTTGTCAGGAGTTTTAAGAGGAATCAGTGATTGTATGAGGAGTGAAAGTATTTGGAGTTATAGGGACTTAGGTTAATTATAAAGTGTTTGGTGTAGGCAGGTTTATTTTCTGGATCTAATATTTTGATAATTAAAATAAACTTATTTTTATTTTGTTTGCTACCCAAACCCTACGTGTCAGCTTGGCATTATTAACCTGCTTTACTTTTAAATCTACACACACACCTTTGTACCCACAGCATCATAAGTTTAAAAATAGATCCTTAATAACCAGAATTAATCTTTTCCCTCATTAGTAGGGGAAAGGTTTCATTTGACCCTCCACTCAGGTTTTTAAGTGTTGATGCTTAGCCTGAGAAGGGTTTATGCGCCTGGTCCTAAAGTGTAAAGGGCCGTGTCGTCGCACCCTGACTTAAAGCACATTAAATCTAGACCTGACCTCTGGGTCAGCAGAGAACAAGTCTTCTCTTCTGTGCATGACAGCCCTTTGTAGTTGAAGAGTGCTCTCATCTCCCCACCCCCACCCCCCATCTTCTCTTTTCCTGGATAAACATACCCAGTTCCTTCAACCTTTCCTCATAGAACTTGTTTTCCATACTGCTAACCGTCTTCATTGCCTTCCTCTGAATCCAATCCAATTTGTCTGTATTCTTCCTAAGGTCCCTTGTTTCCCAAAGTCTCCTTTTGCTGAGAGTCAAGCTAAAGTACCTCCACTTCCCAAATTGTGTGCTTGTGTGTGAGGAAAAATAGGATGCTCCCTGGTCGGACCAGGCCAGATTATTTGTACACTTAGCTCAACATTTTCTACTTTGATGGGCAGCAGCTCCCCAGGTGGTCTTTCCCATCCGCTGCTACCTAATCCTTTTAAATTGGAGATGTCGGGGACTGAACTTGAGTCATTCGGCATGCAAGGCATTTTCTCTCCGGCTGAGCAAAGGCCAAGCTGTAAGAAGATTTCCCCTGTTCTGTTCCATTATTGTTTATTTATTAAACATATATAACCCATCCTTTCTCCAAGGAGCTCACACAAACATGAATTGTTCCCCACCTCCATTTTATCCTCCCAACGAAATGGTGAGGTGGGTTAGGCGGAAAGACAGTGACCTGGCCAAGGTTACCCATCACCTGTCATGGCTGAGTGGGGATTTGAACCTTGATTTTCCCAGTCCTACTCTGACATTCTATCTGATGGAGCTCACTGGCTCTTAATTCATCCCCCTAACGCTGTGAGAAAAGCATCTTCCACTTTCACAGCCTGGTGAAGAACAAATTGTATGTCATGCCCATGGGGCATCCATCTTTTCCCTCAATAGTGCTGCTGGAAATGATGCTACATCCCATTCTAGCATCATTCCCATCGGGGAGCTGTTGGGGGGAAACCTGGGCAGCCTCACCACCACCCAAATAGGCAGGAAGCAGGGAGGGGGGTTGTTTGTGAAAAAGAAGAGAAGAAATGTAGTTTCTTCTGCCTTGTCTGTAAAGTAAGAACCCCACCTGCACCCCCCCAAAAAAGAGCTCCGTCTGCCATAAAAAAAAGAGAGAGGGATGTAAAACAGATGTCCAAATGTTGTGAACAATTTGCTCAAAAAATGTGTTCTTAAATCTGAGTATTTTGAGACATTATAAATGCATTTAGAAATGTGTATTTTGAGAGAAAAATATGTCCAAAATACTATTTAAATACATATTTAAATGTGAATTTTCAAATGGATTCATATATATATCTATATCTATATATATATATATATATATCTGTAAATTAATGCAGGAATGGATTAAACTTATGGGTGAACACATGCAAAGTAGATTCATCTACCCCAACTTCATTTGCATCTGTTTTGTACTCTATAACGCCGATGCACAATGGAAAATGGCGTGGGGGAAGCAAATTGGATTTGATTGTATATACTTCTGTATCAATATTCTTTTTATGTTGTATTTTACTGATGTTCAGCATTCTCCTGTGCATTGGTAAAGTACCATAGAAAAACTTATAACTCTTTATACAAATGAAGTTTGCTCCCGCGCCCCGGGTTTATCAGTGAGTCAGGAAAATGTTTGGATTTTTTAGAACTCAGAAGTATGGGTACTTTGGGAAAGCTACTTTATTTCAAAGAGATATGAAAAAGAGCACAGCTTTTTGTCTCACTTTCTTTGTTTCCTTTTTCTTTGTTTGTGTGCGCACAGCAGAATAATGAGATGAGATACAGCAATTATGGGTAAAATAGGGCCACAATTCCTTAAGTTACACCAAGATCTGCAACGCTAACAGGTATGATGGTTTGTAACTTAATCAGGAGCAACACTTCACTTACTTACAGATAGGACAAGGCAATCTGGGTCTTGATTTGGGGGTAATCATTCACTAATCTTTTCCAAGCTGCCACACATTTTCAGGTGTTGAGGAAAGCCTTCCTCTGTCACTTCCCTCCCAGGCCCCACAGTTCCAGGTAGGTGGCAGGTCAGCCGCAAAGTGAATCTGTACCTCACACCACTTGGTCCCAGCCAGAGCAGTGAGTGGCAAGTCTCAAGAGGTCACCATCACCTTAAAGGTGTCTCTAAGTGCTCACTAAATCATGTCTTACCTTGCATATCCCTGCCAAATTGTGAGCAACTTATTCCTATTAACATAGAATCAAAGAGTTGGAAGGGGCCATTTAGGCCATTGAGTCCAACCCCCTGCTCAGTGCAGGAACCTAATTTAAAGCATGGCTGTACAATCTCTTCTTGAATAGCTCCAGCAATGGAGAGCCCACCACCTTCCCAGGCAGTTGGTTCCATTGTCGGACAGCTCTGACCATTAGGATGTTTTTCCTGACATTCAACTGAAATCGGCCTTCCTGTAACTTACGCCTGTTATTTTGTGTCCGACAGTCTTGGATGATAGAGAACAGTTTGTGGCCTTCTTCTCTATGACAACCCTTTAGGTACTTGAAACGTGTTATCATATCCCCCCACAGTCTTCTCATCTGAAGGTTAAACATACCCAGTTCCTTCAATACTTCCTTGTAGGATTAAGTTCCTAGTCCCCTGTTCATATTTGTTGCCCTTCTCTGAACTCATTCCAATTTGTCTGAATCCTTCTTAAAGTTTGGTATCCAGAACTGGACAAAGTATTTGAAGGGATGTCTGACCAGTGCAGAGTAGAGTGGAAGTATTACTTCCCATGATTTTGAAACCATATTTCTGTGGATCCAACCTAAAATTGCTTTTGCCTTTTTTGCAGCCACATCAGACTGCGGACTCATGGTCAGCTTGTGATCGACTTCAACTCTAAGATGAATTAACACCAAGGATGGGTGGGTGGGTGTCAATGAACACTGAAAAGTGTGTAGCTGTGGGCAGAGTGGGATGAAAAGGGACCCTTCACCCCACCCTACTCTGTCGCAAACATCGCATGTATCTGCAATGCATGTCTTGTCCTATACACTTCCAGGGTACATGCAAATACCACCCCCACCTGCACCTTTAGGGAGGATGAATGAATGGGATTCTGTTTTGTTCCTTTTCTTCCCACTCCCATCAGTTTACCTTATTTTTTTTTATTTCTTTAATACCCCACCTTTCTACCAGGAAATGGCACTCAAGGTGGCTAACAACTAAAGATAACATTGTAAAAAAATAATTACAATAATCACATAACAAATGTATTAAAAATAGAATGAAACAGACACACACACACACACACACACCAATAAAAGAATAAAAGCAGCCCCCAACCCAACAGACCAGCTTGCATGCCAAAGGCCTCCTTGAATAAAAATGCCTTTGCCTGCTAACAGAAGGACAGCAGAGAGGAAGCCCACCTAGCCTTCCCCAGGAGGGAGTTTCAAGACTTGGGAGTGGCCACCAAGAAGGCCCTGAGTCCCCACCATGCCTCCCCTGATGATCTTAAAACCCAGGCAGGATACTATGGGAGAAGACTAGTGTTTCAGGTAGCCTGGTCCCAATCTGTATAGGGCTTTATAGGTCATATCTAGCACTTTGAATTGTGCCCAGAAACAGCTTTTTTTTGTAGTTGTTTATATCCTTTATCACCAGGGCTATGCAACAGAGCTCTAGGACTCTTGGCAATAACAGACATCACATTAATAGTTTCAAACTAAGTTCCGGAGAAGTGTGGGATTCTTCTGAAGCTTATGAGCTCATTTATGCACCTAGGGAAAGGAAACCAAATGCAGTTACAGAATGGGGGACACTTGGCTCAACAATACTACAAGTGAGAAGGATCTTGGAATTGTGGTAGATCACAAACTGAATATGAGCCAGCAATGTGATGTGGCTGCAAAGAAGGCAAATGCTATTTTGGGCTGTATTAATAGAAGTATAGCTTCCAAATTGTGTGACATGATAATTCCCCTTTACTCAGCACTGGTTAGGCCTCATCTTGAGTACTGCGTCCAGTTCTGGGCACCACACTTTAAGAAGGACGTAGACAAACTGGAGAGGGTTCAGAGGAGGGCAACAAGGATGATAAAGGGACTGAAATAAGGCCCTATGAGGAGAGACTGAAAGAACTGGGCATGTTTAGCCTTCCGAAGAGGAGACTGAGGGGAGATATGATAGCACTCTTCCAGTACTTGAAGGGTTGTCACACAGAGGAGGGCCAGGATCTCTTCTCGATCATCCCAGTTTGCAAGACACGAAATAATGGGCTCAAGTTTCAGGAACCCAGATTCCACCTAAACATCAGGAAAAATTTCCTAATGAGCAATAAGACAATGGAACCAACTACCTAGGGAGGTGGTGGACTCTCCCAGTCTGGAGGCATTCAAGGTGCGGCTGGACAGCCATCTGTCAGGGATGCTTTGACCTGGATTCCTGCATTGAGCAGGGGGTTGGACTCGATGGCCTGGTAGACCCCTTCCAACTCTACTTTTCTATGATTCTCAATGCCAAGATCAGAGATTATGAAAGAGTTTTGCAAAGTTCAGCCACAGGACAGGGTTGGGGTGTTTGCTCTAGGGCACATTCTCAGTTCACGTGGAGCAACAGTGAGATGCTAAATGCCTCAACAGCTCCTTGAATGAACTCAGTGTGCAGCCAGAATCCTCTACAGCACATAGGGGTTCTACTGCAGATGTGCAGGTTGCCTGAGGCTACAAATTTGAAAACTACAGTGATATATGTGTACATCTGGACCACTCCCAGAGTGCTGTCTGTACTACTAATTTAGTGTAAGAGCTGGAATGCACTAGCATGCAATTGCTCAGGGTCTTCAGGAGTCCAGAGGTCATCAAATACTGATAACACTATAATTATGAAAGAGATGACCATGGAAATTACTGCATCAGCCTGGAGCCCAAGCTAAGTTCCTGCACTCCCATATAATCCTTCCTCCCATCTAGGTTTATATTCGCTACAGTAGTAATCTCTATTTTGTCAAAGATGCACAGGGACCTTTTATCGTTTAGCATTAATAGGTTCCTAATTAACCCATGTTCATGTTTACATGCAGATATTAATGTATTTGGTGGCTTACAAAGATAAAGATTACAGACATTTGCTGAAATTGTACTAGTCCAAGATAAAGCAAGGAGGGAGGGAGCGGGAGGGAAAGAAAGTGGCGTAGAAAAAGCAATGTTAAAAAAAGCTCCGAGTGAGCAATGAATGAAAGTGAGCAGATGCAATTACACATAAACCTTCAAGAAATATGTAGAACTGCAATCAATGATCAAACCAAACTATAAGATGCTAGAAGCAAAACACAGGAGGAATCTAGGTGCACCGACCAATGCCAAGGGCTCCTTCAGGACACGGGGTGCACAAACCAGCCATCATAGTGAAGTATGTTTTCATCCCACAGATTTGAATGGGATATATGTGTCACCTCACTGTTCACTTTGACTATGGGATTCAGGCTCAACACCATTGTTGGGGAGTAACTGTTTTATCAGTGGAGTTCTATACATCTCCCTCATACGGCTCGTAAGCACAGACCCACAGAAGTATTTCTCTTAGGCCAATGGAAGGAAGGGACAGAGTGGTTGGAGGCTGAACCATACTTAAGGGGACAGTGCATACTTAGTTTGCTGCATGTAATGATACAATACAGGAGAGATGTAAGCACTGCATAATAACCCTCTCATTGGAACAAATGGGATTATCTTTTACAGTGCTTAACGTCTTCAGCTATGTGATTGTGCCCTAAATACTTTGAGTAAAATAGATTGTCTAGACTCTAGCTAGGCCAAGGATGCACAACCTGTTGGCCCACTGCCAGGATCACTGCTTTCCCATTGGTGACGGTGGCAGGAAAGCAGCCGCCAGGTCACTGGGGCAAGGAGGAAGCTTTAGCCTCATCCCTCCCCAGAGAGCTCAAAGCTGCTGGGATCACTGCTTTATTGCCACTAAAACAATCACGATCAGGGTTGCTGAGCTTTTTGAAATGCTCCTTGGTTTCGGGTTGTGGAGACTATGATGAATTAATTCATCCAGTATATGATCTTTTGTCATGACTTATTCCTTTACATGGGTTCTGGAATCCCTTGCTACATCAGCTACCATTTTCAGAGAGTGATTAAATTTTATTTCCTACTGTCCTGCCATATGGTTACAGACAATAGAGAAAGGTCTTGTGGGTTATCCATGCATGTCCAGGCAGTTTTATTTTTAAGGAGGTGGGGGAAACCTACCCAGATTTCTAGGTATTATCATGTCGTCTCATCTCAACTGTCCCTTCAAAGCATTTACTCTGTCTGTGTTCCATATTACTGATCCATGTTGCATACTGCGGGCATAAAGAGATCCCCAGAGAACTTGTTCAGTTTGAAAAAAAGCTATATCATCATCTATGTTCATGACTGAAAATATTAATCAGATGCCAAGTGAGAGTGAGAGAGAGAGAAAGAGAGAGAGAGAGGCTTTCAGTTGGCAAAATATAAAAGCTTTTGTAATTAATGGAGAGGGATTACGAGGTCAGATGTTCCCATTGCATTTCAAATGAAAACCAAGGATCTTTTTAGCATAAAATCAGAGGCCAATATGCTTATTTACCCATTGTGAACTTGAACATTCATGAAGTGTTTCTCCCTCCAGTTACAAATTTACAACTATGTTTTCTAAGAGTATCACTCAACAGTGAAGACTCCGGTTCTTATGAAATGGGAAGCTTTCAAAAAGTATTTTAGCCAAGATCTTGCTTTCTTTGTTTGTTGCTTTATGCCACCATTTTTCTATGAAAAATATCCAAAGTGATTTTAAAACCAGCATAAAACAATAAAGAACAGGAAAATAGAAAGACAGAAAGCAAAAAGCAATAAAAAACAAAATAGCAGTAGCAACAGGAAAACTGTCCAAAATCAGATTAAATTACGTTAAAATCAGACGCAAACCAATAAAAACAGGAGCTATCAACCACCCATTACTCTTGGAGAATGAAAAATAAATTTGAACTCAAAACAACAACATAGTGCTCTCGATCTGCATGAGTGCAGCAGAGACCCATAATAATGTAAATATGGGCTTGGTTGGCAATAAATAATAAGTGAAACAAACATATTATATATGGGTTAATAGGAAGGCAGCACATATTCAATCCGCATGAACTCCATATCCAAGTCACCACATCTCAAGGACAAAAATGAAAGTACTATTGAAAATATACTCTTCTGTTTTGATGGCCAAGCCAAAAAAATGTCTACAGCAAAGAAATGCACAAAGAAGAATTAAGAGAAAATGAAATACTTTCAGTGAAGGGGAATATGAGAAAATCCTTTGACTGAATGAGAGGAAAGAAAGGAAATCCTCGTAGTTTGGACAGAAAACAAGGCTGCATACAGTCGCGTCCATCTGCTGCCCAGTACAATGAAGGCAGCCCAAGCATTTGTCTGGAATTACAGCTCAGTTTGGCTGAAAAGTTATGGACAGGTTTGCTTCAGTGGAAATTAGTTTCAAGCAAAAGACCAAAGTTTAATGCACTGTAGATATAACCATATAAATCTGGGAGCCTTGGCTACTTTTATGAACATTTCCCATTTTGTGAGGCAAGGTTAAAGGGATGGGTTCTATGTATGAACAGATACAGATGACGATTTTGGACTGAAATCCAAATCACCCAATTGTATGCAGGTTCAAGTTATACGTAAACCTGAATGCATGTATATTCCTGTTCTGTGAAGAATTCCATGAAAGCTGAGCAAGGTAGACTCATGTGGAGAATAATTTCACAGCATTCCACATTCCTTCCAAGATTGTCAAATCCTGCTTGTTTTTCATGCAAGGTTTCAGATTGGGGTTTACAGCATTAGACTCCTTACAATATATAATTGTCTTTTTTTAAAAAAAATAGCCTTTCAGTTCAAATGCATGTTACGTACAAAAGTATGTAATGAAACCCATTTATATGTTTCATTGCAACAAACTAACTTTGAAAGGAGTAATTTACAGACAGGCAGCGGGGAGGATGCTTAACGCTTTTCCAGCCCACCATATGATCTGCATAATTAGTAAATAATTTGCGCAATATGCACATTAGGCCACACAGATTTGGGGAACTGGAATATGGCAACCCTGCTACCACCCCAGCTCAGGGGTATAATTTCCTGTGGTGAGCACAGGAATTCAATTTTGGAGGCAAACTACACATCTCATGCTCCCTAGCAGGAAATGATGTGCCTGAGCATGTTCTGCAGTTTCATTTCCAGTCAAGGATGAGGCCCGCTTGTTTCTTTTCTGCCTCTGGTAAGTCCTCCCCAAAGGGAAGGCAGTATGAAGAGGATAAAAGTGCCAGAACAAGGGTGGGGGGAGAGTGTTTTCGCCATTCCCTGTTCTCTATTCCCAAGCTTTCTTAGAAAAATGTAGGAAAACTTTAAAACTCCGAAAAAGGAAATGGTTTACGGATTGAGCTGAGCAGAGGGAGATAGTGACCTGCCTAAAATGACCATGTAAATGAAGGCGCGTGAGTGATAGCAGAGCTCCGCGTGTGCTGGATGGGAGAATTAAAATCCTGTCTGTGCATAGAGGCCCATTATTCTACACACAGATCTCCAGATCTCACCCCCCTCTGCGCAGCGTTCCAGCGTGTCGGTTTGCAGCTGCCAGCCAACTTGCCTGTAATCCGACTCCAGCTTGTAGCTTCCCCAGTTTGCAGATTAATCCAAGTAGCAAGGAAACACTCTGTAACTCCACAGGTCTATTTCTACCTGTTTATTTACTTAGCAAGTAATATTCTACAGAGTATACATTTCCTAGTTACAGTCCATGTGCAGAGTACAATGCATAGCAAGCATTAGTTCCAGTGGAGTAGGTTTGAGCTTCACTCCACCTCAGCAAAGACGTTACATTGTTGCTAAGTCCAGCAAGCAATAGTCAGAAGAGAGAAAGAATAGAGAAAGCAGTCCTGCTCTCCTCTAAAATGGCTTCAGACAGAAAAACAAGTTAGCACGTCATTCAGAACATACAAACCATGTGACTAGCTCATAATGATCCTAGGATCTAGCTTTCCCATGAGAAAGAACACGGGAAAGTAGAAAGACACAACATACTTGTTTACCGCCATTCTGTTTCTCTCCAAGTGTAAACAATGTGCTGCAGCTGGTGATTGTGATACACATCACAACAGTAAAATCATGTGACTTCCATGAAATCATGTGACTTCCTGGCTCACAGCACCAGGCTCTTGTTATTACTTATGCTGGACTCCATAGCCTTGTAGGCTCCTTCCAACTCTATGATCTATGAAACTATGAAACTATGCTGCCGTAACTGGCAGCAAAGAGCAAATGAAGACTTTGATGGGTTTACTTGCCCAAGTTCCTTGATCTTCCTCAGGCTTTTATTCTCCAGT
This sequence comes from Shinisaurus crocodilurus, assembly GCA_021292165.1. Classification (NCBI taxonomy): domain Eukaryota; kingdom Metazoa; phylum Chordata; class Lepidosauria; order Squamata; family Shinisauridae; genus Shinisaurus; species Shinisaurus crocodilurus. Next base: position 209,136,598 of record CM037880.1, on the reverse strand, counting down.
TCCATCCCCTTTTCCTTTAACTCCTGCTGTTTCTCTAGTGCCTAACATCAGGCCTACTATACAAACACAGTAACGATTTTATCCTTGCAAATGGATATTGAGCTAAATCTCCTTAACTCTACCTCTTTGCTAGCCTGGGGCCTACAGCCAGGTGGATTGGAGACTGTTGTACAGGCACTTGCACTTAATAGGATCCCCATGAAAATAATAGGCACAATGCACAAAATATCATGGTGGGTGTATATAACCCTCTATCTCCACACACACCCTCCCGAGCACGCCTTTTCATAGTGGTTGTTTTTAAAAAGGTTACTTTGACTGCTGTGGTTTCCTGTGTATGCATCCATCTTCCTCTGCTCTTCTTTAGTACCATTTTGAGACCCACGTTGTATTCCTGCAATATTAAGTGGGCATGATTTATGAGGACACAGCTAATGGATATTCTTAACCCTACCTGAAACCAAATATAGATTCAAGTTGGAAGGTAGGAGTGAAACACAACTGGAATACTTATCATGCTGAGGCAGGCATCATAATACCAAAAGGCTTCTTCCCGTGCATAATGTGAAACAGTCATTTCCAGATGCCTGTTTGTCAGGAATAATTACAGCTGTCACAATAAAATATAACCAGGCAAGGTCAGTTCTTACAACTGTTTAGTCAAATTTGGTTCAGGTTTTTCAGTTTTGTCAAGATGTCAACACACTGAGCTGGTTTGCACGTGATGACAATCCATCAGTTTAAACATTGAAGGGTTGTCGGAGATGTGCAGGCGTAACTGCCTCCCACCTCTTCTGCTTTAGCACAGAACCTACGGTTGGCTCCTTCATAGGTTGTGCAGCATGACATGCAAACCTGGCCCCCTGCATTGTTTAGAGGTTAAACAACCCAGCGGTTCACCCATGGTTTGTTGTTGGGTTAACCGCTGGGTTATTTAGCCCCAAGACAACACAGTGATCCAGGTTCGCACATCACACTGCACAACCTATGAAAAAGCTGATTGTGGGTTGTGTGCTAAAGTGGAAGAGGCAGGCAAACTGCAGGGAGCACACCCATGTGTCCCTGAAAACCCATCGGTTTTTAAACTGATGGGTTGTTATGTGCAAACAGCCCCACTGATATAGATATAGATATATATCCACACACATATATGCACACTTCGGTGTTGTCTTGTTTCACTACTATCATAAAATGTTTTCATGCCTGGGAAGAGGAGGAGAATAGAGAAGAGAGATATCTTGGAGCTTGCACAACCTAAGGATTTGTTTGAATTTTCCCTTGATTTATTGAAGGGGGAAAGAAATGTTATTCTGCTGCATTGTGTAAACCAGGCCTCACCCTCTTCCTTGTCTGGCCTTCTGTAGCTGAAATGGGCCACCACTAAGCAGCAAAAAGATTGGAACATTCCCATCCTGAAGGAACTGATCATTTAGGGCTTTTCTATCAGCAATAACATCTGAGTGATGCAGGAATATCTTCCCCTCAGGGCCGGTGCTACCATTAGGCCAACTAGGCAGCTGCCTAGGGTGCAGGGCTAAAGAGGGCACCAGAAACGCCTTGAATAAAAATACAGCGCTCTCAAGTGGGAAGGGGGGGCGCTAAATATCTGATCTTGCCTAGGGCAAAGGGCACCAAACTGCCTTGCACCGGTCCTGCTTCCCCTGTGTTGGTTTCTTTCTTACCACTATCACAACAGTTGGATCTCAAGTGCTGGATTATATTCCTATCTACCTGTAATCCTCAAAGGCAGGGAAGTTGAATCTCAGCCCCATGGCTCAACCCAGCCCATCTGTGGTCCCTGCGGAATTCCCTGGTTGCCCGTGCCCCCTTCCCCTGCCCCCAACCCTCTCCCCAACCACTAATCATTCGGCATTTTCCTGGCTGTTCTGCATTTTTACCCATTATAAAAAGTCGAAATGCCTCTCCTAAGGTTGCGTTGCTGGCAGCAAGAGCTTTAAATTAAAACATGCTGGTATTTTTGGCACCACCCCTTTTGCTTTCAGCCCCACCCACTACTAGAATGTGCCCTGCCCACCAGGAGAGCTCCTCAGACATGGAATTTGGCCCTCAAGCTGAAAGAAGTTCAACATCCCTGATTTATTTATTTATTTAATACATTTTTATACCGCCCAATAGCCGAAGCTCTCTGGGCGGTTTACAACAGTTAAAATCGTAAAATACAATATAAAATATAAAATTTAAAACCACAGATTAAAAACAAACAGCAGAGCTAGCAGCAGCAGTTACAATAATGGAATTAAAAACAACTACAAGATTAAAATGATTAAAATGATTAAGATGATTAAAATGATTAAAATGCGTGGGAGAATAGAAAGGTCTTCGCCTGGCGCCGGAAAGAATACAAAGTAGGCGCCAGGCGAACCTCTTTGGGGAGCTCATTCCACAACCGGGGTGCCACAGCAGAAAAGGCCCTCCTCCTGGTAGCCACCTGCCTCACTTCCTTTGGCAGGGGCTCTTGGAGAAGGACCGCTGATGCAGATCTTAGTGTCCGGGCAGGAACATATGGGAGGAGACGATCCTTCAGATACCCTGGCCCCAAGCCGTTTAGGAATTATATCTAAGAGGCAACCCAATTGAAGGGTCTCGCTATGAGATCCCCAAATGGGACACTCACCAAATGTAATGATGACACATCAGTGTTTCACCCAGATGTATATGGAAAACTTGCCACAGAGATGCTAATCTCCACACAGTGTGCTTAATGTGCAGTCCAAGCCTTTATTAAACTTCAAGGAGGTATCAAAACATTAAGGCTTTTTTGAATGAAAAGTAACTGACATGTTATGATCATGACCTTAGCAAACTGTGATGAGATGGAGAACATATGGATCTTTTGCTAATTGGAGGTAGGTTCAACCCAAAGCATAGAGTGCTAAGATGAACCTCTTGGGAATTTGCTAAGCCCTTCAGGTCAAACTAAGTTAAAGAAGATGGAAGGAAGTGCATACTTTGCACCTTCACTGTCCTGTGGAGTCAGAGGGGAAGATGGTGAAAAGTTGAAGAATGAATGAGGTAGTTTTCTCTTCCATTTCACTAGCCTTTGAATCTAAAACTTACACAACATTGATTGAACATCTTCACCTCCTGCCTGTAAAAAGCTTAAACAGCTCTAATCTTATATCAGGTTATTTAACCCTCAGATAATTTCTCAGTGGAATTTCCTTTATTAGCATTTTTAAAAGATTTTGATTATAGTATGATAACTTCATTAACATTGAAGTCAGTTTTCCAGCTCAGTGGAATTGACCATTCAGGAAGCCTGACAATGTAAATGATTGTACAATACTCTGATGAATTATGACTGTACTGTTACATTTGAATAATTGATTGGGATATTACTAAGAAATCTAGGCCTTAACGTTAGTCTCAAAGCAGATCCATGTTGCAATGTACATGTTACAGAAAATTGAAAAATGCTGTGAATTGCCATCACTGTATGGGCCGAAGATCTATTTATATAGTCAGATAAAGAAATGAAGTTTAACTGAAACATCTATCTCATTAATGTGGATACTCCAATTTGATATTATTCTATAGTTTGGCATTGTCATATTCCTGTTTAGGTCCTCACAAGTCTGCTGAATTTAAGGTTCTTGAATAAAGAGAGTTTGTTCTAGCAGTGACTGGGTCATTGAAGGACTACCAGCATCTAGATCTGAGTGCCACTGCATGTACTGGGGCGGGGGAGACACAGTGTATGTACTGGAAACTGCCTCGAAATGGCAGCAGAGGCAAGAAACTGCTAGCTCAGAATTGTGGAGCAACATGGCTGCTGAGCGGCTAACCATGCCAAACACAGACCTGTGGCATCATGGCCCATAGTCATATTGGTTGCTGCTAGCTACTCATCATCTGTGGTAAGTGGGATCCAACCATGACTGCTAGTTTGAGAGGGGGGTTGTCAAAGTACCCTTTGGTGCCCCCCTTCTTGCAATGGTGGGCTTACTGGTCCAAAGTGGGGTCAGGCAGCAGTAGCCTTGCAATCAGTACAGGGCAGCTTAGAGCAAGGGTAGGCAACCTTTTTGGGCTGTGGGTACATTTGGCAATTTGAGAAACTGTCCTGCACACCACCACAAAATGGCAATCAACAGAGGTATGGCAAAGGACAAGTAACCTGCCCAAAGGACTGAGTACATGGTAGAGGTGGAGTCTGAGCCCCAACACACTAAACAACTCCTTTGAACTCACAATTTTCAGCACCAACAGAAACCCATCCCACAGCAATCCCAGCTGCATTAAGAGAATGTGTTATTTTTTTTTAACAGTGGGTGGGGTAGGGCACCTGGGGGTGTGTGTGCCATGGAAGGTTCTGGGGCTGCATGTTGCCTACCCCTTGCTTGGAGCCACCATTTTAATTTTCCACAATCTTCCAGAGTGTTGTTGTGTTGGGGACACTGCAGGCAATTAAAACAGCTGCTCCAAGTCACCCAGTGTGAGGAACCCAGGGCAGATGTGGCTACAGCTAGGGCCCTTGAGCTACCCAAGGGTACCATGTATCCAATATGACCCTGCCCAGGCTTTTGGATATTTGGGAGAGGCCCTTCTTTCTGTCCCACCATAACTGGAGACACAGTTGGTGGTTTTGTGCATGAAAGCCTTCTTGGTGGCTGCTCCCAGGCTCTGGAACTCCCTGACAAGGGAACTCCATCTTTGTTCCCCTTCCATTTGCAGGCAAAGACATCTTTATTCAGACAAGCATTTGTCTTTTAAGTATGTTTTAATTGGTGGACGCTATTTCTTTCTTTCTTTCTTGATGTGGTTTTAACTGATTTGCTTCTATGGTTTAATTACAATTCTGTATTTGAGCTTATATTTTAGTGTTGTTAGCCACCAGCACAAGTACTATTGGTAGTTGAAAGGTGGGATATAAATAAATAAACAAACAAATACGATTTTCATAATTTAAAGCTTTTTTTTTTTTAATTGTGAAGCCCAAGAATAAGTGTGTATCACTGAGGCAACAGTTGCTACCAATTATAATACAGTAACTTGGATAGCAATTTCTAATTGATTGCTTGGGGAGACTTCTAAAATAGAAGAGACTATAAAAATTCTATTCTCGCCTAATGACGGGAATGCTGGCACAAGTGATATTAAATTCTCATCAACTGTGTTGGCTAAAAGTTTATATATTCTCGCCAAATCCTTTAGCATGACAGCAAGAGCAGCAGCAGAAAAGCTCCAACTTGCATTTTGTAATACAAGTTGCTAACATTTTGTAACTAACAAACAAAAAAGTATTTGAAAGGAAAGGAAAATAACTGAAATTATTCATCTAATGGGAAGATTCTATTTTCAAATTGTTTATATGGTAAATTATGAGTACTTATTTGAATTATTGTGTTATCAGTGGTTAGACAATTTTATTTATTTATTTATTTTATTATTACATGTATATCCTGCCTTTTTTTTCTTCTTGCAAGGAACCCAAGGCGGCTTACACGATCCTCCTCCTCTCCATTTTATCCTCATAAGAACCCTGTGCGATAGGTTAGGATGAGAGCCAGTGACTGTCCCAAAGTCACCCAGTGAGCTTCATGGCCAAGTGGAGATGAGAACCTGGATCTCCCAAGTCCTGGTCCAAAACTCTCACCACTACACCGCTTGGGCTTTCTAGCAAGGCAAGCCTTACATTTGAGAAGAAGGAATGGAGAGGAGAGATAGTGAAGAAAACTGGTGATGCAAGCAACAAGAAGAATTGCCCAGGTTGTGAGGAATTGTCATGGATGTTGTCACATTCTTGTAATACAAATGTGCCATCTAACTGTTGAGGTATTGGTGAAGACTTATCTTGTCTAATATAGAAGGTGAAATGATTACTGTGGGCCATCGTAAAATAAAAATTCTCCCAACTTTCTTTCCGTCCCCTTCGTCACTGGTCGAGAGATCGATGCACAGCCTCGATGTCCGTCGGGCTCTACTGTTCTACAAAGCCCGTACGGAATCGGTGAGAAAAACTAATCAACTTTTGGGGGTGTAGGGATCAGGGGATGGAAGACTGCCCTACCAACAAGTACTATTAGCACATGCAAGTGAGCACAGTCCTTTTGCTGCTCTTGCTGTCATGGTGGATGATTTGGCTAGAATAAACACTTAGCCAGCACACCACTGTGCATTTGGCAGGTGCATGAAAGGGCTCTCCGTGCATACTGATGTCGCTCCATCCCTTGCATGGAGGAGCTCTGCCCACAAACAATATGGATGTGCAGAGCTCTTTCACATGCACCAGCCAAATGCTGGCAGTGGTCAGTGTGGCTTCAATGTGCGACAGAGGCAGGGCTAGCCTGTATGGCCCCACAATCCCCCTCATGCATTCTTCCACTGGATGGTGGGATGGTCTCAACCACCACTTTGAAATTGGCATGGTCAATTTTGTTGCAAATAACAGCTTTGGGGAGAGAGATTTTTTTTCCAGATGGGAAAACAATACAGGAAACGGTCAAACAGCCACACACAAACACTTCACCAACACCATGGGCCCAGTCCAAATCAGTTCCCCCTTCCATTGCTGTATTTCTGATTCAAAAACAACAACAATACTGCTGGAAAGCCCAACTATGAGCCAGGAAACCACTGGTTCAAATTCATTATCTACGAACATACCAAGTGGGCTTAGGCTAACCACAATTCTCTCTGCCTTCATCATCCATCTACAATGTGACGATAGTAATACTGGCCTACCCTATGGGGCTGTTCTTAGGATTACTGAGATATGTAAGTATTTTGCTTGTATCTGTGAATGCTGAGGTTTTACAAACACAGTGAAGGCACCTGTCCTGTGCAGGGATGTTGAAGAGTCCTTGGTCTCGAGTCACGAGTCGAGTCACGAGTCTTTGGACCCGAGTCTCGAGTCCGAGTCCAAGTCCTTGATCCAAAATGGTGACTCACAAGTCACGAGTCACTCCCAAAGCTGACTCCATGAGTTCCTATTAAAATCAACGGGGTTTTTTTCCCAACAAAATAAGGCTACTTCAGATGTGTGGCTTAAATAAATCTCGACACACTGTTGGGGCTGTGTTCCTGGTAGCTGTCCATAGTGGCCGAGCAGTGGCGCGCCTCGCTTCCATGCGCTCTTCACCGGCGATTGCGCTCCTCTCCACTCCTTCTGGCACAGCCCAGGGATGTTGAAGAGTCCTTGGTCTCGAGTCCCGAGTCGAGTCTCGAGTCCCATTAAAAATATTGGGACTCGAGTGGGACTCGAGTCAGAGGGGGGACTCAGTCCGACTCACGAGTCGAGTCCTGGAGTCCAAGTGTCCCATCCCTGGTCCTGTGTATAAATTATTAGCTCTTCCAGTTACACCAAATAACTTCACTGGAAATTTCTGTTTTCTGAACTGTTGTCTCCAGAGGCAGCAATAGCTACAAGCGCCTGTAAGACAGTGATCTCCATAATGAGTAGTAATGAAGGAAGGGCCTTCAAAGGGTTCCCTAAAATCACAGCTGAAGGAAAATCAAGGGTAGCATATTGCAGATGGGTTTCCCCCTGTAAACTCATACGGATTTGCATCTCATTGTCCTTAAGTCGTATGTTCCACTTTGATATATCTTCCTGTGAATATTTTCCTCAGGTGTGTTTGAACTATGACATACATCGTTTCACTGTGAGTTATCACGCTTTCATAGTTCTTCAGAACAGATTACCAGCTGGTAGATAATCTAAGACCCTTAAGGTGGTGAGGGGAGCTACAAAATGATTCCGCTGTAGGCAGAGATAAAGAAAGCGTAGATATGGGGCGAGGGCACTTCATCTTTATGTTTCTTTCCCTTGTAGATCAAAAAACAAAGCATCGGAGAGTTGAAAATGTAGCTACAGCATATTTTCAGTTACACTGGGTATGCTGGTGGGCATTACTAGCTGTCATATTCAGCTGCTGAGAGTTTGGAATTACTTTAGAACATCAATTCTTCCAAAAAGTTTAAAGACGTTCAAGCAGAAATGGAACCCAAAGACTGATGTTAACAAACCTTTAGTGATAGCATGGGATTTAAACCAAACGGACAAACAAAAATGTACAGTGTGCCATTCTTAGTTCAGAGGGAGAAAAATCTACACTTGGGGGAAGGGCAGGAGTGAGGCCTGCAATAAAATGTTGCAGCGTGGAATGCTGCTGCTCAGGATCCCAGCCATTCCATGCCATTTCACCCCACCCCCAGCTTTCTACCCCCCCCCCATAAGCATGCCACATGGCCACTGAATATGATCAGTCAGTACTCATCGACCTGTTTTGTGTGTTAAACTTGTTTTTGTACCTCTGCAAACTTCAGGCTTCCCCCGATACTGCTGATGCTTCCATCCTGTGCATGGTCGGTGCAGTTTTGGCCACATTAGCAACAACACTCACAGTCCAAAACATCAGTAATAGGGTGGAATATACCCCTCATTTTTATTCTCATTATTATTTTTAAAGATTATTTACACAATAAATACAGATGCTCAATAGGATAATTTTAAAGAGAGAGAAAAATCGCATGCCTCCGAAAATGTGTCCTGCATTCCTCCTGTGCCCCCACTTTTAGCCATCTGAAAGCCTCTCTCACTGAAAAGACTCAGTCCTTTACCCTTTGCTGCCCCTTATATGTGGAACTTTCTCCCGTGCAGCTGTATAATGCCAATCCCTACTCTTCTTCAGATCCCTCCAGAAAGCCCACTCCATCACCTGCCGCAGGGGCAGAGAAGCTTCTTGTGCTGCTGTTGAGGGCTGTATGCAACTGGAAGACATTTGTCAGAGCGGCATTCCTTAGTGTGCGGGGATGAAGCCAGCAGTGTGCAGAACCACAGCACAAAGGTGTGGCTACCCCTTTTCTCTCTCCTGCCACCCTCTTCTCTCTCTCCCGCTCCCTCACACACACACACAGACTGGGTTCAGACAATACAATAACCCACACTCAAAGGTTGAGTATTGGTTGAGCGTGGGCTGCTGTTGAACTGTGGGTTGTTGTTGAAATGAAATGTGGGTTATCGTGTTGTCTGAACCCAGCCAAGATAACAAACAGTGGAAGACCGACAACCCCACACAAACCATTGTGAACAACCCACAGATCACAGCACAACAACAAACCATGGGTTCACTTCATGGGTTGTTCATGGTTAACAAGCCATGGCTTGTTAGTGGAGCTGGGTTCAGACAACATGATAACCCAGGTTTCAACAACAACCCATGGTTCTACGACGACCCACACTCAACGCATGTTCAACCCTTGTGTATGTTATCATGTTGTCTGAGTCCAGTCACTGCCTCCTGCCTCCCTCTCTCTGCCCCTCTCCTTCCCTGGGCTTGTTCGCACGACACGGGAACCGCAAGTCCCCCGCGGTTCCCGTGTCGTGTGCACGCCGACCGGGGGTGCCCCCGCGGGACAGCAGCGGGCGGGACGCACGCAAAGTGACCATGGTCGGTAGAGGGGTAAGCCCCTACCGCGTGTGGTCACCGTGCCATGCGAACAGCGGGCGGCCGTCCCGTGGGGTCCCCACAGAGGCGGCAGCCCAGAGCGGCCGGAGCTGCCGCCGCTCCAGCCTGTAGGGGCAAAGGGCCCCTCTGAGCATCCCGGGCCCCGCCCCCTAGTGCTGGGAGGCCCACACTGCGGTGCGGGGACTGCGGGGTCCGCCCACGCGCGTGGGGCGCAGGTCGTCTGTGGTGCCCCGCTGGACCCCGCGGACGTCCCCGTGGTGCCTCTCCCGCTAACAGTCTGGGTCGAACGAACCAGCCCCCTGTTTCTCCCCACCCAATATGCTGCCATGGGAAAGACAGATCATTCTTGCTAGGGGCCTGAACTGATTGTTTGCAGAAGGCCACATCAAGTTAGGCATAGGATCACAGGTTTCCACCCCCCTGCTGTACCCTTACCTGGAAGAGCAGGGGTGCGAACACATTGAAGTCAGCAACAGCATCATAAAAGTAACACACATTACAAAATATAAAAATCCCAGCAATAACAAATAGCAACTTACACAGAGAAAATCCCATTCCACAACAGCAACAAAGTGAAACAGATTTCCATAACCATGAATGCTCCAAGGTATCTGGTTAAAAATCTCCCTGCTCCTCTGCTGATTGTGTTGTGCTAGCAGGACCCACCACTGGCACAACAGGAAGCTATTACAGGAAGCTATTATTGCTTCCTAGAGCAACCCCTGAAATGAGCTGAAATACTCATTTCCAGAAGGGGACAGAACACTGGAGTTCCCTTATGTGCGTTCTGCTGACCTGTTCCATTCCAGGAAGGAGTGTTTTTCAGCTCATTAAAAGTTGCTTTAGGAGGTGCTAGCTTCCTGTTGTGCTGGCAGTGGGTCCTGCTGGCACACAGGAAGTATTAGATACTGCCCAAGGAAAGGCTTTCTTAAGATGGCCACATTTTGGCCAAGGTCTGACACAAGCCTGTTTGGGGAAACACCTTAAACTGAGCTCAGAAACAAACAGGCAAACAGTAATATGTTCCAATTGCCTAGCCCTAGTTAATATAACCATGTGCTGGTAGCACTTTATGCCAGCTGAAGTTTCTGAATGCTTTTCAAGGGTAGCCCTAGATAGTATGCAGTAGTCTACAACTGCATGTCTACAACTGACAGCTAAGAAAGATGAGCAGAATTCCCTCATGATGTAGCTGCTGCTGGGTTGTACCATTCCATTTCAGATTGCAGGTTGGGAATGGAATATTTGAATATTCCCTACACAAAACATTGCCTACACTTGCAAAAGTAGCCTGCCATGGAAAAAGGCTAGCTAGCCTAGAACTTTCTCATCAAAGCTTTTATTTTTATTTATTTTTCTTTCTTTTCAACACACACATACACACCGCCCACTCAACATAATCCTTTGAGTAGTTTACGAAATGTAAAACAACAGAACCCTAAAACTTAAACATCAAATAGATTGAAAACCACACCACAGCACAATGAAATAAAAAATAATAATAATAAAATAAACCAACAACAACAAAACAAGAACCACAGAGGCAAATTAAAGAATGGTAATCTTAAAAAGGTGTTAAAACCATCTTACAATGACAGGCCCCATCTTTTAAAGTCCCTGAAGACTGACTTGATTTCTCTGGTCTTCTCCTGAGTATGTTTCAGTGGACTGTCCTGGGTTTTTAGCTGCAATTGTGTTTAGAGTTTAGTACTGTCTGGGCTAGATGTTTTATTGCTGGTGTTTGTTGATTTTGCTCAATTTTGGTGTTCTATGAAAGGATTCTATTGTGTGGGATTTTATTGTGTAAGCCACCTTAGCAAGTCTTTCATCCTTAAAGGCGGCCTAGACATATTTTAAATCAATAGAAGAAATAAATCAATAGAGCAATCCTCTGGTCTCCAGGAGAGCATCCCGGGGACCATGGGAAACTGAACTCAGATCCTTCCCCCTCCCCACCCCTGCCCTGTCCCCTTGCAGCTATAAAAAATACATTGGAGGTTGCTTTCTAAGGTTGCAATAGTGACCTCAGATGATCTCGTAGATGATGTGGGTGCTCCGGTGGGTGGGGGGGGCAGGGAGAGGAGAGAGCAGGATCTGCAGGTTCCTATGGCCTCTTCATCACCATCCCTGCTCTCAACAAGGTGGGTCAGCTGGACAGGCTCAGAGCTCCACCTAGCTGAAAGCTTTATTTTTAAAGAAGGATGGGAAGCCAAATTGCCTCTGTCCTCCTCCTGACATCATGCTAGCAGGGGGGTGGGGTAGGATAAGATAGAGGGCTCTGATCTTGGGGTCCTCTGTCCATTGACAGAGCAATCCATTCTCTAAAAGGCTCTTAAAATGACCGTAACAAGCTCTTAATATTGTTGTATATAAGTGGGGAGTGTTTTATATGGGTAATGTACAACCATTCAGTCACTCACTCACGCTATTACAGCCTATCGACAGATACATCAAATGTGCCTTCTTCTGCTCTCCTGCTTCAGCTCTCCGTCCTTTCTTACCCATTGTCATTCGCAAATCACGCCTCTCACACAGCTGCCACCTAAGTGGAAAGGAGTTGTATAAATCAAAGCCTTGAACTTCATTCAAAAATAATTGGAAAGTTGGGCAGTTTGGTGATCACAGTTGCATCAAGCAGGAACAATATTAAATTAACTGTTTGCCACATCGTGCACTCACTCATTAAATCCATAATGCAATGAGAAAGTGACAAAGACATGGACACAATGGGAGAGACAAAGTTGTTGTTCCCTTTGCCAAGTGAAGTTGGAAACAAATGAACTTGGATAATATTGCTTCTGCCCACCCCCCATGCAGCCATATTTTATTTCTTATTAATTTAATTATTATTGGAGGTGTGGGGAGCAGGAAACATTCTTCAGTTATTAAAGGGATTAATTTAGCTTTGTTGAACTCCTTTGCTGAAGTTTTAAATCAAGGTATTTTATTGGTCTTTATGTCATCTTGGAATAGTCTTTAGCTAAGCTTGGAATAGCAGATTCGTTAGCCTCTTTCAGATAATGAATGCATGTAGTGGGAGTGAACATTACAACTATATATATATATAGAGAGAGAGAGAGAGAGAGAGAGAGGTGGGAGGAGAGAGGAGCTAGTGTAGTGTAGTGGTTAGAGCAGGGCTCTCCAACCTTGGGACTTGGGTCCCCAGATGTTGCTGGACTACAGCTCCCAGAATCCCTTGCCATTAGCCATGCTGGCTGGGTATGCTGGGAGCTGTAGGCCAGCAACATCTGGGAACCCAAGGTTGGAGAGCCCTGGATTAGAGTGTTGGACTAGGACTAGAGGTCACATGAATTCACATCCCCACGAATACCAAGATTGTTACATTGGTGTGTGTGCAGGGGAACCACTACTACTACTGTTGTAATCAGATGAAGAATTTGTCAAGATGACCTTTCAGGGAACAGGTGTGGGCAACTTTGAATGGTTGGGGAGCCACACCCTGCTGCTGAAAGTGGCTGCCACACAGGAATCCCAGTGATTCTGCTAGGAAAATCTGTCTGGCCACCGAAAATCCAAAGGCCCATAAAACTGGAATCAGTTTTAGCATTTAGCACCACTGCTATTTTATTTTGCAGCAAATATGTCCCAATCCTGTGAGGAGTGAGTTGCACGCTACTGCATTATCTGGAGACCACTCTACCGCTGGTAAGGCATGCCACAACCCAGACACCTCTTCCTCACTCACTCACTCACTCACTCACTCTCTACTATCATGTTCAGGAGGAAGAAGTGGAGGAAATCTGTGAACAGTCCTGTGCTTGCAGATCTATGGATGGCCATGAGCAATGCCCATGTTACATATCTCTGGAATTGCCTCTGCCTACTTAGAGGAATGCTTTTGCCTTATACCACTTAACTTATTGACACTAAATCTTAACATCTTACTTAGGAGAATGAGTCCATGTGATACAACAGATGGCTAGACATAACACTGAAACCCTCCAGCCATATGGAGAAGGGCTAAACATGACACTAATAATTAAAACTCAGGGAATCAGCATCTGTTCTATTTAATAGTGTCAAAAGGTTTGTTCACACTTCATTAACACGTGTCTAATTCAAACATACCCATGTTCAAGCCACAAAATGTGTACTTTTGTTTTTGTTTTTCAGATGTTCATTACCACATGTATAATTTAAACATACACTTGTACAGGCCACAAAGCATGTGCATGTGTAGAGGCTACAAGTGCATTGAGTGGAACTCTTCCATGTTTGTTTAGGAAGTAAGCAACTTGCTCTGCTGCTGCCAGCAAAAGGGAATGACTTCAATGAAGTTTATTAAATGCATCATTGAAGCAATTCCCTTTTACTGGTAACAGGGCAAGGAATGGTGGGTCTGTTCTACTTCCTGAAACAACAGGTGCTTACACAGGGGGGAAGACTCCTAGCCTAGCACTACCAGTTTGAAAGAATTGTGCAGCTATTCTGTCTTTGGAAGAATTACAAATGGAAGGCAATATCATCTGGACTCCCTGCCCCCATAACATTCCGTAAATGAGGCATGGCCATGACACAAGAAAAGCCTCATCTGGAAGCACCCAGCTTGCTACAGAAGTATACCGTTGGAAAGATTTGTGGCAGAAAGTGGTATGTAACTTTCTCCACTTAGAATCATAGAATCATAGAAAAGTAGAGTTGGAAGGGGCCTACAAGGCCATCGAGTCCAACCCCCTGCTCAATGCAGGAATCTAGGTCAAAGCATCCCTGACAGATGGCTGTCCAGCTGCACCTTGAATGCCTCCAGAGTGGGAGAGCCCACAACCTCCCTAGGTTGCTAGTCTTATTGCTTATGACAGTCAGGAAATTTTTCCTGATGTTTAGGTGGAATCTAGGTTCCTGTAACTTGAGCCCATTATTCCGTGTCCTGCAAACTGGGATGATCGAGAAGAGATCTTTGCCCTCCTCTGTGTGACATCCCTTCAAATACTGGAAGAGTGCGATCATATCTCCCCTCAGTCTCCTCTTCTGAAGGCTAAACATGCCCAGTTTTCAGTCTCTCCTCATAGGGCCTTGTTTCCAGTCCCTTTATCATCTTTGTTGCCCTCCTCTGAACCCTCTCCAGTTTGTCTACATCCTTCTGAAAGTGTGGTGCCCAGAACTGGACGCAGTACTCAAGATGAGGCCTAACCAGTGCCGAGTAAAGGGGAATTATCACTTCCCGCGATTTGGAAGCTATACTTCTATTAATACAGCCCAAAATTGCATTTGCCTTCTTTGCAGCCACATCGCATTGCTGGCTCATATTCAGTTTGTGATCTACCACAATTCCAAGATCCTTCTCACTTGTAGTATTGTTGAGCCAAGTGTCCCCCATTCTGTAACTCTGCATTTGGTTTCCTCTCCCTAGGTGCAGCACTTGGCATTTATCCCTATTAAATTTCATTCTGTTGTTTTCGGCCCAGCGCTCCAGCCTATCGAGGTCACTTTGAATTTTGTTTCTGTCTTCCAGAGTATTAGCTGTTCCACCCAACTTTGTGTCATCTGCAAATTTGATAAGCATTCCCCGTACCTCCTGATCCAAGTCATTAATAAAAATGTTGAAGAGCACCGGGCCCAGGACCGAGCCCTGTGGTACCCCGCTCGTTACCTCTCCCCAGTTTGAGAAGGAACCATTGATAAGCACTCTTTGAGTCCGATTCTGTAGCCAGTTGTGGATCCACCTGATAGTTGTTCCATCTAGCCCACTCTTAGCTAGCTTACTAATCAGGATATCATGAGGCACTTTGTCGAAAGCTTTGCTGAAGTCCAGATATATAATGTCCACAGCATTCCCACAGTCCACAAGGGAGGTTACCCGATCAAAAAATGAGATCAGATTAGTCTGACAGGATTTGTTCTTGACAAATCCATGCTGGCTTCTAGTAATCACTGCATTGTTTTCAAGGTGCTTGCAGACTGACTTCTTTATAATCTGCTCAAAAATCTTCCCGGGGATTGATGTCAGACTGACTGGCCTATAGTTCCCAGGTTCCTCCTTCTTGCCCTTTTTGAAGATGGGAACAACATTTGCCCTCCTCCAGTCGTCTGGCACTTCACCTGTCCTCCATGATTTCTCAAAGATAATAGACAGTGGTTCTGAGAGTTCTTCTGCCAGTTCCTTTATTACTCTAGGATGCAGCTCATCAGGCCCTGGAGATTTAAACTCGTTCAGAGTAATCAGGTGCTCCTTGACCATTTGCCTATTAATCTCAAGCTGCAATCCTGCCCCTTCAGTCTGCACTTCAGGTTTGCCAGGGGGGTCATAGACCCTCTTTTGGGAGAAGACCGAGCCGAAGTAGGAATTGAACACTTCTGCCTTTTCTTTGTCTTCTGTTATCAATTTGCCATCCTCATTGCGTAGTTGAACCACCAGTTCTTTCTTCTGTCTTTTACTGTGCATGTATCTGAAGAAAGCTTTTTTGTTGCTTTTAGCATTCCTCGCTAACCTTAGCTCATTCTCAGCTTTAGCCTTCCTGACACTATTCCTGCAGTTCTGTGCTACCTGCCTGTACTCTTCACTTGTAGCCTGTCCTTCCTTCCACTTCCTATACGTGTCCTTTTTTGTTTTCAGGTCGTCTTTGAGTTTATTGTGAAGCCACATTGGCTTCTTCTGTTGCCCTCTGCCTTTTTTCCTTTTGGGAATTGTTTGCAATTGTGCCTTTAAAATTTCCTTTTTTAAAAACTCCCACCCCTCCTGGGTGAACTCCCACTTCATTTTTTTTTTACTGAACAATGTCATTAATATCTTTAATTTAAACTTTTTTTAGAACTGAAATACAGAGAAGTGTCCTAATGTGCCATTGTGCTAACACAAATTATGATATGCTGCACTTATGTCCTTAGAGCATAAGGACCTCTAGCACAATACCAATATTGTTAGCTTGCATGATGGGATTCCCCCCAAAAAACGTTGCGCAAGCTAACACTACTGGCATTGTGCTAGAGCAGGGCTCTCCTACCTTGGGTCCCCAGATGTTGCTGACCTACAGCTCCCAGCATACCCAGCCAGCATGGCTAATGGCAAGGGATTCTGGGAGCTGTAGTCCAGCAACATCTGGGGAACCAAGGTTGGAGAGCCCTGTGCTAGAGGTACCTTATTCTAATGCTATGTAATTTGTGTTAGCACAATGACACAATAAAATACTGCCTGCAGACTTTTGAAACTATCAGAATTATAGGTATTAGGAACATAAGAAGAGCCATGCTGGATCAGACCAAGGGTCCATCTAGTCCAGCATTCTGTTCACTCAGTGGCCAACCAGTCACCTGTAGGAAACCCACATGTATTACATGATTTCCATAATACCCCCACATTCATGTTCCCCAGCAACTGGTGTACATAGGCATACTACCTCTGATACTGGAGGTATCGAATATATCATAACTAGTAGTCACTGATAGCCTTATATCTACGGATATATATTTACTGGGGTTGGAGAGGAGAAGGTATGCTGAAATCTGGATGAATTCAGACCAGAGAGCAATCTGGAATTACATGTCTTTGATGTAATTCTTCAGACCATGGTAATTAGTGATCTCACCATACAGAAGAATTCCTATGGTCATTTAAATAACCCAGCATTCTATTATTTTTGCTAACTGAAAATGAATGTGCAAGAACTGTGTAGGTAGAGCTTCCACAGTGCACTTTAGAAATCCACATTCATACCCATCCTTTTCATGTATATCAGACAAGCCCATGGCTTGTTCCCAGTCTGATAAGCCATATTTTATCGGACTGGGATTGTTACATCCTAGGTCTCCGTTAATATCATGTGACATCCACGAGGAATCTAGAAAATGTAGCAAAAACGTCAAGATATCAGAGAGGGAGAGAGAGAATGGGAACTAAATCAGAATTAAAATATGTATATAGAAGATATCCTCATCAAAAATTAGTGTGTGCGAAGAAATGATTGCGTGAGAAGAATGAAAGGTGAGAAACTAGCATGTTGCCTTTTCTTTGCAAATCAACTTAATGTAGGTAACTGTGATATTCCTAATGCCCCACATTTTCAGTTTGTAATGACTATTTTTCAAGGAGCTGACAGTTTCCGCTGGAATTCATCATTATAATGCAAATATGCATCTATGTTTCCATATTAATGGTAAAATTTATCAAATTAAGTGTGTCCCTCTTTTGGATGATGGGTAATGAAGATCAGTGACATTATGTCTTCAGTAATGATTTTCTCTAATTAATTTTCTCAGCATAACACTGGCTGATATCAAAGCACCTAGCAACAGCGTGTCTGTGTCAATGGACTGATAGCACTGTGCATCCCCATAGATTTCCTTCGCATTACTTTGACGTAATGTCTCCCTCTCTGTCTTTGAATGTCTAATTCCATCAGAAGTTTTTCACTTTCTTAAGCCAGTAAAGTCAGTGTGTTAGGGCAAAGATTTACTCACAGCTGTCCAAACAAAGGTGAGCTCCCTCGGGCTATTAATACTGTGTTAATCAATTTGTAATTACTTCTCATTTTTTACTCTTCTGTTCACTCATTTAATTATACATGGAGCAGACTTACCAGCATAAACTATACGCAATAGAGATGAGTCTCTGCCACTCTCCTGTGCAGAATTTGGTGATCTAAAGCAGGGCTGGGGAACTTTTAGACCAGCCCTCCCTAACCTGGTGGCCTCCAGATGTTTTGGACTACAACTCCCAGCATTCCTGATCATTGGTTTTGCTGGTTGTGCCTGGTGGGAGTTGAAGTTCAAAACACCTGGAGGGTGCCAGGTTGCCTACCCTGCACTAGAATGGAGAGATGTCGGAGAAATCCACGGCAGACTCAAATGCATCTAGATTTCTCAGGGTTTGTCCCGTGGATTCCACAGTGGACTGGCTTTCGAAGGTCACATGGAATCCGCAGGGCTTGTGGGCTGATTCTTTAAATTTTGCATATTTTTGTGCAAATTTAGCCACAGAAAAATATGGGGGGGGGAACACCAATAAGAAATGCAGAAATCCCCTCATAGAGTAAAGCATGAAAATAAGCATTATGGGGGGATTTGCTTATTTTCAGGCATGCAAATTTGTGCAAATACACGCACAAATGCATCTACACACATTCTGAGTCCGCAGATTGGTGGACAGCAAAGCGAAGGTGCCCAAAAATACAAAGATCACCATCAGAGTTGCTTTCTCTTCATTTGCACATTCCTACTAGAATGTCATAGTAATATAGGATACTGCCTTATACTGTGTCAGACCATTGGTCCATATAGATCTCAAAAGCACCCCCTCCAGTTTCAATCCCAAGTGTGAGTCTTTAGATCAGGAGTCAGGGACCTGTGGTCCTCCAGATACTTTGGATTCCAACTCTCATTAGCTCCAGCCAGCATGGGGTCAGGGATGATGGGAGTTGTTGTCCAGCAACATCTGGAAGTTTACAGCAGCCTTCCCGAATCTGGCACCCTCCAGATGTTTTTTTAATACAATCCCCATCTCCCCTGACAGTTGGCCATGCTGGCTGGGGATGATGGGAGTTGCAGTCCCAAAACATCTGGAGGGCACCAGATTACCTACCCCTGTTCTAGGGTAAATTTCAATCCCCCCAACTGCTACCTGAAACTGGTACAGTTCCGTAACAGATACATCAATGTGTCTGCTGCTGATTATCAGCTTTGCTTCTGAATCTCTCTCCCTCCTCCACCACAAGGTGAAGGAGGCTCCTGTAAGCAATGGAAATTAGTGTTCAATACTGGCACTAGTGTTCAATAGTTAGAAAATACTAATTTGTAACTGTTAGTAAATGTTTTCATCATATGGTCTTACAATTCCTTGGCAAAATGTATTGCCTCATTTGTTTCAGACAGTTGGCGTCTTATACTTGCACAGAATTCCCATTCAGTTCAACCTAGGCTGCTTAGTTGTTTTGAAAAAAAGTAATTTATCACAGATCTGCCTAATTAATGCTAATGATTCCCAGAATGTTTGTGAGGAAATGCAAAGCAATGTGTTAAAACCAAACAACATTTCCATAAACAAACATGTTAAGAATCCAATGTAATATGCATGTAACACCATCAAGTCTTATTGTTATGGCTCCATTCATCAATAATTCACTTTATTTGCTATTCCACTCCCAAGGTATTCTACCAAGTTCCTCCTGTGTTTGTACAGTACCTAGCTTGTAATTGCATTTGCAACTCTGTGTAGATGTATTGCTACTACTGACTAGTAACTAGTAATTACTATGTGGTAGAAGTGATGATGGTTGTAGTAGTTGTCACAGCAGCCTGCATAAGTCCAGTACTTATGTTTTGGTAAAGGGAAAGGGGAGTAAGCCATGTCAAGATATGATGTATTTCTGGAATATTGAATAATAATGGATTATGAGGATAGAAGTACTATTTGGCCCAGTGGTGACGGGTGCACTTTGGAGTTATATGGATAGGTGGGGGGGGTTGTGTGTGTTTATTTTGGTTTTAATGACCAGTGGTGACGGGTGCACTTTGGAGTTATATGGATAGGTGGGGGAGGGGGTTGTGTGTGTTTATTTGTTTTATATAATGTATGTAATAAAAATAATAGAAATATTTTTAAAAAAAAAATAAGTCCAGGACTCAAGTCATGATGAGTATGAGGGCCAAAGTAGACATAACAAGGCATCAATCCTATGTCTTTTCCTTTCATGAAGAAGAGTGTTCGTGGGTGGGTCCAAAACCGAACCATCTCCTGTGCTTTGCCTCTCTGTGATCTACTGCTTTAAGCAGTTTTATCCCAGCCAATCTCTGATACCGAAAGTAAGACAGTCTGTGAGAAAACTACTCAAAGCAATAGAGCACCATGAGGTCAAGCATGGATAGTGGTGTGAATTTTGTTCCCTTCCCCACAAGTTCCTTTTCACTGCAGAATTTCTAAATGGGTAAAAGTCATGGCTGTGCTCACTTTCTCTATTTACTTCGGGTTTTATTTTTATTAACTCCACCCCCCCGCTTGCTACCATTTCCTGGACTTCATAGTAGGCCTTGAGTCATGATCTCTGCTTCAGATATCTCTGACATTTATGCCTCCTACTCCGCTCTGTTATGAGGTCTTGCTCCATGCAATGAATTTCATCTAAAAGGCATACATGCAGCTTCCCTCCCCGCTGCTCACTTGGCATGCCATAGAGTGCCAATCAGTGAATTTTCTTCGCCCAGTTATCAGATTGTTCCTCCATGGTGTTGAAATGATATGACCTATTTTAGGAAATGGAAAGTCGGTTTGTACACTAGCAGGCACAACTGGAGCAGCTTTGTCTTCTGGATACAAGGTTTTCTTGACTCAAACAGGAATAATCGTACGTAGACAAAAAAAAAAAGGATAGTGGGTAGGGGGGATTTGATGCACTCACTAGGGATGGATACATCTGCCAATTTCAGTTTGTCTGTTTTCCAGTCTTCAGACTGTTCTGGCAGTTTGCAACTTTAAC
This sequence comes from Shinisaurus crocodilurus, assembly GCA_021292165.1. NCBI lineage: Eukaryota > Metazoa > Chordata > Lepidosauria > Squamata > Shinisauridae > Shinisaurus > Shinisaurus crocodilurus. The sequence continues at coordinate 209,115,744 of CM037880.1, read as the reverse complement.
AAATACCCAGTCTGCACAAAAATTGGCGTGCATTTCTCCTAATATACACATTTTTGTACATAGTTTTGCCTAATATACACCTTTTTTTTTTTTTTGCAAGCGGTCTTTCCTTATATACTGCCTTTTTCATCCCCCCCCCACGAATATATGCCCTTTTGTCTACACTTTCCCTAATAGATGCATTTTTGTACACATTTTTGTCTTCAGAGAACTGCATTGCAAGAAAATACCCAAGGATAGCTCTGTTCCAATAAGCATAATCATCCAGGAACTGCAAATCTGGTAAGTTCTTGTCAAACTGCAAACTGAACTAAATTCTCTTCGTCCCTAGGAGGCTGCAGTGCGGAACTTGAGCTGGCACTTCCGAGATCACTGCAACATATATTTGAACTGCCAGCAAGTATTTCATAGACAGCAATAATTTCTTACTGTCTACTGCAGCGAGTGAAACAAATATTCTCCCCATTTATCCTGACCCATATTAGGACACTTTTTGCATCATTTCAGAGGTTTCAACCTTTCTTTCTTCTTTCTTTTTTAACTTCGCGGTGGATTGTACAGCCCCTTATCAGTGCTCATTACGAGATTATACAGTACAGTGTTAAAAGGCCCATCCTGAGAGGCCTTGAGAAGAGATGGAGATGGTGATGGTGGATGGCAATGATGATGATTTATATGCCACTGTGCCTGTTGCAGAAGGTAATGGAAGCTTCACAGAATAATAGAAGCAATGAAAGACAGGTCCCTGTTCCAAGGAGCTTGCAATCTATGGGCAGAATCCAATGGGGTGACCGACTCATGCCCCCACCGACTCTCTTATGTCCCTGTCAATTCCACTGTGTGGAATCAGAATTGTGCTTCCGCTTATATAGTAGTAGGCAATCACTCGTGACCGAATAAGATTGTCTTCCAGGATAAAATTACAAAAAGAAAATTATATAAAGAGTAAATTGTATAAAATTGTGTAGACTGTAGCGATGGGTCCGTAAGTGACTGTGGAGGCCAATTCTAGATTCACACAGCTTCCCACAGTGAGGGCACAGGTTACCAGATGGAAGATGGTCCTGTAAAGGATTCGTTTGATGTGCTTTTCACTTAGCACATTTCTCCCTTTCATCCTTTGCTTCTTCAAAGTCCATAGAACCTTTGTGAAAGGCCAACCTCCAGTTAAAGCATTCATAGGCCAGAGCTTCCCAGTTCTCGATGTTTATATTGCATTTTTTAATATTAGTCTTAAGAACATCTTTACACCTCTTATACTGAGTGACCACCGATATTACCGCTTTCCATCCTTGAGTTGGGAATAAAGTAACTGCTTTGGGAGATGGCAGTCAGACATTGAAACATGACTGGTCCATTGAAGTTGGCATTGAAGAATCATTTTTTCAACGCTAGTAGTCTTTGCTTCTTCTAGTACACTGACATTTGTTCGCCTATCTTCCCAAGTAATTCGTAGGATTTCCAGAGGCAGCGTTGATGAAATCTTTCAAGGAGGTGGAAATGACGTTTATAGATAGTCCATGTTTCACAGGCATACAATAAAGTTGGTAATACAATGGCTTTATAAACCAGCATTTTGGTCTCCCTACAGATATCCCGATCCTCAAACACTCTATGTTTCATTCGAGAAAATGCAGCACTTGCGGAGCTCAAACGATGCTGGCATTTCAGTGTCAATGTTAGCTGTAACAGGAAAGATAACTGCCAAGATAGAGAAAATGATTGACATTTTCTATATTCAGTTGGTAATGAAGACTATGGAGTTGTGCAACATTAGTTGCTTGCTGTAGACATACAATAATGATTACATATTCTTGGAATGCCATCTTAGTTCTACATCAACATGAGCTTTTCACTGGAGACCATAAGCATTGATCCAGGGCCGGCGCTACCGCTAGGCAAACTAGGTGGTTGCCTAGGGCGCGTGGCTGAAGAGGGTGCAGAAACTGCTGCACTCCTCTTCGCTGCCGCCGCCCCCCGCACCGCCTGCTGGGCCGCCCCCCGTCACCACTGGACCCCCCCACCGCCACCACCACCCCGACCCCCCGCCACCTACCTTCTCCAGCGCCGCTTCCAGAGCCCCGCCCACGCTGTTTTGGTGGGAGGAACCAGGACAACAGGGCTTAAACAGCCCTGTTGCCCTGGTTTCCCCGGCCAAAAACAGAGCACGGGGGTCCCATCGCTGTCACACTTCCTCCTCCTCGGAGGCGGTGGCCAGGGCAGGGAGAAGGTAGGTGGCGAGGGGGGGGGCGGAGGTCCGGCGGCTGCGGGTGGTCGTGGTTTGCAGAGCAGGGCTGCTTTGCTCCAGAGCCCCCCCCCCCACGGCACGAGAGGGGGGCACTAAATATAATTTCGCCTAGGGCGCCAAACTGCCCTGCACCGGTCCTGCATTGATCACACCCAGTCCCTACAGTCCATAATATGTCCAGAATCACATGCAATTCCAGCAGTCCCAAAGGCCATTTGTGAACCAACGTGGTGTAGTGGTTAAGGTGTCAGAGTAGGACTGAGGAATCTCTAGTTCAACTCCCCACCTAGCCATGACATGTGCTAGGTGACACTGGGCCAGTCGCTATCCCTCAGCCTAATCCATCTCACAGGTTGCCATGTGCCATGGTAGTGGGGGAATAAGGAGCTCCTTGGAGAAAAGGTGGCATAAAAATGAATGAAATAATTTGATTTCTGCCATCGCTCATCCCGTGTATCTGTGTGGCAGACAGTGACAGCACAGGTTGGGCCACACATTACAAGATGCCATATAGGATGGGGTGCACCTCACATATGACAGCTTATCTTACTTGGGAGATACTTTTGAAAAGCAGTTTGCCACTGAAACCAGAGAAACTAGGCACACAATGTTTTCATAGGAACAGGACCTAAATAATATTGTAACAACAAAAACAAACAAATAAAAAAAAACTGTGTAAAGAATGAAACGGAAGGAAAGTGTGGATCTGCAAATGGCACACACAAACCCCCCACATCATAATAAAACTCAATACTTCTTCCAGTTCCTGCAAGATTTTGCAACAATCCTCCTATGACAATCCATTTTACATTTTAACAATACTTTGAAACCAAAAACATAGCCTTATCACAGCTCCAGGAAAGTTTAAAACAATTCTCCTTCTTTAATTCATTTAAAATGCCACAATGTGAATGTCATTGTTCACAGAAAATCATTCAAGGGCATCCTTGGAAGCAGTGAGAGTTTTCTATTCTCAGCAGACCTTTTTCACTATGAAAAAAAATGATAATAAAGTCTTGGAATATTGTCTGATTTGTCTCATCCAAGCATCCCCTCTTGCATCAGCAGCACAATCCCAGGCACAAAGAAGAGAGGTGATAATGTCTGTTGGTGCTGTGTGAGATCTGATACCACAACCCTTGGAAATGCTGAACTTCAAAGCACTTGAGAAGTTTGTTTCCACGAGAGGGCCAGAGTTCAAGTTTGCTATCAAAAAAAAAAGGCACAGAGAAAGGACACAGTTTGATAAGCTTCACTTGTTAGCCTTCATTTATGTAAGCGTAGGCTGTGTCAGAGAGTTGCTAGCGTGGTTAAGCTGAATGAAAGGATGACTGACACACACATACAGAAATGAGAGTTGTACTGGAGGAGTAGAGGAGATGTATGAATACTTGTCAAAACTGGGAGAGATAGGATCTTGCACTGCAGAGGTCGAAGGGTTTGACATGCCCAGCTAATATATCCCTCAGAAATATGCTGTAGGTGTGTTGCCTGCTTTTTGATCAGTGGTACTTCTCTCTCTCTCTCTCTCTCTTTTTTAATGAGCGGGTGTTAATGGGAAGTGTATTACTGTGCCACTTGGGATGTATGAGAAATCTGTTGCAGTTCATTTTTATTTTTATTTTTTTTACCAAAATTGACCCAGTTAGCACCTCCTGGAATTGAATGCGGACCCAAACACAATCTGCAGTCGAAATCCGTCTGTTTCTGAGCTTGCCATAGGATTAGTGGAACTATATAATGTGTGTGTGTGTGTGTGTGTGTGTGTGTCTCTCTCTCTCACACACACACATATTGAAACAGAGGTCACAGTACAATTTAAGCAGTGTGAAGCCTGATTCCCGCACCCATGCAAGGCCAAGTGTTCAGCCACATGCAACATCATGCATCGATAGTGTGGGGGCAAAGCCTGGGGCCAACTATGAAATCCATTTCCACCGTCTCTCCACACACTTGCTATTTGATCCCCTGCCCCCCCATTTTTACCTAAAGCTGGCAATGCTGGTTGCTATGAGGGCCGCACAATAATTTTTGCTATCCCAGGCAGATTGGCTTGGGCAGGGGTGGTTTTTGGACCTACTCCACAGTGACTCATGGGGTGTTTGTCCAGCCTGAAGTTTATTAGCCACCCCTGAGTCTCTTTGCTCCCCATTTCCTGTTACTCCAAGGAGGTTCTCCTATCCAGGCAGCTGTTTTGAACTTTTGAAATAAGGAACTGGGGACTAGGAACCAATATCAGCCTTGGCTCCTGGCTTCTTCTAGAGAAGAGCATGACCTGGCTTTGAAAATCAGCCTTCTCCAACCAGGTGCCCTCCAGATGCATTGTACTACAATTCCCATCATCCCATGCTAGCATGGCCCCAACCTTCCCCAACCTGGTGCCCCTAGATGTGTTAGACTACAATTTCCATCACCCCAGCCAGCAGGCCTGTTGGTATGTTGGCTGGGGATGATGGAGGTTGTAGTCCAACATGTCTTGTGGGTGCCAGGTTGGAGAAGGCCAACTTAGATTTTAACCTAAAGAGCTCTGCTTGCAAATAGCTCAACTCAGGGGAATTTGTCTGTGCAGCTGTGCCCCCTAGCTCTAAGAGGCTGGTGAGTTGAAGAAATAAAGTCCAAGATGAAGGCTGCAATCCTAGATCCACCTACCTGGGGAAAAGCTTCATTGAACACAGTGGGACTGAGACTTACTTCTGAGTAAACATGTATAGGCTTGCACTGCTAGTGACTATTAGCCCAAAATCATATGAAATCATGAGGATCATCTGTGCTAGATCATTTTTATTTTTTTTTTAACCAGGGATCAGGTTTATGAGGGTTGTTCAACATTTCAGAATGAAACTGCTGATTTGGGGGGATCCTTTCTTAATCCACTACAGTTCCCTTTCAAATAGACTGTGACAGTTTGGCTTTTATATACTTTCTGGGCAGAAAAAGAGGCACCCTCTGCCTATCCAGCTGAATTGTGACAGCAACCCGGCCAGCCAGCTAAAGAATGCCCTTTTGTTATGCTGCCATTAAAACACAGGAGTATCCAATCAGTGGCACAAGGTGGACTTGAATTAAGAGAACAAAGGTGGGTTAAGAGGTACCTGTTGTTTGCAAGGTTCTCAGATTGACTGAGAAAGGAGCCCCAGCCAGGGCTGCTCAGCTCCTTCACCTTTAAACAAAATGCAAGTGGAAACCAACCACCTGCTGGCTCAGCTCACACCAGGGTGAGTCGGAGCCATCAGAGGGATGAGAAGACAAAATCCGGGTGGCGGGTGGCAGAGCTGAGGAAGTTCCTCAAGCTTTCAGCCCCCTAACAGATTCCTCGCACATCCCTATTTTTGTGTAACTGGCTGTTCCATGACGGTTCTCCAGTAAATAGGTCGATTGGTCATAGTGAGGTGGAGCAGTTTTAATTAGAGGATTGGTGAGCAGCTGGAGGCACCTTTAAGGCAGAAAGGGATTTTCAGGACCTACCACCTAGGGTCTTGGAGTAAGGAAAACACCCCTTTTGGGACCTGAATGAGTCACAAATTTAGAGCCTTAGGACTTAGGGGGATGGGACCCAGGAAGACACTCCTCAACACTTACAGGTGTGGGGCCAGAGACTGGGGACAGCTGGTTGGCTGTCTCCTGCCTCACAACCAGGTCAAGCTCCCCCTTCGTAAATGTAATGAGTTGTACCTGCATTGCTGATCACCATTTCAGATTTGGTTGTTAATTCAATAAAGTTCTGCCTCATTATTTCTGGGTTTTGGATGCAAACAAAACCATGCAAAAATAATCAGATATTCTTCCATACAGTCAAATCCAATGGCAATAGAGATAGTTTAGTTCCTTAGATTTTACTGTATCTTCAAATGATCTTGTCCACAAATAGCCTTTATAGCCAATAGGGATAAAGGTATGAGCCCTTTGCTCCATTTCCTGAAGCATCGTTAGATCTTTTACAACCTGGCTTAGTCTAGTTCAGACTGTGATCCCATAGTGACCATGGAGAGGCTCGGTATAGAGATTTTCTCTGAAATTTTGCCTAAGTGAAATACAGAATGAAGTTCCCTTCTCTGCCTGAAACTGCTGTGGGATTTCAGGGAAAGCCAAAAGAATTTCAGTAAGAGCAGCAAAATGAATAAGGAGTGGGAAAGGAAGGAACTGTAGAGGCCTAGTTAAAAGCAGCACTCGCCACAAGTGATGCTTAATGTTGAGAGGATTTCGCTTTCTTGAGTGGGTTCTAACTTCAAAGGCAATCTAAAAACCATTTTAAGGAAATAAATAAATATTGCCAGCCATAGTGGTGTCTCTCTCTTAACTCACCATCACAGTGTGCCACCCACAAGTTGGCATAAGTTATGACTTTGGATGGTCCATGCCTATTTTAACAAGAGTGGATGATTATTTCAATATCCTTGGCTAATTGCTTCTTCCTCTCTCTGATGAAGTATAATTATCTAGCTAATTGCTGGCTAGAGTTAACTGTGTCTTACTTGTAATTTGTTTCCTGGTTTCTTTAATGCAGCTTGCAAGGCCACTTCAGACCTTATAAAATCTAGATCTATTAATTATTGGGAAAGTCCACCTTTATGCCCTGAGCTTTGGTGGGTATCTTTACTACACATCAGCTCTTAATTATCTCCAGCCTCTTTTTTTTTTTTTAACTCTCTCATCTTAGGCACATTGTTGCAGATTGATTTATGACAGGAAGGTACAAATGAACATGATCACAAACAATAAAACCCCTTGATCAACATTCTGATTAAAATTGGTGTTTTGAGAAACATTTGGGATGGGAATCAGATAACATCAGAGATGCAAGAAAAATGAGTCTATTAAACATCTTCAGATGCCATGTTTTTCTTTAAATAAGAGTTGATTAGTTTCATCACAAACATTCATTCACAACTGCACCACATATTCCAATGTGCAAAAAGGGGGGGAGCAAGGTTCAGGGAACGGCCTAAATAAAATATGCAACTTTGTGCCTCTGAGTTCATATTTCTGGTCTGCAGAAATCCAGTTTAAATTTTAAATGGCATCCTTAATTACTTGCTGAGGTCTTTTATATTTTGAGCAGCTTGTTAACACTTTCCCCTTCATTTCATCATCTCCTATGAGACAATTCTTTATTAAATTAAACATTTCACTCCCAGAAACATTTTGAGTGCAGTTGTAATACAGATGGAGGTGTGGGGGTGAGAAAGTCCTAGGAGATGAACAGTAGCCAAAGCAAAGAGGTGCATATTAAATTGCTTTGTAGAATATGCTAGATGGCTTTGCCTTTTTAGCAGTTGCTTTGGGAACAGATTTTTCTAGCACTGTAGATGTTGAAAAGTCACCACCACCACCAAACCCCATAAATCTGAAGTGTACAGCAAAACAATTCTTCCTCCGTCAGGAACCGCTGCTGTGGCACCATTCATATTCTTACTGGGCTGGTGAGCCTCTTCATGTGATGGAGGTGTTGGTGTTATCTTTGAGCAGAGTGTGTGTGAGTTGGGAGAATTAAAATCCTGTCTCTGTGTGCTAGCAGAGGCCTGAAATTCCACACACAGATCTTCCAGATCTCACCTCCCCCCGCGCAGCGTGCAGCGTGTTGTGCCAGTTTCTCCAGCCCAGTCAGCCTTGTTGTCAGACTGCTTCCAGCTTCCCCATTGCAGATTAATCCATGGAGTCAGGAAACACTCTGTAACACCACAGGTCTAATTCTACCTGTTTATTCACTTAGCAAGTGAAAGTTCTACAGAGTATACATTTCCTAGTTACAGTCCATGTGCAGAGTATAAATGCATAGCAAGCATTACATCCAGTGGAGTAAGTTGAGCTTCACTCCACCTCAGCAAAGGCGTTACATTGTTGCAGTAACAAAGTCCAGCAAGAAGAACAAAGGAGAAGAGAGAAAGCAGTCCTGCTTCTCTCTAAGATGGCTTCAGACAGAAAACAAGTTAGCACGTCATCAGATCATACAAACCTTGTGACTAGCTCATATTGCTCCCATGGTCTAGGCTTCCCATGCGAAAAACACGGGAATCTAGAAAGACATAAGAAACTTGTTTACACAGCCATCCCGTTCTTTCCATGTGTAAACAATGTGCTTCTGCTGGTGAAGTGATACATATCACAACAGGAGGAGTGGGAAGCTACCCCATCTCATTCTCTGCATCGTGCAGATAATCTGATATACTTCCTCAGCAAGGAAGTTTGACTGAATGTATATCAGATTTACATGATCTCCATCCCCCATTTTCTTGAAAGGGAGGAAGAATGACTTTAATTTGCTGCTCATTCAGCACTATTCTGGGTCCAGATTTGTCCCCACATGCACACACTTCTAGGACAGGATGGAAATACATGGCTTAAAGGGAGGCGGGAAATGCACATTTCTAAGGCAGATCTGCCGCCTCCTTGCCCTCTTTCGGGAGGGGCTGTGGCTCAGTGGTAGAGCACCTACTTTGCATGCAGAAAGCCCCAGGCTCCTTCCCCGGCATCACCAGGTAGGGCTGGAAAATTTTCTGCCTGAAATCCTGGAGAGCCATTGCTGCCAATGATTGGGCTAGATGGACCCATGTTCTGACTCAGGCCGGATCCACACCCAAAGTTTATTGCAATACTGTATCGCTGCCGTGGCTTGCAGGGCACATGACACACACAGCTTTCAGTGCCGGTCTGGTTTGTCAAGGGAGAGGAAAGCCAGATTGTAACACTAACCAAGCCAGGAACACAAAGTGCCTTGCTTGTTTAGACATTCCTGTTGGCAGGAGAAGCCAAATGGGAGCTATTGAGCCACATGCACTAGCACTCTGGCTTGTTCACAGTTGGACTGGGACTTGGGAGATCCGGGTTCTAGTCCCCAGCTCTGCCATGAAACTCACTGAGTGACTTTGGGCCAGTCACTGACTCTCAGCCTAACCTACATCACAGGGTTGTTGGGATGATAAAATGGAGAGGAGGAGGAATATGTAAGCTGCCTTGGGTTCCTTGCAGGAAAAAAGGTGGGGTATAAATAAAATAAAATAAAATAAAATAAAATAAAATAAATAAATAAATAAATAAATCATCATCTGGGTTTCTGTGACATCTGAACAAGGGCAGGATATCTCAAAGTACTAACTGCAGAGGAGCAGCAACAGAATAGGACTATTGCCTTGGTGTTCTGCTTCAGTGAACTTCCCAGAGACAACTGGTTGGTCATTGTGGGAAATAGGATGCTAGACTAAATGCTCTTTGGTCTGATCCAGCAGGGCTTATCTTCCATTTTGGGGAAAAGTTTGACTATATGTTTTGGGAGAATGACACGGTGCAATCCTCAGCTTCACTATTACAAATGGATGCAAAGCCTCACATTATATAGAATATTAATCTCCTATAAGAAAAACATAGTAGAGGGCATTCTGTTGAGTATAAGAAGGGCAAATTATGTTTTGTGGTCAAATTATGAATGTTGGACAGATGCTTTTCAAAATTACAGTCATGCCTTGGATTGAGAGCATAATTCGTTCCGGAAACATGCTTTTAATCCAAAACACTTGTATATCAAAACGAAATTCCCCCAAAAAAATTTGTACAGAGATTTTAAATTTAAGCCATACTACAGTACTTGTATTGCATGACATCGCTTGTATATCAAGTAAAATTTTTTAAAGAAATATTTAAAAATTTGCTTGTCTTGCAAAACGCTCTCAAACCAAGTTACTTGTAATCAAGGCATGACTGTATAGTGATACTTAAACATAGAACGTCAAGAAGCAATCCTAGCATTGACTAGGCACACCTCCTTGGGGAGCTGATTCCATAAATGGGGTGCCACAACTGAGAAGGCCCTTCCCCTAGTAGCCACCCTTCTAGCCTCTCTTGGAGGGGGCACTATGAGAAGGGCCTCCAAAGAAGATGTCAGGGTTTGGGCAGGCTCGTATGGGACCATGATGGACACAAAGAAAGGTGTTGGTGGCCACAGGCACCACATTGCCTATCTCTGGGTTAAAACAGTAGTTTTCAAACTTCCTGCCTTTGAGGTAGTTTTGAATGGTTCCTTAGCAGAGACAGATTGCTTCTACAGCTGGGATCTCCTACAATTCCTAGATCACAACATAGAGGTACAGCATGGCCATGAAAAGGGGAAGAAGAGTAGATGAAAGAGAAGAAGGAGGCAGCCTCTCCAAGCTGATCATCCACCAGTATTCCACCAGTTCTCTCATTTCATTCTTCTCACTATTCAGGAATATAATGTTACCCTATTTGAGCACATTGAATATAAAATGGTAATTGGAAAAGAACCCTGCATGCATCCACATTCATGGTTGCTTTTTCAGCCACTTGTTTCCTTCATCCATGGCAGTGAGATGCTACCATGAAGAGGTAATGCTTCCAACAACATATTTCTATGCAAATTTCCACCCTCCCATGTAATGGAGTTAATATCAGTTGGCTTGAAATCTACCTGTGAACCAAAATGTAAAGCCTGAAGTTAATGAAATAGAAAATGGAATTGCATGAAAGCTAAGGCATGGGACGCTGATGTTTAACATTCTGTCATTGTCTCATACTGTATGAGAGCTTTATTCAAGCTATTTTAAATTAGTCACCTGGAATGCAAAAAAAGGAAAAGAAAGGTATTTGACGGTCAGCAATGTGACAATTCTTTCAGAGGTGTTTGCTTGTGAGTTCTTCATCCTACACTGTTTACGAGTGGAGGAGAAAAACACACAAATCACTTCCACAAAAAGTGGATAACTTGAAACTGCGTGTGTGTAACAATACTTAGCTTCATAGAGCATATGGCAACTATCCTAAGTATTATCCTAATACTGAAGATGGAACAACATGGCTATAATAGCCAGCCACTAGTTTACTGACAAACTACCTTTACATCAAACACAAGGTTAAATGTACATGCTGACAACTGTTGTTTAGCAAAAGCAGCTGTGGGGGAATCTGTTCTGGATCAGGACCATCATGGTGTACTGGAAAGTGAGGTTTAGCCCTTTTGCCACCGCAGTGTTTTCCCATTGATAATCACCCTCCAACATTCCCTCAGAGGGAATCCTAAATAATTCTGATACCTCAGCAGCATTTCTCAGGGATATTTGCTGTTGCTGTTGTTGTACATCTCCCATTATATCCCATCAGTAATAGAAAACCTACTCGGTATGCCCAAAAATTTCAAGAGCAAACTCAACAGCATTCTGAAATAAGTATTTGGAACTTAGTGCACAGAACAAGAGGCATACACTGATGATTTTCTGGATGAGGTTTTCTCCACCTCTTTATACTCTTAGACATTTGCCATCCATGAAAGAAAGAAAAAACATAAATACCTGAAGAAACAGAAAAGAGCTCTTCAGCCAGGTATTTCTGATTGCTGGTTTCCACTTTAAAATAATTGGATTTCAACAGAACATGCTAGAGTTCAGTCATATGCAAAAAAAGTTATCATAATCATGAAGGAGCAAATCTTATATCTGAAGTAGTATATGGATTTATATGTTTATTTATTTATTTTTCAAATGACTGCTCCATCAAGAGCCAAAACTGAAAAACTCATTTAAAATGAACATAACTTCAAGTAAACCTAATGGAATGGAGTACTGTAAGGCATTACTTATCGTAAAGGATGACACTCATTTCAGCAGAGTCTATATATTCATTCACAGGCAGATAATGCATAAATCCCCTTTTCAACACTGCAGAAGAAGTACAACAAACACAAGAAACATGATTTGCTCTTCCTGTTTGAACTCTTGTTATAATGGGTGAAAAGTTTCAACATTGTGGGCGTGGGCAGTTGGGAGGAGAAGAACCGGAGTTATCATATTGCCATGTTATTTGCAAACTAAAATTGACACATGTCTAAGTAGTTCTTAGAATTCTGAGTCAGCAGAATTGGGAATTGCAGAAAAACTTCTGTACGGTTGCAGTCTAATCTGAAATGCCTGTAAGTCTCCAAACTCAGAGGATTATGGCATCCTATGCAGGGTGGGGACGTGGCAGAGGTGATCTCCTCCCACCCTGCAAGTCATCACACAGGCCTGTGGCTCACGCTGGCTCAGTTTGTCTGAGCGTGGAAAGCTAAGCAGGGTCAGGCCTGGTTATTACTTGGATGGGAGACCCCTCCTCTAGTTTCCTGCATTGAGCAGGGGGTTGGACTCGATGGCCCCTTGTAGGCCCCTTCCAACTCTATGATCCATTAAATCCATCCATGAAATCCATGAAATCCATCTAGATGGCCGATTTCAGCCATCTAGCTGCAACGATTTGGACAGGGAGGGAAGGATGCTGGAACCCCACCATCATAGATCATATCTTGGTGGTGCCAGGTTCCTCCCCTCCCCAGCTCCCAGGATGCCCCTTTTATACCTTCTCCGAGATTGATTTTATGACCTTGGAGAAGCAGCCAGTACAGTCCTTTCTGTGCTGGCTGTAAGGGGGAGCTGAGCACGCCGGCTGTAAGGGCGGGAGGGGATCCAAGCATGGATCCCCAGCTCTGAGATTGAAGCTCTGTCTCTGGCCTCGGACGGATGTGGGAATCTGAAGTATCCTGTGGCCCCCTAGACACTGTCTAGGCAGCATAGGATCGCTCTGCCTGCTGCCAGGTACCAGTGCAATGAAACTTCTCTTTGATACTACTTGACATTTCAAGGACAAATAGACATTTCAAGGACAAATATAGCCCAGTCCAGGAGAAAGATTCTTGAGGAGTTTGATCTTGTGAATTCTTATATGAACTGACCTGACTCACATTTCCCGGACTATTGTGTGGACTGGAATTTACGTAGTTATCCAACAGTTTACCGTTTTCTCACACCCTGAATGCTTTGATGAAATTGTTGGATCAACACATGTATCAGAATTGTGTCGTTTCAGAGCTGTTTAGAAATGTATATAATTTTAGAGAGAAAATACATTTAGAAATAGTATTTCAATGCACATTTTCATGCAGATTTATTAAAACTAAAAATGTAAATTAATGCAGTAGCAGGATGGAGAGGACTTATGGATAAACACATGCAAAAGGGATACAGACCAGAAATAGACGTATTCACTGATCCCTAGCCATAAGCTCCTTTTCATCCACCCAAGCAGTCAACCTGCCAGTCAGAAGGTTTACTTGATACGGGAGGATATTGATGCTGCAAGGCTTAAGGTTCACCAGAATTTAGCTCCAAAACTTGTTTTCCATGCCATGCCTCACTCAGGCCTGGAATTGTTAAACAATAATAAAAAGAATAGTGTCTAGATTTGACCATGAGCAATAGACTTCTGACAACCACTAGTGGGTAATCAGTACTAGCTGAATATACATTGTTAACCATTACCTTCAACCCCTAAAAGCAAAATAAAAACCATGAGCCCCAGCTTCTTTGCTTTGAAAGCAAATGTTTTTTAGAAGTTCCAGGATTCAGGGACAGAGTGGTTAAAAGAGAGCATCTCAGAACATGTGCGGAGTTCTCTTTATTTTATCACTAAGTAACCACATTTTAAAAATAAGCAAAACAACACTGGCTTAGAGACGAAGTTAGTTTTATTTATTTATTTTTATTTATTATATTTAATAAATTATTATATTATATATATAGTTGCACTTTAGTTCCCATTGTAAGCAATAGGATTTCAGTTAGCCATGGCTAATTTTTCTCATTAATTTCAATGGAGGACCTAACTAACTTCATCTGGATCCAGCCCATAGGCTTTCATGACAAGACGTAGGGATGTGTGCAGAGCTTGATAGGGGGATGGAGGTCTGACGAACTCACCAGGCTCGACCCCCTGAGCTCCACTCAGCCTACCTGCTTCCCCAGCTCAACTCACGTTCTTGCGAGCCCAGCTGGGGAAACGACTTCCGGGTTCCTGGCGCTACGTTTTTTACATAGAAAATGGCATAAGATACGTTAAAAATGGCCACAATTTGCACAAGTTATGCAAATCCTACGCCATTTTCTATGTTAAAAAAAACATAGCTCCAGGAACCCGGAGGTCAGGCGAGCGCCTCGGCTGGTGCTCGTTTTCGGCCTGGCTCGGCAGCTGTGGCAGCAGCGCTAGCCAAGTGCACCGCAATGCGAGTTGGGTGGTGGGCAGATCGCCTACCCCTACAAGAGATTACAGTACAGCTTGATCCGTGCCAGGTAGCGATGTTGGAGAAATCCACGACAAATCCAAAATGAGTTCAGATTTCTATGAATCTGACCGGCGGATTCCACAGGGGACCGGCTTTTTCTGAGTCGTGCAGAACCTGCGGACTTGCGGATGGTTGTTGTTGGGGTTGTTTGCTTTTTTTTTAACCTTTGGAGGAGAGTTGCACTAATGTGCATTTGCAAACAGGAATGAAATCCTTGTACATCCCTTAAAAAAAAAAAGAATCCGTCAGTGTGTGGACAATGGAACGAAAGATGCCTGATAATCCGTGAAACACAGACGGAACGGATTTAACAAAATCCATACATCCCTAGACTGCCAGGACACTCTCCCCACACACACCAAACATCTCTGGAGGTGGTTACACAGCCCCAAAGGTGCCGTGGTTCCATTAAAGAAGCAGAACAGCTGCAGGCAGGTATGTGGCAGTGGAACATCGAGGGGTAAGCGAAGAACCTCAAATCGTGCGCAAAAGGCCTTCCTTCAACAGTTCTCACATTCTCGAACTGGGCAAAATGGAAGGGTGACTTCCTAGCAGAAGGTAAGCATCTGGGGAGACTAGAGTTCTGGCGCTTCTCTCCTTTCAGAAATTATACACCCCATAGCAGAAGTCTGGCATGCCAGAGTAAAGCTACTGTGGGCATGTGTGTAATTGACCCAGCAAACAGCCAAAGTCACCTTCTGCCTGCCATTAAGAATGCCATTGCATGTCTCCTGGAGGGGCTACAGTTCTAGCCTGCATGTAGCCCAAGCCAAGGCTTTCGGCACAGGGCAGATGCCATGGCAGCATCAAAGGCAAAGATCCCAGTGGCTGCCAGGAAGCAGACATGGGGCTCAGCTCCACCTTGCCAGATGGAGGAGGCCAGGGTTGGTGCCAAGCATATGTGCTGCAGCAGTGAGCTGAATATATCTGATGGGGAAAGAGGGCTTATGCTTCCTGGCCACTGTGTTGCCATGGCAAAACAAACAAAAGGACCACTTCAACCTTTTCTTTGGTTGATTGATAGATTTCTTAATCTAGCATTAACTCTTACACACACACACACACACACACACACACACACACGTGCGCGATCACCAGCAGGAACTAGGAGGAGGCTGTGTTTTGTTTTTTGTTTTAATTTGTTCCATTGTCCTGATGTGATAGTAAGGTAGTTAGAGGGAACTGAGTCTGCCAGAGACAGCCAAAAAATCGGGATGGGGGAGAAATGAGTTCAGTTTACATTTTAATATGAACTTACCAAATTCCACACTTTCAAACCACTAAGTGAACCAAATCTCAGTTATCCTTTGAAATGTTCACTTCTTTGAATTTTGCAACAGAGATCTCCAGTCAAAGAAAAATGCATACAAACATGCACATTTCCATTAGGGAACATAATGTGCAAAAATGCATTATATTAGGAAAATCGCTGGCAAAACCTGTATATTATGCTAAAATGCAAAAAATGCATGCATCAGGAGAAATGTGCACAAAAATACTTATGAATTTCCATACAAACTTTAAGAAAAAGTTCTCAAAGTTTGAGATGAACCGAACTTAAGACTAGAGAAGTTCTCAAAGTTTGAAGTGAACCAAATTTAAGATTGGAAAACTGGAAAACTGAAGGAAAACAAAATTGACAGATCCAGCCACCATAGGGAAACAAAATGGAAAGAAAATGCCTTTTCCTCTGTGGATAAGAAAACACTCTACTGGTCACCAGATAAATAAACAAAAAGGAATATTTTCTTGAGTAGGTGGGTGGAGGCTGCCAACAGAGGGTGTGGGCCAGAAGTCAGACAACAAATAATTCAGCTTTCCAGATTGCCCAGAAGTTATTTTTCAAGCTGCCATCCTAGGCACATTTACCTGGGGGTAAACCCCATTGACAGCAAGGGGATCACAATGTATTGGATCACAGTTTTGGGATTGGACAAAGAATGTTAACAGCCATTCCTCAATGGAGCTAAAGGCTGGGAAATAGTTGGATAATATTTCTCTAGAATATTTTGACTGGGAGAACTCACCAGAGCCCAGAGAAGGTGACTTATCCCGTGCCCATCCCCAATCTGTGTGTGTACATTTGAGAGAGAGAGAGAGAGAGAAGGAACTATAGAAGCATTTTTGGGTCAGAGACAGAATGAGAAGGGAAATACACACACACAGAGAGAGAGAGAGCAGTTGAGTTTAAGGCACCTAGTGGGGTGTGGGTGCCTTTCTCTGTTGATCCGATGTGAGATAGTGGGTCTGATACCTCTTAAGAGCATGCTTATGCTGTTTGCCTCCACCTACGCTCAATTAGCCTATTTGTAAAATAAATCAAATATTACAGAAAGGCAAACAGCATAAATCACCAGTGATCTCTTCTTCAAAAGGAAGCCAAACCCTGATAAGTACTGTCCATGAATGTGGTCTATAAAAACAGAAGCAAAACTGTCACCACATCATCTGAAGAACTGCAAACAACTGTGAGTAAGGAATGGCAAGCGCACAATAAATGCCTCATGAAGAAAAGCTCTATGTTTTACAACTTTTATTCCTTCTTCATTGAGGAGGCCATCCTTTCAATTACCACCTCTGGTTCTCTGCCAGGCCAGGACATTTTGCTGCCTGAAGGGGAGCAGAAATTAAGCCTGCCTAATTCCTAATCCTAACACTAATTCCTGCCATCATTTATTTGCAGACACACCAATGGTGCTGCCTGAAGCAAGTCATTTCACCCTACCACATGGCAGGGCTGATCTTGCTCTGGTTCCTTTGCCTTTCCTTTTGCTATTTCCATGAAGCTTGGACTCTAAAAGACTTGGGTTGGGCTGCCTCTGCCCCATGGGAGGGGACAGGCCACACCAATTCCCAACAGGGTGGACATGCGACAGTCCTCTATTTGAAGGGCTGCGAGACGACTGACCTCTATTTTGAAGGTGTCCTCTTATATGAAGGGCTGACCAGTTCAAGTTCAGTTTAAAGATCAAAGAACCATCAGAAGGAAGAGCTGAGCCTTGAAGTTGCTCATCAACAGCACCAGGAGAGCAGACTGAGCAAGGCATACAGGTCACCTGGCCACAGCCTTCCACACTATGCTGAGGTGTATTGCATTTCTATTTAAATTTCTATTTAACTATTTCTAAATTTGCATCTATACATATGCAAATCAGCAAATGCAAATTTTATTCAAATGTGTGTCCAGGCCTGGCTAGAAGGAGCAGGAGAGAGGTAGTTTAGGGGGTCATTTAGGGGTCCTCCAGACCCTGGCGCCTTGCAGTCCAGCCCTGGCTGTGCCACTGCCTTTGCAGTTAACACCACATCTAATGTGGCCACAACTACAATGGCACAAATAATAATTCAAAGATGTTGGTTAATATCTATTCTGCTGAGAGTGAGATATAACAACATCCTTCTCAGATTCAGGTTGGTTAATCGCCCAGGGTGGCCGGTTGCCGGCCAGATGGGCGATTAATAAATGTAAATAATAAAATAAATAATGGTGAGGAAAACTGAGCAAAAATAGAGAGCAAGGAGGTACTCCAGAAAATTACATATATACTAAGTGCATCCTTTCATTACAGGCATTTCTTTGTTACATATTGTCAGAATAACTAGAAATACAGAACAAGTCAATGGGCTTTTCTAGGATACAGTCTGAAAGCCAAATAAAAAAAGGTTTCGTGAGACCTTATAACACACCAGAGATATATTTCTCATGAGCTTTGCAATATATCCGATTAAAACAACTTTAGGTGGTAAACAATGTGAGCTGAAGAAGGCCTTTCAACCCTTTTTTCTAATGTGTCAGGCTGTGGGGAGGATAAAAAATGCAGGCTTCAGTATAAATTACTGAAATGGAAGTTTTATTAATAGCAGAGTTCAGATACATTGGCTCATAATGATAGCAGGCCTCTCAAAAGGACTGCAACAACAAAAGCACTCCCTGTCACAGTAGGTAAAGCTGTACAGTTGCCAGGAAAAGAAAGAGAAATTAGTTTTCATTGTAATTGGCTCCCTTGTCCATATTGCTTGGTCTCAGGGGGGTGGGGGGATAGAGAATTTGGAGGACCACATGCTGTAGTGCCTTGTGATCATCTCTGCATTTAGGAATTTGCTGTAGTCACGGTAGTAGATATTTACTTAGGGATAAGCAAGTTGCCTCTGTTCCACTCCTTTACTGTTCCTTTTGTTTGCTCTGCACTGTGCTCCTCGGTCCCCTCTCCTGCATTCTGATTAACTAGGCAAATTATCTAGCATTATTTCTCAGACTAAAGCACACACGGTGTGCCACAGCTTGTAGTTCCTTCAGCTAATTTGCATTTCTTTTTTCCTCTGGGCTACCGGTGTGTACGTACACCTCAATAAAGCACTACAAAATAGCCATCTTGATATGATGGTACTGGTACTCATTATTAGGGATGAAGAGAATGGAAAAGTTCAAGTTTCTAACAGTTCCAATATTCTGACCTCTGGTTAATTCCATTCCAGTAGCATTCCATTCAGAAGTCCAGATTTCAGATTGCTGGTGGCAGAGTCGTTTGATTCTGTGGTTGTCATGATTCCACAAACCCTGGCGAAGGCTACAGTGTTTCTTCTTTCTACTCAGCCAAACTGTACCTTCAGGGAGAGGTGAATGAGATGGTTGATTTGCCCTCAGTGAACCTTGTTACTGTTGCCATAGCTGCAGAAAGAGTGTACATCCCTTTGTCCTGCCACTGCCCGCTTCCTATGTTTGCTTCTGCTGCCCCTCACTTTTGCTGAAAGAGGAATATTTTATCCTCTACCATGTGGGTTTGACCACTCATTTAATTTTCCATCCCATGACAAATAACAGCTTGGGGGCTGCTGATTTTTTTTTTTATTATCAGGAAGTAAAGGTTAAACCCTCTTCAGCACAGTCTGGATCCTGATCAGTGCCCCAAATAGCTACTATTTATAGTGGGAGGGGAGAATACATGCACAATGTTAAATCATGTGTTTAATGCCATATTATCAATGCATATGTATGCATCGGAAATGGGGGAGGGGAGATACATGGATGAATGAAAGGAACTGAAAGCTGCCCGTGGCAGAACAAAATGGAGGATTCCTAATGCACCCACAAACAATGTCAGGTAATCCAGGAGAAATTTGGATTATATTTGCGTTGCCTTCTGTGGGACTATCCATCTGTCCTGACAAGGTAGCTCAATGTGACCCAGCAAAGGTTTCTGTGAAGACTGAGGGCTTATATCAGAGGTGGGCAACATGCAGCCTGCAGGTCACATGAAGCCCCCACAGCCCCAGTGTGCCCCTTCCCGCCACCACCGAAATTTAGGGGTACCCCTAAAATTCTTTAAAAAAAAAAAAAAAAAGGCATGTGGATTACTGCTACAGAGTGCCCAAAAGCTCAAAATTAATTTGTTTACAAGTTATTTTTGACCCTTTTGGCACTCCATAACAGCTCCAGATGCCATTGTGTGTTTTTTAATCCCACCCCCCATTTTTGGCAACCCTCAGGGCGTGTGACACATGGGGAGTCTCTGAGTGTCTGAAAATGGGTCCAGGACCTCCTGAAATTGCCCACCCCTGAATATACTTACTGACCCTGATTCACCAGTTACTGGATCTGTTTCTTCATTGGCTAGAGTTGGGTCTTCCTCCTCCTCCTGAGTAGTCCCTTGCTCCCAAGTAGACTGTGAAGGAAAGATCTTCTGGCAGCCAGACAGGTTTTCCAACAATGACTCTGAGTGTCCCACCTGGTCTGTTGATGCTGGTGTTCTGGAAAGCCATTTAATGAGCAAGGAGAGCCAAGAACCACAGTAGGGCTGGAGTCAAATGAGTTCCTTGGGACCTCAGGCAGGACATCCCTGCAGCAGGACTCCTCAGGTTGCCCCATTTAATGCCCCAATGTCTTCTGTGGGAGTGAGGAGTCCTGAGGTATCAAAATCATCATCATCCTCCCCCTTCCCCCTCCTCCTCCTCCTCCAAAGAGGTCTCCCCTTGACTTAGACACTATCCCTCAGCCAGCTAACTAACCTTTAGAAAGAGTTTGGAGAAACCATGGCAGATTTGTGTTCATCTTCTTGTTGACTGCGTAAACATGGATGGTTGTGTAATGTAATGGTAAACTGGGACTGTAGGTAGTTGTTGTACTGCAAAACAGTACATGAAGAGAACAAAGAAACCATAAGAACATAGGAGCACAAGGTCCTCCTCCATTGGACCTTCCAGGTGACATGTAAAGTCACCCTATGAGAATGTCCATTTCCCACTGCTTTGTGATGGCAGTTGTGATAGGAAAACAGCCCTAAATTGTCAACCACCTCTAATCAAAGTTCCAGCCTTCTGTGTATTGGTTTTAAAAGGCTATTTGATAGCATCGCAGAAGTGATGTAGAGAGTAATATGAAAGGACTTAGGCAAGAAATTTATTAGCAGTATCTTCTACACCATAACAATAATAAAAATCATAAACTGGAGGCATCAATGAAAATGCAATTGGCAATGAAACGGGAACAGGTCGTGCGTAAAACAATTGTAAAAAGAGAGAGATAGAACTAATGCATAGTTACAATGCTGCATGCTGAGTAAGTCTTTGTACGTTACAAAATAATTTCCACACAGATCCAGAGTAAATCACTTTCTCTGCTTGCAAAGCAGTGGAAATCACAAATAGTTGGTGGTTTTTTAGGAACTACACTTTTGTAAAACTAGTTTATAAAGAATAACTTAATACCTACTACTAGTTGTCTTTGCCATCAGGTGGGAATGCATGGGAAGGGGTAGGGAACCTTGTACCCTTCAGATGTTTTGGACTACAGTTCCCACCATCCCTTCCATTGGCCATACCGGACTGATGGAAGTTGTAGTCCAAAACCTCTAGAGGGCACCAGGTTGCCTACCCTTAACATGGAGGACAGAGACCAAGCATGGGGAACCAGGAATCTCCTCCAGACTGATGTTGTTGGTCTGCAATTCCTGTCACCCCTGATTTTTGTTGGTGGGGGCTGATGGGAGTTCAACAACATTTGAAGAGCCATAGGTTCCTCACCCCTGATATTGATCGAGATGAGGAGTCAAGTTGAGGTGATCCTTCTTGAACTTGGTTACTATACATCTAAGTCAGTGGTGTGCAACTTTGGTAGGTCTGGGAGGTCATTTCCCTCCTGAATCTACTGGGGGCTGCTACCCTCCCTGCTGCCACCACAGTTGCTGCTACCAGGCCACCAGTTTTGCCCTGTTGGCAAAAAGGTATTCCCCCCCGCTTTACAACAAGCCCAAAGGGATTGGGCACCTTGTTAGGAGGCAAAATTGTGCTCCCGGGAAGCTTCTGGTAGCAGAGTTCTGCTTCCCAAGAAACGTGTTTTTGTCACTATTTTGTGACATTTTGGTTGGTCCTCCCAATAAAGGTATTGCATAGTCATAGATTTTGCATTTAAGATATTTTAAATATATTTATTAGCCCCCTTTTTAATGCCATATATCCAACAAACTTCTTTTCTTAGGTGAGTTTATTTTTAACGATACATAAACTTCTTTTGGAAGAAATGATAGCACAAAGAAATAAATGGAAGGGCAAAGAGTTTTATGTTGTTTGTGTGTTCATGTGTGCAGTGCTTTTTTGTGCTTTTTTAATAACTGGAAAAACTGTACAAAGAATTAAAAAAAGAATAGTGAGGTGACTGTCTCAGCATGTCTCATACTGAAGAAAATGGCCTTGATACAAACAATCCCATAAGCTCACACAGCAGGGCTTTTCCCTGTAAATTGCAGCCCACTAACTCTACACCAGGCTAAGTTCCCCTGTGGCCTTCTAAATTGAGAACCCTTAAAATGAGGCACAAGAGCCATTAGGTGTATGAGAGCTGTTGAACTGGAGGCACTGCAGTGTCCGAGTTGGGCAGGCAGAAGGCCGATTATCGTTAGGGTATGTGTGGCAAGGCAGTCGCTAAGCAGGCAAGCAAGCTGGAAAGCAGGTACAAACAGTATGAAAACAGCTCCATTGTCACTCAAGGGGACACGCTGGTCTGATTAAAGTAGCAGCCCAACATCTGAGGAACAGTTGAAAACTTATTCATCCCCTAGGTCAATGTTGGTGCTTTTTAGCTAAGAAATCAAGGCAACATGATGGAGGCATATGGAATTTACCTGCGTGGAGTGGAGAGAGTGGATAGTGAGAAGTTTTTCTTCTTCTCCCACAATACTAGAACTGATGATGATGATGATGATGATGATGATGATAATAATAATAATAATAATAATAATAATAATAATTTATTATCATGGATAATAAGGATTCCAGGCAGATGGAAGGAAGTACTTCTTCACACAGCACATAGTTAAACTATGCAATGCAGTTCTGCAAGGTGTTGTGATTGCTACCAGCTTAAATGGTTTTAAAGGGGAATTAGACCAATTCATGGAGGATAAGGCTACCAGCCATGATGGTGGCCAGGGGAGGCTGGTGACACTCCTATGTCAGTGGGGCTCCTAATCCATTGCAACTTTTATTCTGAGCTTTATAGGAGCTCTCCATGGAGCTCCATGGTGGTGAACCTCTTTTGGGGATGGAGTAAAGCACCGTGGATAGCTCCTATAAAGCTCAGAATACAAGCTTCAGTGGATAAGGAGCCCCACTGACATGGGAGTCACCCTCCTCCCCTGATGGCAGCGATCTGCTACCTCCAAGGCCAGATGCTGCATGTCTCTGAATACAAGTCGCTGGGAGACAATAGTGGGAGAGGGCTATTGTCCTAAAGTCCTGTTTGTGGCCTTCCCATTGTGATGTGGTTGGCTCCTGTGGGAACAGAATGCTGGACTAGATAGGCCTTTGGTCTGTTCCAGGACAGCTCTTCTGATGTCCCCGTGACAACTACTGAGGTCATAAACCATTATTCCTTCTTCTGTCCAGTTGCATCTGCCACAAACGGGTATATTTGTGGCAGATCGCAGGCCAATGGTTCCCACTTTTGACAAGCTGTCATATGCTATATCCAGTAAAATGTCCTTGTCTGGATGTCAAGGGTTGCTAGTTCTAATCCCTGAGTCTCCGGTCCCCACACAATCATCATGGGGTAGGGAAAGGTTTCTACAGTTCTTTGAGAACATTTTTTAAAAAAACACCAAACATCATGCCAATTTTCCTCCAAACAACCTGGCCAATTACAGCTCCTATATTTCTTGCCACAGATGTGTTCATAAATAGTAACATTCGAAAATAGCATTCCAAACCAGCTGTGCCTTAGGGCCAAAGCAGATGTTCATTTTTGCTCTACAGTAGGCACAGGGAGGTGGGACACTTTAACCTTTTCCCCCACCCAGGATGGGCCCAGTTTGGATCAGCACCCCACCCCCAGCCCCACCCCCGTGCCTGCAATTTCTTTTGCAAAATAATCAATTCGCTTTATGCTAACTATGGCTCTAAAGGAATATTTCCTCAGACCTTTGTTTTGTTACCTGTACTACATTTTTTTTCTCCTAAGTACATAATTGTTTTTCATCCCCCATCTGGGAGGGCGTGTGCATGTGTGAGAGTGTGTGAGAGACTAAGAGATTCCTTTTTGTTTTGCTTGTTTATTTCAATGAATGAATATAGCTCTTTGAAGAGTCTTACCTTTTCTTCTTTGCCGTGGGCCGGGGGGTGGGGGGAATGCCCTTTTATAAATTTGGCATTTGCAGTTCCGAACAGCTCTTTGGTAACAACTCATTACCTCAGATAACAACATACAAGATGACCATGCCCACTGGTTCAGAAGCAAAGTAAAACAAGAGAGCCGCATCTAACTGGATTAAATCACTGTTCCATTGAAGGGAATGCAAATACGTCTTATTTTCACCAGCTGGGGAGGATCTGGAACAGAGTTTTATATGGGTGCACCTAAGCATTCCTACAAATTAAACACTTCAGGCTAAACATTTCCAGTGTATCCCCATTAAATCCTCGTATCATGCGTAAAAGTAATATCATTTCTGAAAAGAGATTATAACAGGGAAAGTATGTGATACGGCAGCCAATTTTACAGTGTTATCTATCATTCTTGTTCTCCTTTTTTTTGCAATTGCATTCAATTCACACTATGTACATGACTTCCAAGAGATCTAAATGTCATGCTTTGATTGGGATTAATTTAACATGTTGGGGGGATATCGAGAGTTCTGTAGCCCCATCGGCAGGCACACTTAAGGCACATTAGTGATGCTGAAATTGATCTCTTTTACTAGCTTTTGTTCTTGCTCAGTTAGAAGGCACTTAACGAAACCATATTTAGACCTTCCAATATGCAAACATTATTGTATGCTTTAAGAAGATCGATGAGATATGGGCACCCTATCCCACAGATCAGGCCCGTACAAATTTGGGCCCATTCCACTGAATGCAAACCACCACCATAACTTGTGGCCTACCAAGTGCCCCACCATTTTTGTTACACTCGTAGGTAGTCATCAAAGATAGAAAGTTTACTGAGCCCTGTTTCTTTGTTTTAATCCTTACTCTAGGGATGATTGGGAAGCATACAGCTGGTGGGGGAAGGTCATATCTCCTCCTCTTGAAGAGTACTGGGCCCAGTCTGAATCAGGGGCATGTCAGCTATGTAATTAATGTAATCTGTAGTTTGACCCTGATTCTGCCTAATTCTGTGGGCAGGAAACTGTTCAGTGAACAAGACTATGGATTATACCATTCTTCTTACTATTGGAATACTGTCTACAGTTCTGGTCACCGCACCTGAAAAGGGTCATTGCAGACTTGGAAAAAGTGCAGAAAAGGACAACCAAAATGATCAAGGGGCTGAAGCAACTCCCCTATGAGAAAAGGGTAAAACCTCTTGGACTTTTTAGCTTAGAAAAAAGGCAAGTAAGAGGAGACATGATAGAGGTATACAATACTATGCATGGTGTAGAGAAAGTGGATAGGAAGACATTTTTCTCCCTCTCTCATAATACTAGAACCCGGGTCATTCCATGAAGCTGATTGGTAGGAGATTCAGGACAAATAAAAGGAAGTGCTTCTTCACACAGCACATAGTAAACTATGGAATTCACTTCCACAAAAGGTAGTGATGGCACTAATTTGGATGGCATGGCTTTAAAAAGGGATTAGAGAAATTCATGGAGGAGAAGGCTATTAATGGCTACTAGTCCTGATGGCTATATGCTCCCTCCAGTATCAGAGGCAGTATGCCTATGTACACCAGTTGCTGGGTAACATGTGTGGGAGGGTGCTTGTGGGATTTCTGTGGGCAGTTGGTTGGCCACTGTGTGATCAGAATGCTGGACTAGATGGACCCTTGGTCTGATCCAGCATGGCTCTTTTTATGTTCCTAGGGCAAACACTTAATTATTCTCTGTTGCCCCAGAAAGCAGTTCTAGATCTAGTGGGCTTAAGTTACAGGAGGGTAGAATTCAGTTGAACATTAGGAGAAGGAGATTGACAGTAAGAACAGTTTTACAATTGAACCAACTGCCTAGAGTAGGGATGAGTGTGAGGTGCCAGAGACGTACATCACTTTTTACATCTCAGATGGCGGAAGCTTTATTTCTAAGTACTCCACTCAGAAAGTATGTCTTCATTATGATGATAATCCCAAATGACAGATACAAGGCACCTGCCAGATAGAACACATCTTTCCATGAACAACTCATCCCGCATAACAACACCTCACTGTGCTGGCTTTCCTCTTTTATGTGGCACAGAGATTGTAGTGTAGCATCAGTTCTGACCTTAAATCTTTAAAAGTAGAATAATAAACCACTACAGAGGGACAAAGCTGACTGAAACAAGCTACTGCTCCTGTTCAGAAATGGCCAAATAAATACCCTGCTTAATTCCAGCTTCTTCATCTGGCACTTGCATGACAACCAATTGTGAGCTGAAGATTGGTGCAAAATATTAAGATTAATTTTGGCCGCAGGCAGGAAGGGAGCTGGGTGGGAGAAAGGGACCAGAGCGGAAAAGCAGGCCACAACCTTATTGGTTAGAGCTCACCAGTAGCACAGCAGGGCATATGCTGTTTTTGACAACTGACATACTGTCAGGAATGCATGACCCAGAAATGCACGGTTAAACATTGGAAGGTTGGAAGCAACAGCCACAGGCTCCTGTCCAAACAATGGACGGCATGGTGATGGCATCAGTTTAGACCATGCCCCATACATCTGAGAGCCCTTCTTTGTGTTAGGGAGTGGGAAGCCCACCCCCCTGCTCCTCCCTTGACTAAGGATCCTGCAAGATGCCCCAGTTCACAACTGTGATGTAGGCAGCAGACCTCAAAGGGAAAATTAGAACGAGTAGGTACTCAAGAGACTGTGATCAGGAAGGCAGAAACTGTACAATCAGTGAAACCAATTGTGACACTGGGTAAACTTCTTTTTCAGCCCCATTAACTGGTGGCTAACACAACTGTGTAGCACTTTTCAGCTTGGCTTACAACAGCAAAGTGACACAGGAAAAAAGGGTGGGTCGATGGGCAGGCCAAAAACGCAATGGCTGGGCTTGTAGAGGCCCTATTGTAGAGGAAAATAATGGATCAGAAGGGAGAAGTTCCGTCATTGATTCAGTTTGACCAGTCATTGCTCCTGTTCCTCCCAGGTCCTAACCTGATTGGCCAATGGGAGGATGAGGACCATTGTGCTGAGGTGCAGGCAAAGCTGGCCACCTTGAGCATGGAGGTCCTTCTGCCCCACCACCCTTCAGTGCATGGCAAAAAGTGACACACACCCCAATCAAGGAGAGATCCACCCTTATCACACAGAATGAAACACCTGAAACTTCATTCTCATGTCCATTTTTCACACATGAACATCACCAGGAGGTGCCATTTAATCCATTTTTCATCATGTTTATCTTTTCAGAATGCGCCTCAACATTCTGAGATCTGAGCATATTTCAAAACAAAGGGGGGGAAATGTCATTGCAAACTTTCAAAATTATGAAAAAGGAGAGTGGACTGTGCAGAAAAGAAATTTTAGTTGAATTAAGTTTCTGCGGACTAGAGGTGTACACACGTACCTGGGGGGCCCCCCGCCTTGCCTTGCCTTGCATCTCTGCGGCGCCCCCCCCCCCCGCCGCTCGATTCTCAGCTGCACAGAGTGATTCTCCGCGCCACTTGAGCCGCCCACGCCAGCTATGACGGTCCCATTGCGTCACTTCTGGCTGGCCATAAGTGACGCGACGAGACCCTGCACCGGCGCGACAGGACCCCGCACTGCGTCTTTTCCGTAGAAACCAGGGCTACAGGGCTGTTTTAACAGGGCCTGGTAAAGCCCGCTCGCCTCAGGTGAGCGTGAGCGGGGCCAATTTCAGCCCGCTACGCCCGCTCGAAGCGAGCAGTTACATCCCTACTGTGGACCTTCCTTTCTCTGGAGGTCAGGCAGGCTCTGACATTGTGCTGCTTTCGGCGCCTGCAGAAGTAAAATATTTCTGAACTACACTCGTGCTAAGAGCAAGGAGCATTAGAACTATGATGCTCCTTGTAATTATAGCTTACTCAGAAGAAAGTCCTATTTTAAGTTACATCATCATTATCATCATCATCATCATCATCATCATCATCATCAGTAGTATTTACAGACCTCCTTGTTCCGCTAAGCCTTCTCTGCTCTCCAACCACCATTGTAATTGTTAATTTGTTTTCAATGCATTGTTTTTGTTTCTTTTATCTGTTTTTGTCTTTTTATTGTTCACCGCTGCGGAATCTACTTAGATATGGAGTGGTATACAAATACTGTAAATACTACTAGTACTGATGATGATGATGATGATGATGATGATGATGATGATAATGATGATGTAACTTAAAATAGGACTTTCTTCTGAGTAAGCTATAATTACAAGGAGCATCATAGTTCTAATGCTCCTTGCTCTTAGCACATGAGTGTAGTTCAGAAATATTTTACTTTAGACTATCAGGTGCATATTAGTGGAAGTTGTCCACATATTGAATGTTAATGCAAAATACCCAAGAAACACTCCTTCAAGCTGCCCAGATTGTTCAGATAAATCTTTGTTTCTGGGTTTTGTTTTGTTTTTGACTCAATGGGACCACTCCAGAGAAATCTTGCATCATGGAGATTTTATGGTAAAGACCTATCAAACTTGGGGACACCAAATATATTTCCCCTTCCACAAACAATTTTTTTTTGCTGCAAAGGCTAGAAAGATACCATTGTTGATGGAATTATTTCCACAAGCATCATGTATGGCACTGAGGCTATGCACAATATCTTGGTTATCTTTTTTCTCACAAAGGGCTGAAAGGTGTTTTTTGTTGTTGTTGTTGTTGTTTTTTCCCCCCTTCCAGACTGGTTCCATTCATGTCTCTAAATCTTGTGCAGCAAAAATCTTTGCAAAGGAATATTTGATGACAGAAGGCACACAAGTCTTTAGTCTTAGCAGCTGAGTATATAACACTCACAGTCTGAAGGGGGCTTCTACCTGCATTCACTTGAACAAGAGTAGAAGCCTCCACATGACCAGGAACACTCTATCTTAGGGTCCTCACTTCTGGGGAGGCTTCTACTAGTGTTGAAGCAAATATGAGCAGAAGCCCCTTGTAGACCTCTTCACTCAACATGGGGAGATCAGGGGGTAGAGACGGGTTATTGGGGGCTGTGCCTGGCCCCAGCATGGTCAATGGCCAGGAATGATGGGGGTGGTAGTCCAAAACATTTTGTGGGCACCATGTTGGGGAAGGCTGCTGTACTGTACTGTATTCAGGCTGGGCCTTTCTTGATTATCTTTATGGGGACTCTTAGACCTCTCTTTGTCCATTCAAAAAGTAAGAAAGGGTTTCAGAGAAGACTGCTTTGGAAGCTGAAGTTTCTTTGCTTTGTTTTCACTTACTGGAACATGTGGGCTGCATTTTTGGTCACAAAAGTCATTTTTGGTGGTATTTAGTATGGGTAGGTCAACATAATGTCATCCCCAAAGTGAAGGTTTTAAATGGAAGACAATTACTACACTGGCAGCTCTATATACAGCGGTTCCTCTGGGAATACTTAATTAAATCATAATTACAAAAAATATCCTTGTCAGGCTCAACAGGGCTATAGGGAAAGCAAAAGACATGTAGAGGAGAATCTCATTATCAGAGATCTGTTCTCTGCAAATTAAAATTGACTTCTTCCAAATAGACTAGATGAATGGAAAAGCTGGTGTCTTTATGAATTTACAAAGTAGTTCAAAGATACCATTTTAAAGAGAGAGAGAGAGAGAGAGAGAGGAGAGGAGAGATACAGGAATATTTTAATTAAAATACGAAATAGGTGCTTGATTAGGAGATAACATCCTGGGCAGAGGAGTAACTCTAAAACGATCTCTAAACAGTATAGAAAAGAACTCCCCCCACCTCCTCTCATCATCTTCTCTTTATTCTTGTGGAATGATAATGATGTTCTCCTGTTTCCTTAGCAGGATACAGTTAAGCTGCATTAATGCTCTGACCTGATGTAATGACAGCTCAGATGAAAACAGTGTGACTAGCATAATGCCATTAGCATCACGCACTGTTGACAAACCTTTAATCCTGCTTGTTGGGGTTCTAGCCCTATGCAGTCAGTCAAATGGTATAGGAATGAATACATGGAAGGTGAGACAGAGTCATACCTCTTGGCCTCATCCTTGACCATTACATGTTTATCAAAGCTTATGCATAGGGGCTCGCACATGCAAAGACCAGTACGCATAGGCTCTGAATATGCAATGCAGTCAAAGCCTGCACAATATCAAATCAATGCATGGCAGCTGGGGGCAAAGGCAGCAGACACGATCCGCTCTGCACAGTAATCTTTTTTTACACTGCAAGTAGCTCCTGTTAATGCAGTGGTGGTTTCTCAGAGCCATGCCATTGTAAAAGACGGTGAGCCAAACTAGAGGAGAGACCAATCATACAATTAGCAATTCTGCAAGTTGCTTTTAAAAACTAATTTGCAGGTTAATCTGCATTAAAATAATAAAAAAAACAAGAACTCAATCTGCACAAAACTTTGTATTTAAGTATATACTTAAATTCATATTTTTGAACATATTTTCTCACAAAAGACACATTTTTAAATGTGTTCTCTCTCAAAGTACGCATTTATACCTGCATTTTATCAGAAAATATGCAATTTTCTTTTGGTACATTTTTTTTTTTACCTGAGAACCCGCATTGCAAAATTCAGAGAAAAGCAAAATCCAGAAGATGACTGTGGTTCATGGTGGTCCATTTCAAAAGGCAGACTGAGCAAAATCCTAAAGCATCCCTATTCTCCATTTGCAAATCTATGGGCCTCCTCACACATTTTATTTATTTATTTATTTATTTATTATATTTATACCCCACCTTTTTTCCTGCAAGGAACCCAAGGCAGCTTACATAATCCTCCTCCTCCTCTCCATTTTATCCTCACAACAACCCTGTGAGGTAGGTTAGGCTGAGAGTCAGTGACTGGCCCAAAGTCACCCAGTGAGTTTCATGGCCGAGCGGGGACTAGAACCCGGATCTCCCGAGTCCCAGTCCAACACTCTAACCACTATGCCACACTGGCTCTCATTGTTTAAGTGTGCACTTAAGAATGCAATATGTGTATCTGACAAACAAGTGTTTTAACCCCCCTGTGTTGGACACATGATCCATGAAAGAAACAGGACTGCTTCTAGGTCCTTCTTTAATTAACACTTAATGCAGGGGTGGAGAACATGTTGTTGAACTGCAACTCCCACCGCCCATCACTATTGGCTATGCTGACCGGGGCTGATAGAAGCTACAGCCCAACATCATCTGGAGGACCACACATCCTCACCCTAGGTGCAATAGAAAGTACTGCTGTGTGAAATACTAGCTAGAGGTGTTTATGGGCAGAGAAACTGGGGGCACCATTTCACTGAATTTCTCCAGGGAGAAGAGAAATTCTTCTACAGTTTCTCACAGGTAGGGGGGTCACCATTGGCAGAGGTTGTAGCGCAGCTTCCTTCTTGTTTGGTTTCTTGCACTGCCATTGCAACTGGCAACAGCATCAACTGTATTGGCAGCCTGGCCCCCATTTTGCTTCCTCTACAATGTAGGTGTGAGGAGGCCAGTGTTGTGTCTAGCTCCAAGGAGGAGGTGGAGCTAATACTGCATGAAAATCTGTCTCCAGTTTCCTGAAAGTTTTCTGTCCCCCTGAAAGATGCTTCCATTGTTCTGCCTCATTCTCAGGGTGATGATCACTGTGCGGTGGCCGAGGTTGCTGGGTGTGTGTTTTCTTTCTATCACACATCTGTCCATTGCCCTGCAGCCTCCCAGGCTGCCTGCAGTTCCTGATCTGAAAAAGCCCTACGGGAGGAATTACCTCATGCTGTCTTCCTGTAGGCAGGAAGTGAAGGAAGCCAAGGAGGCTACAGGCTGCCGGAGAGGATGACTGTACAATGAAAGACAGGAGGACACCCACGCACACTCCTCAGCCTCCTCCTAAGTAAGGTCAGCACGAGGAACCCCAGCCCATGAGAATTTCTCCAACATTTTCTTCTCCTTTGACTTTATTTTTTGAAAGCAATTTCTTTTCTATCAAATTGAATGAGAATGGTTGAAAAAATGGGAAAGACATTTTCACCACAGCACTAGAAATAACTCTGTCCCTTGCAACAAAGCCTTCAGTTGGTGCTGACAAATGTTTCAATAGATCCCGCTGCCCCAGTTTTATTTATTTTCCAGGAGTACATTTCATGGTTAAACAAACTGACTGACTTTTTTTTAAGAAAGAAGAAAAGAAAATGTCAAATACCACCAAAAAAAAATATTTTACTTTTTAAATGAACAATTTTTTAAATTAACAATTGAAAGCACCCTGTGACAAGGGTGTTATGTGAACATAAGCATAAGAGGCAGCCTTTAAATTGGCAAGGCCAAGTGTACAGTGCACTGTAGGGCAGTGCTCTCCTACCTTGGGTCCCCAGATGTTGCTGTCCTACAGCTCCCAGCATACCCAGCCAGCATGGCTAATGGCAAGGGATTCTGGGAGCTGTAGGCCAGCAACATCTGGGGACTCAAGGTTGGAGAGCCCTGCTGGAGGGTACAAGTTGTTATTAGTCTCTTAATAAATGTAATAATCTCTGTGTATGTTGTTTTGTTCTGCAGTAGAGGGTTTCTGTCCCCTTTCTCTCTTGAAAGTGACACCTGGAGGTGTTTTAAAATTGGTTAATTATTTAAGCTAATTATTGATTAGACAAAAATAACCCCAGGGAAGCAGTTCAGAACACTGAGTGAATATCTGCAAACAAGGAAAAAACAACAACAACATGGCATTTCTGTGTCAATTTTAAAGGAAATATGCACGTTGGTATTAGTGATCAAAATACACAAATGGTGGTTCTTTCTACAATAATCAACACCACCAGTGCAAAGAGCTACTATTAAATTAATAGTACCTATATTGTACTAAGATATGCAATCACAAACACAAGGTTTTAGAAGCTGTTGATGGTATCTGTTTTATGTGGTTGACAGTATTCATTGCATGTATTATCGAAACATGTGTATGTATCTTAATGTTTGCAATTGTATTTGCACATGTAAAGGGGGAAATAACGAGTCGAGACAAGTAAGTATGGTGCAAATTAGGGCCACATTTTTCATATAATCAAAATCTGTGAAGGGAAAATGTGCGGGTCACTAACTGTACCGGCCAGTGGCCAGTAGAGGTCTTTCGGGTGACTCAGCCAACCCTGAGGGTCAGCGCCTGTAAATCGCCTCCCCCAGTGTTACATCATCTTGGTGCTGGGAGGCTTTCCCAATGTCACCACCCCACGGAGCCACAAAACTCCAAGCAGGCGAGGTGAGTCAGCCTCAAAGGCGATCCTTATCTCCCACACTGGCCTGTGAAACCCTGAGCGGGGAGCCTCGGGTCTCGCCAGTCACCTGAAAGGTGCCATTGGATGCTCACCAACCCTAACCCCACTGCCTATTCCCACACTTACCAGCCAAATGCGACCAAATTAACCAAAACAATTGCAATTCAATGCCAAACCCTGTATCACACTGTAGTAGACGACACATGTACATTATCCCTTAGGCCAATCGAGGCAATGAGCCAAAATTCCTACTTAGCCCCCAAACAGGTGACCAGAAAAGCCCACACTGCTAACAGGGAGGGAGGGAGGGATCCGTAAAAGAAAGAGGCCAAGGGTAGGGCAGCCAGGCCTAATATCAACCCTGGCGCCCTGCCCCCAAAGAGCCTTGTTGGAGGGTGAGACCACACCATGGTGGTCTCACTCTAATCCCCCCTGGCACACAAAATTCTCCCCACCCACAGCTACATGTGGTTGGGGGAAGGGAAATATTAGTACAATATAGGAACAATTCATATGGGGCCGGTTCGTATGACCCAGGCGGCAAGCAGGGGAGGCACCATGGGGCTGTCCGCAGATGACCTGTGCCCTGCGTGTGTGGGCGGACCCCGGTGGAACCAGCAGTCCCCGCACCACAGTGCAGGCCTCCCGGTGCTAGGGGGCAGGGGCTCGGGATGCCCAGAGGGGCCGTTTGCCCCTACAGGCCAGAGCGGCTGCAGCTCCGGCCGCTCTGGGCTGCCACTAATGGCGTGAGCGAGCCTGCAGCAGCTCGCTCACGAATTACTTCGAGCTAGTCGGCCTTGCAGCAGCTGGCTCACGAATCACTTCGAGCATGTCGAGTCTCTTCTCCCCCCTCCACTGCAAATTCGAACCCAACTGAGTCATGAACAGCAAGATCTTTTGTGTTTCTAATGCTTTTGTTTGTGTTTCTTAATTGACTTAAGTCTTAATTGACCTGACCTCGCTACACTTATATGCTAAATTCCTTGCTAAATTCCTACTAACACCAGGGATGATTGTAATGCTGATTTGAACAGCAACAACAGCATCTCTGGCTGGCAATAGTCCTTACATTCAGGGCCGGCGCTACCGCTAGGCCAACTAGGCGGTTGCCTAGGGCGCGCGGCTGAAGAGGGCGCGAAACGCTGCGCTCCTCTTCGCTGCCGCTGCGCCGTCCCCGCCAGGCCTCCGCCTCCCCACCCTCCTGCCTGCCGCTGCCGCCGCCGCCGCCCACCCACTCGCTCGCCCGCTCGCCCGCTGCTGCGCCTCCCACCGCCATCGCCCCGCGGGCAGGCGCGCCCTCTCAGTCATGCCGGCGCTTGGCTGCGTTGTCGTCCCGGACGCCCGGAGGGGATCGCTCTGCGGGGACTTGCAAGGGCAGGCCGCCCTGCCTCTTCCTTCCTCTTCTGCAGGCGGCAGTCAGAAGGCTCCGCGGAGGGGGCGCACTCCAAAGGGAAGCCGCGCTGCTCGCGCCTAGGCTGGGCGATGGGTCAGGGCGACCGGGGCCAGACGCGCTCGTCGGTAGGCGTGACGAACCGCCCTCTCGGCAGGTGAATCGCAGCGCAGGAGCTCCTAGGAGCGGCGCTGGCCCCAGAGTTCCCCCGCGCGGATTCGCGCTTGCATCCCCCCAACCCCCCCGTCACCCCCCCGTCACCTACCTTCGTCGCAGCAGCAGCAGCAGCAGCCGCCGCCGCCGCGCCTCCGCCCACCCGCTCGCTCGCTCGCCCGCCGCTGCCCTCCCACCGCCATCGCCACCCCCCAACCCCCCCGTCACCCCCCGTCACCTACCTTCGTCGCCGCCGCAGCAGCCGCCGCCGCCGCCGCAGCCAGGGCGGGGGGGGGAAGGTAGGTTGGTGGTGGCGGCGCAGGGGTTTTTTTTTTTTTGCTTTGGAGAGGGGGGGCGCTAACTATTTTTTCGCCTGGGGCGCCAAACTGCCCTGCACCGGTCCTGCTTACATTCCTACTTAGAAAAAGTATTTTGTTTTATAGACATGTTCTGGCTGGCAATAGTCCTTACATTCCTACTTAGAAAAAGTATTTTGTTTTATAGACATGTGCCAATTCTGTGAGATGCTGCATACCTTTTTTACAGAGGAATTTTTAATAAACGTAGGTGGTATAATTTGTGATTTTAAGGTAACTTTTCTTCTAACTCTGACTGACTGAGAGGAAAGCCTGCTCAGTCATATGCTAATAGTTCTTCCTTCAAGGCTCCAGCCAGACTGCTGGTGTTTTTTGCATCTCAATATGCATAGCACCTGTTTAACAGTTGCATCTCAATATGCATAGCCAGACTGCTGTTTTTTGAATCTCAATGGTAAAACCTGTTTAACAGCTCTGGCTCACAGAGCTTGCAGATATCTCTGTTAATGGGGGACGAACTGCTGTTAACATCACAAGAATCGTTAATTATGCTGAGTGATAAGCTAGCAGAGCTTACTCGAAGAAAAAAAAACTCACGATTTTTTTAGCACATCACTAGGCCACCTCTGTGCAGCCCCCATGGGACGGCCACCCGCTGTTCGCACGGCAGGGTGGCCACGCGTGGTAGGGGCTTACCCCTCTACCACCTATGGTCACTTTGCGTGCTTTGTGTGTGTGGCCATCCCACAGGGTTGCCCCCAGCCTGCGTTCGCATGACACGGGAACCACGGGGGGGCTTCTGCTCCCCCATGGTTTCCGTGTCGTACGAACCGGCCCATGGTATTGGTAGTAGCAATCAGCAAATGTTTCTGGTCAGGCTCAGAATTAGTTTGGGAAACTGACTCCAATTTATTCCAAACACAATTCCAAGCCAGATCAGATCCTGCCACACCCCTGGAGGTGTCACTGAGAGTAAGACAAGATCCATGTGCTCCCCCATTCCACCAGTGACCCTCCAGCCTCTCCTAACCATCAACCCACTTATCTTTCTCTCCTGCCCTGGACTGGCAGTGGTGGGATGGAGGAAAGAAGGGAGATTTCTCACCCCTTCTGCTCTTTGTAATCTGGCATGCTGGTTTGGCTGGATGCCAAGTTCCAGGAACCCTGGGAAATGAAGTTTTCAAAGTGTTCATAGAATGTGCAGATGGATAAGAATTTTGTTTCAGTTCAGTGTTGATAAGAATTTACCCCCAAAATGGCAACATTCTCCATATTTGGGGAGAAAAGAATTTGTGATTAAAAATGTGGCTGGTGCAGATGGGGGAGAATTTTGTTTCAGTTCGTTTCTGATAAGAATTTACCAAAATGTGCAATGTTCTTCATATTTGGAAGAGAAAGAACTTGAGACTGGGGTGGGGGGGGGAATCAAATGTGGGAGAAAATGAAATTGACAAAATAACCCATTGCCACATATAAGATGGAATGAGATCACAACAGCTTTCAGCCAGGGGACATGCCCATTCAGCACAATGTTTGAAAGAGCTAAGCACATGCTTACACATCTCCTAGTGGAGCCAATGTGTTTTGGAAGGGGGTTAGAAAGGATTTAGAGATGACACCAAACTAATACCTTAGAAGACAGAAACAGGATTCAAGATAATCTTGAAGGATAGAGAACTTGGCTAAAAATAACCAAATTAATTTCAGCAAAGATAAATGTAAATTTCTGCATGTGGATAGGAAAAAAAAAATCAGATGCACAAACATTGTATGGGTGACAATTGGCTCAACAACAGTACATGTGGAAAGGGTCTATGAGTTTTAGTAGACCACAAGCTAAACACGAGTCACCAATTTGATCTGTGACAGCTAAAAGAACTAATGCAATTCTAGGCTGAATCAGCAGATGTTGTCCACAGCATGAGAAGTAATGGTACCACATGAGAAGTAATGGGGACACACACACACAGTATAAAACACAATTAAAAACAGTACAAAACTTTAAAATCCTAACCCACCCCATATTCCCGCCTGAAAAGCCACGTTTTTAATGCCCGGCGGAAGCTAATCAAAGAAGGGGCATGGCGGAGGTCACTGGGGAGAGAGTTCCATAAATTGGGGGCTTCCACAGAAAAGGACAAAAAAAAAAGAGGAGATGAGCATCCAATAGCAACGGAAAAAAGGAGAGAACTAGGTTCTCAGGATGCAAAAATCTTTATTAAATAGAGGAGCCCAATAATAAAGATTTTTGCATCCTGAAAAAAAAAAAAAGTTTCAGCATGTTCTTTCCCATCCAGCCACCCACTGCCTCCAGGCACTTGGACAGGGTTTCAACAGCCAACCTTGGTGAGGACTTGAAGGAGAGGTAGAGCTGCGTGTCATCCGCATATTGATGACAGCGCACCCCAAACCTCCTGATGATAGCTCCCAGCGGCTTTAGGTAGATGTTAAATAACATTGGGGAGAGGATGGAACCCTGCGGCACCCCACAAGTGAGCAGCTGAGGGTCCGAAGCCTCCTCCCCAAGAACTACTCTCTGGTACCTTCCAGAGAGGAAGGACCGGAACCACTTCAATAAAGTGCCTCCCATGCCCAACCCTTCCAGGCGGTCCAGGAGGATACCGTGGTCAACGGTATCAAAAGCTGCTGAGAGATCGAGGTTTAGTCACTGGATGTAAGAGCTTAACACTAAAATATGCTGATAATTCTGTTTGTATATTTGCCCCCACCCCCTTTGCCTCTGCACCCCCCCCACTGGAATACAACCCCCAAAAGCTTCCCCAAAATTGAATGTGGTGTGGTCCTATGGCTGAAACAGGTTCCCCACCCCTGACATAGATAATAGAGCAAATTTGTTTTATGTTGCTGCAGAAGGTAGATACCAAACCGATGGTTCAAATGACAAAAAAGAGAATTTTGACTAAACATTGGGAAGAACCTTTCCTTTCTGTTCTTGAACCTCTGTTTAACAGTGGAACAGACTGCCTCAAAAGATGGTGGACACGCCTTCATTAGAGCTTTTTAAGCGGAAGCTGGATGGATGGCCACCTATAAGGAATGCTGTAGCAGGGGGAAAAATGCATCAGAATTGAATTAGAGACTTGGGTACTTCAGGCTAGGGTGTGAGCGAGCACGACGGACACAAGTGAGGCCAACTGGCTGCTGTGTCAGCCTATGCCACCTGCAGGCTTACCTGGGCTCGCAGAGGGAGAGCGTCTTTCTGTCCGATAGGTCTGTCGCGTATCGGCAGGAGAAGTGGGACGGACCATGCTCGTCGGCTGGACCCCCGACGCGCTCTTTTTGGTGGGAGGCAGGCAAGGGCTGTGCCTGTTGCCTGGTTCCCACCAAACAGAGCGCGGGCGGGGTCGGGATGGGCAGTTTGGCTCGGCCATCGGAGGGGGTGGAGCGGCCGCAAGAGGTAGGGGCCTGTGGCAGGCGTGGAGGCGCGGCAGGGGGAGGGTGGTCCAGCGCGGGCACAGCGGCCAGCGGGGGGCATTCGGGGATTTCTTGGCGCGGCTCAAGCGCGTGAGAACACTCCGCCCTCGAAGAGCGAGCTCGAGCTGCCGCCGCAGCGAAGGGCCGAACCCAGAGCGAGCCGCCAGCCGCCGCAAGGCTCGCCCCCACGCCTACTTCCAGCTCTATGATTCTATGAACTATGGCTTGATTATGTTCCAGATCTATATTGTGTGGTAGTGTTAATGACTGAGACCACTGACTGGGTGAGCTGGTGATGGCTTTGAATGTTCAGTTGCTATTGAATAGTGCAGAGAAGGTGGAGAGAGATCCCCCCTCCGTCTCTCATAGTGCTAGAACAGGGCTCTCCAACCTTGGGTCACCAGATGTTGCTGGCCTACAGTTTCCAGCATACCCAGCCAGCATGGCTAATGGCAAGGGATTCTGGGAGCTTTAGTCCAGCAACATCTGGGGACCCAAGGTTGGAGAGCCCTGTGCTAGAACCTGGGGTCATCCAATAAATTGATTGGGTTTAGAACAGTAAAAAAGGAAGTGTTAGTTCACACAACACCTAGTTAACTTATGGAATTCTCTGCCACAGAATGCAATGATGACTATTACCTTTGAGAGCTCTTTAAATGGTTTTGTTTTGCTTTGCTTTTAAATCATGGAGAACATCTATCAATGGCTACTTGACATTCAAAGAGAATCAACAATGTTCATAGCCAGTATACATTTGCATACCAGATGTTGGAGAGAACATGCCCTGCAGGTCAACTTCCCAGAGGCTTTTCACTGCCAACAGTTGGGAACAGATAGATCCTTGGTATGAACCAAGAGGGCTCTTTAACTAAAGTCTACAGTTGAGTTTTTGTGAAGGAAGAGAATGCTGTGTGCTTATTTCAACTAGGGACAGTTGGATCTGTCTATTTCTGGTCTGTGTCAGTTTTGCATGTGTTCAATCTTAAGTCTACTCCATCTCATTTTCTGTGATATTTTTTTTAAGAACTATGAAAATTCCCATGTGAACTGTATGCATTTCCCCATAAAATACACATTTAAGTATGCAAATTTCCCTAAA
Source organism: Shinisaurus crocodilurus (assembly GCA_021292165.1). Lineage (NCBI taxonomy): Eukaryota > Metazoa > Chordata > Lepidosauria > Squamata > Shinisauridae > Shinisaurus > Shinisaurus crocodilurus. The sequence continues at coordinate 209,076,234 of CM037880.1, read as the reverse complement.
ATGCACATTTTTGCAAACACAAAAAACATTTAATTTTTGTATGCATTTTTGAACTGAGAACTGTAACAAAATTCAGAGAAGCATATAATCCGAAGGATAACTGCCTTCCAATTTGAGTATTAGACCAGGAAGTGCAAAAAAATGTCGACTGAACAAAATGATCTCCCATCCCTAATTTTAACAGCTACCACTTCCTGTGGTATTTCTTCTCATCCATAGATTTTTGCCTGGAATAGAAACTATGGCTGGAGAGCCCAACCCTAGAGAACAAACCTTCAAACTCATTTGTCTTTAATGAAATTACTTCCACTTACCCCTGAAAACCTGGAAGGATAAATATGTAATTTGGCTATGGATATATGGCAGGGGAACAAAACTACTTTTGAGTGAGGAGACTAATGACCTCCCACCCAGGCTTCCATGGCCCATATGACATCAGGTGGCCATGGCCACACCCCTGATGTCAGTGGGTGTGGCCACACCCACCTCACATCCATTTGCTCCCTGGTCCAAGTGCCTGGTGGAATTTCCAGTAGGGAGCAGCAGAGATTAGCTCAGCTCTACCCAGTCTTTGCATACCCTGCCTCCCTGGTGGAACCCCAAGAGGCTGTGTGGGCCAGACTGGGATGCCCATGGGCTGGATTAGGCCCACAGGCTGAGCTTCTGCTATATCATTTCCTGGTATCATTTATGTCTGAACAGACTTATCCAACATAAAATATTGTAAATTCTAATGCTGTGGTTCTTTGGAGCAGATTAATGTGTAATGAACCAAAGCAAAATAACACAGCTGGTAATGTTCACTGCTGTACAAGGTCTGGGGACACCAGACTAAAGAAGAAGGTAGTGAGCTAGGATCATATGGCAGAACGAAGACATGAAACTCACAAAACTGTGGTTGGCTCACCATTACTTTCAGCACCACAAGAAGTGGGGAACTCAACATACCTTGTAGCAGTGAAGGAAATATGTTACGAAGGTAAAAGAACAGTCCTTCTCCAGTTGTTCGCTGCATCTCGTGCACAGGGATATAGATAGATATGAATTCAGCTTTCCCATTTAGTTACCATTTAGTTATAGCCTTTGGTAAACTTAATCCAGATTCATGTGTCATGACCCAGTAAACTCATACAAAGGAGCAGAACTAGGAATGGACCAAGTAGAAGCTGGTAGCTAGGGATGGAGGAGAAATTTCATCGGTCCACAATTTAATGCAAATGTACCAAATTTCACACTTTTGAACTGAAATATGTGAATCTCGGTTATCCTCTGAAATTTGCACTTCTCCAGATTTTACAATGGAGTTCTCAATTAAAAAAAAAAATGAATACAAAAATGTGCATATTAGGGGAAAGTGCACACACAGTTGTGTATATTAGTGAAAATAATGTTTAAAATGCATTATATTAGGGAAAGTACTTGCAAAAATGTGTACACTGGGGGAAACTGCATACAAAAATGGATGTATTAGAAGACGTACACATAAAAAGGAAGACGGACTTTCATCATTATTATTATTATTTTAATTTCAAAGTTCAGAATGAACTGAATTTAAGACTGGTAAAAAGACTGGAAAAAAGAGAAACTGATCCCTATGTACCTCCCTTAGAACCAACACACATGTTCTTGGAAAGATGTTGAGAGATCCATACTTGCAAGTTGATTGTTTAACAGCTCAATTATAACCATACTGTGTATCATGTATTTGAGACTTGGAACCTGTTGTTAGTTACTTTCTTTGCACAGGCACTACTTGCTGTTTGCAGATACTGCCATTGCACTTTAATTCAACAGACAGTTGGCCTGTTGCAGTGGGAGGTTCCATTTTTTACTTCAACACTCCCTCCATCCAGACATTTAATCTTGATTTTTCCCTTCTTACCTATTAAAAACACCTATAAACTTGTTTTTATTTTCCCAGAGAGCTACTGTTGGTGACTTCCTTAATGATCTGCACTCCCTTTTCCCATCCACCACCTTTTAAAATGTTTTAATATTTGTAATGTGGTTTCAATGCATGATATCACATCATGAAGGCAAATGTATTTTATTACATTTCTGAAGCACCCTGAGTACTTACTGGCAAAGGGGTGCTATTTACAGATGGTTGTTGTTGTTGTTTCACTTACAGCAGATCGCTTATAAAGACACATTCCCTTATTGAATAGTATTCTATTTTCTAAAAGATGCAAGATTCTGCATAGCTTTTCCTGTTTCTGCTCAATTTCTGTTGGAGCTAGTTAAAACATAAACAGTGCTTGCTTAGGCACTAAACTTCACTATCCTGAAATACTTGTCCAGTTTTAGACAGGTGAAACAATTGACCCTACTCCCTTACTGGAAATTGGGCACCAATCTAAGAGGTATTCACTGAAAGAAATGATGGGGTGAAGTAACATGGTTCTTTGAAAGTGAGTGTAGGGCAGCAGAAGGGAGTCATTGCATGATGGAAGGTGGTATAAGGTGGCATATTCTGGAGATAAGATGGACAATATATTCCCAATCCCCATCTAAATGCCTTGGTCTTGTTTTGTGCCTATCTTTATAAAGCTTCATAGGGCAAATTCAACTATATAGTATAAAGAACTTGGGCTGACATTAAAAAAATGGTCCTGTGTTGAGTTCCTCAACCCTCTATAATGTCTAGTTAAACATAACCTATGTCCTTATATCACTACGATGTGCATTTCTTCATTGCGTATAATTGGTGCCACCATCAGGGGAAGGAAAATGTGCATAATAATGACATGAGGCCGCAGCATAAGTTGGACTTTACTACAGAGAGGGAAGGTGGAACTCTACCCAGGATTGTCATTTTCAGCAGTAGCCTGTGCTATTAGTTGAATACTTCTGCCCATAGTTCTATTCATTGCATCTTCCCACATGATATATACCGGCTACCATCCTACACTAGGCGGATGACATGGCACTTATCTCATTAACGCAAATTGGCATGAGAAGATTACTTACTAAATTGGAAATTACTGTAAACAGGAAGGTCTATCCAAAACAAAAGTGGTTGTGTTCGCCAAAAGGCATGAGCAGCATAAATGGACCCTAGATGGACACAGTATTGAACAATGTCGTTCATTCAAGTATTTAGGATTGAATTTTTCTGAAAATACCCTATGGCATACCCACTTCAAGGCAATTACGTCCTCAGCTGCCCGTTTACTAGGACCTATAAAGAGACTGCACTATACTGAGGACCATTGCTTAGTAGAACCAACTTTAAAGATCTTTGCAGCCAAGATTGTGTCCCATCTCTTATATGGTGCACCAATCTGGGGCAGTTACTGTAGAGATGAACTTGAGATAATACAAAACAAGTTCCTGCGCATGCTCTTGGCAGTGCCACACAGTACACCTGGTGCACTATTAAGGACTGAACTAGGTCTCCCTTCCCTGAATGCACGTATACACAAATCCATAATATTATACTGGAAAAAATTAACATCATTGCCAGAAAACCATTTAGCAAAACTATGCGTTTTGGAGTTGCAGAATAGAGAAGGCTGGGCAAACTCTTGCAGATGCTTGATGCTGAGTTACTCGATTCCCTTAGCAACAACAATGCAGGATGTGTCCGATTATAAGATCTGAGATATTGTGTTTGGCGAAGATGCCAAAAGAGATCTTGAATATACAAAAAACTGCAAATCTGCCACTTGGTACGCCAAGATTAAAACAGATCACAAAAGGGCAAGCTATCTGCAAGAGCTAACCTTCTTCCCTGTTAGGCATGCTTTTACCCAGCTCAGATTTGAAACAATGCCCACTGAATATTTGGCTGGAAGGTTTTCTAACAGACCTGCACAACCTTTTTGCATATGTGAAACAGGGCACATTGAAGATCTGGTACATTATATTCTATATTGTCCACTATATAATTCACCCAGGGCCAGATTTATTCTTCCTTTTCAGGCTACTTTAGAAGGTCAATCAGACGATTTTAAAATTAGATGGTTGTTGGCTGATGTGGACAAATTTATTAGCTACAGGATAGCTTTATTTGCGTTAGCTGCAAGGAAAATAAGGGCAGCCTTTATAAACCAAACTACTGCCAAACCATAAGGGGGCCATACAGAAAGAATGTTTCTAAACCTTGATGATTTTATAGCATTTTGTTTCATTATATTTAATGTTCAACCTGTTTTTATTTTATTTTATACTTCATGTATATATGTATTGGGATGTATTGTGATGGCCATTGGCTATAAACAATAAAATTCTGAGATATACTGGCTACCAAACCTTTTAAGATAATTTCTCATTTCTTGAATTGCCATTGACGCATCACAACATTAAGATCATCAAACCCTTTAAAAGCATGGTTAGTCCCTTTGATCCAGGAAGTTAACATGGCTTCAGTGGGGGGGAGTTTCTTTCAGGTCTAGAAGATGTGTGGGTGTTGAGATAAAAAGTGAGCATCACACTATTGATGACTAGACTGCTGGTTTGGCTTAGTGGAACTTGGAAATCCCTCTGAATAATTCAGTCAGCTTTGCCACAAAGAGATAGTTACCTGCGGTGGTGATACTGGTTGATGCCACCCAACACACTTTTTTTCTTTATAGGTAAAAAGAGTACAAAGAAGTCTTTATTACTCTTACTGACTTCAGCGTCCCCAAGGCGAAACTGTCCAGAAAGGATAAGGAATTGGTTTTGGAAATCTCCACCAGCTCCACAATAAGGAGAACACTTGCCCAATGGGGAATGAGTTAGGAAGTGTACATGATTAACACAGTACAAATCCAGCTTTATTCTGTGAAGTTTGTTCGTTGTTGTTATTCTCTCCCACATAGAGGGCAAGACTACATCTAATGAGCTTAAGTTACAGGAGGGTAAATTTTGGTTGAACATGACAACAAATGTCTTGATGGGAAGAGCAGAGTGCTGTGTGAACAGAATGCTGGACTAGATAGGCCTCTGGTTTGAACCAGAATGACTCTTCTTATGTTCAGTTTGACAATGGAAGTAATTATCAAGAGGGGTGGTGACTTTCCCTCACTAGAAGTCTTTATGCAGGGGCTGGACAGCCATCTGTTCAGGATGATCTAGCTCCAGATTTCAGAGAGATGGGCTAGATCAGTGATGGCACGGGTGCCCCAGCTGGCACGCAGGGACCTCTCTGTGGGCACTTGAGCCATTGGTCACCAGATCACGAAAAGACTGTCCCCTTCTGCAAAACACTAATGATCTTGTTCTTTCTCACAGTGTAGAACAGAATGATTTTATTCTAGAATTCCTGTTACAGAATTCTTTTCTACATTGTTATCACATTTAAAAGATTTTGAAGAATGATGCACAGAGCATGGCTTGGATGTAAAGCCCTAACAGTTGACCTGAGTGCTGCATGTGTTGCTCTCAAACTAACGGAGTATGAGCTAAGGTTTGACAAATTATCAGCATGCATGCAATAGCAAAAATCACATTAATTGTGCAAAAGCATGCCCAATGCAAACTTTTACCTAATGCAGTGTTTGCAATCCAAGACATAAAGTGTTTAAAATGTGTTAAGCATGTTCAGTTTTCTTGTTTATCTTGCTCATCCTAGTACAGGTTGACTTTTACTTTTACTAATCCGACACCTGTAGAAGCAGGGAAAGGACCTGGAGTAAAGCTTGCCCCATACAATTTCAGTCTGGCATATAATCATATTACAAGTTGAGAATCCCTTATCCAAAAATACATGTGCCTAATTATTTAAAAAGTTTGTATAAATTCCCTTCAGGCTATGTGTACAATGCAGTACTATAATAATTTTTTGAGTTGATTTTTTTTCAACAAAAAACTGTTTGTATCATTGAAAGCTCTGTTATTGTGTTTTTCTTTAAAGACAAAAGATGTTAATTAGTTCGGACAACTGTATGAGTTGTTTTTCTAAAACTAAAACCTTGGTATTCAGGTTTAATTGCAGTGTTGGTACTTTGAAATAAATAAGTTGGTTTTGTGTTGCAGTTTGGGCACTCGGGCTCAAAAAGGTTTGCCATCACTGGACTAGATGGTTTACAAGTCCCCTTCAAGTCCGTGATTCTATAAGTGAGTTGTGACGTGTTGAGTCTTATCTAGCTCATTGCTTCTTATCATTATCTGGGTGCAGTCAGAAAATGAGATTTGAAGGAAAGTAGCAAACAATACTTTTCATGTTATACTAGAAAGAAACAACCACAGGAAACAAGTACCAAAGTAGTAAGTAACAGCTCTTTGTGTCTCCACTCCTTCCTATACTGCTACCTGTGCATTTAGAAGAGTCCTGTGATGTCTTATTAAGGCTTTATAGCTGGTTTTAAAAGGTAGCTGATTGGTCAAATGCCACCTGAGATTGAGGCTTAAATGAGAAGGTTCAAACCTGTAGGTGTAAAAAGCCTCTTATTGTTAAATATGAAAATGGCTGGGAGCTCACTCTTCGGTAGAACTGGCAAAGTGCCCACTGCAAACTCACATCTCAAGACTTTATGTACCAATTAAAGCTTCTCATGATTTTATGTGCCAATTTGCATGAATTTCTCAGAAGTCTCATACTGTGTGATTTTAAAGGCTTTTAAGGTTCTGAACTGACCCTAAGCATTGGGCTGCCTCCAGAAGCACAGTTCAGAGGGTTATGGGAAGCCTCACTGGATTGTGCGTTTGTGCCGTAATTCATGATTTAAAGGCTTATATCCAGCTTTACTTTCATAAGAGAGAACCAATGTGGTGAACAGGATAAAACAAGACAAATACCACCACCACCACTAAAGCATTAGACTTTGTTCGCACACAAGAACAAATCATGGGTTCAAACTCTGGGTTGCTTTTCCCTCAGCAGCCCAGAGCTCCAGGCTTGCATGGGGGGGGGGGGCGTCCCTGGGTTGTTTAGCAAAGTAGGAGTGGGTGTGCAGGAGTCAGTATGCTCACTCACTCCCACATGCTGCCGAACAACCCATGGTTAACAAATCATGGGTTGCCTCTTGCATGAGAACCAGGTCATAATGTAATTTAAAACACCAAAACAATATATAAAAGTCACAGGATGAGGAAAACATCACCAATAGTTACAGTTTCTCTACGGTGGGAGAAAAAGCAATCTTCTCGTGCCCTGAAGCACTTTTCCTTAGCATTACTTCTAATGACTAAATAAAGTTCTTGAATTCAGGGTTTGAGTTTGAATCTTGGCTCTACCCTTCACAGGCCCATATGCCAGTCCACTGTGCTTTTCAAACAGAGTCACTATTCCACTTTCTTTTAAACCAATCTGCTTGTTTTGGAAATGGATTCTGTTGAAATTTTAGAGTGGAACCATTTTAGCATTAAATGGTCATGTAGCATTACATCTTATTAAAGGGTTTCACAAGTCAGAGCTATGTGAGAAAAGGTACCAAAATGATCAAGGGTCTGGAGCAATACCCCTACGAGGAAATTTTACAAGGTTTGGGGGTATTCAGTTTAGAAAAAAGGCAAGTAAAGGGGGCATAATAGTATATAAAATTATGCATGGCGCAGAGAAAGTAGAGATATGTTTTCTCCCAGTCTCCTAATGCTTGAACCCCCGGATCATCCAATAAAGCCCCTTTCTCTGCACACAGAGGCATGTATATGAATGGTGTGTATGTGCGTGCATGTGTGTGTGTGTGTGTGTGTGTGTGTGAGAGAGAGAGAGAGAGAGGGAGAGAGGGAGAGAGGGAGAGAGAGAGAGATAATGCAGTGCATAAATGGTGCATGTGTGTATGAATGGGGTGTATCTATGTGAAAAAGTGGGACTCTCCCTACACACTTTGGGCTGTGGCCCCACCCACAGCTGTCATGCAGCCCATGCCCCAACATACTTCTGGAATCCCAATGCAGCTCTTGGGGCAAAAAAGTTTCCCCGCCCCACCCCTGGTTTAAACTAAAACAGTTCCTGGTCCGGACATGATGACCAAACATGGTTAGTTTCAACCAGGAAGCTTCCATGATCCTCTTCTGGGATATGCCATAGAAAGAGAGGGGAAGGGGGAGCACTCCAGCCCAAGGGTGGTGCAAGCTCATTCACGCAGCCCGGAATGATGCTTCAGTGTCACGTCTGATCAGGGCTTTTTTTCTGGTGGAACTCACCGGAACTGAGTTCCAGCACCTTTTCTTCTATTAATTGCATTACAATTTAATCGCCATCTACTCCCGAGGAAATGTAATCCAAGAGTTCCAGTACCCTTTTCTCCAGAAAAAAAGCACTGTGTCTGATCCAGTCCATTCTGTGCACTGTCGGGACTCACATTAGAGACAATGCTTCAACCCAGCCTTTTTTTTTTTTTAAAAGCCTCAGTCCAAAACTGTTGAGTGCTGGGAAACAGAAAACAAACAAACCAACCAACCTCATTATTAAATCTTTGCTATTTACAAAGCAACACCAAAACCTGCAGGTAAAATTGCTAGTTGTTGACGGGGGAAATTCAGCATGGAAGGAGCTCTCACTGCAGATCAGTGAACTTTATTGATTTACTAAAAACTAACTTTTATTTTACAGAGTTGTCTCTATCAGCAGGGAGAAAAACATACTAGCTTTCTTTTCTTTTCTTTTCTTTTACTATTCATTCATCCAGCTAAACCATGGGTGGGCAACTTTTTTTTTTTTTATCAGGAGGACTCTGTATTCCTTAGGACAGTGGTGGGGAACATGTTTTGGCTTGGGAACCGAATGGCCCCCACCTGAACGTTCATGTTCATGGGCTGGTTGATGTTGGGGACATGGCCACGCCTCTGATGCCATCTGGTCACTGGCTGAAGCACTGGCTGGAGAGCTCCAGCTGGGGAAAGCTCTCACACAGTGAAGTCAGCTTGACCAAGGCAGTGAGTGGAGCACTGTCTCCGATGGGCTTTCTTCAGCTGCACTGCATTCTCTCTGATGGGAGAAGGCCCCCGACACAAGGCATGAATATCAGGAGGGGAATGGAAAGGAAGTTTAAGCCTCTCCTTCTCACAGCTGGTGGTCCTGATGTAGATCAGGGCCCTGTGTGCTTACTTGCGAGTAATTAAAAAAAAATAGAGTGGCAGTTGCATGCTACCTACATCTTTGATGTAACATGTACTTCTCCCCCCACAGTTGTGACTTTTTGTGCAATACTTTGTGCCTCCCATTGACTATCATGGGAAATAAAAAAGGCTATAGTGTTTTTGTTCTTGCTTTTTCTGATTGTCAGAAGTGGATGAAATTTCCAGGCATAGTTGAGGGGATAAAGAGGGGATGAAGTTTGACCACTATCAGAAAAATAGGTGCAGGGGTTTTTGTTTTTTGTTTTTTTCTGTGCTACATGCCTGTATGTTTTGATTTTTTAAAAGGGAACTGCTAATAACGTTTTTATTTCTTGTCAGAATTAGATGACATTTGCAGGGATAGTTGCCCATTCAGAGGAGAGCAAGTCTGCCATGTTTCACATGAATAGGTACAGGGATTTTTGTGCAAGAGCAGCCTTTACATTTTGAGGGTGTCCAAAAAAGGGCATGCTTATCCCACTATGTTCCTTTTGGACCATTTTTCTAAAAATGACAGTCAGCATAGAGGTGGTCCTATGTACAAAAACAGCAATTTCAGTAGGATAAGTGCAGCAGTTTCTGTGGAAGGATAGTGCTCAGTATTGGGGGAATTGAATAATTTGCTTTCCCTTCCCTCTTACCATGGTTTTGGGGCAATTTGTATGAAAAATGGCACACATCATCGAGATAGCTCCAGGCAAGCATCCTGAAAAGTTTCAGAAGGATGGGAGCTAGCGATGTATCTGAGAGTCTCGGGGATCTGAAAGCAGGCCGAAAGCGGCCCGCTCGGACCCCCTGAGACTCTCGCGACTTACCTTCCCGCCGCTCGATCCAAGGTGCACCAGGGAAAGGAGTTTCAGGTCCCCAGCACGTCTGTTTCCAGTTCCCCTGGCGCTGCGCTTTTAGAGTAAAAACCTGGGCAACCCAGCTTAAAATGGCTGTGATTTGCTATTTGCGGCCGTTTTAAGCTGGGTTGCCCTGGCCTGGTTTTTACGCTAAAAACACAGTGCCAGGGGAACTGGAAGTGATGCAACGGGGAACCCATCACGTCACTTCCGGTTCCCTGGTGCTGCGAGCAGTGAGAGTGGGCAGGGGGTGCTCCAGAGCACCCCAAAAGCAGGGAAGTTCCCACTCAGCGTACCTCCCTATGGGAGCAGGGGTAAATACATTCAAGATGAATACCTTGGAATGTTGAAGTTTTACATGGTATTCCTCTATTTATACCTGGCAAGTATTTCCAAAAACTTAATACTTTATTTTGTAAATTCTTATAGGGTTCCACTCTACTACTAATATCTTTGAAAAGGAGGCAACTTCCAATCAAAGAGGGTGGACTTGGCTTCCCTGATCTTGCTTTATATCATCAAGCTCATTTGTTGACTTGTACTAAATTTAGGGGGGTTTGGGGGGGGGGTCTGCTCAGATTAGACTTTTCCCCCTGGTCAATTTTGGAATCTTCAAGTTTGGAACCTCTCCCAAATGGATTCCCCAGATGGACTCTCGATATACTAAAACATATAAAGTACCTCCCACAGTTATGTCAGTAAGAGAGGTATGGTGCATAGTATCACATCAATTACAGTTTGATCCATTTTCACGCGCAAAATTAACTCTATGGGGAAACCCAGATTGAAACATTGGTAAGAAAACGTTTGTCTGGTGGACTTGAAAAAAATAAGCTGATTTTTACTTTGGATCAGTTAGTGGGTGCCAATGATAATCTTCTGCCATTCTCTGCTTTGCATGCTAAATATGATTTGTCAGCCACAACTGAATGGCAATATGTGCAATTGAAACATTTGTTATAATCTAGGTTTAGCCTCACTACTTTTACAGCTTCAGAGTCCCCTTTGCTATTGGAAGCATTCATAGAGGCTGAGCAGTTATATTGACCTACGATCCAGGTTTATAAATATCTGTTATCGGTGAATAAATATGATACACAGGGTCTTAAGCAAGAATGAAATCGTGAATTGGATTGTCCTATCTTACCTAATCGATGGATTGCTGCATTGGCATTTATCTCAGAAGGGTTAACGGATCTTAGGTTATGTCTAATTCCAAACACTTATGTTCTGTGTATATTGGGCACCACAATGTCTTTTCAATAAGTGTCTAAATCGGCTAACTGTTAGAGGTGTAATACAGGCAGTTAATGCTTCTCTTACCCATATGTTTTGGCAATGCCCAATGGCTGCCTCTTTTGGGGAGGAGGTAATACAGATAAACTTTGTGATGGAAAGCTCTTTAATATTTACCAATGTGCATGTTCTTAAACTGCATACCTGTTTCTTGGAACTTAACGCAAGGTGGATTCTCCGCACTCTTTTGGCAGCTAAAAGACTAATATTACATTGGAAGGACAAATGGCCACCTTCAAGAACACAATGGGTTGAGGACTTAACAATGCATTCAGTTTTTGAATGGGTGGTCTTTAGGCATAATCTACAAATGGATAAATATATGGATATTTGGTTTGCCTTTGCTGAAGTCTATGTATAACTATGCCTACGGATAGTAGTATTTCTTGCTTTATATAAAACATATAGGGATATACATTGCATATGTAGCTATTGTAATTGACCTATTCAAATCTCATAGAAGAAAACTGTAATATTTCATCTTATTTTATCTTATTTTACTTTATTTTTATGGTTTTTAATTTTGTTTTTGTTTTGATTTATTGAAACTCTCAATAATATATCTATATCTATATCTATATCTATATCTAGGATGGGAGCAGGGGCTAGGGAGTCCTGATGATTGAAAACCAGTTTAAGGTGTGTGTGTGTGTGTGGGGGGGGTTTCCATAGAATTGCCATCTCATGGTCCCATCCAAAACACAGAGATTGGTGGGCCTCTGCTAAAATATGTCCTATCATTAGAAGCTGGACCTGTCATTCACTCAACCCCACTCCCTCCTCCCTCCATATCAGTATTTGGAGAAATAAGAGCAGAATATGCTGGTTTTTTGGAGACACGCTCTCTGCCTTTTCAAATCCAAATTGCGGATGAAGAGTAATGCAGGGTCCAGCTTTTGGTTCTGATCACTTCAGAAGCAGTGGAGCCAGGGTTCACAGGGATGCAGTGCCAGCACTTTTTGTATTAGCATGGACACGGACGGACGCCATTTGCCACAAATCCTCAGACTTTGCTGTTCCCTCTGAGGTTCGCTGCAAAAAAATTTTTTTAGGGATGTACAAATTTTGTTAAATCCTTTCCGTCTGCCGAATTGTCAGGCACTTTTCATTCCGTCGTCCACTCATTGAAGGAATCCGATTTTTTTCCAATCTCCTGAACTTGCGTTCATTTGCACATGCATAAATTTGCACTTCCGAAAATGCACAAATGTCTCCCAAATGTGCATTTTCATGCTTTTGCCTATGGGAGGAAATGTGCATTTTCAGTCAGTGGTGTTGTTGTTTTTTTAGCTTTGGTTCCCCCACCCCCATATTTTTCTTTGACTAAATTTGTGTAACATTCCAGAAAGCAAAAAAACACACAAAACCAGTCGGCAAGTCTGTAGCACCCGTGCGACTTGGCAAGAGCCGATCTGCTGTGAAATCCAGGGGTTGGATTAATAGAAATCTGAACTCACTTGAATCCATTCAGATTTCTCCAACATCCCTGGCTGCAATCCCCACAGTGGCTGGGTGGCAGGGCTGGGGGTGGGGAATGGATTTTCTCAGCAAGAATGTACTGTGCCTTATTGTAATGCAATGTATTTTGTGGTGGCCTGGTCCTGAATTGGCAAGGAAGACCCATTGGCTTTCCGAAATCCTTACCCCAAGCAGACGAAAACTAGAACTGATTTGCTGATATGGTTCAATACAACTGCCTGCAATTTTGGCCTCTTCTTGGGGGTATGGCTATGGGGACTGACATGATGAGTGCCTACAATTTAAAATGTACCACTGCAGGCCTGTGGCTCACGCTGGCTCAGCTTGTCTGAGTGTGGAAAGCTAAGCTGGGTCAGGCCTGGTTATTACTTGGATGGGAGACCCCTCCTCTAGTTTCCTGCACTGAGCAGGCGGTTAGACTCGATGGCCTTGCAGGCCCCTTCCAACTCTATGATCTATGAATGTATGGATTTTTTTCAGAGAGCAGCTCGCTTTGCCTTGGGTAGCACGGCACCAGAAATGGTCCAAAGGGGGCTAACTTGGCTTGGGCTTTAGCCGAATCTGATCCACATCTCTACCATATATAGCCATCATTCATCACTAGTAGCCATTGCTAGACTTATCCTCCATGACTTTGTTCTAACCCCCTTTAAAGCCATCTAAGCTAGGGCTTGTCACCACATTCCAATGGCCAAATCTTGCTTCTTTAGTTGCTTAATTGCCAGTACCGGTATATATATATATATACACACACACACACCGTTATTTTTCTCTTATGACAGTTTTTTAAAATACAATTTTCTGCCATTTGTCAGAAAGGGAGAATATAAATTTTTAACATGCATAAATGGTACATGCACATCAGCTTAACACACAGAGGACATTATATCCAGGAGGCAGAAAATTGGCAAAGCAATTGCCCATTTGTTTTTGAAAACACTGTTTCGGTTTCCCGTAAAGAAACTCCTCATGTTCATAAATTGTTCAAAACTCTTCTTGATTGCGTGAGAGAACAACTAGCCAAGTACTGCTGCTGGCCAACCTGCATTCAGTTGTATGTGGTTTGTACAGATTTATTCTTAAACAAGTAGATTCCTGATGTAAAAGTTCTGAGTCCATTAGTGTCACACTGGCAATATTGCCTGTTGTTTTCAAATCAGAGCATCACATTATTCTGCTTTTGGGAAGCTTCCGGGCTTTCTGACACATATGTGAATAATCTAAGTACAGTCATTCAAATGAAAAGAAAATTAAGTTAGGTAAATAGTTATTGTGTAGGAAAAGCACAACAGTGACGGCACTGATAAAAATGCTCATTTGTCGCCATCATCTACTATGATTGAAAACATCTTTTCTGAGAATATGTTCCAGGAAATAGTTTTGAAAGATTATTTTTATTAGGTGCTGCAGTTTAAGCAACATTTTATTGATCCCCCCCCCTTTCCTTTGATGGTAATGGTGTGATTTCTATCCATGAGGATAATAATAATGCTCAGACTCTAAGCAACGCATGCTAATGAAATTAATCAGTGCAGTATGTTCATACTTTCTGGTATAAAAGAAAGAATTCCTACTGCTGGCAATATGCAATATTACAAATGCTTCGCTGCTTTTCTCAAAAGAAAATCATAGAAATAGGTTTTTATTTAATGATGACTTCAGATTTGTTTCTGAAATGCATAGCAACAAGATTGGAAGGTTGTTGTTGTTATTTCTTCTGTTTTATCTGATGTATTCTAACATCCAGGAAAAATAAAATAGTTTTGTATTATACTGACCTGTCACACCGACCCTCAGGGGCAGCTGCTATAGGATGAATTACTCTATGAAAAGAGTATACACAAGACTTGTGCTATTTTGTACTTTGTTTATTAAGAATTGTGCAAGTTAAGCTGGGAGGTTATAGTACAGATAAACTTAGTAATACAATGAGCTTTAAGCCTTACTGATGCACATGTTCTTTTCAATTATTTAGCTCCTGTATGGAACATGACAAGGACAACGTAAGTGGATTTTCTGTGCCCTTTTGACAGCTAAAAGATTGATCTTACAACACTAGTGAAAAGATGTTGCAATAGATATAGCCTACCTCCTATAACACAATGGATTGAGGACCTAATGACTCTTTCACTCTTTGGACAGGTGGTATTTAGACACCACCTGTGGATGGATAAATATATGGATATTTGGTCTGCCTTTTCTAAAGCTTATGCATAACTGTTTCTATTGATAGCTGTATTATCATATACTCGTATATACTTATGGATATACATTTCATACACACCTATTGTAAGTGATTTATTTTAATTTCTCTAAGAAAATTGTTTTTCCTCCCTCCTTTTATATGATTTTCTTTGTTTGGGTGGAATTCACATTAAAAAACAATATTTTTTTTTAAAAAAAGTTAAGCAGGGAGGGAAATGTCAGTCACCAAGCAAAGCAACAGCAATACACTTGCAGATCCAAAAGGCTGGTTTGTATCAGTCAGATGAAACACACACACTCTCTATGGCTGAATACAAAGTGTTTCACAAACTCTTTACATCTGGTCCAACTCTAGCATGTGTGAGGCATAACATAAATTGCAGCTTCTCTGAGGAGCCACCAGCAATGAAAGGTCATTCAGCAAGCAACATCAGTGCTGACTTTTTTTCTTTCTTTTTTTTTGCAAAAGTCTAGAGAGATTATCATTTGGCGTCTCCAAAGAGCATGCTTCCTTCAACAGAAGGGCACAAAGCATCAAAATGATTGCCTGAATTTGGGATAGGGAGGGCCGCTTCGTTTTATACTGCACTCATTTCATCTGGTAAGGGCCCCTTCATGTTTAGGATCAGATACAAGGCCATTCAGGTTATTAAGGTGTCTGAAAAGTTCTCTAATGGTGCAATCCTATGTATGTCTAGAGACAGAAGAAAAAAAAAGTCCCACAGCCATGCCTGGTTGGGTGGGAATGCTCAGAATTGTAGGACTTTTGTCTGTCTAAATATGCACAGGATTGTGCCCTTGATCTCCAGAAAATGGGTTAACTAACTTGGCCCTTTTCTACCTGAGTTACATACTATCATCATTGCTGGCTCCAGGTTTTTCACAGCCCTTGGGCAAGACCGTCAGTGCCACACACACCCCTGTGAGTTTACCTTCTCACCACCATTGTCACCAGCTGCCATTTCTTCTAATCCTCTTTCTCATAATTGCTGCCATTTCCTTGCTTGATAGGCAGCAAGGCAGTGAGCAAGCGGGCAGTGGCATCTACAGCTCCTCCTTTTCACCACCACCACCGTCTGGGCCATAGCTAGAGGCAGGTGTCAAACAGGGTGAAAAACCCATAATGTCCTGCCCAGGTTTGTAGAGGGGAAACAACCTCTGATTCGAGTTTGGCTGTTGCGATGCCGTGGCCAGGTCTCCCACTCCACCTCCCGCAGATCCCAGCCGTTTCCAATGGAACCAACTTCCTAGGTGGGCTCTCCCACTCTGGAGGCAATCAAGGTGCAGCTGGGCAGCCATCTGTCAGGGATGCTTTGACTTGGATTCCTGCATTGAGCAGGGGGTTGGACTCGATGGCCTTGTAGGCCCCTTCCAACTCTACTTTTCTATGATTCTATGATTAAGAGGTGGAGCCAATCCAGGGGGCTTTTGTCAGTGGGCCCCCGCTGGGGTGCAGGTCCTACTCTTGATGTCAGTCTTGACTGCCATAATCTCATGATCAATGCAATCATTGTAAGGATGCACCCCTAAATGCCCCTCTTTCATCAGTTCTCCCCTTTACAGGATTATATCTGCTTGGGAAGTGATGCAAAATGGCAAAGATTTTGAGTTGTTGTTGGTGGTGGTGGTGTTGAACTCCATTACACAATGAGTCTAAATTCAGAGGAATGTTGGCTTGGCTCATAATGTGACAAGGAATTCCAAAGTGAACAAGTTTGTATTCTAAAAGAAGCATTTGCAGTATTACACCTCCAACAGTTGGCTGACTTAGACAAACCCTTATTTAAAAGATGTTGTGGTGGTTTCCAGTAAACATGAAACAAAAATTTTTGCTGAAAAAGACATAACCTAAGATTCATAGACCCTTCTGGCACAGGCTCAAAAACAACATTCCATTGATTACATTCCCCTGTCAGTGGGTGCAACATCAGAGAAGGACTCAACCTGAGTGATACCCCTCAAAGCCCCCTCCCCTGCAGAGTCCTTCCCCTGCTCCGTTCCCACAGAAGGTTTCTCAGGGTGTAAATCAGAGATTTTTTGACTCACAGCTTTCTCTTGCAGCTGTAGCTGAAAGGGGAGACTCACTCAGATGAGAGACCTAGCAGAGCCAGGCCTTAAGTTTCCCATGATTGGAATGGGTCCTCAATTATCCTGTTCTGAGCCTGAATCAGAGTCTGGCTCTGAACCCATGGGCCCCATGGTGGCTCTGGGGCTAGTGGCTCTGGGGCAGGGCCCAACACAGTGTGGGCAAGATGTAATAGGCCTGTGGCTCATGCTGGCTCAGCTTGTCTGAGCGTGGAAAGCTAAGCAGGGTCAAGCCTGGTTATTACTTGGATGGGAGACCCCTCCTCTAGTTTCCTGCACTGAGCAGGGGGCTGGACTCGATAGCCTTGTAGGCTCCTTCCAACTCTGTGATCTATGAAATCTATGCTGTGTAGATATTGGAACAACGGGAACAACTTCCATGCAAGTTACCAAGGTCCCACATAAGACTGAAAGGGTTCAATAAAGATGACTCCAATTATCACCTTGTTTAAGGTAGGATAGGATCGCAAGCTTTTGTTGCATTCTCTCAAAACTCTTCCATTTCCACCTGAAGAAGAATTCTGTGCACATTGCTACTCTAAGCTACAAATTGGCACTGAGCAAAGATTCTAAAATTCTCAGCACTATTTGTGGGCAGCAAAATTGGAGGGCACACAGATATTCTAAGAACCTGTAAAGAAAACTCGCTGCTGAGAAATTCTGGCTTACTTAGTGTTGAAGGAAACTCTGTTAGTTCATTTTACTGAATGAGGTCAGCAAAGGGTAAAAAGAAAGAGTGGTAGGAGTAGAGGTCAAGGCAGTTGTTTCCTTCAACAATATTAAAAATTATTAAACAATATTAAAACTGGATCCACAGATGTGCCTGAAATCCTCCGCCATATTCATGGACAGTGAAACTGGGAAGGCCATTTTGCTGAATATTCTCCAGGAGCTGAATAAAATTCTCCAGCGGTTCAGGAGGAGCTTGAAAAAGGACATTTCCAAATATTTGTCAGAAAGTTCTCTTCTGAGAAATTTCACCCTAGCCCTCCACATAGGCTTGATCCCATAAATGTTATCAAGGGATTTAGCAGCTTTGGAAATATAAATTGCTTTCTCTTGGATAAATGGAAGCTGCTAGCAGCTCCGGTCTTGAAGCTATCTTCGTATAAGGATTGAACTATTAAAAGTTCTAGATAATTTGTGTGTACACAGCATGGAAATAGCTTGGCATGCAGGATTTTGGCCGCACACTTCTACCATTAAACTTTCATAGGAATAATTGCAAGAAGACAAAGATGGTACAGAAATTGCCTAATGAAGAGATTGCTTCTGCTTGTCCAAATATTCTGTCCTAGACCTCATTGGTAAAATCTGAAACAATATGTACCACAAATACTTTTCAGGTGGCCTGCCCCTTTTACACATAAGTGGCCCTTTTACATTCTAATTCAGAGATGTGAATTTCCTCATACTGTAGTTTATATCAGTGCTCAAACTACAGAGGGAGGGAGGTAGCCCTTAATACATTTCACAAGTACTGACAGTTCTCAGTACCTTCCACCTTTTCCACACTTCCTTGAGTCTCCAGCTACTCCAGATAGGGGGAGATATTGGCTCCCTACCCTATTTCCATGCCTGCTTCTTGGACCACTTACTGAGGTTCCCTGACAGTTCTAAAACAACAACAACAACAACAACCCTGCAGAAATATGCACAAATGTAATGGCTGGGCCTGGGAAGTCAATGGAGGGGAAGTTTGCACACCTGCAGTAATGGAGCAGCTAATGCAGGTGCACAAAGTTAACCATTAACTTTGTGCATATTTCTGTAGGTTGTTTAAAAAAAAAAAAAACCCTCAGGGAACCTCAGTAACCACAGCAGCATTAACTGCTCCAAAAAGGAGTGACAAAAGGGGGTTGTTGTTGTTGTTGTTGTTAATATCTTCCTTTCTGGAGTAGCTAGAGAGTCAGGGAAGTGTTGAAAAGGTGGAGGACACCGAGAAGTGTCAGTTCAATGCTTAAAACAAGAGGATCATACTGCCAAGGGGGAGATATTGTGCGCCCCCCCCTTTTGGTGCACTTACTCCTTTGGCTCCCCACCCCACCCCATTTTCAGTGCTTCGGACTTGCACTACCAGGTTTCTCCTTTCTCTTCCTGTTAATTCTCCCCCCCCAGTCCTTCGCAACTGTGCACAAAGTAGCCTATAGGCAACCTCAGTTTGTCAATACTCATATTTGTAAGCCATATGTGCGCACTTGCAGAAGACCAACAAAATAATAACAACAGCAAGTATAATAATAATTACAACCCCATTTTTGAAGCACCAAATTGTTTAAAAAAAACAAACAACAGGGAACAAGTGATGGTCCTCCCAAAGTGCCGTTTTGGCACTGGCGAGATCATGAAAAGCGAGCAACACAAGCTTTTTTGCTGCTCTGACCAGGCAGCTCTCTAGGTGTTCCTGGCAACCCACAATACAATCACCCTGCCGGGGTCAGACAACACAGCATATCACCATGGGAAAAACAAGCCATGGGTTCTCAGGGTGGTTTATTTGTGAAAAATAAGCCACCTTGAAGAAAATGCACTGGATTCGCATGGCACAACATGGTAGGTCCTCATGTTGTGCGAACCAGGTCGTGCGAACCATCAGGATTTTGTTTTAAGGAAAAGCCTTTAATGCTGATGTTGATTGTATAATTTGTTTATTTATATGATTTAAAATATGTATATGCTGCCTCTTAGGGCAAATCTCCCTCCAAGGGGGTTTCCATAAATAATTAAAATAGAATTACACATCAAAAAAAGGAACCATTACACAAATTAGAACAATTATCATAAGAACAGCAGATATTCATAGAAATGAACCAAATCCATAAAATAACAATTTTATACCACCCAGCATAAAGTCATTTATAACCAGCAGAGCCCTATGACCAAAAAAATACAACTGAAGTCAGTAAGATCAATAGGATCACATAATATATCTAGGAAAAACAAACAAAAACAACCTGAAATAAATAAGTCTTGTGTGCCTGCCTGCCTGAAGGCTTGTAAAGAAGGAGCCATATATACGCCCACCCAGGAGAGAGTTATATAAGGGTGCAATCCTATGCATGTTCAGACAGACAGAAGGCCTACAATTCCCAGCATGCCCCAGCCAGCTGGCTGGGGTGTGCTGGGAGTTGTAGGCCTTCTGTCTGTCTGAACGTGCATAGGATTGAGCTCTAAGTATCTCATTATCGTTCCTGATAATGAGAAACTGTCATCAAAGTTTCATCCCACCATTTGATGACTACTCCAAGAGCTTTGGTAAGGCCTTATTTCATAGATTTTTTAGAGTTGGAAGGAGCCTACAAGGCTATCGAGTCCAACCGCTGCTCAATGCAGGAAACTAGAGGAGGGGTCTCCCATCCAAGTAATAACCAGGCCTGACCCTGCTTAGCTTTCCACACTCAGACAAGCTGAGCCAGAGTAAGCCACAGGCCTTGATACAGGCCTTGACTTTTTTTTTTTTATTGGAGGACAAATACACCAATGAGTGATCTTTTAAAGACTTCAGACTAAGCCTTGACATTTTGTCTAATACACTAATACTGTGTTCAGGTAGGTCAAATGTTGTGAATTCAAATCCCTTAATGAACAGCTCTCTCTTTTTTCTGAATAATAGAAAAGGTGTGCTATATTGGTAACTAAAATATTCTCACTCTTCTCTTATCCTCATAATCTCTCTTGTCCTTAACTGAGTTTGATTTTCTGTATTTCTAATTTCTCTTATCTTCCCTCCTGCCTCCTTCCCAAAACACATCTGGAAAAAGTTTCAATATACTTTGTTGTAATGAACTCAGTAGCTGGGTGCTAACCTTAATATGTTTAATGCAGGAAATTTCTATGATAAAGCTCTTTAAGAAAGACAGACAGACAGACAGACTACTGAAAACTGAGTTAGCTTGAATATTGCTCAGTTTGTTCTGAAGGCACAGAACAAGAGGCTATTTCTGCAAAGTATGAAGGAAATTGATGCGATTTGGGGCAGAGCTACATATTGGAGAAGACAAAGACCTGCCACATCTCTATAAAGTGGTTGTTAATGACCCCATCCAACTCTGATGTAGTTTCATTTGCTTCGAAATATCTGGATGGTTTTGCATTTGCTGAAGAAGAAAGAAAGAAGGTTGGTCCTCCAATAACCTGTCACAAGATTCTGATTTTATGGATATTGTTTTGATTTATCAGATGAGATCAGATTTATTTAGCACCTGAATCAGCCAAAGGGCATAGCCAAGTGAATATAAACAGAACCTTCAGCATATTTTATAGGGACAATAACCATATTGTGATAGGGAGCAAAACCTACATCCCACAATTAAAATTGGGAGGGGGCTTCAGAGCCTCAGTTATACTTTTTTATGAGGGGATAGAGTCTCAGTATATAGGATAGGGAAGGGAGATAACTGCATCCCAAATATATTTGGGGGTGCATGAAGCATCCCCTTATTCCCCCATTGTTTTCGAGGCACCTACTTTTTCTTGCATCCTCTCTATAGTTTTATTCCTTGTATCTTTCTTTCTTGTTTCCTGTCTTTGTCTTTTCTTCTTTCCCTATTATTTTTCCTTCCTTCCTTCGTTCCTTCCTGCATGTCTTTTTCTCTATCCATTCTGACATTCTTTTCCCTCTTTCTTGTTCTCATTCAGTTACACAATGGGGGTGGGTAGTGTGGCAGTTGCTTGTGCAGTGGGGGTGGGGGTGGGGAAGGTTAGAATAAACCCTGCTTGACAAATCCCTTATTTTTGTAGTCCTAGGCAGGCAGCTAATTAGCCTTGTTCAGCTTAATGGGTTAGAAGTCGTGTAGGCTTGATGTATATAGACACTAGTCTAGGAATAACCGAGTTTCCAAAACTTAAGATAGATAGATAGATAGATAGATAGAGAAAAGAAGCTGTTGGAAAAAGAAGGCCATTTTGCAGAATTTTCTTTGAATATTTGCTTTTCTCTGTGTGTGGCAGCTGCCCTTCTTCCCCCTCCCTCCCCCACAGTCATGGCCTGGAAAGGTGCTAAGTCTAGGGCATCGTGGCAAAATGATGGCCAAGCAGCTATAACAGTTGCTGCTGCAGTCAGTTGCAGTGGCAGGAAAGAAAAAAAAAACCCCTAAAGAAACAAGAGAGAAGCTCTTTCATCAGGGTGGCCGGTTGCTGGCCAGATGGGCGATTAATAAATGTAAATAATAAATAAATAATAAATAAAAGCTGTTGTACTGCCATTGCTAATGGTGAACCCCCAGCCGCCCAGAAACTGCTGCAGAATTTATCTGACCCCTGAAGAAATTCAATGAAATGGTCCCATGATCCCCCCCCCCATGTTCTCTGCACACGAATTTTAAGGGAGCAATCCTATGGCCCTTAGACATTGCCTGAGGGCCATTGGATTCCTTGGATTCTCCCTTCTGAGGTTGGACACAGCGCTCCGACCTTGGAAGGGGGAGTTGGAGATCTGCCCACCTCCTCCACCCCCGTGTAGTATGTGCGGAGAGAACCACACCAGCTGGCCCCCAAGGCAGGAAAAGCGACCTCGGAGAGGGGGGAAAGGAAACGTTTTGGTGGGCGGGGAGGGAGGGGAGGAGACTGGAAAGGCCAGGATATGAACTATCCTGAGGCCTCTCCATCCTCTTTCCCTTCCCCACCAAAAAATGCAGGGTGGGAGGACCGGGGGGCAAAGATTGCCTCCACCGCTCCTCCCACCCCACATTGGATGATCAGAAGCCTCCAAGTTTGGGGGCTTCCAATCATCGAGGGCACAATCAATAGGACTGCACCCTAAACCAAACTTTATTCAGGATTTGAATTCTAGTTTGAGTTTCTCTCATCTATGGCTAGCTTTATGTTTTTGAAACAGCAAATGGGTGAAATGGGGGGGGAATTAATCTGACATTTAGAACACAAAGGCCCCCTGGAACTCATTCTCTTTCTGGTGTAGGCCTTTGCTCAAAAAGAAAAAATCAGTTAATTCACTCATTAAAAGCATGAAGAGGCACGGTAAATTGTTACCAACTGCCACACATCTGATCTTGTGCTTTCAGAGTGATTTATGTGGAAAGAAATGACCTTTGTCATATTAAAAAGATGGATTAATTTAGCAGTCAAATGGATCTTTTCAAAATCAAGATATGTTCCCTTACTACAAGGATCATATACTCCATCAGAACTTGGCGTGGAGTTAATCAGTGGGAGCAAAATCCTTTCTTAGATTGATAAAATGAGATGCCCTGCAAATAAGGAACCAGCTTCTTCTTTGAAGGATGCAGAAATAAAATAAACCAAGCATGAAAACATAAAATACAATCACAATTATTAGTACACTGCAGTAGGGGGACATTTTGACTGATGAAAGCCATTTCCTCTTTCAACATGAAATAGGATACCTAGGAATCAATTGTTTTACATCTACAATCAAAGGTTATGTGCTGAGTGAACTAATTTTCACATGAAAGGGCTATTAGTACAATCTCCTTAAGCCTTAAAAATGGCTAGACTTTAAATAAATCCCCCCACCTCAGCTACTACATAAAAGAATAATGTCAGTGGAAGTGGAAAGGTCCCTAAACATTTTCTTTCAACTCTGTTTAATTATACTTTGTGAGAGCCATATATTCATTGAACCATTGCAATGTTCAACAATTATGCACAAAAGAATCCCCATATTACTTCTTGGGAGGTGAGCATGCATGGCTGTATTTTCATCGGTATCGCACGTTTTTTCCTCTGTATCCTTCCTCCAAGGAACTCAGGGATGTGAGATGGGGTGGTCTCTCTGCTGAGCTTCCGCCGCTCATTAAAAACCTGGCTGTTCAGGCGGGAATATGGGGTGGGTTAAGATTTTTTTAAAAAATTATACTGTTTTAAATGTATTTTATCTTGTTTTTATCCTATGTACATCGCCCAGGGTGGCCGGTTGCCGGCCAGATGGGCGATTAATAAATGTAAATAAATAAATAAAATAAATAAAGAATGGTCAGGAAATAATAGTCATTCTCAGGGATGTCTTATGGTTCAGGCAGCCCACCCCTTACCACTGGCCAAGGAACTGAGTCTCTGGCCATTCATGCATTTCTATACTGCCCAAGAGCTGAAGCTCTCTGAGTGGTTTACAAGAGTCCCTAAAACAGGACTGTAATACAATAAAACACCATATATATTCGAAACACAAAATTTAAAAATAATTTAACAGCTAAAGCAATATTTGATACAGAATAGACCTATTAAAAACACCTGACATGGGTGCCCCCATCAAGCCATTAAATATCATTGGATATCTTTAAATGCCTTGTCATAGAGGGCTGTCTTAACCTGGTGAAAGGATGACAGAGTTGTTGCCAGGCGGGCTTCAGTGGGGAGATCATTCCACAGTCAGGACACCTCCACTGAGAAGGCCTCCCCCATGTTGCTACCACCCTAGCCTCCCTCGGAAGTGGCACTCAGAGGAAGGCCTTAGATGTTGATTGTAGAGTGCAGGTAGATTGAAGCTGGGAGAGACACTCCATCAGGTATTGTGGTTCCAATCCATGTATGAATGAAATCAGTCTCTTTGCCACCTTTCTGCAGCCAGTGTGGATTCTGGCTCCTCCAAAGAGCCCAGGATTGGCCAGTCATGTGTCCTAGTGACAGTTTGCAGAGGTGAGTTCTCCCTGAACCCTGCCTGGGAAGGATTGAACCACTCTTCATAAGAACATAAGAAGAACCTTGCTAGACCAAACAAAAGGCCTACCTAGTCCAGTACCTCTTTCCCGCAGTGGCTAACCAGATACCTCTGGGAAGCCCACAGGGGCAGGCAACTTGTGACCCTCCTACAACTCCCATCAGCCTAGCCAGTATAGCCAATTAAGAGAGATGATGGGAGTTGTAGGCCAAAACATCTGGAGGGCCACAAGTTGCCCACTCCTGCACTAGCAGGACAGAGGGTAATAGCCCTTTCCTATCCTTTTTCTCCAGCAAATGGTATTCAGAAGAATGCGACCTCTGACCCTGGAAGTAGAATATAGCCATCATGAAAAAGAAAAGAAAACTGTACATTGAACATGTTTATCTCAAGATACCATTGTCATCTGATCCCATGATCACAGGCAACACTCTGCTATCATCATCACACATGGCTCAGCAGCTGTCTGGATTTCGCATGCTGCCAATTAGAGTGCATCCCTCAGTGCTAAGAGTGAGCCCATTCTTTTTACAAGACATTGGCAGCTACTATCGTTTGGAAATCTAAACATGTGGTACTGCTATAGTGGATATGCTGTCACAGAGAATTCTGTTTTGTCCGGGAGGTAAATGAGGTGGCGATAACTGCACATCAGTGGAGTTATAGGCTAAGCACTGATAATTGTCCTACAGAAAAAGCAATCTCCACCTTGCCAACAGAAAACAGTTATAAGCCAGTGAAAAAAATACCTCTAATGGAACAGGACTTCCACTCTCTCTCCTCTAACATGCAGCCCCCTCTGCACCTTCCAGATCTCTTCTGTAGACTCCCCCAACCCTCTAAGCAGATTTGGAGGGTGCATGGGGGTGAGGAAGAGAAGACATTGAAGTCCAGTTCAACCAGTGGTATCTTTCTGTTGGCAGAATGATGATTCTGGATCCAAGTCCTTCCCTCTAACAGTGGCCACCCAGATGCCTCTGGAGAGCTCACAAGCAGGGCATCAAAGCAACAGCCCTCCCCTCCTGCCGTATCTCTGTAGTTCTATATTTCAGTTGAACTTTCGGAGAAACATCTTGATGGTGGAGCAGTTCAACAATGGGACCAATTAGCTAGAGGGGTTGTGGATTCTTCAAGCAATGGCTGGATGACCAACTATTGGGGATGCTCTAGCTCTGCATTTCCTGCCTCAAACAGGGGGTTGGACAAGATGGCCTGCAAGACTCCTTCCAGTTCTTTGATGTTGAACATATATATGTCAAACCCTGATGTTCCAGTATCAGATTTGTAGGAGCGGCAGCACCCAAGCAACTGGTTGCATCTCTTCTTTTACCACACTTCCACTGAAAGGAGCACATCTCTGACCATTTATGTAATAAGCAGCCTATAATCCTCTTTACATATGTAAAGGTCTTATGCAGAAATCACTGGAGATGAAAATACA
This sequence comes from Shinisaurus crocodilurus, assembly GCA_021292165.1. Taxonomy (NCBI): domain Eukaryota; kingdom Metazoa; phylum Chordata; class Lepidosauria; order Squamata; family Shinisauridae; genus Shinisaurus; species Shinisaurus crocodilurus. The sequence goes on along the minus strand of CM037880.1, from coordinate 209,050,259 downwards.
CCCATGTGCACAGTAACTGAGAAGCAATCTCAGCAAACTAGAGAGATTGATGAATAATATGTCTGTTTCATCCCCCCCCCCCCTGCATACAAGTCTTTTTAAATCTCAGGGTATTTTTTCTTTCTTTCACAAATATGAAGAGCTTTATGAATTTTGTTAAATTCTCATCAGAAACTAACTGAAACAAAATCCTCACCCATCTGCACCAGCAAAATTTCATAGGTACAGCATGGAGAGGACTACGGTCCACATGCCTACACTATTTTAAAGATGACGAGCCTGGTTGAAAACACAGGGATTCAACTCCAGGGTTTTAAGAGCTAAGCACTCAAAGTTCTGGGCCTGGATTGGCAAATCTGTCCATTTCAGTTTCTCCCACATTTGATTTTTTTTTTTTTAAAGAAATCTCAAGTTTTTTCCATCCCAAATATGAAGAAATTTGTGGAGTTTGATAAATTCTTATCCAGAAAGAATTGAGACAAAATTCTCATCCATCCCTACAGTGAGCAAACATATTTCAGTAATGACTCAAGTGGACATATGTCATCCTCTCAGTTATGTGAAAAAAGAAGATTAATACTAATATCCCTTCTATGCCATGCTTCTGACAGATGCTGAATCCTGTTAACAGGCTCCAGCTGTTTTTGGGACTGGGATAAGGCAAGCAGGCTCCCAGAGAGAGCGCGAACAGAGCGAGCGAACAGGGAGAGCAAACAGGAGTTTGGCAGCGGAGTTCGGTGGGGGAGGTCAAGGGGGAGGTCCCTAAGAAATTTTCTAGAAAGGCAGAAACATAAAGGGAACAGAGAACTATGGAAGGAAAGGAATCTGCAGTGGTGGTGACCTGCAATGTGTGTGCAATGTTTGTTTTCCTGCCTGAGATCAACATGGCCTACACGTGCAACAAGTGCAAGCTGGTCACGCTGTTGGAAGAAAAGGTCAGAGTACTGGAGCAGCAAGTGTCCAGTACTCAGGAGTATAAGAGAAAGTGAAGAGTTCTTGGACAGAACGGTGGATCTACAGCAGCAAAGCGTAGAACAGGAGCCAGAAGGGCAATGGCAGGATGAGGCGGAGTCGGAGACTGCTGAGGCAAGGGAAAATAATGTAAGGGGAACTCCCTGGAATAGGATGACTGTTAGGAGCAGAAGAACTAGAAGACATTCTGCGCCTCTGGAAGCAGTGGAGCTATCGAACCGCTTCCAGGTACTTGGGGACGAGAGCAGAGGTCAGCCTGCAGAGGACGAATTTCCGGGCACCCAACGTGACAGCGAGCAAGAGGCTGAAGGTCAGTCAAGTGGAGGCAATCAAACCAAGGCCTACAGCAAGAGAAAGAGAAGAGTACTAGTAGTGGGAGACTCCCTCCTGCGGGGGATCAAAGCCAAAGTATGTCGCGAAGACCCATGGACTCGCCAGGTGTGCTGTCTCCCCGGGGCACGGATTAAGGATGTGACAGAGCAGCTGCCGAGGCTCATACAGCCCACCGACACATACCCCTTTCTTCTCTTCCACGAGGGTACAAATGATACTGCCAAGCGGAGTTACAAAGAAATCACGGCAGACTTTGAAGAGTTGGGAAGGGAACTCAAGAACTTTGGGGCCCAGATAGTTTTCTCATCCATCCTTCCAGTACTTGGAAGAGGCATAGAAAGGGAAAGAAAAATACTCCGAGTGAATGACTGGCTACAAAGGTGGTGCCGACGTGAGGAATTTGGATTCTGGGACCACGGGTTACACTTCCTGGAAGATGGACTGCTGGCAAAGGATGGGTTGCACCTCACAAGGACTGGGAAGAATGTGTTTGGCCACAGCATGAGGAACTTAATCAGGAGGGCTTTAAACTGAATCCAACAGGGGAGGGAGACATATACTCGGGGGTACCATTGGAAGAAGGCCTCTGTGCCACAACGGGGAGAACAGCTCCAGCGGGGCCCAATGATAGTCTACCACAAAACGTAGGGGAAAAGTCGGACTATAAAGCACATAGTCTTCGATGTCTCTATACTAACGCCCAGAGTATGGGCAACGCAACAAACAGGACGAATTTGAACTCTTGATACATGAGGGCAAATACGACTTGATAGGGATAACTGAAACCTGGTGGGATGACTCCCATGACTGGAATACAGCAATTGAAGGGTATAACTTGTTCAAAAGGAACAGAAGCAACAGAAAGGGAGGTGGAGTTGCGCTGTATGTTAAAGATACGTTTCTCTGCACAGAGATACAGGAAGAGGAGCTTGGCAGCACCATTGAGAGCATCTGGGTTAAAATAAAGGGGGCAAAGGATAAGACGAACATGGCGGTTGGAGTCTACTACCAACCACCCAATCAAGGAGAAGACGAGGATGGAACTTTTGAAAAGCAAATTGCAAATGTTTCAAGGAGGCATGATGTGGTAGTAATGGGGGACTTCAATTTCCCTGATATCTGTTGGGAGACTTATTCAGCCAAACATGGCCCCTCCAAGAAATTCCTGAGTTGTGCTGCTGATAACTTCCTCCTACAGAAAGTGGAGGAAGGAACCAGAGGATCGGCTATCCTTGACCTGATTCTAACCAACAGAGACGAGTTAGTGGATAAAGTGGCAGTTTCGGGAACTCTGGGAGAAAGTGACCATGTTATACTCGAGTTCTTGATTCTAAGGGGAGCAAAAGCTGAGTGTAGCCAAACACGTACCCTGGATTTTAGGAAAGCCAATTTTAACAAACTCAGAACAATGATTAGTAAGATCCCATGGCAAGCGACTCTAATGGGAAAAGGAGCCCAGGATGGGTGGGAGTTTTTAAAAAAGGAAATTTTAAAGGCACAATTGCAAACAATTCCCACAAGGAAAAAAGGCAAAGGGCAACAGAAGAAGCCAATGTGGCTTCACAATAAACTCAAAGATGACCTGAAAACAAAAAAGGACACGTATAGGAAGTGGAAGGAAGGACAGGCTACAAGGGAAGAGTACAGGCAGGTAGCACAAAACTGCAGGAATAGTGTCAGGAAGGCGAAAGCTGAGAATGAGCTAAGGTTAGCGAGGGATGCTAAACACAACAAGAAAGCTTTCTTCAGATACATGCAGAGTAAAAGACAGAAGAAAGAAATGGTGGTTCAACTACGCGATGAGGATAGCAAATTGATAACAGAAGACAGAGAAAAGGCAGAAGTGTTCAATTCCTACTTCGGCTCGGTCTTCTCCCAAAAGAGGGTCTATGACCCCCCTGGCAAACCTGAAGTGCAGACTGTAGGGGCAGGATTGCAGCTTGAGATTAATAGGCAAATGGTGAAGGAGCACCTGATTACTCTGAATGAGTTTAAATCTCCAGGGCCTGATGAACTGCATCCTAGAGTAATAAAGGAACTGGCAGAAGAACTCTCAGAACCACTGTCTATTATCTTTGAGAAATCATGGAGGACAGGTGAAGTGCCAGATGACTGGAGGAGGGCAAATGTTGTTCCCATCTTCAACAAGGGCAAGAAGGAAGAACCTGGGAACTATAGGCCAGTCAGTCTGACATCAATCCCGGGGAAATTTTTGGAGCAGATTATAAAGAAGTCAGTCTGCAAGCACCTTGAAAACAATGCAGTGATTACTAGAAGCCAGCATGGATTTGTCAAGAACAAATCCTGCCAGACTAATCTGATCTCATTTTTTGATCGGCATGTGAGGTGACCAAGGATCGGGTAACCTCCCTTGTGGACTGTGGGAATGCTGTGGACATCATATATCTGGACTTCAGCAAAGCTTTCGACAAAGTGCCTCATGATATCCTGATTAGCAAGCTAGCTAAAAGTGGGCTAGATGGAACAACTATCAGGTGGATCCACAATTGGCTACAGAATCAGACTCAAAGAGTGCTTATCAATGGTTCCTTCTCAAACTGGGGAGAGGTAACGAGCGGGGTACCACAGGGCTCGGTCCTGGGCCCAGTGCTCTTCAACATTTTTATTAATGACTTGGATGAGGAAGTACAGGGAATGCTTATCAAATTTTCAGATGACACAAAATTGGGTGGAACAGCTAATACTCTGGAAGACAGAAACAAAATTCAAAGTTACCTTGATAGGTTGGAGCGCTGGGCCGAAAACAACAGAATGAAATTTAATAGGGATAAATGCCAAGTGCTGCACCTAGGGAGAGGAAACCAAATGCAGAGTTACAGAATGGGGGACACTTGGCTCAACAATACTACAAGTGGGAAGGACCTTGGAATTGTGGTAGATCACAAACTGAATATGAGCCAGCAATGCGATGTGGCTGCAAAGAAGGCAAATGCTATTTTGGGCTGCATTAATAGAAGTATAGCTTCCAAATCGCGTGAAGTGATAATTCCTCTTTACTCGGCACTGGTCAGGCCTCATCTTGAGTGCTGCGTCCAGTTCTGGGCACCACACTTTAAGAAGGACATAGACAAACTGGAGAGGGTTCAGAGGAGGGCAACAAGGATGATAAAGGGACTGGAAACAAGGCCCTATGAGGAGAGACTAAAAGAACTGGGCATGTTCAGCCTTCAGAAGAGGAGACTGAGGGGAGATATGATCGCACTCTTCCAGTACTTGAAGGGATGTCACACAGAGGAGGGCCAGGATCTCTTCTCGATCATCCCAGTTTGCAGGACACGGAATAATGGGCTCAAGTTACAGGAACCTAGATTCCACTTAAACATCAGGAAAAATTTCCTGACTGTTAGAGCAATAAGACATTGGAATCAACTACCTAGGGAGGTGGTGGGCTCTCCCTGTCTGGAGGCATTCAAGGTGCAACTGGACAATCAGCTGTCAGGGATGCTTTGACCTGGATTCCTGCACTGGGCAGGGGGTTGGACTCGATGGCCTTGTAGGCCCCTTCCAACTCTACTTTTCTATGATTCTATGATTCTATTCAAGAACTAGATTGCTAGATTTCTTGTTATTTCTTCTCCTTGTTTAAAATGCTTCTCTACTAGCTGCTCATTATCAGATCATATGTATTCCTACCTTTTATCCCAGATTCTTTCCCACAGATGTTTAATACCTGTAGGGAACAACTGACATCTGCCTTTCCTTTTAAGTAAACAGATTTTTATGTGTGAGGCATCATATCCGTGTCTCCATATAAATTAGAATGTTTAGCAAAATGTAGCCTTCTAAATATTAAGACAGACAGTGTGGTGAAAGTAGTTTGAACACACATTTATTTTTTGCCCTGAAAACAAATGCCTTGGAATGAAGCAATCACATGTTAAAACGGCTTCCACCACCACACAATTTACAATGTCTTTCTGTCTTCTCTAAGGATAGTACCCCATGTTAGTCCTACATAGAGTAGACCCATTGAAATGAATGAGACTTAAGTTAGTCATGATGAATTTAAATACCATTCAGTGCAATGGGTCAACATTAAATAGGACTAACACTGGATACTACCCAGGCAGAGCATTCTTATGGCCCCTAGACAGTGCCTAGAGTGGAAAGAACAACGCCGACTGAATTTCTGAGGTCTTACGAGCACCCTCGGAGTCGGGGTAAAGAGGGCATTACGGGGGGCAGGGAGGGGAGGAGACCAGGGTCACCAGGATATGAAATATTCTGGCAGTGTCCCAGCCTCCTTCCCTCCCAGTCTGAAGCACCTCAGCTAGACTGCTGAAATTGGCCATCTAGCTGAGTTGCAGGGTGGGAGGAGCATGGAGACGATCTTCACCTCCACTTTCCTCCTGCCCTCTATAGGATGCCTGTAGAAGTCCTTCGATTCCAGAGGCCTAGAGGCACCCCTCACTGGATTGTGCCCTAAGTATGATTAAGTCTGGATCCAGCCCAGTGGGAATTGCTGCTGTCATGAAAGTTTGATGGAAAGGTACTGAAATCAAAAGTGTTAAGAAAGAATCTTTTAAAAAAGACCTTTTGGGGCAAGGTTAGTAGTTCCATCATAAAACACATGCTTTGCATGCAAAAGGTCCCAAGAGCAATCCAATACATGCATTTCGGAGGGTGGTTGTTTGTTTTTTTTAATGGTGGTGGCAATTTGTGCAAATAGGATCATGGGTTTTTTTGGGGGGGGGTCTTTAAATTTTTCAGAAATGGGGTCAGAATTTTTATTTATTTATTTATTTTATTTGTGGTCTTCCACAAATTGGCCTATCTGCAGTCACCAGGCTGGCAAATTCCAACAGTTTTGCTTGGTTCTTGGATTGGGATGGATCTTCTTCTTGCCATGATAGAGATACTCTGCTCTGCTCAGTACTGCAGAATCTCTCGCTACAGGTCCATGTTTTCTTCCTTTCTCTCTCTTGCCCACGCATTCAATTTCTCCTCCACCTCCAGCGACTGCACTGCACACACCACAGCTAGCCAGACATGTTGCTCTTGGCCTCTTGGGCTACTCACCCACAACAACAACTTGGCTGATTGCTTCTGTGTTCTCCTCCCCCCCCCCTTATACCTGATGAACAGCAGAGCAGACCTCCTGACTCCCCCAGCCCTGAAGTCTCCTCCAGTAGCCCAGATCACAGCAGCCAGTGTATGCATTCTGTATGCACATTTTTAACGTACATATTTTTTTCAAATACTTTACATTGCTAAAATATTTATTTATTTATTTATTTAATATATTTGTTCACGTCCCATCAGCCAAAAGGCTCCCTGGGCAGTTTACAAAGAGAAACAAGATAAAAACTAATATATAGTTGTGCAAACATACACAGGAATACATATGATCTGATAATGAGCAGCTAGTAGAGAAGCATTTTAAACAAGGAGAAGAAATAACAAGAAATCTAGCAATCTAGTACAGGATCGTTTTCTCCACCAAAAGGAAAGTTACCGGGGTAGCCCATCCTGGGATTTCCCACCAGTCTATTATTATTATTATTATTATTATTATTATTATTATTATTATTATTTTATTTAAATGAAACATATTGACAGTATTTCATGTAAAAAAAAAGGAAACATGTTTTGCTGATTAAATTACAACACAATGCTAATTAAAGAATTCAGAAATTTATTCAGCATATTTATTTATTAATTGTTAAATTTGTGGATCGCCCATCTGGCCAGCAAACCAGCCACTCTGGGCAATGTACAGCGTAATAAAATACAGAATAAAATACATTTAAAACAGTATAAAAATTTAAAACCTTAGCCCACCCCATATTCCCGCCTTAACAGCCATGTTTTTATTTATTTTATTTATTTATATACTTCACCAATAACAAAACATCTGGCTGTATGTGTTTATAATGGATTTACTTCTGGTGGGGGAGAGGGTTCCCTCCCCTCTACCCAATATATGGTTGGCTCTTGTTTCAGAAGAGTGGGGGGAAATCCTCGCTGTGCACCAGTTACTTTTGTGGGCAGTTTATGATTTCTGACAGGTTAGTCAGTCTGCCAGAATGGATATATATCCCTGAAACCTCCACAGGAGCTGGTTGAATATATATTATTTTATGTTTTGAATCCATTTACTGGTGTGGCCCTCCTCTCTGCCATTCCCGCTGTGCTCCTTTTCTGTCATTTATTCTCCACTGGAGTAAATGGGATATAGGTAAGTAGTGCTTGGGAAGTCCAGCAACTCAGCAGGAGAGATACACCTCAGCATGCCTTAGAGGGCTTAGGAGCAATCAAAGCAGAAGAGTGGAAAGGTGGAAAGGAGCAGGAGCCCTTTCATTATCACTGCTCTTTTAGTTCATTATTGATGGATGATTCAAGCCCTGCTCCTCTTTCCCTTCCCAGCACTGTCTCCCTTTTAATGTAGCACAATTGATTTCCATTGTGTGTTAAGACAAAAAATGATCATTTCCCCCCCTGTACATTTACCAGTGGAAAGGTGATTCCTGCCTGCCACAATGGGACATAAATTACCATATAATCATCAACAGCATCATTAATCCTTCCCTCCCTTTGCGGACTCATTTGTCTCTGGGATGTCAAGTTCACTGAGGGAACCCAGCTTTTTGAAACAGGAGCTAATGATCGCTCATTCATTCCCTCCTCTGCCCTGGCCTCTCCACCCTCTCTTATTTCAGTAGTTCCAAATTATCTCTTAGAATAAACATGCTTTATAGAATGTGAATCTAGCAAACTAGGGGGCAATGCGATTAACTGTTTGGTTGATTATGCACAATGACAGGACAAGTGCTTCAGCACTAAACATATCAAGGATTGTGACAGGAAGAATGGCTTTTAGCCTGAAGACCTGGTGGATTTGGACTCCGCTCTTTTAAAGTTTGCAAACTTGCAAACCCCTGTTGCTGATTTCCCTCCTTGGGCAAGCTCCTTAATTGCTCTGTAATCTGCGGGTGATGATGACGATACAAACCTAAGAGGCAGGATTAATTCATTAATATAGATGAGTAGAATGTCTCAAGTAAATTGGAATGTACAAAGATGCAAATGAGGCCTCTTTTTTTCTCTCACTCATTTTGGAGCTCTAAGAAGAACACCCGTGCAAAGGATTTTTTTTAGCTCGCTCAGGTTGGCAAGAATCTTTTGGAGTGGCTGTGAAAGAGAAGTGTGTGCCCTGGAAATCTAAACAGAGTTAGTGATCAAGAAATTTACTATCTCCTTTGACTGACCTATCGCATATTGGCAACCAAACGTAGCCATTACACTTCGACTAGGGAATAAGGAGAGAAGACACTTGACTGGGCCACAATTATATGAACTATTGATAAAATATCTGCAGTAGGCTAGACTTCGGCTCGCAATGTGGAGCACTAAAACCAGCATAAACCATTTTTTTCTGCTAAGGAGCAAAAAATCAGTTAGGGTGCAATCCGATGGGGATGCCTGTAAGGAGGAGTATGGGATCCTATGCAGGGTGGGAGGAGCATGGAGGCAATCTTCGTGTCCGCGCTCCTCCTGCCCTGCAAATCAGCTAGACAGCCAATTTTGGCTGCCCAGCTGCAGCACTTCGGACAGGGAGGGGAGGAGGCTGGAGGTTGTATCCTGGCAGACCCAGTCCCCTCCCCACCCCCTGGAATGCCCTCTTTACACCTTCTCTGTGACCTCAGAGAAGCAGCTGGCATGGTTTTTTCCATGCCGGCTGTGAGGGGGGCGGGATCCGAGTGAGGATCCCACCCCAGCTCCAAGTTCGGATCTCTGTCTCTGATCTGGGAATCTGAAGCATCCTATGGCCCTCTAGATCCTCCAGAACATAGGATCGCTCTGTTTTAAAATACTTAAAACAACAACAACAACAACAACAGGAAGAGAGAGAGAGCTTGTGAGCTCTCCTAGGGGAGAGAATTCCAATCTTATACAGCCTTGACTGAGAACAAGCTTTGAGATAGGATTTGGAGAACTTTCTTTGGCAAGTTTTGATGATTTGCACATCCCTGCTAGAGAAGCCATGGCTGTCTTAGTAGTTATTGGGGTGGCTTTGGTCTCCATATAGTCACCTCCTGGGGTCAGGTTCATAATAAAATTGGCACCATCCAGCAGTAAGGGCTTTACAAGAACACCATGTATTTTACCAATAGCGAATTGCACCAAAATATGTACATTTACATACAACATTCAAAATCCCAAAGAGAGATAGAACCTTAATGTGTGGAATCTGTATTTCTTTACTGCTGGAATGCAGTTTTAATAGAAGCCATCAAAGAAAAAAATGCTTCAAAGGCCACAGCTGGCTTGTGGACAACCCATTGCTATCCCTGCACTAAAAAAAATGTTCAAAGAAGTTTATGATTTCTGAGACAAGAGCCAGAAGTTTCTGAAGTCTGCCAAAAAACAAAAACCCAACATCATCCCTGTAGCAAGTGTAGAGGATGTTGAATTTCTCAAATTGTGAGGACAATGGTCTTTTTGAATTCAGCTCTTTTCAGGATTCCACAAAGAAGAAAGAACATAGCATTATTTTGACTTTAGAGTACGGCCTGGGAAACCTGTGGCCTTCCAGATGTTGTTGGACTGCAACTTCCATCACCGCAGATCATTGGCCATGCTGGCTGGGATAGATGGAAGTAAGAGTCCAACCACATTGGGGGGGGGAGGTGTTCCTCACTCCTTGTCCTTGCTTTAAGGCTTAGCCTGTTCTCATCAGTGGTTTTGATGGGAAAACTGGTGTTCAGTTGTGCATATAGGATTAGCATGCCTCTCTCCTATTGGCTGCACTGAGAAAGAGCAGAGGAAAGGGACATATTTTAATATGAACTCCTTCCTGCTAGAAAGGGCACTAGGCCTTGGAAGGGGTGAGGATATTCATATATAGACTAATCCTAAGTATGATTAGTCAGAAATAAGTCCTTCATTATATTATTATTATTATTATTATTATTATTATTATTATTATTATTATTATATTTAATGTCTATACGAATGAATAGCCAAAGCTCTCTGGATGGTTCACAACAATTCGGACCACAAACACAATAAAAAACAGCATAAAATGTTACTATCTGATAAGTATGTTTAGGAGACTGCACTCTTTGGCACTTAACCCAAAGTCCATTACTTCTTAAAGGGCACAATCCAATGGGGCTGCCCATAACCCTTGGAGGATTACAGGCATCCTACACAGGGTGGAAGAAGAGCACAGGTGAAGATCACCTCCATGCTCCTCCTGCCCTGTAACTCAGCTAGATAGCCAATTTTGACTGTCTAGCTGAGGCGCTTCAGATGGGGGGGAGGGAGGCTTGGGTGCCACCAGAATATGTCATATCTTGGTCACCCCGGTCACCTCCCCTCCCTGCACCCCAGAACGCCTTCTTCAACTCATCTCCCAGGTCACTCTTATGACCTCGATGAGGCAGCTGGTGTGGTTCTTTCTGTACCAGCTGCAAGGAGGGGGGCGCTCTGAGTGCAGAGTCCCAGCTTCGAGGTTGGAGTTCTTTTCCGACCTCACAGCAGAGACTCTGAAAAATCCTACGGCCCTCTAGATGCTGTCTAGGGGCCATAAGGTTGCTCTGTAAGACTGTAATAATCAAGCTTTATTTTTTACTTCTCACTGGTGGCACCCCACTTATTTATTTATTTATTTATTACATTTATACCCCGCCTTTTTTCCTACAAGGAACTCAAGGTGGCTTACATAATTCCTCCTCCTCCTCTCCATTTTATCCTCACAACAACCCTGTGAGGTAGGTTAGGCTGAGAGGCAATGACTGGCCCAAAGTCACCCAGTGAGTTTCATGGCCGAGTGGGGACTAGAACCCGGATCTCCCGAGTCCCAGTCCAACACTCTAACCACTATGCCACACTGGCTCTCACTTATGGAATAATTTCCCCAAAAGGGTCTACCTGGCAACTACATTGTTATCTCTTTGGCCTTTTTGGAAAAGATCTTTCTTTTCTCCTAGGCATTTTAGAGACCTAGTTCTAGGTTATGGCTGTTTTATCGATTCCTGTGCTTTATATGGTTTTGCATTGTATTGTATTATATTCTTTTAAATAGTTGTATTACATTTTATATTTTTAACTGTGTTTTAAAATGGCATTTTGTTTTTTTCACCGGTTGTACTCCACCCAGAGAATATTAGTTATTGGGCGAATTAGAAATGTACTAAATAAATAAATAATACTGCTACATCTCCAATTTGGGAAAAGCTGCATCTATAGAATGATTGCCTGCAGTGCTGCAGTTAAAGACACTGATACTTTGTTCAGAACAGTATGGGTAGATTCATTGTTTGGAAGAAGAAGAAGAAGAAGAAGAAGAAGAAGAAGAAGAAAGGGAGAGCTCCTCTGCAGAGGAGTCATCATTGTAAGAGTCAGATGCTTCTGGGTAAGCACTCTCGAGCACTTTTGGTCAACTCTGAGCAATGCTGCTGGAGAAATGTTTCACAATAATAATGTGCAAACAAGTGAAAGAAATATCCTTTAGAGATCAGAGACTGTGCTAAGTGTTACAAGGGACTAAAATGAAAGATCTTTAAAATGGTCTAAATCATAGGACTCCTAACAAATAACTTTAGAAACAATTGTAAATGTGCACAGTATGGAACCTTATCCAGGCCCTACATACTTTTCTTTATCTCCTACTGCTGGTTCAGGGTGCCCTAGACTTCCAGATACCTTCTTGCCAAAAGTACCCTCTGCCAACACACATACTGAGGAAGCAGCTGTATGCATTTGTGTCCCTGGCAATAATTAAATGGCTCTCAGAAACTAGCTGGCATAAGCAAGTACCAGCACAATCCGATCCATGTTTACTCTTAAGGAACCTCCATTCAGTTTATTCCTGAGTTAATATTTATTTATTTATTATATTTATGAATCGCCCATCTGGCCAGACATCCGGCCACTCTGAGCGATGTACAGTCCAATAAAATACAAGGGGGGGACACACACGCACACACACACACACACACTCACACACACAGTATAAAACACAATTAAAAACAGTGCAAAACTTTAAAATCCTAATCCATCCCATATTCCCTCCTGAAAAGCCACGTTTTTAATGCCCGGTGGAAGCTAATCAAGGAAGGGGCATGGCGGAGGTCACTGGGGAGAGAGTTCCATAAATTGGGGGCTGCCTGCCACAGAAAAGGCCCTCCTCCTATTCCCCCCAGCCTGGTTTCTCTGGCTGATGGGACAGGGAGAAGGCCATCCGTGGCAGATCTTGTTGAGCGGCCTACTTGATGTTGCTGGAGGCGCTCCTTGAGATAACCTGGACCAGAGCCGTACAGGGTTTTAAAGGTCAACGCCAACACCTTGAATTCGGCTCGGCAAACAACTGGTAGCCAGTGCAACTCATTGAGCACTGGAGTGATGTGATCACGCCGGCGGCAGCCTTTAACCAGGCGAGCTGCTGCATTCTGTACCAGCTGCAACTTCCGAACCGCCTTCCAGGGTAACCCCACGTAGAGCGCATTACAGTAGTCTAGGCAAGAGGAGACCAAGGCATGAACCACTGATGGGAGCAGATGATTAGGAAGGTAGGGGCGCAACTGCCGCATCAGATGGAGCTGATACAGCGCCGCCTGGCTCACAGCTGACACCTTTGCCTCCATGGACAGCTGGGAGTCTAGAATGACTCCCAAGCTGCGGACCTGGTCCTTCTGGGGTAGATGTACCCCATTCAGCACCAGGTCAACATCCCCTAACCTCCCCTTGTCCCCCACCAGAAGTACCTTGGTCTTGTCGGGGTTCAGTTTCAGCATGTTCCTTCCCATCCAGCCACCCACTGCCTCCATGCACTTGGACAGGGTTTCAACAGCCAACCTTGGTGAGGACTTGAAGGAGAGGTATAGCTGCGTGTCATCCGCATATTGATGACAGCACACCCTAAACCTCCTGATGATAGCTCCCAGCAGCTTTAGGTAGATGTTAAATAACATTGGGGAGAGGATGGAATGCCGCGGCACCACAAAAGTGAGCGGCCGAGGGTCTGAAGCTGCCTCCCCAAGAACTGCCCTCTGGTACCTTCCAGAGAGGAAGGACCGGAACCACTGCAATACAGTGCCTCCCAAGCCCAACCCCTCCAGGCAGCCCAGGAGGATACCGTGGTCAATGGTATCAAAAGCCACTGAGAGATCGAGGAGGACTAGAAAAGAGCATTCGCCCCTATCCAAAGCCCTCCTTATATCATCCACCAAGGCGACCAAGGCCATTTCTGTCCCATGTCCAGGCCTGAAGCCCAACTGGCATGGATCTAAATAATCGGCTTCATCCAAATGTGCCTTCAACTGAGCCCCCACCACTCACTCCATCCTTGCCCAGAAATGGCAAATTGGAGACTGGGTGAAAGTTGTTCAAATCTTGGGGATCTAAGGAGGGCTTCTTTAGAAGCGGTCTTATTACTGCCTCCTTAAGGGCTGAAGGCATCACTCCCTCCTCGAGGGAGGCATTCACCACCGCCCTGATCTCCCCACCCAGTTTTTCCCTGCAGCTCATAACAAGCCAGGACGGGCAAGGATCAAGCAAGCAGGTGGTCAGCTTAACAGAAGAAAGCACCTTGTCCACTTCACCAGAAGGAAGAAGCTGGAACTGATTCCACAAAACCGGACTGCCATTGGCCTCCTCCCGTTCACCCACTGTGTCCACAACGCACAGAATCCCACTCCTAATCCAATCAATTTTATCTGCAAAGTGCTTTGCTAAAGCCTCATAGGATGCTTTAGACTGTTCCAACGGATCCAGAGCAACTGGACCGACCAGGCTCCAGACCACTTGGAACAGCCTCCTGGGGCAGCACTCCGCAGATGCAATGGAGGCAGCATAGAAATTCTTCTTTGCTGCCTTCATCGCCACCTGGTAGGCTGAAGATGCAGCTCTGACCTGTGTCCGATCATCTATATATCGTCCTATATGCATAGGATTGCATTGCACCCTAAGTGAGTTTAGGATCTCAGCCTTGAAGAAGTAATGTACCTTAGATTAAGTGCAAAGCAGAAGTGATTTTTTATGAGGGGATAAAACTCATTGTTCCTCAAAGCCAAAGGTTTCCTCTAAGAAACATACAACAACAAAGCCCCACAATTTGTTGGTGTTTCACTGGCTATCTTCCAATTCTGATTTTAATAGTTACATAAAATTTTCACCATTTCACATCTGCACTCATTGAGAACTCTCAGATGCATGTGTCATCCTGCCTTGTGAGAAATTTGTCCTTTGTCAATTAGGTCTAAACTTTCATAGAATCATAGAAAAGTAGAGTTGGAAGGGGCCTACAAGGCCATCGAGTCCAACCCCCTGCTCAATGCAGGAATCCAGGTCAAAGCATCTCTGACAGATGTCTGTCCAGCTGCACCTTGAATGCCTCCAGAGTGGGAGAGCCCACCACTCCCTAGGTAGTTGATTCCATTGTCTTATTGCTCTAACAGTCAGGAAATTTTTCCTGATGTTTAGGTGGAATCTAGGTTCCTGTAACTTGAGCCCATTATTCCGTGTCCTGCAAAGTGGGATGATCGAGAAGAGATCCTTGCCCTCCTCTGTGTGACATCCCTTCAAATACTGGAAGAGTGCGATCATATCTCCCCTCAGTCTCCTTTTCTGAAGGCTAAACATGCCCAGTTCTTTCAGTCTCTCCTCATAGGGCCTTGTTTCCAGTCCCTTTATCATCCTTGTTGCCCTCCTCTGAACCCTCTCCAGTTTGTCTATGTCCTTCTTAAAGTGAGGTGCCCAGAACTGGACGCAGTACTCAAGATGAGGCCTAACCAGTGCCGAGTAAAGGGGAATTATCACTTCCTGCGATTTGGAAGCTATACTTCTATTAATACAGCCCAAAATTGCATTTGCCTTCTTTGCAGCCACATCGCATTGCTGGCTCATATTCAGTTTGTGATCTACCACAATTCCAAGATCCTTCTCACTTGCAGTATTGTTGAGCCAAGTGTCCCCCATTCTGTAACTCTGCATTTGGTTTCCTCTTCCCTGGGTGCAGCACTTGGCATTTATCCCTATTAAATTTCATTCTGTTGTTTTCGGCCCAGCACTCCAGCCAATCGAGGTCACTTTGAATTTTGTTTCTGTCTTCCAGAGTATTAGCTGTTCCACCCAACTTTGTGTCATCTGCAAATTTGATAAGCATTCCCTGTACCTCCTGATCCAAGTCATTAATAAAAATGTTGAAGAGCACCAGGCCCAGGACCGAGCCCTGTGGTACCCCACTCGTTACCTCTCCCCAGTTTGAGAAGGAACCATTGATAAGCACTCTTTGAGTCCGATTCTGTAGCCAATTGTGGATCCACCTGATAGTTGTTCCATCTAGCCCACTCTTAGCTAGCTTACTAATCAGGATATCATGAGGCACTTTGTCGAAAGCTTTGCTGAAGTCCAGATATATAATGTCCACAGCATTCCCACAGTCCAGAAGGGAGGTTACCCGATCCTTGGTCACCTCACATGCCTTCCATGAAAACAAAGTTTCAGATTTAGGGACTTTTCCAACATGGTGAATATCAATAACCGATAAAGTCACTTGTGCCCAAAATATGAAGGAACTAATTGTAAACTTGTTAACTGCGGCTGTTTTTCTAATAACTGATTGGTATAAGGAAGTTTGGGATATAGCCCTAAATGATAAACTAACTTGTAGTATCAAACGCAAAAAGGGACAGTTAAAGAAGAATAATTTTATGGATATATGGAATCAATTATTATACTATGTATTAATAAAGGGGAAGGGGAGTATGCCTTGTCAGGATATGTTATATTTTTGGAATGTGGAATTTAATTGATCAAGGGGATGGAGGTATATTAGTTGGTCCCTAGGCGGGTGGGGGGGTGCACCTTATGATTTATTCTAGTTGTACGTTTTTGTTTTACAGTTTTGAAAAAGAAAATCCATGGTGAAGACTGATGCAAAGAATTAATTTAGTCTGTCTGCAGTCTCCCTGTTCTTCTTCAATACTCTTTTCGCCTGTTTTCTAAAGATCCTATCACTTACAATTTTCTAGCTTCTGATGTATTGAAAGAAATGTGTTTTGTTTGTTTTCAAGACATTAGCAATCTGTTTCTCAAATTCCTTTGCTTATTTCCCTTTTCCAACAAAACTTACATTTGTTTTCTCAAAGGTTGTGTTCATTTGGGTAAGGCTTCCCAAATTTGGGACCTTGGATTTGTCCATACTGTTTCTAATTTCTGAACCTCTAATATTACTAATTTTAAAGAACTTCCGCTCCCTCAAGGAAATTGATCCTTCCAGGGCTGGCTCAAGACACTTTGCTACCTGAGGCAAAGGACTAGTTGTCCCTCCCACACATACAATTCCACATACAGAAGCCAACAGCTGAATCTTATTTTTCAACACTAGGAATGAGACAACAGCCCTATTCAGGCATTCTGTACCTGAATAGGGCAAACATGCAAAGAGATGGAGAACTCCATCCTTGCCCTCTCCATCATTCCATTTGTGGTGGGTGACTGTCTGAAGAGGAGAGCCACCTGAATCTGTGGAGGCTCTCTGTGTGAGCCAGAACACTGATTTTCCAGAGAATTGAGAATTTCATAGAATCATAGAATAGAAAAGTTGGAAGGGGCCTATAAGTCCATCAAGTCCAACCCCCTGCTCAATGCAGATGTGGGCAGCCCAGACAGTCACCCATCCATGCACTGACCCAGCTCATACCTGCTTAGCTTCAGCATGTGGCCTGCATTATGTGCATTATGTGCTCTCGACGCCACCCTCTCATGTCTTTTTAGAACAGATTTCCCTCTCATGTCTTTTTAAAACAGATGTGTTGAACCTCTTTTAGCCCAAGGGCTGAATTCAATTTCGGAGAAGCTCTCAGGGACCTCATTCCAATGGGGGGGTGGGGCCAAAGGCAAAAAGGGATGGGGCCAAAGGTGCAGGGCCAAAAATACAAAAACAAAAACAAACCCCCAGCATATTCAGCTTAAAGTGGTTACTGCCAGCAACTAAGCCTTATGAGAAGCATTTCAACCTTTTAGAATGGGAAAAAGCATTCAAAAACCAATAAACCACCAAAATGCTTGGTAGTGAGTGGAGAGTTGGTAGGGCTAGGGGAAGGGGGTATGTTCATCTGGGAAACCCCAGGGGCCCAGATTGGAACCCCAGACAGGCTGGATTTGCCACTCAGGCCTGAGGTTCAACACCCCTGGATCAGAAGAATATGGTAAAAAGAAACAACACTCACTCAGCGTAAAATGAAATAAAAGCAGTGCAGCAAAGAAAGGGGGGGGGACAATGTCAGGGAAACTGGAGCAAAAGAAAAATTCCTCCTATAAACACATTTACATATATTTTTATTTATATTTATTTAAGTACATAGTCACCTGGAAGAGCCATATAAGAAATCTAAAGAATATGGAGGCAGTACTAGGACTGGTCTAATAAGTTGAACTGCTATCTATAACCATATTTTAGGAACACCAGCCACCATTTCAGAGACACTTATCATGCTTAACTCCCATTGAATCAATCGAGCATACATTTTCCTGTTGCTTTCAATGGAACAAGCCCATAGGGTTGATTCCAGAGCTCCACTCACAGAACAAGACACTCTCAGGTCTATTCACCTGAAGCTCCCTGCATCCTCCAAAAATCTCCAGAAGATCAGACAACATCAAGAGCAGCATAGAAGGTGGGGGAGGTCAGGAATCAGAGGAATCAGCAAAAATCATCCTCCCACAAACACAGTTCTGTTTATAGATGCTCCACTGGATGCAAGCCCCTTTCACATACTGAAGGACTTCTTCTACAATAGAATGGTTCTGCTTGTTCCAAGCCATTTTGTCTCATTTTCCCTGAATTGAGACCATTCTGCTTACCACATGCCAGCAAGGCAGGGGGAAATAGCAGCCATAAGACTCTTGCTATCACCACTTCAATTTCCCATGCCATCCTTGCATCTATCATTTTTGTAGGTTAAACATGGCCTCAGCCAATGCAATATAAAGTAAGATGATCTTAGCAAGCAATGGGAGGTCACTGCAGTCTGCAGATGAGACAGGAAATACTATATTGTAATTCATATTCTTAGATTTTTGACATCTCAGTAATTTTCCTCCAGCCTGAATTATATCTCAATTAGTTAATTCCTGGTGGTATTCCTCAGCTACCTCCATTCCACACTGGTGTTTGCAGCACCTTCTGATTTAGCATAATCTGTTAATGAAATTAATTAATGTTCTGTTTACCTCTTTCCTCTAGATCATTAATGGAGATATTAAATAAGACTAAAGCTAACACCTGTCCTTATTATATCCCCAAGGACACGGCTCTCACTCCAGACATTTCCATTTATCACTAGAAGAACTGTATGTCCCCTTAGCCAATTTATATGCATCTTAAATGGGAGATTAGTGAGAGCAGAGGGAGCTTCATTGAAGTCCATTCACCCATACAGTGCATTAATTTATTAACATGGAAATTCTGAGACCACAGGCCTCTCGATCCATCCCTCACCAGTTGTCCCACTGAAGCCATTAACATAAATAGTGTTTTTTTTTCCAGTTTTGAAGCTTCAGAGTCTAAAGTACACCAGTATCACATCAATCTAGCACATTGGTCACCAAAGGATGGAAATATCGATGGAAAATACGGGTGTAAATATGAGCTATAGCTGACCGGGTCGGTGAAACCCAGACCCAAGAAAGTAGGGATGGGCGGACCAGGGATGCTTGAGCTCCACTTTGAAGCCTGGTTCACCTCATTCCCATTTTCATTTGCAACCTGTTTACCTTTTTTAGTCAAGCAGGAGAAATGCACATTTTGAATGGGAAAAGTGTGCATTTCTGTGAGGATTTTTTTTTTTTTTTTAAGTGCACTTTCCCCCATTGACTAAAGCATGAAAATGCTTTTCTTTTCTTTTTTGGGGGAAAAACGTGCCTTTTAAAGTGCACATTTCCCCCCTCAAAAATCATTTTTTGAATGTGATTGCAAGCTTGGGAATGTGCGGGGGTTTTTAAGGAAAATGCACTTCCATTCGTGTTCATGTTCAGGGTTGTGCACAGGGCAAGTTCTGATAATTTGTGAACTGAACTGAAATTCTTGTACATCCCAAGCTTTTCCTGTTCTTCGGCATTCTTTTGTTGACTTGCTTTTCTCTCCTTTGGCAGCCATACCTTCTACATCTGACATCTTTTGTGATGGCTGAGCTGAAAGTTGTCATATGAAAACCCTTGCCTCTGAAATCAGGACGAGGCTGCATTTGGGCGATGGTAGTGAATAGTTTAAAGAGCTTTGGGGGTACTTTTCAATGGTAGTCACACACAGTGATCACAGAAGATCATTTTATACCTTTAAAAAACCCTTTTACATTTTTGGTTGTTTTTGTTTTGTTTGTTTTTTCATTTCTGCCATAAGAAATGGTGCTCCTTACAGTGCCAGCTAGTGATCACCATTTTCATTTTTCCAGAATGCCCAGATCTAGCATTGTCCTGGGGGTATTCCAAGGAAAAAATGGTGGCTGCCACCCAACCCCCAAATGTTTAAAACTACACAACCAGCAGAAATCGAATTCCTGCTGCTATTTTCATCACGTCATCTCTTTCATCTATTAAAAGGTTCAACAACTACATAGGAATGCACAGAAGGAAAGAATATTGGTGTACAGTGGCCCTTAATTTTGCACTGAGCAAGCCTTTCCTTACAGCTTTTAATTAAGGTGTTGGGACTTGAATAAGATGCTAGGAGAGGATATATTGTTGAATATTATCCTTCCTATCTCACGCTAGTGAGAACAGCAGAGTAGAGTCCCTTTCCAGCTTAAAAGAAGCTTAGATTTGGCTAGTGTTAGCCAGTTAGCATTTGGTGATCCAGGATGCTTTAAGGCAGACTGGATTTCCATGGTTTTGCCCCCTTTTCTCTCCCGCAAAACAATCAGAGACTGAGTCTTGTAAAAGTCAAAAATAACATTTACTCACTCATATCTTGCAGTTTCGTTCAGGCAGACTTAAAAGCGTTTCTTACAGTTGATAAAGGTTCATTTGGTATTACTTGGGGTCTGAACTTATGGAGTTCAGACCAGCAACTCTTCTTACATCGTGTTGTTGGTATTACAGCAAACAAGCAACTCACTGTTGTCCTAGCAGGAAGAGAAGAGCATTGAGCTACGCCCACTTCCTGCTAGGCACACAGGTAAACATACCTCACTGAGTCTCTTCCAGGAAATTCACCTGAGAAGAGACCAGTGGCTTTTTTAACCCTTTCATGCACCTAACTGGTGAAACATGAATCATTGGTTTTGACTGCACTTTAAATATCCCACATAAGGAATTGGGTATTTAGTTTCTTTATCGCAGATGAAAAGTCACCCCAAGCAGTCCATTTCTTCCACTCCTTCCTTCTCAGCTTTTTGACACTGCTACAATGTCACATGCCAATAAAGCAGTTCAGGTGGAGAATGACGCAAAGTCACAAATATCTGAAACATATAAGGCAAATGAAATCTGCAACCAAATGTTGCAATGTGGAGTGGTCCTGTTAATGGTTCCCATTAGCTGGCCATGCCCTGTTTGATGATACTTAGTTCCAGTCGGTCTCCTGCCAGTTTCCCATCCTTCCTGCACTCAGCATTTCGTGGCTACAGAGCACACCCAGATATAACAAGCTGATATGAATTGTTTTATGCTTAAAATGCAAATACGTTATGAGTTGCCCATTGTGGTTGTAAATGTTTTTTAGATCCTTAGTAATAGCTTCTGTGGGGGTTCAGTGTCAGTAAGACAGTGGGCCTTCTAGTTCATAACCAGAAACTGGCCAGCAGTAGGTTGGAAGGGTTTGGGGCCTAGTCAGTCTGGAATGTCAAGACCAGTGTGAGCTTATCAGTGTTCTCGGGGGAAAGCAGGTGGGGGTTGAGTTGTCTCCCCTGTCCAGCTATAACTTCGACCTTGCAGAGATAGGAGCTGGCAGCCTGGTTTGCAGAGGCGTCACTCTGGTTGAAGCCTCACCCCTGAAGGGTAGAAGCCAGGAGACACCCAGGTGGAATAGGGGCCTTGTGGATGGGCCAGCTCCCTTGTCAATTAGTGGTTTGGAAGGAAGGTTAAGATGGCCACACCTTCACTTTTAAGTCAGTGCTTAGCCTGCAGACTCAGATCCTTTGCTAGGATCATCTCTCACGTCTTCCCTTTCTGTGGGGAAGCACTTTGGACTCAAGTCTGATCTTGTTCTGGACCCTGATTGTCAAGAGCCCTGGATGCACAGTACCCAGAGGGGCCAATCAAAGTGGCAGGGTTGGTTTTGACCTCTGTGGAGGTGTGCAGTGCTGGTTCAGGTCCTCTTCTAGACTACTTTCTCTTGTTGAAGG
This sequence comes from Shinisaurus crocodilurus, assembly GCA_021292165.1. Taxonomy (NCBI): domain Eukaryota; kingdom Metazoa; phylum Chordata; class Lepidosauria; order Squamata; family Shinisauridae; genus Shinisaurus; species Shinisaurus crocodilurus. Next base: position 209,028,642 of record CM037880.1, on the reverse strand, counting down.
AGCAATAGGGCTCTGATCCTTCCCCTGTCGGAGGAACAGCTAGGAGTTGCTCAGGTCCTAAGGCCAAGACGTACGGACCCCAGAGGTTCCAACTCAGTGGCAATGTTGGTTCAGCTCTCTATGGGGGTGTGTGGGTAACTCAGGCCTGTTTCTGGGATCCCTTCCCTTGTCACAGGAGCATCTGGAATTGGCTCCAATCCTTCCTTTGTCTGAGGAGCATTAGGGATTGGCTCCGATCCTTCCTTTGGGGTGGAATGTTGGGGAAATTGGTCCCTAAGAGACACTCCAGTCCCCTACCTTGATGTGGAACAATTTCAAGAACCAATAGCGGAATGCCATCAGCTATATGATTTCTGAAGACTGAATGTTGTGAGAAAGCATTGACCGTTAAACTTATGCCGTGGGATTTGCTGTAATAAAAGGATCTCACTGATTGGAGTCTCTGGTGTCAGAGTGCTAGAATGCATGATTTCAGGACCAGGGCCCCAACAGCCTCAAAAGATCAGACAGGTCTTTGATCAGACCTCAGCAAAGGGACAAGTTCCATAGTCAATCAGCATGCCTCAGTCAGCATGACTGGCTGGGGCATGCTAGGAGTTACAGGCCTTTTTCTGTCCAAGCTTACATAGAATTGTACCCTAATAGAAGTTAAATGGGGCATTGGGTAACTGGGATACCAGATATTTCAATCAATTTCAAACTATACCTGGTACTGATTTTTTAATGTATCATAAAAGGATTTTGTCTTGTATGAAAGGATTAGTAGCTCAAGGAGAATCTAAAATTTAGGAATGTTGTGAGAAAGCATTGACCGGTTATGTATAATTTATTATTCCCTGGGTTTTTCAATAAATAATATGTTCAAAACTATATTTCCATCTTCTGAACTCCCTGTACACTGAGTCAAGCTAATTCTTATCAGTTATGGCAACCAGGTTAGTAAACAATTATATCCTATTGGCAGGGATGGGGACTCAGACTCGAGGACTCAACTCGTGAGTCGGACTGAGTCCCCCCTCTGACTCGAGTCGCACTCGAGTCCCAATATTTTTAATGGGACTCGAGACTTGACTCGGGACTCGAGACCAAGGACTCGTCAACATCCCTGCTTGATGCCACCTGCAGGTGCTGTCTGGACCTAGTTGCAGTAACAATCCAAGTTTATTTTTTAAAATCATTTTCCTAATGCAACCTTTCAGACATTTTGGGTTTGGCTGCCTCTACCTGCCTGTTTGGGGTTCCCTGCCTCCTCTGCCTGCCTGGTCTCTTCTTAAACAGTTCCACAGTTTGAATTGTCCAAGACAAAGGCCTCTGCCTGCCTGCTTTGGGGTTCCCTGCCTCCTCTGCCTGCCTGGTTATTTTGGGTTTGTCTGTTTGGTCTGTTCTTGTCAAAATCCGTGGCAGAATTTTGAGATAAAAAGGCACACTTGTGCCTAGAATTTATTTAAGCCACACATCTGAAGTAGCCTTATTTTGCTGGGGAAAAACCCCCATTGATTTTAATAGGGACTCGTGGAGTCAGCTTTGGGAGTGACTCGGGAGTCGGGACTTGTGAGTCACCATTTTGGACCAAGAACTCGGACTCGGACTCGAGACTCGGGTCCAAAGACTCGTGACTCGACTCGTGACTCGAGACCAAGGACTCTTCAACATCCCTGCCTATTGGTAGTATAATAGTACCTCCTCCTCTCTAAACCATCTAATCATGATAGGGATGGACAAATCTGTGAGGTTTTATTCTGCTCAGTTTCTCATTTTTCCAACATTGGTTCCACCCCATTTCTGCATCTGTATGTGATTTTTTTTTTTAAGGTCTGCATGGAAATCCATAAATATTTTCATGTACAGAGAGCTTCAGCTATTGGGCGGTATAGAAATAATAATAATAATAATAATAATAATAATAATAATAATAATAATAAACAACTCCTAATATACATTTTTGTACACACTTTTGTACACACTTTTGCTGATATATTTCCTAATGATATTTCCCCTAATATAATGCATCTTTCTATGTATGTTTCTCTAATATATGCATTTTTGTGTGCAATTCTCCCTATTATGCACACAGTGAAATGCAAACTTTGGAGTCGTGCAAGTATTGACATATAACTGTGTTCCAGTTCATGTGTAAGTTCGGGAAGTGCAAATTTGGTAAGTTCACATTAAAGTGCAGATTGAACAAATTTCTCACCCATCCCTAATCATTAACAATCAGGAAGCCATGTTTTCTCCATATCATGCAGATGTCTTCAACAGGATTTCACAATACTCATCATCTCACAATGATTTAACTTCCAAATCAATACCCTGAAGAGATCTGAAAATATGAGGAGCAGTCTGAACATTTGGCTTCAGCTGGGAAGGTGAGAACTTCATTGTTCCTGTACTTCTCACTTGCTTCCCTTGGGCCTGAACATGCATTTCACACATGTTAAAAACCATTCTCACTACTGAGCATGGTGTCTTTCTTGTGTCTCTCAGTGCCCAATCCTATGCATGTTTAGACAGAAAAAAAGTGTACAACTCAGTCCCAGCATGCCCCAGCCAGCCATGCTGGCTGGGGCATGCTGGGAGTTGTAGGCCTTTTTCTGTCTAAATATGCACAGGATCGAACCCTTACTCTTTAGATCATTTAGCCTCTCTATCTACATTATCTGCCTTAAATTTCTGTACAGAAATCATAAACCCACAGGGTTCTGGGCAGGGCAGGGTAAAGTGTCACCATAAGAAAGTGGGGGAGGGGGAGGAATTAGGGGGCTTTTCACATTTTGGGGCAAACTCACTTTATCTCGAGTGCCCAAATCAATGCGCAGTTCAGAACTTGGGTTGCTCCAGGATCCACCATCTTCCCAAATTCTTCTATGAGGTGTCCTGAGGGCTGCATTTTAACTTTCTCACCCACCTTTAAAAAAACATAACACACACACACACAAACACCCCAAACAGGTTCTAGCCAACTGGAGAAACGAGAAAGTACAGCACTTGCTGTGCACTTTGGGGGGGTGGGCTGGAAATACCCCTGTGAGGGATGGTACATGGTGACATTGTCATCATCATCATCAGGCGATCACTCGTGACCGAGTAAGATTGTCTTCCGGGATAAAAGGAGGAAATTCTAAAGAAGATTGTGTAGACTCTAGCGATGGGTCCGTAAGTGACTGTGGAGGCCAATTCTAGATCCACACAGCTTCCCACAGTGAGGACACAGGTTACCAGATAGAAGATGGTCCTGTAAAGGATTCATTTGACGTGCTTTTCGCTTAGCACGTTTCTCCCTTTCACCTTGCACTCGGGCTTCTTCAAAGTCCATGCAACCTTTGTGAAAGGCCAACCTCCATTTAGATCGTTCATGGGCCAGAGCTTCCCAGTTTTCGATGTTTATATTGCATTTTTTTAGATTAGCCTTATGAACATCTTTAAACCTCTTATATTGACCACCGATATTCCTCTTTCCATCCTTGAGTTGGGAGTAAAGTAACTGCTTTGGGAGACGGCAGTCAGGCATTCGAACAACATGACCAGTCCACTGAAGTTGGTGTTGAAGGATCATTTTTTCAATGCTAGTAGTCTTTGCTTCTTCCAGTACACTGACATTTGTTCGCCTATCTTCCCAAGTAATTCGCAGGATTTTCCGGAGGCAACGTTGATGAAACCTTTCAAGGAGGTGGAAGTGACGTTTATAGATAGTCCATGTTTCGCAGGCATACAATAAAGTTGGTAATACAATGGCTTCATAAACCAGTGTTTTGGTCTTCTTACAAATATCCCGATCCTCGAACACTCTATGTTTCATTCGAGAAAATGCTGGCACTTGCGGAGCTCAAACTGATGCTGGATTTCACTGTCGATGTTAGCTGTAACAGAAAGATAGCTGCCAAGATAGAGAAAATGATCGACATTTTCCAGTATTGTCCCGCCAAGCTGGATAGATGGCATCACCAAAGGGTTAGCTTGCACTTGCTGATGAAGCACTTTGGTCTTTTTGATGTTAAGTGAGAGACCAAGTTTTTCGTATGCTTCTGCAAAAGCATTTAGGATAGTTTGGAGATCATCCTCTGAATGTGCGGAGACCACATTATCATCAGCATACTGAAGTTCCACAACGGAGGTTGTAAATTACCTTACTTTTTGCTTTCAGCCTGCTGAGATTAAAAAGCTTTCCATCTGTTCGATATATAATTCCCACACCAGTGGGAAGTTTCCCCTTGACAAGATGTAAAACCATGGCGATGAAAATGGCAAATAATGTTGGGGCGATAACACATCCCTGTTTAACACCTGATCCCACTTTAAATGGAGCACCATGAGAGCCGTTGTTGTCCAAAACCGTTGCCGTCATGTTGTCATGGAGAAGTCTCAAGATATTCACAAATTTATTGGGGCATCCAATTTTCATAAGGATAGTCCAGAGAGCTGTACGGTCTACAGTATCAAAGGCCTTAGCCAAATCGATAAATGCCATATAAAGGGGTTGATTTTGCTCCCGGCATTTTTCTTGGAGCTGACGTGCAGTAAAAATCATGTCTACTGTCCCTCTAGAGGGGCGGAAACCATATTGAGTTTCAGGGAGGATCTCTTCTGAAATAGATAGAAGACGGTTTGCGAGAATCCTAGCAAATATTTTACCTGCGGTTGCTAAGAGAGAAATGCCCCGATAGTTTCCACAGTCTGTTCTATCACCCTTCTTAAAGAGGGTGATAATTATGGCATCCCTGAAGTCTTCTGGGATCTCTTCTCTTATCCAGATTTTTTCAATGAGTTTATGAAGATGTTGTACAAGTTCGGGGCCCCCTTCTTTAAAGATTTCAGCAGGAATCCCATCTGGTCCACTAGCTTTGTTGTTCTTCATTTGATTAATGGCTTTTTTTACTTCATCCAAAGTGGGGAGTATTGCAACTTCCTCTTTAATTTGTTTTTGTGGGATTTGCGAAAAAATCTCATTATCCACCTTAGATTTACGATTTAAAAGGTCATAATAATGCTCTTTCCAACGCAGGTGACATTGTATGGGGGGGGGGAGATGGCTGGCCCCCTCACAACATTTTCCATGCCAGCCAAATGTGTGAATGTTGTAGAAACATTTCCGTTCTGGACACTGGCGACAGGGGTGTAACTGCAGTATGCATCAGCTGTGGGGCTAGGGTAGTCTGCAAAGACTCAAAACTCTCCTCCTATGTTCTTTCAATATGTGCGTGCATGTGTCTGTCATTTGAACCTTAAAGTGGCATGGAATGGAATTAGACTGATGTACTCATCCCTAAAAATATATACATTTTCAAAAGAAATGGATGGAACTATCCATTTTGGTTTCTTCACAGTTAGTGGTCTTACCCGAGTGGTTGGGGGGGCTCGCCTCTCACCGGCTCGCCTCTCCGTGGTGGCGCGCGCCCCCCCGGCTCGATGTTCTGACCGGTGTGGAGCTTTCTCCGCTGTTTAAGTTTTCTCTGCTGTTTCTCGAGCTGTTTAAGCCCTGTTGCCCTGGTTCCCCCCCACCAAAAACATAGCATAGAGGTCCAGCGCGCCGGAGCAGGGTCCCGTCCGTCACTTCCGAAAGCGGCCCGCTCAGCTCCCCCGAGACTCTCAGATACATCGCTACCAGGGGGTCAGGCCCAGCAACTTCACCGGACTTCCAACCCCCAATCGAGGTCCGCACACATCCCTACCATCGTGAATTACCTTCCCGCCGCTCAATCCAAGATGCACTGGGAAAAGGAGCTTCAGGTCCCCAGCGCATCTATTTCCGGTTCCCCCTGGCGATGCGCTTTTAGCATAAATACCAGGGCAACCCAACTTAAAATGGCCACGATTTGCTATTCGTGGTCGTTTTAAGCTGGGTTTCCCTGGTTTTTACGCTAAAAACACAGCACCAGGGAACCGGAAGTGACGAGCGGCGAGAGCAGGCGGGGGGTGCTCGAGAGCACCCCCGAGAGAAGGTAATATCCTTGGGGCAGCAACTATTGAGGCACAGTTTTCTAAACATTGCTGACCATTTGTGCCCATTTGTGCCCACATATTGAGGTACCACTCTCCACTTTGTTCTACTCACTGCGAATTTTCAGTGCATTCTTAAAAAAAAAAAAAAAAAGATACTGTTGCTGTACAATCTCCTGCTTACCCAATGGAAAAGCCAAACCCATGTTATTATCATGAGTCTTTGATTGAAATATTTTTCTTTAAAAGATATGGGATAAGAAAATCAAAAGATTGTCCTAGCAAACAGAATTTGTACAGGAAGGAGAGGAGACAAGGATGAAAAAATGCATCCAGAGTCCAATCCTATGCATGTTTTCTTCGAAGCCAATTCCATCATGTTCTACAGAGGGCTTACTTCCAAGTAAACATTTGTAGGAGCCTACAAGTCATTATTTTTATTATTTTGCTTTGTTAGCTGCTTGGAATGTAATCTATATATAGAAAAGCAGGTTATAAATAACATGAAATAAATAAATAGGTGGATTGATTGATTTCCTAAAGCAATGGTAAAGTAAATGGATATCTGTTACTTTATTTGTTATTTATTTTGATATTTATGTTTATATGTCACCTTATCACAAAAAGTTCTCTGCACAGAAAAAAACATATTGATTTATATAGATAGATAGATAGATAGATAGATAGATAGATTTATTATCTTTTTTCCCCCTGGCACTTTTTTCATGCCAGTGTGGTAATAGATTTCTGGATAATACCTGAAATGTAATTCTGATACTTACTGACAGGGTGCAGCGTGATCCACAGGGGAGTTGACACTGGCAGCCCCAGAATGAGTTGATTATGTAGAGCTGCAATGTGCAGACATGCACTGTATTGCTACACAGCATCTGGGAGGGGCAGGTCTTCAAAGTCTATTTCAGCTATCCCCGCTTCTGCATCCCCCACAGTTGTTGCTTCATTAGCACTCATTAATACAGATGTATGGGAACTTGGTTTCAGTTCATTTTTGATCAGGAGTTACCCAGTTCACACCTTTAGACCGAACACAGACTCTCTAGGGATGGGTGACCCACCCAGCACTCGACTTGCGTCGCACGAGCTGAGTGCTCCCATCGTACAAGCTGAGCCGAGCATGAGCAGCAGCTAGGGTGCTTGCCAGACTTCCGGGTCCCCAGAGCTACATTGTTTACACAGAAAACAGCCTAATTTGCACAAATTAGGCTGTAATTTGCGTAAATTAGGTTGTTTTCTATGTAAACAACGTAGCGCCGGGGACCTGGAAGTCACTTCCCTGGCTCGGCTCGCAAGAACGTGAGTTGAGCCGGGGAAAAGGGAGGGCGAGCAGAGCTCGGAGGGTCAAACCCGGCGAGTTCGCTGGACTTCCACCACCACCCCAATCGAGCTCCGCACACATCCCTACGAGTCAGACACAATCTGCTTGCAATGTGATTTGTGGACCAAAAAGAATGTGTTTGGCAGCATGCGTACATTTGTAAAATGTGCATGACAAATGCGTACCTTTGAAAAATGTAGCACAAATCTGCTTCAATCAATGGGAGAAGAATGTGTACATTTAAAAGATGTGCACAATAGATGCGTGCATTTGGAAAAATACACACAAAAATATGGACAGATTTCCATGCGGAAAGAAAAAAAAGCAAAGCTCACACCTCGCAGTATGATACGGACTTGAGTTGGAATGAGCGTTGAGATGGAACTCAGAGAACTTTGCCGAACTTGAGTCTTGCTGAGGATTTTATTTTTTATTTTTGCTACCCAACCCCTGCAAATTGGCATTGGGGTTGGTTAGTTTTTGGTTTTTGCCTCTTCCATACTGTAACACTAAGCACAATTGGCTCCTAGTTGGGTGTTGGTGTTGTCTAATAGGTGGTATTGGTCATAATTAGGGCAGACAGTGAAGGTAGGGTGCTGAGTTATCAAGCATCTGAAAGCACCTTTGAGGTGAAAGAGGAATCCTGTGACTTTCCACCTAAGGTCATGAGATTTGGGGCCTTTAGAGTAGTGGGACTCAAGGGGTGGAATTCAGGAGGGCACCCCTCATCACCTAAAGCTGTGGCCAAAAGTTGGGGGAAAGCCATTACTCTGTCTCTGGACTCCAGGCCAGGTTAGGCTTACCTTTAATAGCTGAGACTAACAAGACCTACATAGCTTTCACCACTACCGACTGCCTATGTATTAAATCCATCTAATTGTGGCCCTCCTTAAGCCCATCTTTCTCTGCCTCACCTCTTTAATTCCAAGTACTGTTGAAAAGTAGGTTTATATTAAAGGAAGCAATAAAATCAATGTCCCTTGGGAGAGATGAAGAGTAATTGCTGACCCATACTAACTTAAATTTGCTAGTACTGACTAAGAGGTTGAAGGAAGATCTTGGGCCTCTTCCAAATTCTAGTGAAGTCAATAACTCTTCCGTTTACTTTAGAATTTTCATTTTAGACTGTAGATCTTAATAATGGCCCCTTGCTTCATTGACCTTTTCATTACTTAGTTGGTAATTATTTAAAGAAAATGATAGCATTAATTGAAAAGCTGAGAGCCCATAGATAATAATCTCTAGCATGTTTTCAGCCCATGGAGTATCAGCGTCACTGACATCTATTTTCTGTGAACTAGTCACAGGTGGCCATGTATCTCACAGCTACAAATAGTTGAAAGCACATTTTAGAGCACCTTTGCAAGTCCATCTCATAAGGGTTCTACACCCCCTCTTCATCCTCTGAGCTTTCATCTCCTCAGCTTCTGAATTCTCTGCCTCACCATCTCTCTTTGATACCATTGCCTAAGCTGCTATCACAGTGTAGTTTGGCAAGCAGAAGTGTTATGAATCCTCTGGCTAACATTTCCTTATCTGCTCTGATGTCTCTTGGAAAGGAAGGGTGGCTTAAACTTAGACGGTTGTAGTTAGATCCTCAGTTCAATTGGGTTCTTGTGAAATCTTTTTCTCTTTTTAAAAATTGGTAACACGCTCCTGAATACTACAAAATGTGATGAGTGAATCTTAATTGCAAATATACTAATGGCCACTTAATAGGTAATTAATTGATAGTGCATTAGCTTGACATACCTGCCACCATACAGGTTAATGAAAACCTAACCTGAACTATTTCCATTTGATGAATTGTTAAAGTTATATACAATGCGATTGAAATGTTCTACCCATATACGAATTTCATAGATTTCATAGATCATAGAGCTGGAAGGAGCCTACAAGGCTATCAAGTCCAGAGGAGGGGTCTCCCATCCAAGTAATAACCAGGCCTGACCCTGCTTAGCTTTCCACACTCAGACAAGCTGAGCCAGCATAAGCCACTGGCCTGTATATAGGAGCTTGCAGTTGGTAGGGAGACATAGTGTAAGGATATATTGCTATAGCATTGGCTCAAATTAAGTAATAGTTGTGCATAGAAACAATAGTTTGGTCACAACTAGCTTACAAACTCAAAAATCGGTCACAAATACTTTCTCATGGCTCTCTATAGGAATAATGCAATCCTTATCAGCAATACAAATGGATCATCTACTGATGCCCAATGAATTTGGCTATATGGACAGTTACAGAAATTAAGAGTTGTATCCAATGTTAGTCCGACGTAAAGTAGACTCATTGCAGTGAATGGGACATGAGGTAGAGATGAGGTAGATATTGGACACGACTCTAAGTAAATAATTAAAAATAATAACTGAACTTCCTAAAAACTTACCATTCCTGCAAGGGACTCAAGGAGCTATCCCATTTTATCCTCATGACAAAAATCAGGGCAGGTTGCTTCAGCCCATAAATGGTGATTACCCAGGGCCATCCTCTGAGAATTGTAGATGAGCTGGCATTTGAACTTCATCACGTCTCCACGGCTCTGCTCACGAGCAGCTGGCTAGCGAGGCAAGATGCTTGTATGCGCCTCCAGATATGAGATTGGCCTGCCCCCTCCCCCCTCTCTCATTGCTTTCCTTGGTGAGGGAGGCCCATGCAGTACAGAGCCCCACTTAAGGTGCATTTCAGGCCTAGTCTCTAATGGCCACATTTTCATCCAGTCGTTTGGCACGTGGGCTTCCCTGGCTGAGCTTTTTTGCTGCCAGGTTTGCTGCTTTGGCTGGGGCAGTGAGGAGGATTGATTGTCAGCAGACCTTTCCCTTGCAAGATTCCCTCCCTCCCATGACTCCCAGGTTAGCAGTGGTCAGCTGCAATAAGGCAGTTGCTCCTCCCCTGCCTCCCTTAAGAGCATTTATTGAGGGATTCTTTCTCGGGTGGTGGGTTGGCCTGCGTCCCCTCTCCCTTTCTTTCTAGGGGTATTGTCTCTTGGCAGCCTTGCTCGATTCACTGGCACACCCATTATTGGGGGTTGTGGTGTTTTCCACAGGGTGAACTAGGCAGGCAGTATAATTTTTGTTGGGCTAATTAGCCCTTTCCTGCCATTTTTTTTTTCATTTGGAGCAGCCATTTTGTGCTGGTGGTCATTTTGAGTCCTCCTTCCTTGTTACTGACTTGTTCCCTCCCCCTGTGTTATTGGTTTTCCAACTTACAATTGCTATTAAGCTTGCTGACCTGAGTCAAAGTGATTTATCTTTGCTTTATCTGTTTTCTTATCATTGGAATTTATGTTTCTGAAATTTATATATCTTAAATGTAGAAATATTATTGTTGTTTTTTCTTACTGATCAATGAGGAGGCCATTTAAGAATGTAATTGGTCATCATGCCTTCCAAAAAATGGCAGGGCAAATCTAAGGGTAAGCAGCCTGCCAAATGGCCCTGCCTAAGAATAATCCTCCTGTGATTTCTTCATCTTCATATGAGGACCCAGTTTAAAATATGCTTCTGGCCAGAATTTAGTATTTGGAGAAGGGCTTGAAGGTGGGCATACTGGGTGAACCTACGCCTATGGATCAGCGGGCTAGGGAGACTAGAAGGGGTAAAATGGATATTTGTAAAAATGGATGTATGGACAGGCAGAAAGATTCAAGAGGGGCGGGCAGCAGGAGAGGGAAGCACATGTGGGCAAAAAGCCAGCTAATCCAGGGGGAATCAGATGCAGCAGAGATCATCAGGGCCCCTGTACCTTCATTTCCCCATGGAGAGCAGGGTGGTGGGGAGGATGGCCTCCCAGAGATTCAGGGCTCCAAATGAAAGATTCAGGGCTCCAGCCCTAGTGGGCCACCCCCTAACACCACTTCTGGGTCTCATTGCAGATTGTGGCCTTTAGTTTATTCCAACACCTGTGTCTTGCTGCCTGTTTCTTCCAGATGGGTGTGCAAAGGCTTCTCTTTCCAGCACTCTGCCCACCACACCACACTGTCTCTAAATTTGATCTACGGTGGGTGCAAATTTTGTTTCAGTTTGTTTTTCATAAAGATTTGCCAAAATCATGAAGATTTCCATGTTCAGGAGAAAAAGAACTTGAGATTTTAAAAATTCAAATGCAGGAGAAGCGAAACTGACAGATTCATCCAGAGACAGAGGGCTTGAGTGCTTAGCTTTCAAACATCTTGGTTTGAATCCCTGTGATTTCAGCCATGTTTGTGGTGCTAAATTAGGGCTCTCACCTCTTTTTTTCAGGCAGACTCTTAATCTTTAAAAGCTATACAGCAGGCAGACACAACATGGTTCTTTCTATTGAATATTGTATCTATTGAATTTGGCTGGTGCAGATGGGTGAGCATTTCATTTCAGTTCATTTTTGATGAGAATTTACTAAAATTTGTAAATATGTTCATATTTGGGAAAGAAAGAACTTGAGATTAAAAAAAAATATCAAATGCAGGAGAAAGCAAAATGGACATATTCGTTCATCACTAATGATCTGAAGCATAATATCTGAAGCTTCTAAGAGAGCCAAGGCCAAATAGCTCTTCTGCTTAGGGATGGGCAAGAATTTTGAGGGGGAGGAGGAATGGAGTGAAATTGCCCCACTCTCCCCCCCTCCGAGCTCAGTGAGACTTACCTGGCCCCGGCTCGTCCCAAGTTCCCGCGGTGAAAGGAGCTTCCAGGTCCACGGCGCATCATTTCCAGGTCCCTGGTGCTGCATTTTTTACGAAAATACCAAGGTAAACTTCCTTAAAATGGCTGCGAATAGCAAATCGCGGCAGTTTTAAGGTAGTTTACCTTGGTATTTACGTAAAAAAATACAGAGCTGGGGACCCGGAAATGACATGCTGGGGACATGGAAATGACGTGCTGCGGACCCAGAAGTCCGCCGAGCAGGGCTTTTTTTCTGGTGGAACTCACCGGAACTGAGTTCCAGCACCTTTTCTTCTATTAATTGCATTACAATTTAATCGCCATCTACTTCCAAGGAAATGTAATCCAAGAGTTCCGGTACCTTTTTCTCCAGAAAAAAAGCACTGCCGCCGAGCATCGCGGGACGAGTGGGGGGGGGGGTAAGTGGCCATCCCTATAGACTGCAATATGACATTTTCCAGGCTTCCACAGTTATTGATAGAGACCAAACTCCAGCTGGGCCACAACACTGTGCTAAACAAAGTAGCTGTTGATTTTGTTTTTCTTATTTATTTATTTATTTATTTATTCATTTATTTTTACTGCAGAGTTGAACAGCTACAGGGATTTTGGACTTATCACACTAGATAGGCCCTGTTTACCATGGATATCTAACATAAAGAGTAAAAACAAAATCCTTCAAAGGCCACAATTTTGTCACAGAACAGGCTGAACTACATTATGTCTCTCCCTGCAATAACTTCTGTCCCTTTCCTGTGAATCTCAGGAGTGAGGAAGCATAATTGCACCATATTAAATGTAGATTGTGGTTAAATGTGATAGCATCGACAAGGATCCATTAGGGTTTAAGATTCACAGAGACACCTCTATGGACTGGCTTTTTAATATTCTTGGGGGAAATTGTGCCATTTGATATTTTTTTCCCCTTGGAGACTGGCTGAAATACTCCATGGGACGTTCTTCAGATTCAATTATTTCTATAAAATGCAGATATCTGTCCTTCATTCCCAAAGAAATTCAATTTTAACCAGGCTGTAATAATCTCCTAATAAAGATGTCAGAAGTTTCATTTCAACTTTATGATTTCTCATAGAAAACGATGAAAGAAGTGGGATTTTACTCTGCATCACTTTGTTTCTCCATCTTGTTCATTCTCCCCCTTTCCTCCATGAAAGAAGAATCATTTTAAAAAGACATTTCTCTCCTAATAACAGAGCTAGAAAGATTGACCGTAGACTGGCTGAACATAAGAGCGGTCTGCTAAATTGCCATCAGAGCATAGCTAGGTTACCTAACTACCTGTTTGGGGATGGGGGTGGAGGGAATTGTTGCTTGTTTTGTTTTTTTGAAACAGTAATTGATTTTCCATTTGGACATATCTTCATTGATGTTTTGATTTAACATCCAGTAGGTGGCAGCATTTCATAGTGATTGAAAGGAGTAAAAGTGTGTGTTGTTATTAAAGGGTTTATTTATATGTCTCTCTCATCACTAATCTAGTCCAGTATTTTTCTTTTCAATGACTCTGCTGTCTCAGATGAGGGATAGCCTGAAAGTGGACCCACATATCCGTAGCACTGCTCTCCCATGCTTCCACACTAAGAGTTCAAAATGCTAGTTAAGAAGCAGTGGATCTACAAATATTGTATTATACGTTAGATTATTTATTTAGCAATTTGAATACTAAGGAGGTTTGCTGAGGATTTCACTCTTTGGTAACCAGTGAAAAACTTATGGATTAAATTTTTACAAAGAGCTGCTTCTAATGGTTTCTTTGTTTTGTTTACTAAATTATTAAATCACTGACAAGTTAAGATGTTCATTATACATCTATAGATACCTGTGTGGTGAGCTAGTGATATTTTATACCGATGATATATCAATGTCTTTAAAAGAGTGAAATATTCACTGAGTAGATATTTACTGTTGATTAGTTACACTGATATAGTGATGATCTTATAGCAAATACGTTAAATATATAGCACAGGTGTCCACATTCGTATTGTCTCTGACAATATGAAGAATACAGAATCATTATTTTAAGCATATATAAATATATATGCATCAGAGATACTGGAACTTCTGGGTGACTATTTCCTCCTCACCCATATTGCTTAGACCTATGGTTATATAAGGAGATGCCTTACGTTGTGTCTGATCAATGGTCCATCTGGCCTAGAAACTGTCATCCCTACGTAAAAGCAGTTTTCTAGATTCTTAGGCAGTTGTCCTATTGCTTCAAATTCCTAGTTTGGAAACACTGGAGAATGACCCTGTGAATTATCACCCTAGCTTCCATCTTATAGAATCTGCAAATGGCCTTACTTAACTCTAGCCCAGTTAACATTTTCAGTGCTTATATGGTTCCCAATGTTCATAAAGTTCTAACACTTTATCACTGTTGGAAAGACATATCTCAAGCACCCATACAACTTCATACCTGGTCCTGGCCACAATCTCACCATGGCTGGGATCTCTTGTCTGGCCCTTTCATGTCTTTTCTATCTCATTGTGAGGGAAGCTTTATTTTAGAGACTGGAAAATGAGGCTAGAAGTTAGGGCACAGTCCTATGTCCTTTGAAGGAGTGCTCTGATGCCGGAGCAGTCCAATAATCCTATGATCTGCAGGCAGACACCCAGCAAAGTAGAAGGAACAACAAAGGCTATTGTTGCATCTCCGTCCTCTGTGGTGTTGCTGTTTTCCTCTAGATGGCCTTCTGAGCCCATCTAGAGAGGTTGTGCTTCTGGGGGCAGGAACAGGACTGGAGAGGCCACAGGATACTGTGGATCCCAGCCTCTTCTCTCCCTCCCCCTGCCCACCCACTGGAATGCCCTTTTTTCACCTCCCCAAAGTCACTTTTGTTACCTCTTGAAGCAGCCACCATGGTTCTTTCCATGACAGCTGCAAGGGGGTGTCAGAGGTCATAGGAGTGTCTACGCCTTGGGAGGGGAAATACAAAAAATCCTGTGGTCCCTGAGATGCTCTTTGAGGCCAACATAAAGGCCAACAATAAAGAATTCTTTAAATATATCAGAAGCAGGAAACCAGCTGGGAAGAAGTTGGACTGCTGGACAATAGAGTTAAAGGAGTGCTGAGGGAAAATAAGGAGACTGCAGAGAAGCTGAATGAATTATTTCCATCTGTCTTCACTGCAGAAGATGTAGGACAGAGACCTGTGCCTCAACTTATGTTTTCAGGAAGGAAGTCTAAGGAACTGAGGCAAACAGTGGTGACAAAAGATGAACTTCTCAACCTTCTCGACAATTTGAAAGCTAATAAATCACCAGGCTCAGATGGTATCCATCCTAGATTTCTTAAAGAATTCAAATATGAAATTGCTGATATTTTAACAAAATTATATGTAACATATCCCTAAGATCAGCCTCTTTACCAGAGCACTGAGTAATGGTGTGTCAATAAATATGTGGACAGGGGTGATCCAGTAGACACTTGGACTTCCAAAAGGCTTTTGACAAAGTCTTTCACCAAAGACTCCTGAGCAAACTTAGCAGTCATGGAATAAGAGGAGAGGTCCTTATGGATCCGTAACTGGTTAAAGAACAGAAAGCAGAGAGTAGGAATGAATGGTAAATTCTCCCACTGGAGGGATGTAGACAGTGGAGTCCCATGGGGCTCTGTATTGGGGCCATTGCTTTTCAAATTGTTCATAAATGATCTGGAATTAGGAGTGAGCAGTGAAATGGCCAAGTTTGCTGATGAGACCAAATTATTTAGGGTGCTTAAAACAAAAATGGATTGCAAAGAGTTCAAAAAGGTTCTCTCCAAACTGGAAGAATTGGCATCAAAATGGCAAATACGGTTCAGTGTGAGCAAGTGTAAAGAGATGCACGTTGGGGGGATCCCAACTTCACATATAAGTTGATGGGATCTGAGCTAGCAGTGACTGACTAAGAAGGAGATCATGGGGTTGTGGTGGTGGACAGCTCGATGAAAATGTCGACCCATTGTGTGGCTGCTGTGAGAAAGGCAAATTCCATGTTAGGCATAATTAGGAAAGGGATTGAAAATAAAACTGCCAAGATCATACTGTCCTTATACAAATCTATAGTGTGAACACTTGGAATACTGTGTACCATTCTGGTCACTGCACCTAAAAAAGGATATTGTAGAGGAACTTCCAGGAAACCAACATCTGAAAGAACTGAAGTAGCCTTTAAACCTTAAAAATAAGGATATCTTCACTGAAGCTGGAAATGAGGGGAGGAGGAGGTGTGTGTGTGTGTGTGTGTGTGTGTGAGAGAGAGAGAGAGAGAGAGAGAGAGAGCATGCAGATACATGACCGTTCCCAGTCTGCTAAAATATGATCTGTTAGACTGAGATCATGACATGTGAACTGGCCCTTGTAACCTACACAGACACATGTTGCAGAAAGTGTGACTGTCCCTTAAGTGTGTCCCTTCATAGAAGGGAGTATGAACTAGAAGAAAAAAGAACATGGAGTTGCTATCTAGGATAAAAGAGCTTGTGCACTTTGTTCAAAAAAGTCATGTTAGGGTTTGAAAAAGCCCTCACTGTTTGAGCAGTTACTCTTGAACAGGGGTATTGAATGGGCTCTAGCGGAAGAATGGTGAGGAGGTTATTAAGGTTCAGCAGGGAGTATAGTGAACTTTCCCAGTGCCCAAAAGCCAGGATAGTTTCTTGGAGCCATGCCAGGGCCTTGCTTATAACCCCCAGCTTGTTAGGAAGAGCATATTTGCCCTTGAATTCCTGAGATAAGGGCTGCTTTTGCTGTGAGAACTGAAACTGTTTGTTTTACTGAAGCAGCTTTGGCCCTCCTTGTCTCCCAGGATGGAGGGTTAGCTTGTGGCTTACTGACAACCTCTGAAACAGGAGGAGAGAGGAACTTCATAAAATCCATGGCAAGAGGCATTGTCTTTTGTTCTCGGCTTGGGGAGATGAATTGATGCATCGCTCGCCCAGGCAACTTTGGAGGCTGACGGAGCATCCCCTGGCCTATTCAGGGAACCAATACAGCCACAGACAAGGGGAATATGCAGTAAGCTTTCTTATGCTGGTGTATTAATAAACTGCATCCATATTCCATAACTATATGTATTCAGTAAACTGTATGTTATCTTTGACACAAGTGGCCCTGAGTACTACAGAAACCTTTTGGACCCATGGGAACATCTGAAAATTTGAGCAACTGTCATGGGCACAACCATAAAATGTTAGCTATGGGTGGGTGTGGTAGTCACAAAGGCCAAGAAGCCTTCCCGGAGGGATTCATGAAAAATCAAGATGGCAGCAGCAAGATGCTCCCACTTCACTTGGAAGCAATCCCAGCTGTGAGAAAATATATCAAATATTGTATATAAAAATTGGGAAGAGTAGAGTGTCTCAGTAGGCACCAAGGAAGGTGTCTGGAAGGTGCCCATTGGTTGCCATGGGCACCACATGGCCTTCCCCTGCTCTTGAGTGATGGTGTAGTAATAATTTTGGGGTGGGGAAAACCACTGCTGTAGTAGATTGCTTAGCACAATGGGGGGGGCTGATCTAAAACGGGGAACTGTACATGTTGCTGGCATTGCAGCATAAATAATATAAAGCATAATGGATGGTCTTTATCACCTTGGAGCCCACTGTCAGTTTCATATCTAGTGTAATTAAGCATTAGGTAGATCACAGGCCCCCAGGGTGAACTCGTGGTATTTGAATTTAAAGTGCTATGTTAGTTCAGTCCAATTTATTTTTAATCCTCACTCCCTTTGAAATTCAAATAAAACAAATTAATGAAATCTGGCTGTCACTGGTATATTTTTTTCCCCAGGAAATAATGCCAGAAATCTCTTTTTCCATCCCCTTCTTGAACAAATGAATGAAAGTTTTTGTTTGCATGCTTCTTGTTATCCTAAAAGCATATCATGTTTCATAATCTGTTCATTGTCTCAGATATGGTTCCGCAGATGATCTTCATGACCTGATATGGGATTTGTCTGGAAGTCAAACAGGATTATCATGCATAGTTAATCTCTGTGAACACAATCTATGGATTCTGCTAAGAATGTATTGTTTTCCAAGAGACAGAAGTCTGCCCTTGGAATTAAATATATATATTTAAAATATTTATATTGAGGAAATGTGAAGAGCAGGAGAGCATCAGAGCAAAACTAACATTCTAGAACCAAGATGGTACTCATATTTGAATTATGGAGGAAATAATAACCATGATATGATAAAATCCAGATAAAATCAAGGTTGTTTATATGCTCTGAAGAAGGAAGGAGGCCGACAGCTGTCTAACTCAGTAATGTCCAACTGGTTATGGCCCAGGGAGGGTGGCCAATTATGCATTAACAAAAAAGAGGAATACATCACCAAAAAAGAGACAAAAGAGGACACCAATTTGCATAAAAATTGCATATGCTAATTTGCATGTATAAATGCAAGCTTAGAAAAATATAATTTAAACAGAAATACAATTTAATAGTGGGGAAGATTGTGTCCAGGTCACTTGTGTGCCTGCCTGTTCAGTCTTCTGTCTAGGTACTAAATGTTGCTGGGCAACTTCAAGGCCCCTGCTCGCCCCTCTTATGGTTCTTCATCTTTGAACTGAACTTCGCAGGAGGACCTCCATTCAAACAAGGACGCCTTCAAATAGAGGACAATCCTCTGTTAAGGAGAATACATGGCCACGATAGGCACAGGCTAATATGATTTGGTCTACTCTTCCAAGAAACATGTTGTGTAGAAGATTCACTGTGCCATAATCTAGAGTTGTTACAGGTAAAGTTTAGCATCTGTGTTGCCCTCCACAGGCTGTACCTGACCAGGCACCAATGAAAACTTCTGGTAATCCTCACTCAATCCAAACATTTCCACTTTGCACTGGACCTGTATCAGTAAATGTATCTGTTTGCAGTCAGACCATCTCTCTAGATCCATGGCATCCACTATATTAGTCATTATTTAAACTACATCATTTGATCCTATTTGTGGTTTGCTAGTGCAAATCTCCTCCCACCTCCCCAAATAGTGAAAAGCCAGTCCGCAAGTACAGGGAATCTGCATGACTCGGAAAAAGCTGGTCCGCTGCATAATCTACAGGTCAGATTAATAGAAATACAAACTCATTTGAATCTGTTGTGGATTTGACTGTGTGTAGATAGATAGATAGATAGATAGACAGACAGACAGACAGACAGACAGACAGACAGACAGACAGACCCAACCAAGAGATGAACACACCTTCGTAGCGAGGACACCGGGCCCAAACTCCACTGGGGACAGCAGTGCACTAGCTTTCTCTATTCCCTCCTGGACCTCACTCATCTGGAGCTGTAGCTTCTGAACCATTCCTCTCACAACTTGGTGACTACAGATACTGTGGGGGTCTTAGCGAATTCGTCCCCATACGAATTCTAGGGAACATTCTAGGGAACTACCAGTGTTTACCTGGAGAATCCGAGTGCCTGACGACTTTGGAGTCTGACATTGAGGAACTGAATTTTACAGTCCAAGGTAACAAATGCCGTGGGAGGAAAGTAAATAATTCTTTTCAGCAGTTATTTTGGAGGGGGTAAGAACTCTTTCTCTTTCCTAATGCGGAAAAGGTTTCTATATGTAGGGATGTCCGCAACAGATTCAAATGAGTTCGGATTTGCACGCATAAAGGGAGGAAATAAAGAGCTGAGACTGATTCATCAATGAGCAGACAGAACAAAAGACACCTGACAATTCCCAAAACACAGACAAAATTATTTAACAAAATTCATAGATCCCTAATATGAAGCATTACCTGCTTGAGTGGAAAGGAGGAACTAGCAAGGACTTGGTAAATTCTGACTTTGGCTAGTGCAGTGATGGCGAACCTTTTTGAGCCCGAGTGCCCAAACTGCAACACAAAACCAACTTATTTATTTCAAAGTGCCAACACTGCAATTAAACCTAAATACCGAGGTTTTAGTTTTAGAAAAACAACTCATACAGTTGTCCAAACTAATTAACATCTTTTGTCTTTAAAGAAAAACACAATAACAGAGCTTTCAATGATACAAACAGTTTTTTGTGGGGGAAAAAATCAACCCAAAAAAATTATTATAGTACTACATTGTACACATAGCCTGAAGGAAATTTATACAAACTTTTTAAATAATTAGGCGCATGTATTTTTGGATAAGTGATTCTCAACTTGTAATAGGATTATATGCCAGACTGAAATTGTATGGGGCAAGCTTTACTCCAGGTCCTTTCCCTGCTTCTACAGGTGTCGGATTAGTAAAAGTAAAAGTCAACCTGTACTAGGATGAGCAAGATAAACAAGAAAACTAAACGTGCTTAACACATTTTAAACACTTTATGTCTTGGACTGCAAACACTGCATTAGGTAAAAGTTTGCATTGGGCATGCTTTTGCACAATTAATGTGATTTTTGCTATTGCATGCATGCTGATAATTTGTCAAACCTTGGCTCATACTGCGTTAGTTTGAGAGCAACACATGCAGCACTCGGGTCAACTGTTAGGACTTTGCATCCAAGCCATGCTCTGTGCATCATTCTTCAAAATGTTTTAAATGTGATAACAATGTAGAAAAGAATTCTGTAACAGGAATTCTAGAATAAAATCATTCTGTTCCACACTGTGAGAAAGAACAAGATCATTAGTGTTTTGCAGAAGGGGAGCTAGCGCTTTCACAGCTGTATCGTTCCTTTTGCAGGGACTTTGCTTAAAATGACCAGTATTGTTTTGCAGTTTGACAGCTTCATAAGGGGGAAAAAATCTATCAGTGGTGCTGTTGCAAGGGAAACCCATTTAAAAGTTATTTCACGGAGGGAGAAAAGCATCCATGTGAGTCCATCAATAGTTTTTGGTCATCTTGTTAATATTGTTGTCAGCATTTTTTTCAGCATTTTCTTGGCTTTGGGGTGCTTAACAATCTCAACCCTGATGTTGTAGTTGAATTTACCATTAATTTCATGAGCTGTAACCCATGGGTTATTTAAAGTCAGGTCAGATTCGGCTGTGTTCCAAAATTAGATTTTGCTGTGCAAACTAGGGATTGCGCTAGTACTTACTTGCCTCAAGCACTGATAAGGTCTGTGACTTCAGTGGGATTCTTATTAACCAGATGTGTCCTGCCCTCTCTATTTCCACTTCAGTGCCCATTTTGAATATGCAGCCGTGACAGGAACAGCCAGAATGGAAAGCAGGCAGCTTAAAAGGACACCCAACCATGACGGTGGCAGTTGGGACTCAAAACAGAAGGCTTCAAAGGAAGCCACAGCTAAGGCATTAGGTGCAAGTGAGCTGTTGTTCATTCTTTGGCCCCACAAGGCCTTAATGAGGAATTCAACTAATTTCCTCTTTTGTAATCTAAGCGTTTAACTTTACTGTCACTCCCTGGAACTTTCCTGTGAAGTTGTTGAACTCATGATGGTCCCTAACTTCTCCATAACATTGGTAACATCTGAGTGAGAGATTGATAACCTTTGTATGAGAATAATATTTAATCTGTTGACCCCCAGCAATAATTTTACAGGGTAGTATTGAATTCATGAGATACATCTACTGGAGATCTCTGCAGACTGTTTTAATATGAGTGAGTATATATAGGCTTCAATGCAACTTGTACTTTATGTTTTCTGTTCGCTTACTATTTGGTACAAAATGTTTAATTTATTGTATTGTCTGTTTTCATAGTCCCTGAAGAAGGCCCCAAATACAACAGGGCAGAAATGTGTTGGTCTCAACTTGGAATAAAGCACTCATTTTTCACATTGCTAGTGCAACATCAATAGGCCTTTTTTTTTTTTAAGTCACTCTCTTTTGAGTGAGCAGGACCAACTCCATTTTGAGCCAAAGTTCATAAACCAGGAGTCTTTATTCCCAGCTTCAGCTAAGGCAAGGAATGGTTTGAGAGCAGCCATGTAAGATCACGTAGGGGTGGGCGATTCGCCCACCACCCAACTCGCAGCGTGCTCAGCGAGCACTGCCACCACGCCTACTGAGCTGGGCTGAAAGTGAACGCCAGTCAAGGCACTCACCAAACTTCTGGGTTCCCGGCGCTACGTTGTTTACGTAGAAAATGGCGTAAAATACATTAAAAGCGGCCACAATTTGCGTTACTTGTGCAAATCACGGCTGTTTTTAATGTATCTTATGCCATTTTCTACGTAAACAACGTAGCGCCGGGAACCTGGAAGTTGCTTCCCTGGCTTGGCTCGCGAGAATGCGAGTTGAGCCAGGGAAGCCGGTAGGGTGAGCAAAGCTCGGGGGGGGGGGTCGAGCCCGGAGAGCTTGCCAGACATCCACCCCCCAATCTAGCTCTGCACACATCCTGTCGTTCTCACATATAGGACCTTATAGGAGGCGATCAGTGAAGGAATGAGTGAGTTGCAGACAGTTTTGCATGAATAAGGAACAAAATTAACTTTTGTTTCAAAATGCCCCATGACAAACAGACAACAGCAACAACAACGTATCTCCAATTTTCACTAGTTGAATCTCAGGGGGGGCGGGGAATGCAGTTAACAGTCTTTCCTTACCACAGGATGCATTGTCTCCTGTGTCACTGGTCACAGGGTGGGAGAACTGAATGATGTTTTCTGTCCTATTGCAGACAATTGGATTTAGTCTCTGTTTTCCCATCTGTGCTTCTTTCTCTCTCTTCCCCTCTCCATCTTATTGCTACGGTTGAAGAAACAGGGCAGGGGAAGGATTACTACAGTCATATGCAGTTTTGGTGAACATGTTCATCATTCTGACAGATTCTTTTCATTATTCATTTCATTTGTGGGTGTATGTGAAAAAGTAAGGAAAAGGAGAATGAACTGGTAGATTAGGATGTCATCAACTTTACTTTTAGTTTGAGCAACATAGTTAGTAATATGTAACCAAGAGATTGAAACAGACTGAAAGTCTGACCCTTTATTCCATTGGAGATTTTTTCCCCTTTTTGGGGGGGTTGCTTTTCCTACACACACTCTCAAATTTCCACAGAAACTCTGCAGAATGTCTCAGACCCTCTTGCTTTTCCAAAGATGCATGACAAAGTGAAAATGTTGGTCTCCATTTAACAGTATGTGTTTTTTTAGGGTAATCATGTCCTTTATAAATACTGCAGTGAATTGCACCTTTTCTCCCTTCCTCTGGAGCTGGGGATAGTGTAGGGACTTAGGAATATAGGGAGCTGCCATATGCAGAACATTGGTCCATCTATCTCAGTATGACAGGCAGTGGCTCTCCAGAGTTTCAGACAGGAGCCTTTTCCAGCACTACCAGGGGATACCAGAGATTAAACCTGGGAGCATCTGCATGCAAAGCACGAGTTCCACCACTGAGCTACAGCCCTTCCCTAAACCATACTTCCATAAACACCAATGAAAACCAGTTGAAGGGAACAACAGCAAGAGAAGGCTATTGACTTCAACATGAGAGGGCTATCGATTTCAAATAGTATGGGCTTCCCAGTGAAGATGAGTGAATCTGGCAGTTTCGCTTTCTCCTGCATTTCAGGTTTGTTTGTTTGTTTTTCTTTTAATTCTCAAGTTCGTTCTCTCTTCAATATGAAGAACTTTGTGAATATTGATAAATTCCTATAAAAAATGAACTGAAACAAAATTCTCACCCATTTGCATCAGCCAAATTCCATAGGTACAGCTATTCCTGGTGGAAATTGTAATATTGCCTGCTTAAATCGGCGAGGTAACGTAGCCACTGGTTACAGTGGGAGGAAAGGGTTAATTGAACAATCTCCAGGGTGCATGTTTTGTAACCCCTCCTCCCTATTTCTGGCCTCTCTGTGGCCAGCCCCCCCCTCTCTCTGCCTCTCCAACCTGATGGACACACGGTCTGAGCTGGCTTCCAGTCAGTGATCTTCAATGAAGCACCAAAGACACTAATCTGCCTATATGTATCCTGCATATATGAATAAACGTACTGTAAGTAAAACTAATAAATGTCTTTTATTAGTTTTAAACCTTGTTTGGACAATCCATTTCCTTTTAATAGGCTTTTAGCAAGGGTTTAGCAATCCATGTGGTGATAACCAGTTTCAATAACCAAGCTGTGCATAAGGGGGAAAACTCTGCTTCATCCTAACCAAAATAGGACCGACTCCTTTCCACTCCCTCCAACAATTCCCAGCATGGAGAAGATTATGTTGTACCTGCCTGCCATGTAGCTGTTAAAAACAAGGAGACTATCGGGGGGGGGGGGGGAGTGGCAAACCTGGTTAAGCACTAACATGGTTGAATACACAGGGATTCAGACTCAGACTTTCAAGAGCAAAGCACTCAAAGCCCTCTGCTTGGATGGACAGATCTGTCAATTTCAGTTTCTCCCACATTCATTTTCTTTAAATCTCAATTTCTTTTCATTCATTCTGAATATGGAGAACTTTACAAATTTTAGTAAATTATTATGAAAACCAAACTGAAACTAAATTGTCATCCATTCCTACCAAAGGCAACCAGTTGGCTGCTGTAGGACACAGGACTAGATAAATCTTTGGTATGATCCAGAAGGGTTCTTCTCATGTTATTATAAAAGGCTATCTCACCACAAGGGAAGGATATGAGGGCAGACGAGAGAATGTAGGAACTCTCTGGACTCATGTTTTTTATCTTCCTCCTTGGAGACATCTAGGGGCCAGGGCCTACCGTATTCCAGAGTTAGTGATCCACAGACCACAGCCTATTCATATTTTACAATGTGAGGTCCAAAAGAATCAGATATACATTGCGCGTGTATAGGTGAGATAAAGAAGAGTCAGACACAGTGTATATGGTTTCAAATCAGGGCCACATTTATTGAATTGAAGATCTGTGAAGGGCGGTACTAACCTAGCCCGGCCATTGGCCGAGAAAAACCAATATTTGGCAGATACATCCTAACTGAACCGGAGGCGGGATGTAGGGCCTTACCACCGTCACCTTGCTTTGGCGCCTCCAGGAAGCCAATGTAGGCGAGAAAGGTAAAACCCCAAAGATGCCCCAATCTCCCTCCTGCCAAGCCTCAGGGCATTAGCGAGGGCAGCCTTGGGTAAACGTCAGTCACCTTGAAAGGTGCCACAAGCCATTGGCTCAGCAGGAGTGACCTGTCCTGTTACCTGACTCTCCCCTCCTCCCCCACTCGCAAATCTTCTCCCTGGCCCCAGGTGAGGAGCCAGTGGAAGTCCGGTATGGAAGGTTTGGCACAATTGTCCATATCAGCAGAAGAACACTAGCCCTATTCAGTGGCAGGTGGGTGGGTAACCTCACATCCCCAGCCAGCCACAGAACACAACACTGTCTCTGAAACACACATCAAAACACTGCTCTGGAGACATCACTGTGAACCTTTTCACCTGGGACACTTCCCTGAAGAGGTGTTTCAAGTGGCCTCTTTGTGGCAGCAGAATGTGTGAATGGGTGGTGAAAAGCTGCCATTCAGTAAAATACCACTGGGTCCAAAGCAGTGGAGGCTGGCGACTCCAGTGTCAGCGGGGCTGCATATCTGCTCCAGATGTTACTACGAACTTTTAAGGAGCTATCAGTGGTGCCAAACGTATTTGGGGGATAGGGTTCAGCACCATGGATAGCTCCTTTAAAGTTCAGGATAAAATCCAGAGTGGATAGTCAGTCTGCCCTGCTCCAAAGTAGTTGCTTCAGAATAGGGACTGGGACAACTAGAATCTTCCACTTACCCTCCCCAGTTACCAACTTGCTGAGAGGCGTATGAAGGGTGTAATAAATGTGGCAAGAAGACATTGGCAATCCATTCTGAGGCCCACCAGCCTCAATCTCCTCCTGAAACTGACCATCCCAGAAAACTAGCTTGCTAACCAGAGTTATAGTGGTTTGTTTCAAAGAGGCCTCAGTTTGCAATGTCACGACCATACCTGTTGCAAAAGTTTGGCATGCAAAAAAATGGGAAGGAGACTTCAGGCAGAAGGACACCTTGAAGAGAAAATAATTACTTTCGCTGCTGTGTTCTTTTCTTTCTATGATACACTTCTTTCTCAAATGTTATTATGGCATAAAACACAAGTATATATATTGTATGTGTGTATTTTCATGATAGCATTTCTACTATAGATAACAGTATGAGACAGATTTCATATGTTATTTTGTTTTGCCTTATGTCTCTCTCCACCCCCTACATTTCCAGATAAGGCTTTAAAATGAAATGAAGAAGTTTGATATGCACAAAGAATAGTTCTTGGCTTGCTGCATATCTCAATGTGAAAATCTAAGATTCATCATCTTACAATTTTTCCACTGTATGGAAAGTTTGAGGCTAGACTGTTGTTCTCACAATTGTTTCTTTTTTTCAGATAACTGTCTAAAGGAGGGGCTGGATTGTGGCCTGTTTTTAGCACTGGCTTAGGCAGAAGAGCTGTGTTCAGTTCCAGTATATAACAGAGTGATCCTATGGGCCCTAGACAGCATCTAGAGGGCCATGGTAGTGGTGGGCCCGAGCCTTGAGTCGGCTCGTGGCTTGCTCCTGGCTTGGCCCTCCGCGGCGGTGGCGGCCCGATCTCGCTTTCCAAATGCTATCATGGAAGCAGGATTATGCTTGCCAACTTTTCATCTGGCCTTTAACAACAGCTTGATTTATCTCCACACTGTATTTGTTGCAGAAAAATCACCCTTCTCCAGGGAACAAAGGAACTTGTACCACTTCAGGTCTGGAAAACAGTTTATTATTGCTAGCAACAGGTTCAGGGGATTTACTATCGCCATACTGAACGATTTTTACAGAAGTAATCAGAGTCTTATATCAAAGTATACGTCATCAATTACTTGTCACTTACTCTTTAGCATATTTGCTGTCTGTTTCCTGTACCTTGGTTATTTTTACATTCTGCTGCGCGGGCTGTCTTAACTGACTTCTCTAAATACGGTGCGAAAGTAATTTATTGCCATGTAAGCAGTCTGTTAAGGAAGGGGGGTCGGTCTGTTCCCAGGAGGGGGGGGGATCTTTTTCTGCCTCAGTTTTCTTTCCATCTTTTTCCCACTTCATTCCCTCCTTTTGAAACTCTATTTTACTCTTCACATTGAGTTTCAATCATCGGGATGGGACGGTATTCCCACATTGCCAGGACTTGCGCAGCAGCCTTTCTTTCGGCTATTAAGCTGAAGCTGTTTTGGAGGGAGCGCATGAGCATTGGAAGGATGCATGGCAGGATTATGCATCCTGCGGCCACTAGGCCAATCAGGGCGACTATGGCCTGTAAGCCTGGCAGCTTGGGAAACCACCCAGCGAAAGCTTCTCCGAAGTTGAACCCATCCCAGGTCTGCACTGGAACATGGGCCAACGTTTCAATGCGTTTTGTGATGCTTTCGATTATTTCTCTTCGGTCATCAATTTGCAAACAACAATTCCTTAAATTGAATTTTCTACAGACACCTCCTTCAGCTGCTAACAAGTAATCTAAAGCTAAGCGGTTTTGATAAATTGCATCTCGAAACTTTGTCTGCTGCTTTGCTAATATTTTAAGCGCTTGCGAAGTTTCATTAGATATTAATTCTACTACAGCCTGTAACCTGATTAAGCGATTCAGCATATAAATGGGGGTGCGATACCCATAAGTTCTATCTTGTGCCAACCGAGCTCTGCACCACATGTGGTTGGCCAATGGGCCATTTTGCACAGGTCAAATATTAAAGACCCTGAGCTTGTAGCCGACTTTATTTGTGTTTGAGCTACTATGTGACCTTGGGCAGAACCTCGTGCCCGTGCTATTAACCATGTTTGGGCCGGATCTACTTTGGGGTCAAAGCAGTGTCCAGTTTGAACACACACCGAGTACCATACATTTTGTAACAACACCTTTTCACTGGCCCTGTTTTGCACCTGTAATGGGTGTGGTACACTAAGGTGGTAGTCAGGGTCTGTCCTTCTAGCACTTGCTTTTGACAACTGGTACAGTCATTGGTACATGCCCATCTTATTGCTACTATACTATATAAAGCAACCCATTTTAAAGCATTTGGCGCCGACATCCTCAGGCTTCTCCCGAGCGATGGACGTCAGCTTCCGGGTGTGACGCCTGCTAGGGCTAGTTGTCTGGTACACGACTTTTGTTTTCAGGGGAGAGGTTACTAGCACTTGCACCCTGAATTGCTGGAGGCGTTATTATGGCCTCGCGGTTCTTTAACCGTACAATTCTTTGTCTATGTACAGGCCAACTCCGGCTGGGGCTTTAGGTTCAGGCCTTCGTCGGAGTTTCAGCTTCAAGGCTATTTCACCTTCTGGGACTGGCTGGACTTTCCACACTGGTTTTGATTGAGAAGCAGGTTTCACACGCGTCCAGTGGAGCCAGGGTTTGATTTCTGCTACCTTAACAGCAAGGGGAGAACACATGACAACAGTATACGGTCTTTTCCAGCGGGCTTTCAAAGGCTCAATTTTCCAGTCTTTCACCCACACTGAATCTCCTGGGTGGAATTTGTGCACTTTTATAGTGAGCAGGGGTTTTCTTTGGCTTATTACATACTCTTGTATGTCCTCCACAACTTGGCTTAGGCCCTGTATGGTTTGCAGAGTTTGCGTGACTCCTAACTCCCTTTCATCTACCCACCGGGGCCTGACTAATTGTGGAGGCCTTCTGTACATAAGCTCAAAAGGAGACAAATTGAGTTTTTTTCGAGGAGTGCACCTGACCGCCAACAGAGCCAGGGGCAAAGCGTCTGGCCATTTTAGGTGCGTTTCTTGACATATCTTTGACAGTTTTGTTTTTAAAGTCCGGTTCATGCGTTCTACGCGTCCGCTTGACTGAGGGTGGTAGCTGCAGTGCAATTTCCACTCAATTTTCAAAGTTTTTGCTACATCTTGCACTACTTTTTGGGTGAATTCTGGTCCATTGTCAGATGACAATCTCGAGGGAATTCCGTACCTCGGGATAATGTCTCTCAGTAGGGCCCGTGACACTTCTCTGGCTTTCTTTGTCTTGGTAGGGAAACATTCAGGCCATCCTGTATAATTACAAACAACCACTAGGAGTGCATTCAGTCCTCCTGCCCGTGGCATGTCGGTGAAATCGATGGTGACTGAGTCAAACGGCAAGTCTCCCTCTGGTTGCCTGCCTGGTGGAAGCAGGGGCCCTTGACGAGGATTGTTGCGGGCGCATGTTAGGCATTTCTGTGTAGCGTAATTGGTTAACATGTGGATTTTGTCTATGAGTACTTCTCTGTTCAGGGCCTGAGCGAGTGCAGTTTTCCCCATGTGTGTTTGTTGGTGAGCAGTCTTGACTACTTCCCACCCAAGGGCTTCAGGAATCCACACTCGTTTGTCAGGCAGTACGTACCATCCATTCTTCAGGGTGGCTTGTAATTCTCCTTCGGCTTTAGCCACTTCTTTCTGGGTATACACTGGTTGTATCTGAGATTCTGGGTTCCACAGAAGTAGGCATCGGGCTTGCGTGTCATGCTGTCCTCCGTTGGTTTCAAATTCTCTCCAGGGCTCGTGAGCTGCCCTTTTTGCTTCTTGGTCTGCTTTTCGATTTCCTCTTGCTACTTTGTCATTTCCTCGCTGATGCCCTCGGCAATGGACAATGGCCAGTTTGGTTGGCTTCTACACTCCATTTAGGAGAGCTTGGATTTGTTTTCTGTGTTTTATAGCTTTTCTTACTGAGTTTATCAGTCCTCTTTCTTTATGCAAGGCTCCATGTGCATGAGCTGTAAGGAATGCGTATTTGGAATCTGTCCAAATGGTCATGCGTCTGCCTGCTCCCAGGTGTAGAGCTCTTATCACTGCATACAATTCGGCCGACTGTGCACTTGTACCTGGGGCTAAGGGTCCACTTTCTAACACCTGGTCACAAGACACTACTGCATAGCCTGCTTTTCTGAGTCCATTTTTTACGAAACTTGAGCCATCTGTGAAGACTTCTAAATCAGCATTTGGCAGGGGAGTGTCTTTGAGATCCGGGCGCGACGCATGAATCTGGTCTATGACTTCTACGCAGTCATGATTTATCTCTCTTGCTTGTGGCTCTGGCAACAAAGTGGCGGGGTTGAGGGCTGTTGACTGTTGGAGTTCCACTAATGGATTGTGCGTAATCATGCTCTGGTATTTTAACATACGCGGGTTTGTTAGCCACAGGTGTCTTTTGGCTTCTAGAACGGCCTTTAATGCATGTGGAGTTAGTACAGTCAGTGGCTGTCCAAAAGTCAGTTTGCTGGACTCTTGGACTAACAGAGCTGTCTCTGCTAGCGCTTTCAGACA
This sequence comes from Shinisaurus crocodilurus, assembly GCA_021292165.1. Classification (NCBI taxonomy): domain Eukaryota; kingdom Metazoa; phylum Chordata; class Lepidosauria; order Squamata; family Shinisauridae; genus Shinisaurus; species Shinisaurus crocodilurus. Next base: position 208,998,552 of record CM037880.1, on the reverse strand, counting down.
ATTTGGCCATCCCTGGGCCACTGAGTCTAATTGCTTTGATAGGTAGGCCACTGGTCTTTGCCAAGATCTTAGCTGCTGGGTAAGAACTCCGACCGCCACATTTTTCTTGGTGTCTACGTATAAGTTGAAAGATTTGTCCAGATCTGGAAGGCCTAAACTCGGGGCCTTTAGCAAAGCCTCTTTCAGCTGGTTAAAGGCTTGGCTCTGAACTTTGGTCTATTGAAATTCCTCAGTCTCTTGCCCCCTGGTAGCTTCATACAGGGGCTTGGCGATTAGACTGAAGTTTGGTATCCATATTCAGCAAAACCCTGCCGCTCCTAGAAAGCCTCTCAAATCTCGACGCGAGATGGGCGTTGGCAGCTGGCAAACCGCTTGCTTCTGTTCAGATCCCAAAGTCTTCTGCCCTTGTTCGATGTTGTATCCCAGATATCTTACTTGCAGCTGCACTAGTTGGGCCTTTTCTCGCGAGGCGCGGTATCCTTTTTCATCTAACAGTTCAAGGAGTTGCTTGGTGTTTTTCCAACAGGTATCTTGCGTGTTTCCTGTCACTAGGAGGTCGTCAACATACTGCAACAAGACTTCATTTTCGTGGCATGGTTTATATTCTTCTAGGTCTCCTCTTAGAGCGGTCCCAAAGAGGGTTGGTGAGTTCTTGAACCCTTGTGGGAGCCGTGTCCACGTGTACTGAGTTTTTCTTCCGGTTTTGGGGTTTTCCCACTCAAAGGCAAACAGTCTTCGACTCTGCCTGTGGATGGGTATGCAGAAAAATGCATCTTTTAAGTCTATTACCGTGAACCATTTGGCGCTGGCCGGCAACAGACTTAAAAGAACATATGGGTTTGGGACTACTGGGTGAATAGTCACTACAGCTTCATTTACAATTCTTAAATCTTGAACTGGTCTGTACTTTCCGTTTGGCTTGGGAATTGGTAGGATCGGGGTGTTCCAGAATGACACAATGGGTTTTATAATGCCATGTTCTAAGCAGGAATCGATGTATGATTGGATGGCTTGCATGATGGGGCGTGGGTAAGGCCTTTGCCTTATTCTTCTGGGCCGTGCCTGGGGCTTTACTTCAATTATTAAAGGTGGCAGGTGTTTGGCATAACCTGGTGGGTTGTCTTCTGCCCAGATGCCGGGGACATCAAACTCTTTCCACTTGGCTGTAGCCTGTGAGTCTGCTTCGAGTGGAATAGATGCCAACATTATCCTCCACATTTCATTCATTGGAGCTGTAACGTTTACTGGTGTTTCTTGGGGCACATGCAGCTTCATGTTTTGGTTCTGGTCAAAGCAGATGTGGGCTTGCATTTTGCACAGGAGATCTCTTCCTAACAGTGGAACAGGGCATTCTGGTATGTGCACAAACTGATGGGTCACAGTTTTGTGGGCCAAATCACATTCCAGGGGCTTGAGCAATGGCCTTTTACTTGGGGTTCTGGTAGCTCCCTGTATTTTAATAGTCTCGCCGGAGCAAGACGCCAATGGTTGTGTAAGAACAGATCTAGTAGCTCCTGTGTCTACTAAAAACTTGACTTTATGGCCCCTTCCTTTTAAGGACACCATGGGCTCGTGGGGGCCCACAATCAGGGCCTGGTCCCTGTTGTCGGGTATGGCTGGCCACTGGGCTTGTGCCTGTCTACAAACATGCAGGCTTGCTTAGATTTCGGCTGTGGGGGGGGTGCCCGAGGGGAGAGCTCATCCACTCTCTGTCTGCCGGGGTGGGTGTCTCCTGCGGAGGGACTCCGGGACTCTGGTGGCTCTGATCAGCTATCTCTTGTTGCCTTTCTTCCTGTGGTTGCCTCCCTTCGGGTGGCTTTGGCAGTGGTGGATACAGCGGGACGTATGGCGCAGGAGTTCCTTCTTCCGTTTCACTGAAAATCTCTCCCTCCTTTTCTGTGGGCTTCGGGTGGGGGGGGGGGTCGGCGTAGAAGCATTAGATGTGCCACTTCTGCTTTTGCTTTACATTCTTTGAGTCAGGGCGGATTTTTTCTAACATTTTGCTGCTACTGATCTATGTATCAGTGGCCACCAGACGCCTGGGTCACTTTCTGATGGACCTTTGAGATGACTTGAGGGTCAAAGGTTCCCTGAGCTGGCCACCCTACCTGCATTGAGGGCCATTCTACTTTACATAGGACTCGGAGTTTCTGTCTGGTGAGCTTTTCTCCAAAGTCCCTATTGAATCCTCTTTTAAAATTACTTAACATACATTGCAGGGGCGTCTGAGGGACGCTGCTGCCACCTCCCATTTTCTTCCCTTGGACACAGACAATTAGGGTGGGGAATGGACAAGGAGTAAGGGGTCTCCTTGTTCAGACAAAAGGGAATCACACCACTCACGCCCTACTGACCTAAGGAGCCGGACGTTCCAATGGTCTCCTGTAGGAACTGCAGCAGGCTAGCACGTGCACACACACACACCACACTCACTCCACAAACTCCCAACCCTTTTCTCTTACTTTACTTAAGGATATCTCTCAGTTCGGACTCACGTTCCGCCTCGTAGAGACACCTCCTGTGGAGGGTCTCAGTTCGGACTCACGTTCCGCCTCGTAGAGAGATTTCCTGTCAGGAGGGTGATCAAGCCTCCTCTTCCAGTCTACTGACTGGGCTCCTTTCCTGTCACCCGGGTGATATTTCATACTTGCCTTTTCCTGCAGTTCCGGATATACTTTGTGGTTGAGTTCCAGCCTGAGTCTTGTGGTTCTTAGGCTCGCTGTCCGGTCACCCGCTCCGCTGGGCCCCTCGTTCGGAGATCCCCAAAGGGAACAGTCCTTTGTGCGCGCTGGGACGTCCGCGAGGCCTCACCCACGGGGCTGGGTACGGAGAACGGCCAAGAAAGCCCCAAGGCTTCCAAGTCCCTTCGTGGTCGCCAGAAATGTTGCAGAAAAATCACCGTTCTCCAGGGAACAAAGGAACTTGTACCACTTCAGGTCTGGAAAACAGTTTATTATTGCTAGCAACAGGTTCAGGGGATTTACTATCGCCATACTGAACGATTTTTACAGAAGTAATCAGAGTCTTATATCAAAGTATACGTCATCAATTACTTGTCACTTACTCTTTAGCATATTCGCTGTCTGTTTCCTGTACCTTGGTTATTTTTACATTCTGCTGCGCGGGCTGTCTTAACTGACTTCTCTAAATACGGCGCGAAAGTAATTTATTGCCATGTAAGCAGTCTGTTAAGGAAGGGGGGTCGGTCTGTTCCCAGGAGGGGGGGGGATCTTTTTCTGCCTCAGTTTTCTTTCCATCTTTTTCCCACTTCATATTGATCGGCACACAGTGAAAAGCTTCACCTACTGATTTCTGCAGATCAAACTGCAGTTAGTATAGCCCGTTTTTGTTTGTTTCTGGCTGGTTGGCAACTGTAAGCATTATATGGAAAAAGCAAATGGCAAAAAAGAGGCACAGAATCTCGGAGATGTGTTTCTTCCATGCAGGGAGAAGAATATTAAAGGGAATATTGAAGACCCTGATCAGAGTCGTTCAAATATTTAAAATGTTGTCAGAAAGAAGATGGAGAAAAGTCGTTGGGTTTTACCATGGACAATAGAATGAAAGGAAATGGATTGCAGAGAGGTGTATTGAGGTTAAATGTTTCTGATATCCAAGAGCAAGTGGATGCTGGTAGAAGAAGGAGTATCCCAGGAATGTTGGGAAACCTCTCAGGGTGTATGAGAAACTCATTTCAGGTCATTTTTGACCAGAATTTACCCAGTTTGCACCTCCTGGTACCAAATGCTGATCCAAACACAAACTGCAGTCAAGGTCCACACATTTTTGCGCTTGCGATGCAATTCGCAGAACAAAAAACATATGATTGAAAAAATGCATATAAATGCATACTTTTGAAAAAACACACACACACAAACATGCTTTAATCATTGGGAGAAAAAATGTATATATTTTTTTAAAAAATATGTACAATTGATGCATACATCTGGAAAAAAAATATGCACACATTTTCATGTGTAAAGAAAAAAAACTCACAGTCTGATATGGACACAAGTTGGAATGAGCTTCGAGGTGGAATTTGAAGAACCTCGATGAGCTCATGTTTTGCTGATTTGCACATCCCTAGAAATTTTCCAGAAGACGCTATTCAGCTCTTAGGCTATAACTGCTTCAGGATCTGGTTGGAATTGATGCCTTCCGCTTCCAGCGCAATCCTATTATGCCTACTCAGAGGTAAGTCCCTCTATAAGAGGTAAGTCCCTCTATAAGAGAGCCAGTGTGGCGTAGTGGTGAGAGTGTTGGACTGGGACCCGGGAGATCCGGGTTCTAGTCCCCGCTCGGCCGTGAAACTCACTGGGTGACTTTGGGCCAGTCACTGACTCTCAGGCTAACCTACCTCACAGGATTGCTGTGAGGATAAAATGGAGGAGGAGGACGATTATGTAAGCCGCCTTGGGTTCCTTGCAGGAAAAAAGGCAGGGTATAAATATAATAAATAAATAAATATATTCCGTGGGGCTTACTCCCAGCTAACTGTGCACAGGATTACAACCTTGTATAATTACATGTCACCATGTTTTTTCTCCACTCCAAAAAAGAGTGGGTTATACAAGTAGTGAATGCCCTTTCTCCTGAGGGAAAACAACAACAACATACCCACCCTTTCTCTAGTCCCCTTTAACTTGTTCTGATCTTGGTAATCGAAAGTTGCCGTCTTGCAGTATAGATACCATCACATACCTTTAAATGCAGATTTAACACACCACATACCAATTTTCTTCTCCCAGCCATTCCCTAATTGGCCCCATCATCCCTCCCCTCATGCTTGAAGGAATGCTTACCACTGGCTTCAAGATACATGAAGGGTGTCCAGGCTGCGAATTGACCATCCTGTCTCAATCTCCTATTTCTTAAGCTCTTATAGATACCAGGCTTTCTTGGGCTAGAAAAAGCCTGCACACATCATAACCCACCAAGCAAAAAAAGGGTCCAGATGATCCCCCTACATTCAAAGTACACATGGAGGGGGTCATAGGGTCATACATGCTAGCCTTGCTACAATATGCCCTGTGGCCACACACCCTGCCAAGATTAAAAGAACAAACAAACATGGTCAATAACCCACAGTTCACAACCCAAAAAGAAGCCATGGGTTCTCTTCATGGGTTGTTTGTGTTTAACAAGTCATGACTTGTTAGTGCAGTTGGGTTCAGACAACATGATAACCCACGTTTCAGCAACAACCCACAGTTCAACGACAACCCACACTCAACCTATACTCAACCATTGAGTGTGGATTATCGTACTGAACCCAGTCATTGACATAACTTTCCTCTTCTGCAATAGCATGGAGTACGTGAAAAAAGATGCCCTCAAACAGCCAGTTCAGAGAGCACCCCCCAAAAATCATAGATTTCATAGATCATAGAGTTGGAAGGAGCCTACAAGGCTATCGAGTCCAACCCCCTGCTCAATGCAGGAAACTAGAGGAGGGGTCTCCCATCCAAGTAATAACCAAGCCTGACCCTGCTTAGCTTTCCACGCTCAGACAAGCTGAGAATGTGAAATGTGTAGCAAGGTATGGGTGGATTGCTACTCTGCAAATGTACTGGAGCTTCATGAACAGGGCTGGCCTTTATAATCCCAACTCCAAATGGCTTTGATAGGCTCCTGTCCTGTTTCCCACTCAGGGTAACTTTCTTCCAGGGTGGAGCTTCTTTCCCATCCTTAAGGTGTTGGGGCTAAATTCACCATGTGCCTGACAAATGGGCAGGTGTGGTGCCGTTCCCAGTTCAGTTTCTCCTGTGACTGTTGCTGTGCTATTATGAATTGTTCATTTATGGCTGCAATCCTACACACACTTATTTGGAAATAAGTCTCACTGATGTCAGCAAAGCTTACTTCTAAGAAAACATGCCTTGGATCAGGCTGCCCCATTGTCTATCCAACACAAATTTACAGGTGACTAATTGTGTGTGTGTGTGTGTGTGTGTGTGTGTGTGTGTTTGGTGAAAGACATTCCCTCACACAGTATAAATCTTCAGTAAGGTAAGCTCTATCTTAATAGGATTCTTTCATTTGTCTCTTTTGTGTGTGTGTTCCAAAGAAAAATATAAAGGAAAACACAGCATCTCCAAGCAAGTGCAAGCCATCTTCTGCAGGGTGCAGGTCTCACCGTTCACCAACTGTCCTACTGATTGACACTATCTTATCGATTAGATCTTGCCATTATAAGTCAGGATGTTTTATTATCTGCCATAGCAATGACATGCCAGAAACCTTCAAGACTCCACTGGGTAAGGCAGATGTAAAGGAGACTTTTAATCTTATGAGAAAGAAAGGCTGATGTGCTTAAGCCGAGTCCATCTCTTTCAAGCAGAATACTATAAAACAGCAAGATCAGGAAGGGCATCTATCTTTCAAACTCTCTCCTTCTTTCAAACAAGAACAAGAAGAGACGTAAGACATGACTTATCTCATTTCTTCTTCAACACTTTATATGTGAACAGCACAGACATTTGGACAGTTGACTTAATCATGTCTAGTTTGGCCTATGCCTAAAATCCTTTTGATAAAGTGGTAAAGCCATTGGGCGGTATAAAAATGTATTAAATAAATAAATAAATAAATAAAATAGCTAGTTCCAAAGGGAGAGGGCCAAACGACATGATTACATTAATTGCATAGCACAACCTTCCCCAACCTGGAGGCCTCCAGATGGGTTGGACTGCAACTCCCATGATCCCAGATAGCACAGATAGCTATGCTATCTGGGGATGCCATGCTGGGAATTGAAGTCCAAACCATCTGGAGGGCACCATTTTGGGGCAGGCCGGTGTAGCTGAACCTGCTATCTTTCTTTACTTTACTACATGCTCCCTCAATTTGGAGCAGGACCAACACACACTGGGAGGGGAAGATTCTACCTTTCCTGCACACACACACACACACACACAGACACACGTTTCCCCCTGAAATTCCTAACACACCCATGGGGGGCACTTTAAAAAGAGAAAAAAGTTTCCATTGACTCCAATGGAAACTTTTTTTTAACCCCTGCCCCAAAGGGTGGCATGAGCCAGTGTGGTGTAGTGGTGAGAGTGTTGGACTGGGACTCGGGAGATCCGGGTTCTAGTCCCCGCTCGGCCATGAAACTCACTGGGTGACTTTGGGCCAGTCACTGCCTCTCAGCCTAACCTACCTCACAGGGTTGTTGTGAGGATATAATGGAGAGGAGGAGGACTATGTAAGCCACCTTGGGTTCCTTGCAGGAAAAAAGGCGGGTATAAATAAATAAATAAATAAATAAAATAAATTTGAGAACAAAATGGGTTGGAGAGGGAGTTTTATTCCTTCTCTCCTGGTGCACACTGGTCCCAATCCGAGTTGAGGCCATGCACAGTTACATTAAAGTAAAGAATCCTATCAGGCTCAGTTACACACCACACAAGTAATGTAACATGTAGTTCGACCCATAGTTCATCCACACCAAGCCTCACAATTTTCCACTTCACATTGGGCACCGAAAAGAAGTGAAGGAGTTCATACGGGGAAAGGCACATTCTTTGACACACGTACGGAGAAGCGCCCATCTGCCTTGAAGCCAAAGCCAGTCTGTGAAACTCCATGCTTGCTTCTGTCACCATTTCTAGATTCATCCTAGTTCAGCCTTCTCCAGCCTGGTGCCCTCCAGATATTTTGGACTGTGATGGTCAATGACGACCAAAACATCTGGAGCACTCTAGCTTGCAGAAGGCTGTCCTAGCTCCTGAGCGAGAGGAATTCCAATGGCTATGGGTTAATCCCCACTCACCACTGAACAAGTTCAGATCATTTCCCATTGCCTCCCCTTGGTCAAAGCATGCAAATGCGGGTGTACAGATCCATTCTGTCTGCGTTTTCCACATTGCCAGGCACCTTTCATTCCATTGTCTGCTCATTGATGGAACCGGAGTTCTCAATTTCCCGAAATTGTGTTCACATTGGAAAGTGTGCAATTACGCAAATGTGCACTTGTGCAAATATGCCAATCCCACCAAAGTGTGGAAAACCCACCAAAATGTGCATTTTCACCCGTTTTAGCCGGGGGGTGTGTGTGCATTGTTAGTTGGTGTTTTTCGTATGTTTGTACGACTAAATTTGTGCACAATTCTGGAAAGTAAAAAACTGGTCTGCAGATCCATGGAATCCACACAACTTGGAGAAAGCTGGTCTTCTGCTGTGGAATCTATGGGTCGTGTTCACAGAAGTCAGTCAGTCAGGCGATCACTCGTGACTGAGTAAGATTGTCTTCCAGGATAAAAATTACAAAAAGGAGATTTTAAAAGGAGGAAAATTCTAAAGAAAATTGTGTAGACTCTAGCGATGGGTCCATAAGTGACTGTGGAGGCCAATTCTAGATCCACACAGCTTCCCACAGTGAGGACACAGGTTACCAGATGGAAGATGGTCCTGTAAAGGATTCATTTGATGTGCTTTTCACTTAGCGCGTTTCTCCCTTTCACCTTGCACTCAGGCTTCTTCAAAGTCCATAGAACCTTTGTGAAAGGCCAACCTCCAGTTAGATCGTTCATGGGCCAGAGCTTCCCAGTTTTCGATGTTTATATTGCATTTTTTTAGATTAGCCTTAAGAACATCTTTAAACCTCTTATATTGACCACCGATATTCCACTTTCCATCCTTGAGTTGGGAATAAAGTAACTGCTTTGGGAGACGGCAGTCAGGCATTCGAACAACATGACTGGTCCACTGAAGTTGGCGTTGAAGGATTATTTTTTCAATGCTAGTAGTCTTTGCTTCTTCCAGTACACTGACATTTGTTTGCTATCTTCCCAAGTAATTTGCAGGATTTTCCAGAGGCAACGTTGATGAAATCTTTCAAGGAGTTGGAGGTGATGTTTATAGATAGTCCATGTTTCGCAGGCATACAATAAAGTTGGTAATACAATGGCTTCATAAACCAGTGTTTTGGTCTTCTTACAAATATCCCGATCCTCGAACACTCTATGTTTCATTTGAGAAAACGCGGCACTTGCGGAGCTCAGACGATGCTGGATTTCACTGTCGATGTTAGCTGTAACAGAAAGATAGCTGCCAAGATAGAGAAAATGATCGACATTTTCCAGTATTGTCCCGCCAAGCTGGATAGATGGCATCACCAAAGGGTTAGCTTGCACTTGCTGATGAAGCACTTTGGTTTGGCTTTGGTCACAGAAGTACGATCTCATTTGAATCCATTGCAGATTTCTCCGGCATCCCTACATGCAACTTGAAATAGCAGTCTGTAATGCAGGGGAAGGTTCCTTGGCATGTCGAAGACATACAATCAAATACCAGGTTTGAAATGAATCAGTTTTATTGAGAGTAGGGATGAGGGAGAGATCAGATGGACAGCATTAAGAAGAAACAAAACAGCCTATTCTGTCAATCAGGGCTGGGGAACATGTGGCCTTTTAAAAGTTGCTAGACTGCAACTCCTGTCAGCCCTAGCTGGCATAGCCAATGGTGAGGGATGATGGAGGCTGGAGTCCAACAACATCTGGAGAGGCACATGTTCCCCATACCTGCTGTAAATAGGCTACACTACACTAGACAACCTTGTCAAGAAATCTCAGACTTACTTGTTGTGGCAAGCAGGGGGCAAATACGACAAGTGGATGATCAGTGGATGCCAAATTTCATTAGGAACAAGCACCATTTTTATCCCTGTAGAATCAGGGGAGGAGGGTGCTGATGGGGGAAATCAGGAAGCTTGCTAGGCCTTTTCTTTATGCTTGGGACATGGCACGTCCAAAATATATACAGATGGAGATGGGCCATTCACACTTTTCAACAAGCCGGGAAGGTAGAAGTAAAAGGTATGAACTGAGAGAGGTTTCCTATGTACTCCTGGTAAACAGGACCCATTACGGAGGAAATTCCAGTCTGGGTATCTGGAAGATGCTCAAAGCAGGAGAGCTAGGGAAGGTAGGATATTGCGTCAGGTACACTGGATTTTTAAAGTGACAAGGCATTTTCTTATCGATCCATTCTCCACAACAACACCTCCCATCTAATATATATTATGCTATTTCTTCTCCACCAACACCGATTTAACCATTCCTCACCTTTCCTTTCAGCTTCTCAGGAGGACTAAACTTATAAATGTCTTGGAACCCACTGAAATTCTGTTTCATACTTATTGATCAATGCTCTTCTTGGATTGTTGATTTCAAAGGCCATTTAATGTGCACTTTATTATTTTTTTCCTTTCATTATCCGTGTTTCTATTGATACAAGTCACTAGCACACAAGGACTAAACCATATTGTTTGTATGGTTTAGTCCAGGCAGCTCTGCAAAAGGAAAATATTGTATTTATTTTATTTTGGAGGCCCCCACAAAGTGTTTTACAATGCATGGGATGTTATGTTTTGTTTATCTGTTTGTTTAAACATAAAAATAAAAGTGTGTGTGTGTGTGTATGTGTATGTGTGTATAATATGTCTTGGAATAAGATTTTACAGTAAAGCCATTGAAACAATTGCTGGTATTCAAGTAACTCATGAAAGGGACTTCTGTTAAGTCAGCCCCAGCCAACATGGCCAATGGACAAGTATGATGGGAGGTGTAGTCCAAAACATATGGAAGGCACCAGGTTGGGGGAGGCCTCTCTATCCACTGTACCATACTGCCTCTCCGGATCTAGGTAGAGATTCCTTAGAATTTCATCTGAATTTGAAAATCCACTCAAAAACGCCCTGTTCCACAACCCTGAATGCGAATGTATGTTCTCCAAAAATGTTCTCAAATTTGCGTTCACATTTTTTAAAAAAACATGCACTTTAAAACATGCACGCATTTACAAATACACTTTTTAAATATATATTGCATTTTCATGCTTTTGTCAATGGAGGGAAAGTGTGCTCCTTTGAAAAATGCACACAGAAATATGCATTTTCCTGTTCAAATGAACAATGACAACAACATCAACAACAAAACAAGTCACAAATGAGACCGGGAGTGAGCCGAACTGACCTTTGAAGTGACGTTTTGAGAATTTTAGCCAGCTTGAGCATTCTTGGTTCTCTCATTCCTAGATCTAGGCCCATATTTTTCTTCATGTTTTGTGCCTAGGGCTAACTTCTTACTCAAATACCCTAGGAATTAAAATGGAAAAGAAATTGGGAAAGGATGCTTGATTGCTTTGCTTTTTCAGCATCTTGAAGTAAATTAGAAAATACTGTTGTCTCTTACATTATTTTCCATGACAGACAGGAGGTGTTGATTAATTGTGGTGGTACATTTGTCAAGGGTAAGGGGCTGGAGGGCAGAGATATTCCGTTGTCTCTTCATTTATGTACCATCTCAGAAGTAAACAATAAATATTTGATGTCACTTTCTTACAGGGAATATGCTAAATTTGCAATGAGGCTTTATAAATGGCCCGATTACTTGTCGAGTTTCTCACCGCCGATGCTCCTTAGGCAAACCTAAATGCATTTTCCTTTTTTAACCGAGCAGAGTTTAAAGATGCCTGGCCATGCTGCTTCATGCCATCTTTCTCTAGGTTTGCCATTCTTGGCGTTAAAAATTCTGGAGCCAGAGGCACCTTGGGAACAATGGCAAGCGAAGGCAATGAACTAATAGCAGACATTTTCGTCTCTGGGGCGGGTGTTAGCAGGGACGGTCGGATAGCGTTACCTGTGTGTTCTAGCACAAGTAGGAAGAAGTGCATAGTGAAGTGGGTTTAAATTGTAGCCATTGTAGTTATGGTGTTGTGCCACCACTGCCTGCTTTTAATTCCAGTTGCCATCTTATTCTGAACAATAACCTGTTTCCTTCTAACTTTATTGAACACGATCAAAAACACGGTGAGCTCCCATAGGCAAGCCTTTTTATTTCATTGCATGCTTGCATTAAGTAATTTTAAGGGGAGCTGTGTGCAAGTGGACTCTCAAAACTCTCTACCTTATTTGTGGGCTGAGAGACTGGGAGTACTGTTTCATCAAATTTCTCCAGGGAGAAGAGAATACCTTGCATTGCATAGTTTCTCAGGGATAGGGCTCACCATTAGCATTAACAGTAGCGCACAGCGTCTTCCTTTTTACCTAAAGTTTCTTTTCTTTCCTTTCCTTTTCTTTCCTTGCTGTCACCACAAGCGACAGCAACAACTCTGTTGGTAGCCTGGCCACCATTTGCTTCTTCAACATTGCCCCACACCTAGCATTATGCCGAGATATGTAGGGAGAAAATGGCAGCTGCTTCAAAAGCAATGGGAGAGAATATTCAAATAAAAGTTTGCAATGTGGCCTTCTTGTTCTAGGCAAGTGAGAAAAACAAGAAAAAATCAGATATTTTCTCATAAAAAAAATGTCTTCTGAGAAATTTTGGCTCAGCTTTCATTTTAAATATGCAATTTCCTAGAGAAAGAAGTGTGTGTGTGTGTGTGTGTGTGTGTGATACCTTACTATCTTTTCGGTGCCAGGTTAAGACTTCCCTCTATGCCAAGGCATTTGATATTTAATCTGTTCAAAATAGCTCATGGGAGGGGGAGGGGGGTGACCTGTAGACTTAGTTGTATTAACCTTTACTATTGTATATTGTAATCTGCGTTTTTAATTTTGGTTTAAAATTTTTTAATTATAGTGCTGTTTTTATTGTTGGTTTTATCTTTATTTTATTGTATGGAGTGTTGTGAACCGCCCAGAGAGCTTTGGCTGTGGGGCGGTATAGAAAATAAATAAAATAAATAAATAAATAAAAAATAAATACATGCTGGTGGGGAAATATATCCACCCTGCTTAACAGTTTCAAAAGGTATGTTGACATCAATGGGTAAGTTTACGCTTCTGCAAAGTGTTTCTGCAGCAGGACATAATTAAATGGATGAAAGTTGCTACTGCTAGTGCCAGTGAATTAAAAGTAGTGTAGGTAGGATGGCCTTCATTTTGTTGTAACAGCCATATCCTTTCTCATGAACAGCAAGGTGCTACCTACTTTTCATGACTGTGTAACTTTGTAGCCATGATGCATTGTTTAAATTTGACTCATATGGTTGAAGTACAAGACAGTGCAGAGGGAAATAAGAGAATAAATATGGGGTGGGCATAGGGAATAGCTGCTATCTTACTGTCTGAAATAGAAACTTGGCTGTGTTTCTTAAGCTCTGTGCAGGCAACATTGTAGAGAGAATGTCCTCCCCTCCCTATCAAGTAGTGCTGTGCCGAAACTCCGCCTGCCCTTTCACAATCTCTTTGTTTCACTGCGGAAAAAGGCAGCCATTTTTCTGCCTCTTTCATTGGGATGTTGAGAATTCTGGAGACATTCTTCAGGGTGCAGGGCTTCAGCATTTACCTTACTGTAAGGAGGTGGCTGAGGGGTTAGTGTGTGCTCTTTCTTTTACCCCCCCCCCGTTCTGTCCATGCACCCTCTCCGGCTGATTCAGCTTCTTGGAAAGTCCACTACAGGACGTAGCCAGGACTACCTCGCTTCGGCTTTTCCTGTGCTGCTGCCTGCTGAGTGCCTGAAAGCTGAGAGACAGGCATTTTTGGTTTGGTTTTCTTGCTATCAAAAGTCATTTAAACAAGAACCACAGCAACAGCAACAGCAACAGCAACTCCTCGCTCAGCTTTTTTCAAGTGGTCACGTACTGAAGAACCCCTTTTTTTTCTAATGCAGAATGCACCGCAAACCCAGAGAAACATACAAATCTGTGACTGCAAATTGAGTTTGTTTCCATGTCCAGTTCCAGGAGGTACAGGTAAATCCACTTTTAAAAATTTGTCAGAGCAAATTTCTCACTGGTCCCTATTAAGTAAGTGTAAAAATATCTACAGTATCTATCTGTCTATTTATCTATCTACCCATCATTTATCTATGATAAATTGGGAACAACCTGTGAGTTAGTTAATCAATAGAACATGAGTTCTCATTCTTATGACCAAATTCTACCCTGAGATAAAAAAAATGTGTGAAGTACAAGGCATTGTAACACTTTTGCCCTTTTATATTTATGAGAGACAAGAAGAGGGAGAAAGCAAAACCCAAGGGAAAGAAGGTGGAGCAAAGACAGCTACGGTTACAACTTTTCCACTAAATTATGGACAGACCAGCAATTCATCATACTTGTGGGGCTGAAAAAGTACAGGGAGTTCAGGGAGGGACTGCAGCTCAGTGCTAGAGCACATGTTTTGCATACAGAAGGTCCCAAGTTCAATCCCAGGCATCTCCAGGTAGGGCAGGAAAAACTCCTGCCTGAAACCCTGGAGAGCTGATCCTCAGTATCTCAACGATACTGGGCTAGATGGATCAATTTTGGATGGACCAGTATAAGGCAGCTTCCTATGTTCCTAAGTTTGCTACAACCAAATATAATCATAGGCATTATCTAGCAATATCGACAATTAACATAAATGATATACAGAGTTGTAGAACAGGTCACTAGTGCTGACCCAGTTAGGCTACACAGCATTTAAGCTAAACACAATAATATCATCATCATCATCATCATCATCATCATCATCATCATCAAAGTCTTTACTGCTTATAGCCATGGGCCATTACAAACAGTACAAAAGTAAAATATCTAAAATGAGGGCATAAAACATGAGCATTTGGGCATCCCAATTCTCATTTGAGACAAACTATAAATAAAATACAACTTTCATTAAAAAATAAATAAATCCCATAGTTAATTTGACTTGACTAATCCAATTAGGAGATCAGCTTTACAGTCCATTGCTGCTTTCTTCACAATAGTAGCTCGAATTTTTTTAGCTGCTGTTGTAAATAATGCAACATGATGGGATATACATTCATGCATGTCTGAGAGTAAGTATGCCGTTATATCATTTGTTGACCACCCTATACACTGAGACACTTAAAAATATATATCACAAAACTCTTTTTCTCCCTACAAACACGCACACACATCCATTTTTTTAAAAAACTGGAGGCAGTTTATTCAGACACACTATATTTTCAGTATATACAGATAAACTCTATCCAAAACAAACTTTATGTGCAGAGTTTCTGAAGTATGAATGGTAAAACTTACTAAAACAATGTATTGGGAGCCACCTTAAAGCCAAATGAGGATGGAACCTGGGTCTGGCATGCATACCTCCAACCCATTCATAGAATCATAGAACAGTAGAGCTGGAAGGGGCCTATAAGGCCATCAAGTCCAAACCCCTGCTCAACGCAGGAATCCAAGTCAAAGCATCCCTGACAGATGGCTGTCCAGCTGCATCTTGAATGCCTCCAGGGTGGGGGAGAGCCCACGACCTCCCTAGGTAGTTAGTTCCATTGATGTATTGCTCTAACAGTCAAGAAATTTTTCCTTATGTCCAGGTGGAATCTGGCTTCCTGTAACTTGAGCCCATTATTCCGTGTCCTACACCCTGGGATGATCAAGAAGAGATCCTGGCCCTCCTCTGTGTGACAACCTTTCAAGTACTTGAAGAGTGCTATCATATCTCCCATTAATCTTCTCTTCTGAAAGCTAAATATGCCCAGTTCCTTCAGTCTCTCCTCATAGGTCTTTCTTTCTAGTTCATTGATCATCTTTGTTGCCCTCCTCTGAACCCTTTCCAATTTGTCTACATCCTTCTTAAAGTGTGGTGCCCAGAACTGGATACAGTACTCAAGACGAGGCCTAACCAGTGCTGAGTAGAGGGGAACTAGTACTTCAGCTACAGCCCATCTTTATGGTCATGTTTTCATATGTATTTCCTTCCTTTAGCTGCCATGTTAGTTCTCCCAGAGTCTGAAAGGATCAGTTCTCCACCTGCTGTAGCCACTATGTCTAACATTCAAAGCCACTCTTAAGTCACTGCTGTATGATGGTCAACATTTGATCTTTGACATCAAAGCTGTGCTCTGTGCACCAATCCTGCACCTTGAAACAAGTGATCATGGGGGCAGGGGGCAATGTCAAGGATTTTTTCGCAGCACCAACTCAAAACTTCAGAAGACAAACAAATAAGAAAAGAGAGGAGCAAATGGCTGATTTAATCATTTGAAGGATGTTTCATAGCCACAATAATGACAAAAAAAAATGGCCTTATGTATCTTTTGTGCATTATATCAAGTTACTTCCTGCTCCACAAACAGGAACATGTTAACTTTACTTTAGGTTTTACCTCCTGCAGTAAATTCTGATGAGGCACTTTACAACCTGAAATGATGATAGATCCCCAGTCAAACATAAGTGGGTTTTAGGTTTCTTCCCCCCCCCCCTTTATGGCAAAGTGCTTGTGGGTTTGGTACATGATAAAGTAATGGCCTCCAGAGTCCTACTGGAAAATGAGGGGACACAGCCTAAGCTGATGTGACACAACACAGTGTTACAGTACGTGATGCTATTTAGCAAGAAGAGCAAAGAGTTTCATTTTCAGGAGGCCTTATCCCATGTGTCATGATGAAGAATGGGAAACAAACCTAATTCTTGTAGCGAATAAGTGGCAGAAGGAGTAAACGACCAGCTTCTCTTTTTTAAGAGTCAGTAGTAAAAGGCTTTATTTTCAGACATAAAAACAATTTGACGGTGACATATCTGCTGTCAAAGAGTCAGAGTACATCTGAAAGGTTTATGATAGTAGGCTTGACTTGGTGAATGATATAGATGGCCATCAAAAGGTGATCTAAATGAACACCAACAAATTGTTCTGTGGTGGGTTTGGGCTTTTTAAGGTTTTATTTTTATGAGTTGACCCTAGCATACTTTATTTTTCTGAGAAAGTACAGTTTAATTGAGAAAAATGTGTGCGTTCAGTTGCAGGCAACATTTAGGAGGTATTAAATGCCTCTGCAGGAGTTCAGCCTGCACACGTGAGTGCTAAAAAGGTAGTTGGGCAAATGCATGGATGAAAGTCCTGCCCCCAGCAGACCCGGGTGCACAGGTGCCTTTAAACACTTTTGTGTGTTTAGTGCTAAGGTCTGTGGGAGGAATGAATATGTCAATTTTGGTTTCTCTCTGTTCACATTTCTAAACACAAGTTTGATCCTGAGTCCACATTAGGGATGTATGACAATTTTTTTTGGGGGGGGGGTAAAAAATCAATGGATTTTTCCCAGTTCAGCCCTGCAAATATAGTTCTTTTTGTTCCCCCGCCCCCATCCACTGGCATTGACTCAGTCTGAAGTGAGTCAAGCCAATACACAGATTCGGGGGGGGGGGGGTTAATGGCAGTAATTTGGACAATTTTTTAAATTGTCCCAAACTTCACACAAATAGTGGCATAGTCCAAAATTTACACATGTTTCAAAATTGCACAAATTTGGGCTGAATTGCACAGATAGTCCTAGCATTTTATGTTAATGATTCTGAACCTGAGGTGACATAAATTTGGATTTGTGGTTCTTTTTGCTTTCATTACTGCAGCACCAATTCTCAGCAACTGGTACTGCATTTTTAAATATTTATCTCTCTTAATGTTAAGGTGCCTGGAAGGCTTTGATCATGTCATTCTATAAATTATGTTTCCCACTGCAACTTCACATCCTCATGATCTCAACAGCACTGCTTACATTCTTGAATAGTTAGTATAGTAATACAGTGATAGTGTAGCCCACCATGACGATATCCCGTCTTTATTACATAGAATCATAGAAAAGTAGAGTTGGAAGGGGCCTATAAAGCCATCGAGTCCAACCCCCTGCTCAAGGCAGGAATCCAAGTCAAGCATCCCTGACAGATGGCCGTCCAGCTGCACCTTGAACGCCTCCAGAGTGGGAGAGCTCACCACCTCCCTAGGTAGTTGGTTCCATTGTCTTATTGCTCTAACAGTCACATGTTTGACTATCTTTTATTATGCAGGCTGCCCCCATCACTGTGTGAATACTCTGCATTTGTCCCTCCCAGGTCCCAGCCAGCAGCAGATGAGTGGGTAGGGCCACCTAACCCAGGCAGTGGTACATTCTCTGTGCCAAAAAACCACCTACCCCCATGAATTTTCCTCCTCCAAGCTGCTGCAGCAATGCTTGTGAAATATTGGAGAGGTAAATCAGTGATGAATGACTGATGACATCAGTTCAAACAAGTAGGTAACCTCCTACTCTGGAACTGGGGGCAAAATAGCCCCATCGGTCACTCACAGAAGCAAGCATGGTCAGTGGAGGAATTAGTGGATTAATGAAAAATAATAGCAGGAGGTTGTCTCTGCCTGGGATTGTCTTACTAATGGGTTAGTGAGCTCTGGGTTCTTGTCAGCTGTTGCTATTGTTGGGCACCAAGACCTGCTCACCAACTAGGGACTTAACCCTGAACTTGCCCCCCTCACCCCTGTCTCTACTACGTGTAGCATTATGCACGTAGCATGGCTACTTGGACCACTCATGTATGGTGCACACTGATAGTCTGCCCACCACTGTGCTCTTGTCGTGCTCTAATAAAAAGTGCCATGCAAATGCAACAGAAAATGCTTCCCTGCCTGACCTTGCGTTAATTAACCATACTCTATGAACTGTTATATTCGAAGACGTTGTTGTATATGTGATGCAGTCAAGCTGCGCTGCTACAACACCATTCATCATGGGCTTTCCAATTCTGCCCCTGACTGTGTGTTCTGTTCTCCTGTTATTATTATTCCAGGAACAGCAGCAACGTACATGTAACAGTTCCCTGAAACACAGCAGCGGGCCACCGATAAAGCTAACAACAAGGCAAATCTAGGGACCCCCTGCTGAGACTTGGCAGCTACTAAAGAGAGAGAGGGGGAAGTGAATTAGAAAGGTGGAGGCCCACAGTTGAGGTAATGAGAGTCACCAGCGGCCCTTGGACCTTGCAGTGAAGAATGCTGTCGTAGACGATACTAGCATAGACAGATGAATGGTCTGACAGAAGGGCTGTTCAGAAGAGGAATCATACAATCATAGAAAAGTAGAGTTGGAAGGGACCTACAAGGCCTTCGAGTCCAACCCCCTGCTCAATGCAGGAATCCAGGTCAAAGCATCCCTGACAGATGGCTGTCCAGCTGCACCTAGAATGCCTCCAGAGTGGGAGAGCCCACCACCTCCCTAGGTAGTTGGTTCCATTGTCTTATTGCTCTGACAGTCAGGAATTTTTTCCTGATGTTTAGGTGGAATCTAGGTTCCTGTAACTTGAGCCCATTATTCCGTGTCCTGCAAACTGGGATGATCGAGAAGAGATCCTGGCCCTCCTATGTGTGACATCCCTTCAGGTACTGGAAGAGTGTGATCATATCTCCCCTCAGTCTCCTCTTCTGAATCCTCACACATTCAGTGGATTCATGAGAAGGGAGCAGGACTGTATCCAACCCCTGATGATGACGTGTCCACTAGTCAAAGCCCTCTGGAGGCTGCACATGTCCTGTTATTCTGAAAGTACCCTACACGCATACAGCAGCAAATTCCTTCATTGCAGCTTTTCAATATATTCTTGTGAATGGCATTCTTCTTCAATGCAGTGAAAAATAGAAGGAAACCCTTTTGTCCCCTATGTTTCCAGTACCTTTTGTGCATTATTTTAAAAAAAAGCATTCTCCTCACCTGGGTACATTTATATTACTCCTTTCAAAATTCCCCCAACTCTGGGCCATTGAAATCAATTGGAGTTTCTGCTTTGATTTAAAAAGGCTTTGAGGATGGGGCTGAACTAGTTTTGTGCTGTAGCGCATCCACAGCTAAAAAGAACGGCACTGCAACATGCTGTAAACACACGTCTTCCCTTAGCATCATTCAGGGCTTATAATCAAGAGAGCTATCAAAGCAATTCGGCTGTGTGTGGACCGCAGCTAATGGCAGATAGGTTTGTACAGAATGTAATTGAACTGTGAAATTCATTTCATCAGAAGTGGATGGATTGAAATAGCAGCTAGATAATTTTGAAATGATCAATGATAACATTTGTAATTTTACAGGCTCAAGTGTAGTGCTCAGCTGTTATGATTCAAGGTACTGGTTTATAGCAATAAAGGACAGGAAGAGAGCTTCCAAGTTTGCCTTGTCACTCCTGCCTGAGGCATTCCGGTCTTGCCAGCTACTTCAGCAGTTTAGTAAGTGCAAGGTAAGCCTACACCAAATGTTCACCTGTTTCTATACACTCCTGAGAGGAAAAAACAAAGCCTTCAATGTGCAAATGTTCACCTTATTTTAAGGCTGTTTCATGCAATTTAGGGATGGATAAGAATTTCATTAGTTATTTTTTGGGGGTGAGAACAACATTTGCACATTTCTTCATAACTGGGAAGGAAAGAACTTGAGATTTAAAAAATTGACTGTGGGGGAGAAAGCAAAACTGACAGATTCATCCATCCAGGGAGAGATCTTTGAGTAGGGAAGCATGAGATATTAGTTTCAGTTTATTCTTCACTAGAATTTACCCACTTCACACCTCCCAGAACTGACCCTAACCCTAACCCCAAACACAAACTGTGGCTGTAGTCCGTAAATTTCTGAGCTTGCAGTGCGATTCATGGGGGAGAGGGGAGGTGTTTAAAAAATGTGTACAGTTGAAAAATGTACACTTTTGAAAATGTGCACAAATACACCAATCAATGGGAGAAAAATGTGTTCATTCAAAAAATCTGCACATTGGATGCATACATTTGGGGAAATGCGCATGAAAATTTACACACATTTTTTTGTGCAAAAAGAAAAACAAAACTCACAATCAGATATGGACACGAGTCAGAACGAGCTTCGGAGGTAGAATTTGGAGAGCCTCGCTGAGCTCGAATTTTGCTGATTCGCACATCCGTTGCTTTGAGTGCTTAGCTCTAAAAAGTCTAGGTTTGAATCCCTGCATTTTCAGCCACGTCTGTGGTGCTGAGTTAGGGTTACCTGGTAATAAAGCTTTTGGAGACTTCATCCTTGTTTTCACATTGTCTGCTGCAAGAGGGCGAGATACTTATTGGATTGTACTCTGTGAATCATTTTGGATTTGTATGCATTTGTTTTAGATTTTGACTGTAAGATTTTTCTTTTCATATCTTATGCCATTTAAGAACCACAAAGGAATTTATGAGAAGGACAATATCAGCTAAACTATATTGGAAAGAAAACAATATTATCAGTTCTGATGAAGATACCGAAACAAGTGTTAGCTGGCATTATTGTAACATTGTACTTATACTTATAATGCTATCTGTGTATTTACACATTGTACTCATACTTATACTGTTATCTGTGTATTTACATTTCCCTATTTTGTACTATCATTTGCGTGCGTAGAGGAGAAATAACGAGTCAGACACGGTTGTAGAGTACAATTGGTAGTAAAATGAAGGGCCACATTTATTGAATAACATCAATTGGAGATCTACGAAGGGATAAAAAGTGTGGGTGCTAATTACACCGGCTATCAGCCGTCACCATTGCTATAGGGCGAAACATCCAGCAAGGAGGGTGACGGCATCCAAGTCATTCCCTCCTTGCTTAACACCACACGGTGCTGGAAGGTCTTTCCTGCAGTCAGCCTCGACCGGCCCTTGAGGTACCGCCAGGTGAGGTAGGAAGACCTCAGAGATGTGCCTTATCTCCCCAAAACCGAGCCGTGAGGCAGTCGGCGGCAGGAGCCTTGGGCACGCCTCTCACCTGAAAGGTGCCATAGGATGATCACTGAGCCCCTAAAACTGCCTAATACTGCACTTAACTGCCACAGAGAGACAAGGTTACTTAGTCTCCTCTCCCCCACCTGCCAGAAGAAATCCAAGCAGGGCCCTTCGCAGTTCCTCCAAGAAGATGTCCAGCCCAAAATTCGACAGGTGAACCCCATCCTCTCTATACAGCTCCCTCCTGGCCAAAGAAATGCCAGGATGAGGTATCGTAAAGCCTCTCCCTCCAAGGCCCCCACCTATCTGCCCATTCACCTTGCGCATTGCCTTGTGCAGCTGCTGGTGAGACATGGCATAACGCCAATGAAAACATGGCAGCATGTTAGATCAGAGCACCCAGACTCGTGGCCAACGACACTGCACCACAGCAAGGTTTGTCAACACTTGTTCAATCCAGGCCTTGTGCACTTCTTCTATTCGTTTTTGTTTTCGCTGAGTTAGGGTTGCCACCTCTCTCTTTTTCCGACGGGCTCCTTATCTTTAACAGCTACATGGCAGAAAGTTGCCGCATGGTTCTCTCCATGTCGGAAATGGATTTATTGATTGAATTTGGCCTGTGAGAATTTCTTGTTCAGTTTTGATAAGAATTCACCAGATTTCTCAATTTCTTCATAAATGGGACAGAAAGAATTTGATAGTTTAAAAACCTGAATGTGCAAGAAATCAAAACGGACACGTCCATCCTCCCCTATAATGTTACTTGAGCTGCTTCTGCTTCGGGGTCATTTTTCTTTGTTTCTTTCTCAGAACATAGAAAGCTGCCTCATACCAAGTAAGACCATTGGTCCATCTAGCCCAAAATTGTTGACTGGCAGCGGCTTTCCAGGGTTCCAGGCAGGAATTTTTCCAGCCCTACCTGAAGATGCCGGGGATTGAACCTGGGACCTTCTGCTTGCAAAGCACATGCTCTACCAGTGGGCCACGGCTCCTGAGTGATTGGATTGAACTAGACATAGTGTAGCGAATTAGCTGAAGTCAAGATTTGGCTAAGTGCTGATGTCGCTGAAAGAAAACAAGACTAATTTATGTTCTTTTTAGGCATTCAAAGCAATACAATGAACACATGTGGGGAGTAGCATAGCAGCAATGGTCTTCCCACTATCCATGTGTTTGAACATCCCTGAATGCACAGCTGTATGCACAGAGGGCTCACTACAGACATGGCAATGAATTAACTAAGTCAGAGACAGAGCCTGCCCCTCTAAGCACACTGATTGTACTCACCTTGAACCTATGAACATAGTAGGTGATCCTAGGCAATCAGGTATCACCCAGTCTGAAATCACATAGTGGAGATGATGATGTAACAACACAATGTAGTAATCAGATTTGGCTTTGTGCTGATGTCAATGTGGGCAAGCAAAGCTTATTCAGAGTAAGACCGATGCTCTGAATAGACAAACATGTTCATCCCCTTTTACACCAATCCTTCCAATATTGCTGGGTACCTTTCAACACTGATAAAAATGCTAGCAGTAACTGCTTTCCCCTTTCTGGTTAGTTCTACTGCCTGAGGTACGGTAACTCATGCATCACAGAAGGTGTTCCATGCATGAGTGCCTGGGAGCTGGTCCTGTAATTTTGCTATCAGGTATCAGGATGCTGCTCTCTCTCTGCAACGAAAGTGTGTCATCAATATCTCCCATCCGTGTTTTACAACAGGTCAGACTTTGCTACCACTCTATACAGAATGTGTAGAGTTCCCCCCAAGGCTTTCAGAGATAAGTGTCTGGCCTCTCAGAACTTACAAATGCTCAGGACACTAATTCTCAGTTAAGTCACTTCTTTAGTCACCTTTTCCCTAGCTTTTACCTATTACGTCTTCCCAGAGGAAGGGAAGATGGGGACTTCACACCAGAAAATATAGGTGCTTTATGAAATGACTAGTTTAATGTGGAAATAACACTCACCATTATTTATTAGGAACCTATATATTACTAGGTACTGAGCATACACCTAGGGATGTACTGAAACAGGGAAATCTGGCTCATTTGAGTTAGCTGGATTTCCTACCTGCCTCTGATCTGATGATCGGAAGCAGACAGAGTTGAGGCTTTTTCATGGACTTCCGTCTGTAAGACAGACCGCAATTCGCATTTTTTCCCCAAACCGCCAATAGAATTTTCGCAAACCAGCACCGGGAAAGCACGTGGCATTAATGCAACTAGCGCTATTTGCTCAAATAGCACTAAGCCACGTCCCTTTCGGGTGCCTTTTTGCGCAAAGCATGCAAAATACTGTGATTTGCACAATTTGCATAAGGCCACGCAAATTGCGTGAAGTTATGCAAATAGCACAAGTAGTGCCATTTGCACAAGTTTCCTCAGCGTTTTTTTAAAAAGTGTGCAAACTGTGGCCCAATGTTAGAGACAGAAACCTGAGAGCTGGCTTGACTCACATCATAGTGAGTCCAGCACAAGCACAGAGCTGGCGAACCGGAAGCCGGGGGGGGGGGGGAATCATGAAAATCTTCAAAACCCCCATCACACATCTCTAATAACTCACTAGCCATGTGACAAAACATAGGGAAGCCACCTACGCCCACTAAAAAATATGATGATGATGATGATGATGATGATGATGATGATGATGATGATGATGATAGAGTGTGTGTGTGTGTGTGTATGTGTGTGTGTGTGTATACCAGCCACACACAGTTTCAAGATATATAGATGAGTAGAAACACATGAGTCACTCCAAAAGATTTAGGCATCTATTCTAAGTATTAATGTTTTTTAAAAAAACAAAAAAAAACCTTTGCCAAATCTTTCCTTTTCAAGGAGGTCAGGCAGGGAGCTCTTTGAATATGCACAGATCACTAGATAACATGCAGAATCATTCCTCACTGGGTAAGCACATTGTGTATATTGTTCCCAAGAACTGCCAATTGGAATTCTTGATTCATCCATGATGTCTGTGATCAGTCCCAAAGCAAGTGACTGTGTTATGAAGCAGGCATACAGCTGAGAGCAAAACATACTGCTACGGAAAAACAGAAATGAAGAGACCCAATTATTTTATTGTATTTTTTAAAAAGTGGTATGTTCGCTAAGGGGGAATATATCATCACACAGAAGATCCAGAAAAGCAGAGATTTATTGCTGCCTGTTAATAAGAACAGGCAAACGATGTGCTTAAACAAAAACAAAAAAATCTCATCCAGTGATGTATTCTAGGGACTTCTCTTGATAAGGATGTTGCTAGGAGCAGTGAATCAGTCCTGAATACAAACAGAGAGCTCATTTGTAAAACCATTACGAAAGATGAATCCCTGATCTCAATTAACTACCAACTCAAGTCAGATCAAGCTAATATGATTCATTAGAACATAACAAGAGTAAATAGTTTTTCCACCAGAACAAATTTATTTCAGAAGCACTGCAAGCCTTACTTAAAATGTCAGATAGATTATAAATTCATGCTAAGTGAGTTAATGAAAAGATTAATATCTGTGACATCTGTGTTTTCAGATATACCTCTGTATTCCTTCCAAACTGAGGCTGCATCTTTTTTTATATATACATTTATCTGTGAAATATATAGTACTCCCTTCTACCATAAATTGATCAATGGCTTTCCAGGTGCACTTTGCATTTCCAAATTAAAACAATGCATCCACTCACTCCCATAATGGAGAGAAATATTTTCTGTTCGTTAAAAGATTGAACAATTCATTCGCTGACAATAAAATGAAAGAGTTCTGAATACCGAATCAGAGTTGTAGGTCAACACAGCTGGAAGGGCTGGAGCCAGAGCCCAGTGGGCCCTCGGAATAGTGCTTCTGATGGGCCCTCGGCTGCTGCCACCTGTTGCCCAAGCTGTTCACAGGCTGCTGAAACCACACACACCCCAAACAATCAGGGAGCCAACATTCCCTCCATTTTTTTTACCTGGCCAGCTGGGGGGGGGGGGCTGGTGGCTGCTGCTGCTGCTCCTCCTCTGGCCAGCCTATGGCTGGCAAAGAGCTGCAGGAACTAGCCAGGCAAGCCTGTAGGCTCCAGGGCACACAATTTATCTTTAAAAATAAATTAAGTTATATTTTGAGTCGCAATGATCTGACCAAATCAGATGCTGCCTTTGCAGGGGAGATATGGCCACAGGAGCAACATGGCCTTCATTAGCCCTGCCCCCCCCCCAAGGCAGCATCTGATTGGTTCAGGTTGCGGCTACTCAAAAGGTAACTTTAACAAATCTTTTAGAATGGGGCACCGTGGGGCCTGCCGGCCTGGTCCTGGCACTTCCTTTTGCCAAACAGATGGGCATGCAAGGAGGGGAATGGTGGCAGATTCTGCGGTAAGCTCAGGAGCACAAATGGGCCCCTCTGAACCTCTGGGACCTTGGCAGCTGCCTGCCTGTGCTGACTCCTGACACCGGGCCTGACACTGGAAAGCACCAAGTTGGGGAAGGCTGCCTTCTGCTGCCCACGTGAAGCCTATACTTTACAGTTTCTGGTGGAAAGATCCCTGGGAAGTGTAGTTTGGCAGAGCTTCTGGGTCTGTAATTTGCCCAGGCCTATAGTTTTATTCACTTTGCTTTTTATTCGTTGAATCTGTAAATGTGAGTAATTTGCAGCTAGACTAAGCACCTGTACACAGTTTATTCAGGATACATCATCTGAGGATTATTGCCCAGATTTGGGGGAAAGAGGGTTGAAGAGAAATCTAGACACCCCAGTCTGCTTTTATCCTGAGTAGCAATGAACATTGCATGTATTTTTTAAACATTGAAAGAAAAACTCAATTTTACTGACTCATTAAATACTCAAGAGGATTGTATTGCAACCATTCTTCTAAATGTAAAATATATTGAAATGATCTTCCAGTGTTCGACCATTTACAACTGAGATTGAAATGCTAAGAACATTCTGTTTGGCTCCTTCATTTTTTCCCCCTTTTTTCTTCTTTAACACAATAATTTTTTCGCTGCAACCGTCAAATTTCAGTAAAGGGTTCGGGGGAATGTATTATGCAGAGGTATTAAACCTTATACATCTTCCTGAAAAATAAACCATGCACCTCTGTTATTGCAAAAGATTATGATTCATTGATCATTAAGACTGCAACCCAGTGCTTACCCTGTGCTTCACACACTAAGATATAAATTTATACACTAAGCATGTCCAATACCATATAATGCCCCCAACACTGCACATTTCTTCAGAAGAAATGCTCTTTTTCATTAATTCATTTATCATATTTCTATACCGCCCAATAGCCAAAGCTCTATGAACAGTTTTAAAAGATTAAGAACCTTAAAAATGCAATATTGTACATAATATGAAAAATCATTTACATACAAACATATAAACAGAGAACACAGAGACACAGACACACACAAACACACACCCCTATATTTTTAGCAATCAACAATAAGTAATCCAGGATCCAAATTAAAACTTTATCATACACTGCCAAATGCCTGAGAATAGAGGAAGGTCTTAACCTGGTGCTGAAAAGATAACAATGTTGGCAAGGCCTCATTGGGGAGATAATTCCATAATCAGAGGGCCACCACCAAAAAGGCCCTGTCCCTTGTTGCCACCTTCTGAGCCTCCCTCGGGGGAGGAACCTGGAGGAGGGCCTTAGATGATAAGGATAGTATATTGGTAGATTCATGCTGGGAGAGGCACTCCATCAGATATTGTGGTCCCTTCTGTAACAGTAAGGAGGAAACAATAGATAGATGATGTACAAATAAAGTTTAGGGACCTCTTTTAACAAAAAATAATTGACAGAGATTGTTTCTTTTATGACACAACATGAATGGACAATGCATTTCTCTTCCTTTTACAGTGTACATAGAAGTCAAGGTACGCTTTTTACAGTGTACATAGAGGTCAATGGGACTTACTCCCTGGTAAGTGTGTATAGGATTGCAGCCTTTCAGTGTGCTACACTATTCACATCTACTGGGATGTAAGTCCCATGGAGTTCAATGAGACTTACTTCCAGGTAAGTGTGTATAGGATTGCACACAGAGAGCAATCCTTTGGCCCCTAGGCAGCATCTTAGGGTTGTTGGCATGGTTAACAAACCATGCCAACATGCCTACAACCCTTGGGTTGAGTTTGGACAACATGATAAGCCACAGCGACTGCACAGCATGGCTTGAATATTCAAAATGGCCTCCAGCATGCACCACAATCCCCCATGGCTTAAATAAGCCATGATTTCATGCCCTACCTGGAGGAGGATTCTTCAGATGAAGGACAAGGCAGGGAGAGCCAGCATAACGGTCCCTAGCCAGAGCCAGGCAAGGAACTAGAGGCTTCAGCTGACAGCCCTCCCCTGGAGCCATCAGAAGAGCAACCTGGCCCCTCCTATGCCATGCCGTGCCTGAACTCCCCCAAACGCAGGAATCAGAGCCTGAGATAATTCATCCCTCTGAACAGTGTAGGCTCAGACGCAAGCATCAAAAGAACAAAGGGAAGCCCCAATATGGGGTCTCCCTTAAAAGCAACATGCTGACCTAATTAACCGACTGTGCTGATTTACGACTGGCTATAAATTGGCCCAGCTGAGAGGTTAGCCTGTTACTGCAGACCACAGTGTTCTAACCTTTGTGCGCGGAGCTCGATTGGGGGGTGAAAGTCCAGCAAA
This sequence comes from Shinisaurus crocodilurus, assembly GCA_021292165.1. Taxonomy (NCBI): domain Eukaryota; kingdom Metazoa; phylum Chordata; class Lepidosauria; order Squamata; family Shinisauridae; genus Shinisaurus; species Shinisaurus crocodilurus. The sequence goes on along the minus strand of CM037880.1, from coordinate 208,970,436 downwards.
CTCGCTGGGCTTGACCCCCCCGAACTCCGCTCACCCGACCTTTTCCCTGGCTTGACTTGCGTTCTCATGAGCTGAGCCAGGGAAGCAACTTGTGGTTTCTGGCGCAACGTTGTTTATGTAGAAAATGGCGTAAAATACGTTTAAAAGGGCCACAAGTTATGTAATTTGCGCAACTCATGGCCGTTTTTAATGTATTTTACACTATTTTCTATGTAAACAACATAGAGCTGGAGACCTGGAAGTCCAGCAAGCACCTCAGCTGGTTCTTGCGCTCGGCTCACTCGCTGCGAGTCGAGTGCCGGGTGGGTTGCCCAAAGTTTGTGCTTCACCTTGTTACACCAGACCGGACAGATTCCTAGACTCTTGGCTGCTCCTTTGGACTATGCTTTCGGGCACCCCCTGACTGGACTCGATGCTTGATACAACTGAGTGACTCCTGTGAACTGACCTCTGGGATGCCTTGACCTCGCCTCTGCTCTCTCCTGCTAAGTATAATGGAACTCTTGTGTAAGATTCTGGACTGACCTGGTTGCCCTCTTTGTTATCCCTGAAACTATCTGAGCTGTGACTGGGTGGGGCACTTGCTGGCCTGGGAGCGGTACACATGGTGGGCTGCAATGATCATGCAAAGCAGGTCCCTGTCTCCCTGACTTCCAGTTTCTTTAGACTATTTTCTCCTTTCACTTTCACTCTCACAATCTCTCTCTCTCTCTCTCTCTCTCTCTCTGGGCTCAACTGCCATCAGCATTCTGTAAGCTCACAGGTTCTTGTCAGACAGTTTTCCCTCATATTTCTAAATCTTGGGCAGTCTCCAATATTGCTGCTGTGCTTCTAACTTATTCTGTTGTGCCTGAGGGACCCACGGCTGGTGCAACAGAGAGTTAGCACTTCCAAAAGCAAGCAGAAATGCTCTTTCCAGATTCGGACAGGTCAGTCAGTACGTAGAGCTCCCTTCTGTGAGCTCTGTGAGTGTTTCTGCTCATTTCCAGTTGCCTTAAGAACTGCTGGCTCCTTGTTGTGGTAGTGGTGGGTCCTGCTGGCGCACAGTCTGCACTGGATACTTCTCCTTTCTTTTAATTTACAAACATATATACTTCTTCTGCCTACCTAGAATCCCTCAATCATATAGCAACCGTTCCCTTATTTTGGAGTGGTCCATTTCATTTTCAAACTGATAGGCACTCAGTCTCCCACCTTCGCCGTTAGACAGAACAATATCGCCTCTGCTATGAATTTATTTGGTGGCTTGAGGCAAGGTGCAATCTCAGTTCTCCTTTATGCAATATGGGAATAATAATAATAATAATAATAATAATAATAATAATAATAATAATAATAATGGTCTACTGCACAGGGTTGGTGAAAGGATTTCTGATATAATGTATGTGAAAGCAGTTTAAATACTTTAAAGTGCTACATAGTTTTATTATTTTGGATCTCGGGAGGTTTACTTTCAGCCTTGTGATTCCATGATAAACTTTTAAAGTTTTAAAACAATCTTGATACTTGAAAGCTACTATGAGATGTTTTATGAAGCATGACACAACAAAACTCTGGAGCCTTTACATTTAGTCATTTGTCACACATTTCAGTGATTTGTGTCACAATATGAGAAGGTTTTAATTCAAGTCTTAGGGTCTGTCTTTCAGAGAGCTTGAAAACGCTGTGTTAAGCCAAACGTGCACCCAGCTGAACAACCAGCCTGCCTCAAGAAGACGGCTTGGGCTTATTCTTTTGCCATATGCTTTCAGGATTGAACCTGATTGCAGGATAGTCTGCAGCGAAAGTTACATGGATAATCTTTTTGACAGGTGTCTGAGGGATTACTTTAAAAAGCCATTCCATGAGCAGCAAGCATTGTGCCTGGATTGCCAAATATAAGTAGCTGAAAAGTGAGGATCTGCAGCTTTTCCCATGTATTGGCATGCCAGGGGGGGGGGAAGCTTCACCTGGAACATTTCTATGTATCAAGCCATTGTTAAAGGCAGGGATGGGGGACGGGGACGGGGAGGGGGGCGGGGGGGGGGGGTTGGCAGCCCTCAAATGTTTGTATCTTCTTGACTGGTAAACATTTTGGTTGCAGAGGCAGAAATTCCAGATAGCAGCCCCATGGTGGTAAAATATAATAATCTTCAAAGGCAGCCGTCCTGTACAGATGTACATAACAGTAATTGAACTCTTTGGGACTTACTTATGAATAAACATGCATAGGAGCAGGTTGTAAATAACTAACAACTCACTGTCCTTTAATAGTGACCCCCATCCAATCTATCTCTGGCTCTGCTTACAGCTGGTCTCATCAACCATCTAGCTACTGGATAGCACCATGCTCACTTTGGCATGCTCAGTTTTCGCCTTCCATTGAGTCTGATCCTCCGCAATATTTCCAGTTTCAAAGTCTATAATAGAAAGCACACTTCTCTCACTGGTCTTCGTGTAGAGGCCAGCCTTTTCTGACACCATGTGTTCTCTCTCTGCTGAATCCTTTAAAGCAGCCTTCCCCAACCTGGTGCTCCCCAGATGTGTTGGATTACAACTCCCATCACCCCCCACTGGCATTGGCCATTGGCATGGCCAATGGAGAAAGGCTGCTTGCTTTAAAAAACTGAGGTTCCACCCATGACCAGAAGTGACCTAACAGATTTATGAGCAGAGCATTTCATGTAGTTCTCCTGGCTGGGCTAACTAGGGATGTCACCGTGAATATCGGGGGGCTTGAGTGAGCCGAAATCAGCCCCGCTCGCAGCACCCTGATATTCGCGGTGACTCGTGGGCCTACCTTGCCGCCTGCTTGGTCTGCTGCGCTGCGCTGCCCGCGTGGGCTCCCGTCATGTCATTTCCGGCTGTGACGCGACGGGTCCTGCGCCAACGCAGCTGAACCCTGTTGCTGCGGTTTTGGCGTAGAAACCAGGGTAACAGGGTTTAAAACAGCAGCAATGGCCATTTTAAGCCCTGTTGCCCTGGTTTCTACACCAAAACCGCAGCAACAGGGTTCAGCCGCATCGGCACACGGCCCGTCGCGTCACTTCCGGCCAGCTGGAAGTGACGCGACGGGAGCCCGCGCAGGTGGCACGGCTGCCTGAATGGCACGGAGAGTGGGCGGAAAGCCCCTCCGCACTGCGGAGAATCGGGCATCAGGGGGAGGCTTGCAAGGAGAGGAGAGGAGAGGCAGGCCCCACCCAAAGGTACGTAATTCACCACTTGGGCCAACCTCCCTGAAGACTGTTTGAGCATGATGAGAGATTATGGTGAAGACAGAAGACTGAGTCTTAAGGGATAGTATGTATAATGGCTGGATACAATATATCTGTGCAGCCCCAATGACTTGGGCATAACTTCAACTTTGTTCCGTGGAACTTACTTCCAGTTAACAGTGCACAGAATTGCAGGCTGAATCCTCAAGATTCCATTTTTCCCTTGGCTATGTGCAGCTTCTCTTCCTTTGCTTGATATTATGAAAGTTTGACAACCAGTTGAGGTGGTGGCGGCAGGGGGACCATTTGGAAACACTCTTCCTTGCCCTAGTCTATAGTGGATGGAACTGGGAGGGCCAGGATCTCTTCTCAATCATTCCAGTTTGCAGGACATGGAATAATGGGCTCAAGTTACAGGAACCCAGATTCCACCTGGACATCAGGAAAAATTTCCTGACTGTTAGAACAATAAGACAATGGAACCAACTACCTAGGGAGGTGGTGGGCTCTCCCACTCTGGAGGCATTCAAGGTGCAGCTGGACAGCCATCTGTCAGGGATGCTTTGACTTGAATTCCTGCATTGCGCAGGGGGTTGGACTCGATGGCCTTATAGGCCCCTTCCAACTCTACTTTTCTATGATTCTATGTTTCATATTGAGTGAGGCCATTGGTCCAGCTAGGCCAGTATTCTCTGCTTTCTGAAGTCTCAGGCAGAGAAATGCTTCATACTCTTTGTTATTCAAGATCCTTTCAACTGGAAATGCCAAGAATTAGATTTGAGACCATATACATGTAAAGCACGTGCTCTTTGCCACTGAGCTATTGGCTCTCCCACGCTCAAATCAAGTTATCATTTTGGTATAAACAGTGAAAAGCTCATTTCCATGAAAACCTGGAGCTCGCATTTAGTAGACAACCACCGAAACTTAATGTAAGTTTTTTTTAATGATTATTATTGTTATATCAAGTGAAAGGACCAAGTGTAGACTCATTATACATGCATATGATTAAGAGAAGCTGGCGACATGTAGGGAATGTCAACATTAATTTAATCAAAGGGTATCTCAGACTTTGTGTGTGTTTGAGCCTGCCCAAGATTAATTAAGGCAAAGCAAAGATGGACAGCAATGTATTCACTGTCATTTGAAGTTTGAGGACAGGCAGAATAAGTGTGGGGGGGGGGAGGAAAGAGGATCAGATGGGGAATATATGGATTTTAAGGTATACCAAAATGCAATCCTGTGACTAAGAGGGTTCTATCCATTTTTCCATACCACCATCCACAGCCACCATTCGAAGTGCATGCTTTAGGAACAGTTATGAGTCATACTGAAGTTCAATTCCAAGTCAGGGATCTTTTAAAGCTGCCATATGGAGGCTATTTTTAATGTATAGAATCTGTCTTCTGAATTCAGCCTGGCTCAGATGGTGAAACTGGTATTTACTGTTTTTGGTAACAAAAACCCCACTGACAACCAACATTGTCTCTGATATGCTAAAATATCAAGTCCTGCACATTTATGTGAAAGTCTCATCATATTAAAAAGATCAGAAAAAGTAACTGTATACTTTATTTATTTATACTTTGCAACCATATCAAACAGGGACTCTAGAATAAGGGCTGTCAGCCAGAGACAATAGAACATGGGTGGGGATTGGAAACTGCTAGATAGGCATATTTATTTATTTATTTATTTATTATATTCCACCTTTGTTCCTGCAAGAAACTCAAGGCGGCTTACATCATTGTTCTCCTCCTCTCCATTTTATCCTCACAGCCCTGTGAGGTAGGTTAGGCTGAGAGTCAGTGACTAGCCCAAAGTCACCCAGTGAGCTTCATGGTTGAGTGGGGACTAGAACCCGGATCTCCAGACTGCCAGTCCAACACTCTAACCATTATGCTACACTGGCCCCGCATTGGGGTGAGGGTGAGTATAATATACCTGGGTGGGAACTACAGGACATGCAAGTCTGGTTTTGGTATTGAGTCTGCCTGCATTCCTTCTTGCCTCTCCAGTGCTGCCCTGCTGCCTTCTCCTTGGTAGAAAGACTAGAAGCAAGGCCACACAAATGCACAAGGGCCTACCTGAGTGCTAGAATGGCACTTGCTTATCCACTTCTTTGGATTTTACTAGTGGCACACCTACCGGAAAGGTTGGTCATCATCACTGCTCTAGGAGGCATTCTATAGCACACATGGTCCATAGTGATTGTTTATGCTACTTCAAAGATGGGCCTTCATTCCAGTCCAATATTATTTCAATTATGAGAAAGGCCATAGCAAGTGAAAGAGCATATGTTTTGCATGCATAATCTCGCAGATGCCGTTTCTAACATCTCCAGTTAAGCCCTCATCCTGAGTCCTTGAAGAGCCAAACGGCATATTACTTTAATTGCATAGCATGTAGCTGAGGGTTTGTGTGTGTGTGTGTGTGTTGTTGTTGTTGTTATAGATTAAGAGCTGTTCTACAAGAGGCTGTTTATCTGCTGTACCTACTTTTGGGTTTGTCACTGAACTGAGATCTGAGCACTACACAAAGAGTGTTTGTTTTCCTGTGTTTCTGCTACATAACCTCTAGGTGGGACTGTGGTATAGCGGAATAGTGCAAATACGCAAGTGGAAAAAAATCATTTTCTTTCACTTTAACAAATAAATACCACATTTTCCCTGCCCTCAAAAATCTTGCCAAAAGTGCCCCTTTAGACACGGAAGCAAAACTGGAGGGTCACACAACATCGTCTAAAGAACCCGTAAACAACCATGAGTAGGGAATGATGGGTGAAAAATGCCTTGTGCAGAAAAGCTCTAAATGTGCTGATTCAGCTCAGGACCATCATGCACCAGGAGGGGAGGATTAAACCTTCCCCCCTTTTTTTCTGACCCCCCCATGGGGGATTTTAAAAAAATATCCATTGCACAGAGGTCACAATCCGAACTGGGGCCACACACACTTACTCCAGAGTAAAAAAAAATAATAACCTCAGATACATGCTACACAATTAAAGTAACATGTAGTTTGCCCCTGACTGCCACTTCGAGTTGGGCTCAGTGTTCTCCAACCTTGGGTCCCCAGGTGTTTTTGGCCTACAACTCCCAGCATGCCCCAGCCATGGCATGCTGGGAGTTGTAGGCCAAACACATCTGGGGACCCAAGGTTGGAGAACACTGGTCTAGATGGACCAAAGTTCTGACTCTGTATAAGGGGGCTTGATGTGTTCACCAGAATACAATAGTCAGTATTAGATAATATGAGATGATCTCTATCCAGAGAAAACTATTCCCCAGTAGCATGACATCTCAGGTGTAACACTTCTCAAATGCTGCCTTGTTCAAACCTTATTTAGCATTTTAAAGTTACTCTGAATATAGGACTGGGACCCCATGTAGACTCCATAATGTGAGCAGAAACTTTCAGGCCAAACTCCCACAAGATAGTCTTCTACAAACTTTGTATTTTACTTCTTACTGTGTTAGTATTTTTTCTCCTCTAATATGATGTGAAAGGAGCTAACACAATTACAGCAGTCTATTATATTAGGGTGTAAAAAAAAATGCTAATATTCTATCCTGTGATTTGGAGCTAATATCATTAGGAGAATTTCCCGTTACAAGGAAAGCTTAGTAATATACTATGAAGGGACTCCTTCCCATCCACTTTCCCCACTGCTCCGCCATCATTAACTATCTAAACTAATTTATATATCCCTGCATTGGAGAAACAATTAGAAGTCACTGGGAATCTGAGACTTTTCTATCACTTTTCACTGTGAAAGCTCACACTGTTGCTGTGATACAGGCAGCATCCCTAAGAAATAACCATTATTTGCTTATTTTCCAAGAGATGATCTAATATTTATTTCCTTGAAGATCTGTTGCCAGTCAATAAAGGGTGGATACCTAACTGACCTATCCAAACTCCTCTGTTATAGGGCAAAAAAATAACTCCTTTTCTCTTTAATAACCTTCCTAAGTGACTTGCTGTCACACACAACTCCAAATGACAGGTTGATCTTAATAAAAGTTGACGTGATGTGTCTTGTTTGGTGATTTCAATGATGGGGATTGTTCAAATTGAACTCTATAAGAAGTGATGTGTTTCACCCTGTAAGCCCTGCTCTGGGACACGGCCCAAGCTCACATCCTCTTCCTTCATGAGAGAAACTGAGATCCATAGGCCTTTGCACAGCCTATGTTCATCTCATAACACTGTGCTTCTCCTAAGAGACCTTTAGGTATGTCCTTCATGTTATTACTGTGTTTTCCCCAACAAACAGTAGCCACAGAGAGCATTACTCAACAAATACCGATGGAAAAGAGGTAGACTGGTGTGAAGAGAGCCTAAAGGCAAGGACAATCACTGGAGCCTTCTTGTGTTGACAAAAGAACTTCCCAAGCCTTCCTCAACATAGCTAAAAGCCAGTTAAGAGGACCACATCTGTGGTAAAGTCTACATTTAAACACACCATTTCTGAGTTGTGAAACCCTCCTATCTATCTCACCCTTCTCCCTTCTCCCATCATGTACCAGCTCCAGGCTGTGATCCTGGTTTGTGTAAACTACAGCTAAGCCCAAAATTCTCAGAAAAATTTTGTTCTGATGCATTTGGGAAATGTTTCTTTTTTTAGCTCCTCCTGAACTGTTGAAGAATTCTAGTCCTCCTTTGGAGAACATTCAACAAAATGGCCTTCCCAGGTTCTATATCTGTGAATCAGATGCAGAATATCAAGCACCACTGTGGATCCAATTTTAATATCATTTCATATTATTTCAATATTCTTGAAAATTTATTGTGTCAAAACTGGGCTTTTCTCTGGCATTGCTCCATTAGTCTGTCTGTCTGTGTGTGTGTGTGTGTGTGTGTGTGTAGATGGGAAAAAGCAAATTCAGGCACTAGACTCTTACCTGCAAAATTTCAGCAGGTCATAGATATAAACACAGTGGAAGGCTGCTGCTTCCTTTCAAGTCCTCAGCAGTAGTTGGTAGCAGGAAGGAGGGGGTCTCTATGCTGGAGCCATATCCAGGTACCTGACAAACTAATACAATTGGGAAATAAAGTGGTAGAACCACCTGATATATGCATGAAGGAATTAGTCCCAAGAGACGGTCTATCTAGCAGAACTTAATCTTGACTTTACCTTGTGAACAAAGTGCAAGAAAAGGCAGAGAAAGACTACATGGGAAGCAAATATTTTTGTATCAAATTGAAGACTCTCTCATTAGACTCCAGTACTGGAAATGAACAAAGGTTTGCGGCGCTCACCGGAATTTGTATGGTGATGGATACATTTTTAATTCTGAAATGCAAGAGGTGATACTCTGTCTCTTGATACAACCAAAGCACATCAGGCATAACTCTTTTAAAAGGTATGAGTGCTTTAGGCAGCCATGTGTATTACTTCAGGTGTGAAGCACATAGCCACATTTTTGAGTGTTAAGTGATAAGAGCCAGGGAGACCCGTGTTCTAGTCCCCGCTCAGCCAAGAAGCTCACTGGGTGACTTTGGGCCAGTCACTGACTCATATAATATAATAAATAAATAATTCATACATTGTTGGCGGTGGCTGTTACGTACAAATAACTAGAAGACATCTTAGAAGACTTTTTTTTAGAAGACTTAGAAGACTTTTTTTCTTTTTCTCACCCCCACCCCTAGAAAAAGAAGGCCAGATTGCCAATTTTCTCCTAATATTTTCCACCATGATTTTTGTGGGGGCTACCATTTCCTCCCAAAAATGCCCTGCAACAATGCTAGGTCTGTGGCACTATGGATGATAAAAATGGTGGCCAGGATGCCAGCACAGTTTGTTTTGCTGCTGCTACTAACTACCACCATTATTACTGGCAGCAAACACACAGACAGACACTTAGGGGTACAAGGAAGAAGCTGTTGTGTGATCTCTGTGACAACCTTACACTGGTTCACATGGGCAGATTTATTTTATTTATTTATTGTATTTTTAAATCGCCCATCTAGCTGGTACCTGGCCACTCTGGGCGATGAAACAAAAGCTTGTGTCGAGGGCTGACTTTCAATCGATTGCAGCAAGGGAGCTACTCTGCTACGTACGATGCTTCATGTGAGCAATTATTTATGGTTATCAGTTGGCTCTAACAATGTCTGGAGCAGCACTAAACCACATATATGAAATGTATGCAGGTGTTAGGTGATATGAATGTTTTATCCATGGTGGTTATTAATTTTTCTAATAGATTCATATATTCAAGTCATCAGGCCATACAATTTTGCACTAGGTCTGCATTTGTGAGTAGTTTCCCCCCACAAAATTTCAAACTCAGTTTTAAGTGTCTTTTTAGATAACACCTAACCCACTTTTTATGCTTATTACATAAACAAAACAACAATGCGCATCACATTGTGATGGCAAATGTTGCCGTAGGCAATTGGGAAACATCCACCCGCTCCAATCCAAGTACACACTAATGAGTGACCAGTGAGTCTCTCGACATTTTGATGCCTTAGGCTGTGCCCTCATACTGTCTAATAAAGATGTGTTTGGTGCTTAATAAACAACTGCCTTTATTTTGGCAAAGGAAATCTCAGCTGTCTTTCTTTTTTTTTTTAATATTTTATTTATTTTTCAAAACAAATTATAACACAGAAAATATATTTAGCAAAATACAAAATTATCACACAAATATAACATAATCAACATACAATAAATCATAAAGTGCTCCCCTCCACCCTCCAAGGGACCAATTAATATACTTCTATCCTCTTGATCAAATAAAGTCTAAATTCCAAAAATATAACATATCCTGACAAGGCATGTTACCCTTCCACAGCTGTCTTTCTAATTATTCGATTACGTACTGAGAAATTGAAATTAAAGTTCATCCAGGAATCAAATGGATAGTAAGAACACATAACCCAGCAAGTTATTGTTTTGGAAACTAGTGAGTTACTGTTTTTAATTGAACTGGGTCTTCCCCCACCACATGAAAATAACATTAAGATCTTGGTTATAAGTTAGGTACACTGAAGCCTATTGAACTCAATAAGCTTATGACTGAGGCTATGTTGGATTGTGGCCTTGGAAATAAAATTGGACTGCAATTTAGGCATTAGTTACAAAATCTATGGGAAACAGTATTGATTTTTTTTTCATTATGTTTCCCCTTGTAAAAAGGAAAATCTTATTCTTTAAAATGGCTGAATAGAATTTCACATCTTTCTTTTTGCTGATTAGATTAGAACTGGCATTGGCTATGGAGCCTGAAAAACATAAGACAAAGCAGAGGCGTAAAGCAGGAAAGAAAGAAAGCAAAACATATTGTCTCAGTTCTGCTTCCTAGCGCTTTGTGATATGCAAAACAAGAAGTCAATGTGTTTTAGCCAATGCTTTGCTGTTAGGACTCACCAGGGGAACTGGAAAGAATAGGATCTTTAGGGACCACTGAAGGAAATTGGCTGGTAACATTGCTCACTGTGGCAAAGAGAGGGGGAGGGGGAGGAGGGAAAGATTGAGAGAGAGAGATTGAGAGAGAGAGAGAGAGAGAGAGAGAGAGAGAGAGATAAGATGGCTCTCTCTTGGGGGACTTAGACAAGTCCTGCTCCAGAGACTGACTATGAAATTACTTATGTATAAAGCATGTGGCTTGCCACTTTGCTATGGCCCCTCTCCAGCCATGCTGGGCCATAGTTATCTACAGAAACTCTACATTCGGTGGTGGCATCCAAGATCAGCATCTATGTCTTCCAAACCAAATGACCACCAGAGAACATGAACAAGAAAGTAACTGATTCTTGACTTCATACAGGTCAATAAGAACATTCGAAAATAAGAAGAGCCCTGCTGGACCAGACCAAAGGTTCATATAGTCCAGAATTCTTTTCCCAACCAGAAGCCCACAAGAGGACATGAGTGCAATAGCAGCCTCCCACTAACTGGCACTCAGACATACTGCCTCCAATATTGGAGGTAATATATAGCCATCCTGATCAGTAGCCATTGATAGCCTTATCCTAAACTGAAATTGTCTCATGCCCTTTTAAAGCTGGCCATGTTGGTGGCCATCACATGGTAGTGAACAGTTTAACTATACCCTGTGTGGAGAAGTACTTCACTGTATCTGTTGTGAAGTTCCCACCGTTCAGTTTCACTGGATGGCTCCATATTCTAATATTATGAAATCAGGAGGAAATGTCTCCCTATACATTTCCCCCACACTATGCATAATCTTATAATCTCTATCATGTCCGTCCATCCCCCCCATACTAGCTTCCCCCCCCCTAGCTAAAAAAGCACAAAATATGGAGCCTGAGATTCCTTTCCCGGTTAGTCACCACCAGCTCAGACCTCATCAGTGTATATGTGATCCCACCCCCCTTCAAATGACCTTCACACTTGCTTACATTGAACTGCATATGCCATTTTAAAGGAAGCCCTTTTAAAACCAGACAGATGTGATCTGAATGAGTAGTTTCTGAACCATCTTTAAAGGCAGCCCGACATGTAATACATTGCAATAGTCCAATCCGGGAGATTATCAGGATAACCCACAGCCAGACACTGCTGCTGTGCCCTATGTCAGTTGATCTGAAATTATGCCTTCCTATGCTTTCAGAAAATGACAAACGAGTCGTGAAACAAATGCATAGATTATTTAGGACAAAATCCTATGGCCTCCCAACATTGTCTGGCGGGGGGGGGGCATAGGATTATTCAGAGCCCCAGCTCCGAGGTCCTACAAGCTCGGAGCTGGGACTCCAAATGCCGAGTTCTCGCCCTGCACACACACACACACACACACACACACACAGCATAGAATGAACCATGCCGGCTGCCTCCCAGGGGTCGCAGATTGGCCTCGGGGAGGAGGAAAGAGGACATGCCAGGGGGTGGTGAGGTGAGGAGGCTGGGGCTGACGGCTTACAACTTATCCAAACAATGCCCCAGCCTCCTTCCCTCCCCCTCCAAAGGGCTTCATCGAGATGGCCGAAAATGGCTGTCTAGATGAAATGCAGGGCACGAGGCGTGGCCGTGGTGGAGATCGCCGTCATGCCTCGCGCGCAGCATTGGATGCATGTAAGCCTCTGTGTTCAAAGGCTTACGTGCATCGAGGGTGGGGGCAATAGGATTGTGCTCCCCATGCGTGTGTGTGTGTGTGTGGTGTGTGTGAGTGTGTGTAAGCAAGACCCAATATAATTTCTAGTCATTGTAAGTGTGTGCGTGCATTATACTCACTTGACCAGTAACTGGCATTGCTCTCTGAATGTAATTTGATTTGAGGAGACGTTGGAACATGTGATCTTCAGGGTGTACTCGCCGCCAAGACACTGTGATTACACACGTACAGGCTGCACAGACAGTAATGTCGTAATAATCTCATTTCTGGGAAGAGGGAGATGGTGAAGTAACGACATACAGTAAGTCTGTCGACTTTGAGACAACATGCAATGAATATAAAAGAGAGAGCGTTGAATAGTCTATGAGAGGGTTGCGGGCAAAATTGTGAATGGTAGCTGAATTAAAAATAGAGTGTCTTGGCTCAGGCAAAAGTAGTGATTAGGGATGCTTTGGTTTTGCCTGCATCCATTGTTATGAATCTCAACATGAAAAAAAAGCACTTAAGCATATATATATATATATATATATATATATCTTGCAACAGAGTCTGCCAGAGTTAATAATAAGGTATAGTAAGAATAAGTGATGGGTGGAGACTGCTGCCTTTCCCAGCATCTGCCTCAAAAAAGGAGCCATTAAAAATGGCTGATTGAGTGCAAGGGAAGGGAACATCAGGCCTAGGCGCCAAGTTCAGCCCTTCTGGGGTCCCAATTTGGCTGTCTGGGGTTCCTCAGATGGCTACCCCACTTCCCCTGACCCCACCCTCTTTCCCCCAACCACCAATCGTTCGGCGGCTTCCCAGTTTTTCTGCACCCCAGTCTCCAATTCTAAAAGGTTGAAATGCCTCTCCTAAGGCTTAGTCCAGTGTTCTCCAACCTTGGGTCCCCAGATGTTTTTGGCCTACAACTCCCAGCATGCCAGAGCATGCTGGGAGTTGTAGGCCAAAAACATCTGGGGACCCAAGGTTGGAGAACACTGGCTTTGTCCCTGGCAGGAAGAAGGCGGCCCTGAGAGCTTCCCTGAAATGGATGTCAGCCCTCAGGCTGAAACAGGATCCCTGCCCCTGAGTTAGTGGATGTTGCCAGATGCCTTGAATTAATCTAGACATCACTATTTTTTATCAGATCATTTCCATATTAGCGAGTCCCCTCGACTCTGGCGCACGGCTGATGGTGTCATCCTGATCAGTACTGAGAGCATCGCAGCAAACCCCACAATCTCTATGTCCCAGGACAATTCCAATCACGTAACCAGGGCTGTGTTGCGCTTGGGGGCCTTTTGGACCATTTCAGCTCCATTTGAGATTTTGCAGCATTCAGAGGGACACACTCTCTGCATTTACTTTCCTTCTCTTCACAACAGCGATGTCACCAAACCTCAGAATTGCCCAGAATTAACCTCAGCATTCCATCAGAATCCCATGCTCTCCTTAAAATGCTCCCTTATCAGAAAAGGGAAAATTCTATCCCACTACCCCCAATAGTGCTTCTCTAGTTCAGATTATAATCCAAGACGCAGGAGATAGATTTCCTCCTTCCTACTGCCACCCATTCACTTACTTTTACAGCTGCTGTGATTGCTGGAACCACAGGGAGACAGATGTCTGTCTCTTATGTGAGATCGACTGAGGATCGAAGCTTACCCAGCAGTGACCCCCAGTACCACAGATGGAAAGAGGAGAGTGCAGGAATGTAGAGCTAAAGCAGTTTATTCATTGTAGGCCCAAATACATGGGGAAAGCAAGCAATGCAGGCATCTCTTGCGCAGAAGAGATGACTCTGTCTCACTACATCATCATTGCAGAGGCAGAGTTGTCCAGTGAAGAAGAAGATGACAAGTGAAGTGATGTGATCAGGTCAGGTCAGGACTGAGTCTTGTCTGAGTCTGAAACACAACAGTGTTGCCTTCACCTTTATAGGAAAACCCTGTACCTATAAATAGGATATTACTCAACAATTGTGCAACACTTATATAACTTGTTGTCTTCAAACTGTCCCAAGGCTCTGAGTCACAGATACCTTGAGACTGTCAGGAGACATGTTCCATGTCAGGAGACATTCTCGTTCTACACACCATACCAAAACCTAACATCTTAGCCTCCCCGCTTCTCTCTGGTGGCCGGGTCTTCCTTCCATCTCCTGGGACTCTGCCATAGCAACATTCTAAGTGCCACAAACATGGGATAAGGGAGATAAACACTTATTTTCTTCTTCCCTGCTTGTACCATTGTCATCATCGGGCACTGGCAGTATCCAATGGGCCGCTCCACCCCCACTGATCCCATTGCACACACACACACACACACACACACACACTGATTCCGTTCTACAAGCAAAAACTACAATGGAGATTTAGTGCTTCCGGGAGCGACCGGAAATGAGCAGAAAGTATCAGGATGCCAATCCATAACCAAATATGCTTATGCAGTGCTGATCAAATAATCAAAATTTATAAATTTTGTTACACAGAAAGCTGCCTTCTGGGACCTTCTGCATGCCATGCTTGTGCTCTTGCACTGATCTACATGGTTCCTCCATGTTTCTACCTGTCCTTTGAGATCTCCAGTTGTACTTAGGTTGGTGTTCCTCCATTTACTGAGTTGATCTCAAGTAGGACATGGAAGTAGGGCTTTCTTTGTGGTGGCTCCTAAGTTATGAAACTTCCTTCACCACAGGGAGGCCCACTTTACAATCTTCCTGTATAGCTTCTGTAGTCTTTCCCTAAATAGATTGATTCCTCCTTGATGAATTATTAATATGATTCTGCTATTTTGTTCTCTTTTTTTGGTATTCTAATTTAGCTGTTCCTTTCTATGTCTATATTGTTTTGACTTTGTACATTGCACAGTGTTTTTAACAGACATGTTACCGACTAGAATCCTATACAGTTACCTGGGAGTAAATTTATTGAACTTAATTGGTTGTACCCAATGTTAGTTTAATTTAAGTCCCATACATTTAACTGGTCTACTCTAAGTAAGACTAACACTGGATACAACCCACTGGGTCTTACTGAGAAGTCATGTGTATGATTGCACTGAAATTAGTTTTAACCACAACAATAACAACAACTTCAAGTGGCTATGGGAGTTGTGGAATGTGTTAGCTGTTCAGCAAAGAAACAGCAAAACAACAAAACCAATAGTGAATATCTTATTCAACTGAAACTGTAGAAATGCTAGGTACACTCAGCAGCCTTTGTCATCAGTCCTATGGACTTCTGCCAAGACATTAGCTAACACCTTCTGGCTTCAGCATAAATACTTCTTAGAATTGGCACATTCGGCCTTGGGTGTTTATAAAACTGTTCATTTTATTTTGGAAATTGCACGACTGCAATATGCCAGGCTGGGTTAATTTTAGTTCTGGTTTCAATTAATTTGTGCTCAAGCAAACAGAAATGGCTTAAATAGAGTTTCAATAACCTGTATCCTTTTCTGAAGAATTCTAGCAAGATTTTGCAGGAAACGTATTGACTCCCTGTAACCAGGCTTCAGTTCCACCAATGAGGCTCCAAATTAATCTATTCAATGACATTATTCTAAGATCTTTTCCTGGAATGATGACAGACTCATTATTTTACTTCTTCCTCTGGATTTGTGGGTAGACTTGAACAGAAATAAGTCACCTTGCAGTGTTAACAACTAAGACAAAATATCTAGTGGTATTTGCAGAGATGTTGGAGGTGGAGCCCATCATACAGTGCAAATGGTTACAAAAATCATCACACAGGACAGAATCGTTGATCTTCTGGACCCTAGTTTTAAACCTGACTTTGTGCTCTGGAAAACTACATAGATTAGGGCTAGGGGCAGCCTGGAGCTAGGGGCAGGTTCTTTCTCCACTTTTGCTGGACTTTTGTCCTTCAGAGAAGGTGTGGGGAGATATTCTGCAACCTTTTCAGGGTTTCTGCCAGTGACAGCCCCAGGTTTATGAGGCCCCTGGGCAAGGCACCCTCAATGGGTCCCCTCCCTCAGTGAGTCTACCTTCTCATTGCCATTGTCATCAGCTGCTGTTGCTCCTCATCCTCTTTCTCATCCTTGCTTGCCTGACAGGCAGAGAGCCAGTGAGCAAGTACGCAGTGGCATCTACTGCTCCTCCTTCTCACCACCACCACCATCGTCTGGGCCAGAATGAGAGGCAAGTGAACACGCAGATTGCATGGTGAAGAGGAGGAGCAACTCCAGGGGGCTCTTGTTGTCAGTGGATCCCTGCTGTGGTGTGGGCCCTCAGCAGCTGCCCAACCATGCCTACCCTTGATGCCAACCCTGGTTCCTGAAAAGGTTACAACACTTTCAGTTGGGTAGTATACTTACATTTTTTGAGGTGTTGGGGTGGTCTTTCCATTTTGACATTTTCTTTTATACCATTGAAGAAAGGCAAGCTGCTGCTGCTTCTATGGCAGTGTTCTCCAACCTTGGGTCCCCAGATGCTTTTGGCCTACAACTCTCAGCATGCCCCAGCTGAGGACATGCTGGGAGTTGTAGGCCAAAAACATCTGGGGACCCAAGGTTGGAGAACACTGTTCTATGGGAACAGCCATCTCCCCCCCCCCCATACAGTGACACTAGGATCCATGTTACTTCAGTGATGTAGTGTGTGTTCCCAGCGCCATTCCTAAGATTTTAAAAGCCGGCAGCAGCTGCTGCTGAGGGCAGCAGCTTGCTTTTCTTTAACATTAAAAAAAAAGAGAGAGAAAGACCACCTGGATGCCTGATAAAATTGTAAGCATCCCACACAAGTTCTCCCTACACACACACACACACACACACACAGGTTCTACACACACACTGAATGTCTACATCCATCTGCTGATCTTCAGGTGGGTTTTAACCTTCCCAACGAAGCACCTGAAGACTGAGAAATTCTTCAGAGCCAGAAACTCATATACATTGCTGACATCATCTTTCACTATGTCTTCCACCACAATCTTTAAGATCAGCAAACCAAGAGAGAGCTGCTACCATGTGGTAAGTCAGGGGTGGGCAGACTTCAGGCTTCCGGGATCTACTTTGATTTTTGCTAGAACCTCAAGGTCCAGCAACTTCAGTCAGGTGCAAAATAGTGGCTCTGAGCAGATATACCCCTCGTAGAATTAAGGAACAGGTGCTTCTGAGCACACGACTCAAACCAAGAATTTCTTTCCAGTAGCAGAACTGAGCATGCAGTCCTCTCACACACAAAAACATTCCTGGTGCCCCCACCTTCATCTTTTTTTAAATTTCAGCAGCCTAATTTAGATTGTGGGGGGACTCTTTTTTTTTGCAATCTACAGCAAATCCCTTAGAGATCCAGTAGAACCCAATCTACTGGTCCATTGCTTTTGTCCATTTCTGACCTACCCAACTGAAAGTGTTGTGACCTTTGCAGGAACCAAGGGTGACATCAAGGGTAGGCACATTTGGGCACCTGCCAAGGGCCCACACCACAGCAGGGGCACACTGAAAAGTTGGTGACAATCTTTTCTCTATGCCAATTCAATACTTTTCAGACATTTCTTCAGTGATTTGGTGAATTGTTTCGCATGAAACGATTGCAGTATAACATCTACCATGTGGAGCAAATTAAAACAACCTTCACATGGCATGGATCTAATTTGCAGACTGGCATTTAGTAGAGATGGTTTCTATAGATGGTTTCTTTATGCCGTAGATTCACGTCTGAAAATGCTGATATCCTGAAAATACATGATTTTGCACAAAACAGTGGGCCCGGCCTATTTTAATTTTGTTGCATATTAGGATTCATTGTTATATTTAACTCTACAATATGGCTAAATTAACTTTCTGTAAGTGGAACAAAGGTAAGAATTCTTAGAAAATACTAAGCTGAATAGCTACCTTCTGTGACAGATGTGCTCAGAGAACCATTCTGCCAACAGACCTTTTGATATATGTAGTGGAGCTAAGTTAAGATGCTAATGTAATGTGGCTCAGTGCAGGAATAATTAAAATCCTTAGTCTTAATTCTATTCAGGTAAATAAGATAATAAAATATTTCTGACAGGAGGTGGAAACAGATATTCCACTGTATTCTAGAGGTATTGGCTATTCCTAGGAAATACCTTATACAAGTAGGGATAGATGAATCTGTCAATGTGGGTTTCTCACAGTTCCTCATTTTTTTCCAATCTCAAATTCATTTCAGCCCATTTCTGCATCAATTTGTGACTTCCAAAAAAAAGTCTGCACAAAAATGTGTGTGCATTCTTGTGCACATTTCTTCAAAAATACACATCTCTGCAGTGCAGGGTCCAGGTTTCTGAGGGTCCTTGGGCAAGACACCCTAAATGTGCCCCCCTTCCTCGGTGAGTCTACCTTCTCTCCGCCATTGTCACCAGCTACTCTTGATCCTCATCTCTTTCTCCTCATTGCTACCACTTGCTTGTGCGATAGGCAGAGAGCCAGTGAGTAAGCAGACAGTTGCATCTACTGATCACCCCTTCTCACCACCACTGTTGACTGGGTCAGAGCAAGAGGCAAGTGAACAAGCAATGATGAAGAGGTGGAGCAAATCCAGGGAGCTTTTTGTCAGTGGACCCCTGCTGGAATGTGGGCTCTCGGCAGGTACCTGACCATGCCTACCCTTGGCACCAGCCCTGCATTTCTGTATGCATTTTTTGCCTAGTAATATGTGTGATTTCTGCCAGTAGTTTCCCCTTATGTAATGCATTTTCTATGTTTTTTCCAGCCATATATGCATTTTTGTGTGAACTTTTCCCGAATGTACACATTTATGTACTTTTTGGGGGGGAGGGGGTTGGATACAAAAGTAAAATAAATACAAAAGAAAACAATGAGTCATCATACATTAACCAAGAGATCAAACCTATTTGGGGTGGGGAGTAGTATGTACATGTAACTTAAAACAGTAAGGAATGAGCATGTTAAAATATATTTAGCCAAATATGTCTTTCTAAAAAGATTTGTTAATTGTCTGAATAAATTATAAGAAGCAGCATTATAAGAGTACAAACAAAGGACCATTCATAAAAAATAAATAAACCAGGGGTAATTATTACAGTATACTTACAGCGCCATCCAGTGTGGCTGCCCATAATCCTCTGAACTCGGAGGATTACAGGCATCCTATCAGGAACGGAAGAAGCGCAGAGGTGAAGGTCGCCTCCATGCTTCTCCTGCCACGCAAAACACTTAGACAGCTGATTTCGGCCACTTAAGTGTTTTGTGAGGAGGAGGGGCTGAGGCCACCTTTGGATACACCTTTGGCCGCCTCACTCCTCCCCTCCCTTCCCCCTCAGTGCTAGCTCCAAAGTCAGCCTTGCGACTTCAGAACAGCAGCTGGTGCAGAAAGAACCGTGCCAGCCATGAGGGCAGAGGGAAGGCACTCCAAAGTTGGAGTTCCAGCTCCAACCTCAGAACGGAGCTGGAACTCTGACCTTTCCTATGGCCAGCTAGAGAGTGTCTAGAGCAGTGTTCTCCAACCTTGGGTCCCCAGATGTCTCTGGCCTACAACTCCCAGCATGAGGACATGCTGGGAGTTGTAGGCCAAAAACATCTGGGGACCCAAGGTTGGAGAACACTGCTCTAGAGGCCATAGGATTGTGCCTTTACTGAATTAGCTGAATTAGCTGTGTATCTTATTTAGTTATAACATATAATTGGAAGAAAGATCAAATGGCCTGTTGAAATTCTCCATCTTATTTGTGGGCAAAGAAATTGGTGGGGTTGTTTTTATGGGGTGAGAAAAAGAAAAATCTTAGAAATATTATTGGAAAAATACCTTTAAGAAATGCCCTGTATATGTGTGTGTGACGATTTGGCCAAAGCCTGAGCCATTTCTGGCACTTCCTATGGTGAAGCAGGCTTCCCTCTGAAGTGACCAGAACTGAAGCTAGACCCTGCAAGAGACATAGTGATTGTTTTTTTAAAAATATATATTTTAATTTTTATTAGTTTTTTAAAATGTGAATTACACCAAAACAAAACAAAACCATTAAAAACGAAGGGAAAAAATGAACAACAACAACAACAAAATACAATTTTCTTACAGTATTTTAAATGGATTACTTACAGTAAATATGCAAGAGGCTTAGTGATTGTAGACCCTGGTAAAACTGTCCTAGGATTAGAAGGTGGACCTGTCAGTCACTCAACTACACTCCTTGCCTCCTCCACATCAGTGTTTTGGAAAAACAAAAACAAAAAGATGATATCTGGAGAGGAGACAGGATGTTTTTTTCTCAGACCATGAAACAGTAAAGATGGTCTGGCTTCAATTCTAATGGCTATCCTGCCAAACAGGATAGAAGGTATCAGGTTGACCAAGGCCTGCTTCTCTTCAGTAAGCACCAGAAATGGTCCAAAGGGGACCAATTCTTCTTGGGTTCCGGGCTTCATCTGCATTCAATGCACATCCCTAAATCTAACATCATGGCAGGGCCAACTGTATTTAGAAAATGGGTCATGATTAAGATGTAAAGGGATGCCAAACAGGATAGAAGGTACCAGGGTGACCAAGGCTCTGGTGATCCAAGCCTCTTGAGTCAATTTCTGATGAGTGCACCAGTCTTATAGCTGGCACAGATCAGGTCCTGAGTTCCTTTTAATGGCAGTTTCCAGTGATTGGGACGGGAACCTTGTGCATACAAAGCACATACAGTATACTTTACCACTGAGCTATGGCTCCTTGCTGTACTGATGTACAGTCATGCCTTGGATTGAGAGCATAATTCGTTCCAGAAACGTGCTTGTAATCCAAAACACTCTTATATCAAAATGAAATCCCCCCAAAAAAATTTGTACAGAGATTTTTAATTTAAGCCGTACTACAGTACTTGTATTGCAAGACGTCGATTGTATATCAAGTCAAAAATAAATAAATAAATATTTAAAAATTTGCTTGTCTTGCAAAATGCTCTCAAACCAAATTACTTGCAATCCAAGGTATTACTGTATTTATTTCTTCAAAAATAGGTGATGTAGGTCACTTCCTCTTCACTTAGGTTTTTGGGGGAGTTTTGCATTCATCCACAATGTTTTGTAAAGTTTTTCCATTACATTTTTCAGTCCAATGGTCCATCTAGATCAGGGCTCTACTTGGGTCCCCAGATGTGGCTGGCCTACAGCTCCCAGCCTACCCAGTCAGCATGGCTAATGGCAAGGGATTCTGGGAGCTGTAGTCCAGCAACATCTGGAAACCCAAGGTTGGAGAGCCCTGATCTAGATGAAGTCTTTCTCAGCCCTGCTACCTATAATCCCTTTAACTGAAGGTATCTGGGAACATCTGCTTTCAATAAGCATGCTCTACCATTTAGCTGTGGCCCTATTCCTAAAAGTTTATACATGTATGTGTAAATGTTGCATTTGATCAGTCTGCTACTTTCTTCTGGGCAATGTCGTAGCTAGATATACTGTTTAAGGTTTTTAGAATGACCTCTCCCTCCCTCCCCCGCTTTGCTTCTCCTGTGCTCCCTCTCTCTCTTACAAAGTTATCTTTGCTTGATATAAGAAAAGCACATTATCAGTCTACTAGATTGTGCAACTGGCATCATTCAGATGTATTACAGCAATACATCATCAACTTATTGTTGGACTCATAATGTATTAGTGCAATGCATCATCCCAACACCGTCATTCTTTTGATACCACTGCATCAATGAATCATCGCAGCAGTGCAAGCAAGGTGCACATGAATGACTGGCAGATTGCGTAAGCATATTTTTAATAAAAAGAATGGGATATTTTTAAAGTCTTGAACAAAAAAGGTGTAACTATAGTTACTTAACTCTAGTTGTAACTTACAGAGATGGGATAACTTTTGTATAACCCCCCCCCCCATAGTGGAGTGTATGTCTTGCTCAGTGAAACACTACACTGCAAAATGTGGCTGGCTCACACATTGTAATAGACATGCATCCATATTAAAATGACTTAGGGATGTGCGAATCAGGAAATCTCGAGCTTGTCGAGGTTCTCTGAATTCCACCTCTAAGTCATTCTGACTCTGTATCAGGCTGAAAATTTTAGGGCAGGGGTTTCTATTCTATTCACATGGAAATTCATACATATTTCCATGCACCTTTTCCCAAATTGCCCATCAATTGTGTACATTTTTAAATGTATGAATTTTTCTCCCATTGATTAAAGTGTGTTGGGTAAATTTTTTCAAATGTACGCATTTTTTCATGCACATAGTTCAAATGTATGCATTTTTGAACACTTTTGCTGTTGTTCTGTGAATCGCATCACAAATTTGGGAATGTTTGGTTCTCCAATTTCCACCTCAAATCTTTTGTAAATGTGTACATTTTCCTCCCATTGACCTAAAGCATATATGCATGCATTTTTCAAATGTATGCATTTTTCCCTGCATATTTTTCAAATGTACTCATTTTTCAAATGCATTTTGTTTTTGTTGCTTGAATTGCATTGCAAGCTTGGAAATGTATGGACCTCAGACTGCAAACTGTTCTAATCCGCCTACGTTTTATGAGGTGCAAATTGGATAAAATCTGGTCAAAACCAAACTGAAACACATTTATTCAGCATCCCTACCCTTAGCACCACCTTCTGGAATCTCTCTGCCGGAGAAACAGAGCAATGGCCCCAACTCAGAACCAAACTAGACAAGATGGCACCCAATTGGCAATTTTTAAAAAGTAAATAGCAGGCACAGGAATGCTCCTGATTGGGACCCTAGTGGGGGTATGTGGGCTTTGTCCCTTTCATCCCCCACTGTGGTCCCAATCTGTATTGTCCCCATTGCCTGCTATTTGCTTTTGAAGAAAAGCTCCCTTTGGCACCTATCTGGATCAGTCACCCTGCACCTCCTTTAAAGAGCAATTAATACAACTGCTAATTGCATGATTGGTGTCATGTCTAGTTTGGCCCTTAGATAGGCAGTTTGGAAAGTCAGTGGTATTGAAGGCTGCTGAGATATGAAGGAGGTTGTAGTCGCTCTAAGCTTCCTTCCTTCTCTAAATATAGGTTGTCTGTTATGGCAAACAAAAAACCATTTCCATATCAAACCTGGGCCTGAAACCAGATGGACCAGGGATCTTTCTGTACTGTGATTTAATCTCCCCTCCAGTCCACCCCCACCTCTATTGACAGTGTAGGTGTGTAAACATACACACACACACACACACACATGCACATTGGTAACCTGTGACAAATATATATAAACTGAAAACTGTAGCAAAATGAACATATACATAGTAAATCCAAAAAAAGGTCTGGTAATAAAAAATGGAAGTATGTTTGGTTACTAATGGATTCGTGTTGTTCAAAAACCAGAGCAGGTAAATTGAAATCCCACCATCCATGAAGAAAGTCAAATGGGGAGGAATCGGTAAGCATTCCTAGGTATGAACCATGTTGCCATCTCAAAGCATTTCTATTTGCTTTCCTGGTTTATTTCCATCTTCTATAATATATTGTTACACACCTCTATGAAATATCCAATCATTATATATTCCTGAGGTACTATAAGCATCAATTTTATAGGCGTTAACCACAGTTTAAGATGCTGATGTTCAGTATCATCAGCAAGAGTAACTCTAAAAACAGTGTAGCAGCAGCATCTTCTAGCTCTTGGGAATTAACAGAAATCATGATGTCGGCCATTTTTTATTACTTAAAAGTAAACGTGGGGGAGTATCCTGCTTAAGGCTGGCCAGCAGCCAGCAGCTGTCTTGGCTTCTGGGAGCGTTGCCAAGTCCGACTGATAAGGAATTCACACAGGGAGCAGGGAAAAGCGTAGTCAAACAGTCCGGAGATTTTAGCCAGTAAAGTTCTTACGAAAGTCCAAGGATCAAGCAAAGCCGTCATCAGGGTCAGTCCGAGTAAAGTCCAAGAGTCCAGGGTTCAAGGCAAGGTTCAGGAGCAGGGTCAGGGATCAGGAACAAGAGCCAAGGAAGACGTTGTTTCCCAATACCCATGCTCTAGTGAGTGCGTGCTTTTCTACAACCTGCTGCCGGGCACGCCCATCCCACAGCTGGGGCTCCTCAGCAGCAGGCTGATTATAAAAGCCTCACAAGGCCGACATCCTGGTTTTCAGCCGGACGCTGCGTCGAGGGGCCTGCATCTGTTCCTGCCTTTTCATCGCCCGCCTTTGTCTGGGAGTTGGGGCCTGCGCTATCTCCGGCTCTGACTCTGACTCTTCTCGGGCTGGGGAACTCCCACGGGTCATGCCAGAGGGGCCTGCCAGCTCTTCAGCTGCCCGGTCGGCCCCGTCTGGAGCAGCAGTGTCTGCACTCTGCTCCTGAGGAGCGTCCAGGGCCCTGGGTGAGTCACCCTCGTCTTCAGAGGAGGATTCCTGGAGGGGGGTCATGACAGGGAGACCCAACCTGCATTGGGAATCTAGCATGGGTGTAGGGTCTCAGTAGGGGCTCTCGCACCTCAATTTGCATAGGAAAAAATCTCCCAACGGGGACTTTTTCCTAGGCAAATTTCAGCCATGGGAGGGGGCAAAGATCCAGATTACATACACAGCAGGGGGAGCAAAGGGTTGAATCCCCCACCCCCACTGCAAGGATCCCAATCCAAATTGGGTCTACCATGCTTACATTCAAGTGTAAAAAAAAACACTGACTAAGGATAGGCATGGGAATCATCCAAATCCCAAACCAAATCAGAGTCAGACCCATTTGGACCATCTCTGAGAGAAAGCAGGCAGGCTTCCCTCTGAAGTGACCGGAAGCATAGCTTGGTTCTGCATAAGGCTTCATTTGTGATTCAGCTTCGGACAGCGTGTCTCTAAAAAATCATGCATTTTACTTTCTCTAAATGATGATGGGAGGGAGGGGGCGGTGAGTGACTGACAGGTCTACTATACCCATTTTTTCCCCATGATAGTCAATGGGAGGCTTAAAGCCTTCGGTACCTGAGTCAGCAGACAGTCTCTGTATTAGTCCGAACTAGACCGGGCTGTTTTCTGAAGTGTTGAGTCGGGCTCCGAGTCAAACCTTGCGGTCAGTGCACTCTTCTACCACTGACATAGCTGCGTACTACATATGTGCACTACATAGCTGCGTACTGCGTACTACATACGAAAAACTTGGTCTCTCACTTAACATCAAAAAAACCAAAGTGCTTCATCAGCAAGTGCAAGCTAACCCTTTGGTGATGCCATCTATCCAGCTTGGTGGGACAATACTGGAAAATGTCGATCATTTTCTCTATCTTGGCAGCTATCTTTCTGTTACAGCTAACATCGACAGTGAAATCCAGCATCGTCTGAGCTCCGCAAGTGCCGCATTTTCTCGAATGAAACATAGAGTGTTCGAGGATCGGGATATTTGTAAGAAGACCAAAACACTGGTTTATGAAGCCATTGTATTACCAACTTTATTGTATGCCTGCGAAACATGGACTATCTATAAACGTCACTTCCACCTCCTTGAAAGGTTTCATCAACGTTGCCTCCGGAAAATCCTGCAAATTACTTGGGAAGACAGGCGAACAAATGTCAGTGTACTGGAAGAAGCAAAGACTACTAGCATTGAAAAAGTGATCCTTCAACGCCAACTTCAGTGGACCAGTCATGTTGTTCGAATGCCTGACTGCCATCTCCCAAAGCAGTTACTCTACTCCCAACTCAAGGATGGAAAGCGGAATATCGGTGGTCAATATAAGAGGTTTAAAGATGTTCATAAGGCAAATCTAAAAAAATGCAATATAAACATCGAAAACTGGGAAGCTCTGGCCCATGAACGATCTAAATGGAGGTTGGCCTTTCACAAAGGTTCCATGGACTTTGAAGAAGCCCAAGTGCAAGGTGAAAGGGAGAAACGTGCTAAGCGAAAAGCACGTCAAATGAATCCTTTACAGGACCATCTTCTATCTGGTAACCTGTGTCCTCACTGTGGGAAGCTGTGTGGATCTAGAATTGGCCTCCACAGTCACTTACGGACCCATCGCTAGAGTCTACACAATCTTCTTTAGAATTTCCTCCTTTTATCCCAGAAGATAATCTTACACGGTCACGAGTGATCGCCTGATGATGATGATGATGATGATGACTACATATTATAGGCCATGTGGACTTTGGCCCTGTTAAATCTCCCATTTTCTCTAACAGGGGCTCATGGATTGAATTGTGCCCTTCATGCTACTGTAAGTTTTGGGAGGTGACGTGATTATCTTTTGAAAGGTTCTGGTATACAGCTATTATTAAGCTGTGCAAGGAAGGCAGGTGTCTAAGCCAAGCAAACCTGGCACCTGAAGAAACATTCATTAGGGAGAAGTACTTCTTTAGAAATTGTGCATCATTAAGGGATAATTAGGAATGCATCAATAAAGTGACATACCTGATTACTTGTGCATCTGTTTCTCTATTTTTGTCTGTGTGCTGCAGCAGCCGTGGCAGCAGTCACACACTGCAACTGCACTGCACTAGTAGGACAATCATCATCATCAGGCGATCACTCGTGACCGAGTAAGATTGTCTTCCGGGATAAAAGGAGGAAATTCTAAAGAAGATTGTGTAGACTCTAGCGATGGGTCCGTAAGTGACTGTGGAGGCCAATTCTAGATCCACACAGCTTCCCACAGTGAGGACACAGGTTACCAGATAGAAGATGGTCCTATAAAGGATTCATTTGACGTGCTTTTCGCTTAGCACGTTTCTCCCTTTCACCTTGCACTCGGGCTTTTTCAAAGTCCATGGAACCTTTGTGAAAGGCCAACCTCCATTTAGATCATTCATGGGCCAGAGCTTCCCAGTTTTCGATGTTTATATTGCATTTTTTTAGATTAGCCTTATGAACATCTTTAAACCTCTTATATTGACCACCGATATTCTGCTTTCCATCCTTGAGTTGGGAGTAAAGTAACTCAAAGGGATTTATTTCTCAGTAGACATGTCATCATCATCAGGCGATCACTCGTGACCGAGTAAGATTGTCTTCCGGGATAAAAGGAGGAAATTCTAAAGAAGATTGTGTAGACTCTAGCGATGGGTCCGTAAGTGACTGTGGAGGCCAATTCTAGATCCACACAGCTTCCCACAGTGAGGACACAGGTTACCAGATAGAAGATGGTCCTGTAAAGGATTCATTTGACGTGCTTTTCGCTTAGCACGTTTCTCCCTTTCACCTTGCACTCGGGCTTCTTCAAAGTCCATGGAACCTTTGTGAAAGGCCAACCTCCATTTAGATCGTTCATGGGCCAGAGCTTCCCAGTTTTCGATGTTTATATTGCATTTTTTTAGATTAGCCTTATGAACATCTTTAAACCTCTTATATTGACCACCGATATTCCGCTTTCCATCCTTGAGTTGTGAGTAAAGTAACTGCTTTGGGAGACGGCAGTCAGGCATTCGAACAACATGACCGGTCCACTGAAGTTGGCGTTGAAGGATCATTTTTTCAATGCTAGTAGTCTTTGCTTCTTCCAGTACACTGACATTTGTTCGCCTATCTTCCCAAGTAATTTGCAGGATTTTCCGGAGGCAACGTTGATGAAACCTTTCAAGGAGGTGGAAGTGACGTTTATAGATAGTCCATGTTTCGCAGGCATACAATAAAGTTGGTAATACAATGGCTTCATAAACCAGTGTTTTGGTCTTCTTACAAATATCCCGATCCTCGAACACTCTATGTTTCATTCGAGAAAATGCGGCACTTGCGGAGCTCAGACGATGCTGGATTTCACTGTCGATGTTAGCTGTAACAGAAAGATAGCTGCCAAGATAGAGAAAATGATCGACATTTTCCAGTATTGTCCCACCAAGCTGGATAGATGGCATCACCAAAGGATTGGCTTGCACTTGCTGATGAAGCACTTTGGTTTTTTTGATGTTAAGTGAGAGACCAAGTTTTTCGTATGCTTCTGCAAAAGCATTTAGGATAGTTTGGAGATCATCCTCTGAATGTGCGGAGACCACATTATCATCAGCATACTGAAGTTCCACAACGGAGGTTGTAATTACCTTACTTTTTGCTTTCAGCCTGCTGAGATTAAAAAGCTTTCCATCTGTTCGATATATAATTCCCACACCGTTGGGAAGTTTCCCCTTGACAAGATGTAAAACCATGGCGATGAAAATGGCAAATAATGTTGGGGCGATAACACATCCCTGTTTAACACCTGATCCTACTTTAAATGGAGCACCATGAGAGCCGTTGTTGTCCAAAACCGTTTGCTGCCTTTATAATGTGTTGACTTCATCCTGACGTAGACAGCAAGATCTCCCATGGTTGATTTGTGCAGATGCCATTTAACTCGACTCACACATGATTGCTAGCTACTGACACCAAAATATCGACAAAGGTCATTAATAGCATAATATAGGAATTATATTCAAGAAGTACAATTTGCATGATGACATAAAATTATTGTAAATGGAAGTTTCTAAAACTAGGACCCAGTAACATGTTGCTTTGCATCATGCTTGTCTTTAAATCCAGAAAATAATGTGGTGTAAAGTTGAAAATGGCAATAGGGACATCTTTTTTCTCCCATCACAAAACAAAGCATATCATTCTGAATGTAAAAAGGGGCACAAATGTGTCTGTGTCCATATCACCATCATGGGTGTGCAAAGCCCGGTAAGCAAGGGAACAGGAAGCAAATGGCAAAGAAGCACACTGCCGATTTTTCTCTCTCCTCCTAGCTATATGACAGAAGAGGAAGTCAGATCTATGGCTTACTTCCTCCTTTCTTGTTGTGCCTGCGTTATTGGCGAGGAAAGCATGGTGGGGAAAGTGGTAACTTTTCATACTCATATTCAGTATGCGGATGACATGCAGCTATCTCTCCCTATGACATCTGAATCAGGTGAGACGGTGAAAGTCTTGGACCAGTGCCTGGATTCATCATGGGGTTGATGAGGGTCAATAAACTGAAGTTCCATCCTGGAGGCCCTGTAGATGAGTGGTTTCTGAGTCTGGGAAATAGGCTTATTGCCTGTTCTGGATGGAGTTGCACTCCATCTGGCGGGGGGGGGGGAGGTCTGTAATCTGGGTGTACTCCTAGATTCATCTCTGTCACTGAAGGCCAAACTGGGCATGGTGGCTTGGAGTTCCTTCTACCAGGTACAGCCCCTTCTGGACAGGGATAGCTTGGCCACAGTGGTAGAAGCACTAGTAAACTCAAGGCTGGACAACTGCAACATGCTGTATGTGGGGCTGCCCTTAAGGTTGGCCTGGAAGCTGCAGGTAGTGCAGAATGCAGCAGCTCAGTTGTTGTTGAGGACTCCCCTTTTCAGCATGTAACACCTTTGCTGAAGGAAGTACACTGGCTGCCTATTTGCTACCAGGACAGGTTTAAGTTTTTGTTATTGTTGCATAAAGCCCTAAATAACATGGAACCAAGATATGTGGGAGAACACCTTCTCCTTTATCAGTCTGCCTGGTCACTGAGGTCATCAGATGAGGCACTCCTGGCAGTTCTGCCTGCACCTGAGGTCCACTTAGAGAGTCCACTTGGAGTAGAGCTTTTAGTGTACTTTTTCCCTCTCTTCGGAATTCCCTGACGACAGTTGATGTCAGGCAGGCACCAACATTGCCTTGCTTTCAGCATCTGCTGAAGACCTTTTTATTTAAACAAGCTTTTCCTGAATGACCAGCCACAGTTTTATTGGTATAACTTGATCTTAAATACCTTTATTGTTTTCTTTTTGATTGTTTTTCCCCCTTTACTTTTCACCACTCAGGAATCTTTTTTAGATATAGAGTCATTTATAAATGTTTTAAATAAATAAATAGCAAGGCAAACTGTAGAAGAAGGGACTACGGTTCTCATAGAGCAGCAGTTGCTGCATTTCTAGCAACTTGCACATGGCCAAAAGGAAGGGGAATTAATAAAAAATAATCTATCTGGCCCAGAAAAAGCTGTTGGTAGTCACACAAGCGTGGAAATGACTATTTCTAAAAGGCATGTACAGGATTTGCCTCCATGCATGGACTAAACATGTGGAGGGAACCACTTCTCTACTGGCCCCGACCCCAATATGACATGCCCCGTTGGCCCTGCCCTCAATGTCAGTAAGTTCAGTGCTATTTCTAAAAGAGAAGCACCTATGCACATACAGTTATGTGTACAGAGGCACTCTACACAAACTGTGTGAAGGACCGCTGCCAGTCCTTTTGCACGAGTTTGGGAGTTAATGTGTTAACCGGCACTGAAAAAACTCCTCTTAAGCGGTCCCTAGGTGAACTGAGGACAACCACTATCAATAGACACAGAGCAAAAGCTTAGGGCACACAGGCAGAGATTTTGTTTATAACACCTTTTAATCGAGCGTGGCAAAACATTCAGATAAGAACTTCACCATAAACAAGAACACTCTATAAAACTTAATGGAGCGTGCAGCTCCAATACACATTCAGCCTAAAGGAGGCTTGCAGAAAAGACACAGACAGTATTGACATCAGAGAACCTAAGTTTCCTAGAAAGAGTCTCACCGTAAGTTGTTCTAACTTACAGCCGGTTACCAAGCGTCCTGCTCAGGGTTGCGAGGCTTGTCCTGACCGGAGTCACGGACCGGTTCCGTGCAGTCCTGCACCTTGCTTCTAAAGTTCTAACCACCTATTGGGGCTTCAGTGACCCTTTTTACCCCCTCTCTTTGCTCCCCCCTCCCCTCAGCTGACAGGCTGAACTGGCTTTTCCTCATAGGGTCCTGGCGCCCCTCGAGTGCTTGAGGGTGCTTGAGGGTACTTGGCAGCTCTTTGACACTGCAGGGGGATCTTGGCGCCCCTCGGGTGCTTGACAGTGTTTGGCAGGTCTTTGAGACTGCTGGGGGAACCATTGGGGTGTATGCAGATGTGTCCCATTGAGATGAATGCAAATGTAAGTTGATGCAAATGACTACTGGGAACTGAACTGCCTCTGCCCTAGACAGAGATTATGCAGGTGTGTGTGTATGTGTCTGGGTCGGCTTTCTCTCCACAATCTGAAACCCTGATTGTAGAAGGTTGCAGATCATGTGGAGTGCCTATGCATGCTCTTTAATTCATTATGGTTATGGAACACACAAACAAAACGTGAGCCAGTTTCAAATTCTTGATAAAAAAAAATATGTGGATGGCAGCTGGGGAACCATTTGCAATCGCAAGAAAAAAAGGGGTATGTATGTCCATCACTAAAGACTGCCCACTGGCAAAAATGTGGATAAGTGATTTTGTACTGAGCTGTAACCACCAGCAAATCTGCTATGTGTGGTCTCATGTCTGATACACTAGATAGAATAAAGCTCTTAATTTTCTTTCTTTCTGCATATTCATTAATCACAAACTGTATCTGAAGGAGACAGGAGCACCATGGCCCTCTAGGTAGCTTTTTCTATGAGATTGTATCTGACTTCTTAAATAAGGTTAATTTGCTCATAACACCGTGAAGCCTATTTGATTTATAGATTAAGAGCTTTTTTTGGATTAATTTAATAAGCTCTAAGTTTTTCAGGTAATCTGTAGGCTACTGCACTATGTATAAACCCCCAAGGATTTAAACCTTTTAAAATGAAGTACCTTGTATCAAAAGAGTGAGAGTACCTGATGTCATTGCAGGTCATATTTTCTGGTGTTTGCACTTAGATAATGTGACACAACATGATAATCAATGGTGAGCAGCAATTCTCAAGTTGACCAAAAGAGTGAAAATTCTCCGAACCAGTCCAATAGATTAATTACAAGGTATTTACTTTCTAAAGCAGTACATTTTACAACCATCATTATACAGTCTGGCTTATTCTTAGCTATACATCTATCCATAATCACTAGGGTTGCCACTAAATTATTGCCTAAAGCAAAACAAAAAGCAAAAACGAATAAAGCTGATGGAGGGATGTGTGTGGTAGAGGTTTATAAAACTATGTGTGCTGTGAAGAAAGTGAATAGAAAGAAGTTTTACTCCCTGTGTCACAGGACTAGAACTAGGGATTGTGGATGTGCAAGAATTTCATTTCAGTTTGCAAATCATCGGAACTTGCCCCATTTGAAAACTGAATGCGAACAGGAGCACGTTTTTCAGAAAAAGCTTGAACATTTCCAAGCTTGCAATTGCATTTGGAAAATGCTTTTAAAAAAATAAATTAAAAAATTGTTTTTTTAAAGTGCACTTTAAAATGTATAGTTAAAAAAACACACATGCTTTTTCACACTTTAGTCAACAGCGGGGGGTGCATTTTTGAAAAATGTGCATGGAAATGCATACTTTTCCCATTCAAAATGAACTTCCCCCCCTTTCAAACAAAAAGAAAAACAGGTCACAAACAAAAATGGAAGTGAAGCAAACTCAGCTTTGAATTGGAGTCTGGAGAAACTCGGTGAGCTTGAGCAACCCTGGTTCCCCATCCCTACGTAAGAATAGTCTGTTTCCGGTCTGTGTGAAATTCACATCTGTTCAGATTCTTAAATCTGTTCCATCCCATCCCATTTCCACATTAATTTGCGATATTTTGGTTTTAAAAATATCCACATTAAAATTCATATAAATACATATTTAAATATGGATTGGATTGGACTGGGACTCAGGAGATCCGGGTTCTAGTCCCCACTCGGCCATGAAACTCACTGGGTGGCTTTGGGCCAGTCACTGCCTCTCAGCCTAACCTACCTCACAGGGTTGTTGTGAGGATAAATGGAGAGGAGGATGAGGATTATGTAAGCCGCCTTGGGTTCCTTGCAGGAAAAAAGGTGGGGTATAAATATAATGAACAGATGTATTTTGAACATATTCTCACACAAAATACACATTTCTCAATGTATGTTGTCTGAATATATGCATTCCTAAACATAATTTATCCTAAAATAAGAATTTTGAAATGCATTGAAATGCATTTCAGTACATTTCTTGAGCTTAAGAAGGGCATTGCTTACTTAGGAGCAGTGCGAAACCCATACGTTAAATATGTTCTGGTCCATCAGCTGCAGATGAGTTCAGTCAGTTCACATCAGAAATTCCACAATATCCCTAAGAACTTGTGTTAATCAATTGAAACTAACTGGCAGGAGAATCTGGAACTGGAGTATTCTTCAAACAAGGCATAATGAATGTATGGAATTCATAGCTGCAAGACATAGTGACAGCCACTATCTCAAAAGGCTATGAATGGGATTTTAGTCAAATTCATGAGGATGAATCTACAAATGGCTATTGGTCATGAAAGCTATATGAATTGCTTTCATTCAGAGGCCACTGAATACCAGGCTGCTGGGCAGGGCTGGCCCACGATATTTTGCTGACCAAAGCAAAGGCAAGAAGGCACCCTCTCCCAATTCCATGGGTAGATGCTGACCAGATTGGCACTTGAATCTTACTTCAACAACACTGGCAATGGCATAGCATCCTCCACCACACCGGTGGCAACAGGCTAGTTTAGGGGGCCTAAGACTGGTTGTGTGGCATACATACCTCTGGCCTTAGCAGAGGGGAACAGCTGGTGTGTTCACATGAGTAATAGCCAGGAGGCAGCTACTGCTGTCCCTTGGCATCTGCTTCCTCGGGCGGTCGCCTCACTTTGTTTAATGGTAGGGCTGGTCCTGCTGCTGGGGATGTCTATTGCCATTTCCCCCTGCTATGTGTGCTTCCTAGAGGCATCTGGTTGACCACTGTGGGAAGCAAAATGATGGACTAGATGGACTACTGGTCTGACTCAGCAGGGCTCTTCTTATGCTTTTATAGGCTTTCTCATCCAGCAAACCATCTGACAAATGTTGAGGGAAGCCAACATTGTTTTGATAACTCTAGGAACATTTCAAGGAGGAGGTCTATACAGGTTGCCCCTGGATTCAATCTGTAGTGAAATTTGGAATAAATGGAATCATAGAATCATAGAAAAATAGAGTTCGAGTGAAGCAAACTCAGCAAAAGGCATGAAGGTGGGCCATCGAGTACAACCCCCTGCACAACGCAAGAATCCAAGTCACAGCATCTCTGACAGATGGTTGTCCAGCTGCACCTTGAATGCCTCCAGACTGGGAGAGCCCACCACCTCCCTAGGTAGTTGGTTCCATTCTCATATTGCTCTAACAATCAGGAATTTTTCCTGATGTCCAGGCAGAATCTGGCTTCCTATAACTTGAGCCCATTATTCCGTGTCCTGCAAACTGGGATGATCAAGAGGAGATCCTGGCCCTCCTCTTTGTGACTACCCTTCAAGTACTGGAAGAGTGCTACCATATCTCCCCTCAGTCTCCTCTTCTGAAGGCTAAACAAGCCCAGTTCTTTCAGTCTCTCGTCATAGGGCCTTGTTTCCAGTCCCTTTATCATCTTTGTTGCCCTCCACTGAACCTTCTCCAGTTTGTCTGCATCCTTCTTAAAGTGTGGTGCCCAGAACTTGACGCAGTACTCAAGATAAGGCCGAACCGGTGCTTAGTAAGGGGAAATGATCACTTCATGCGATTTGGAAGCTATACTTCTAATAATGCAGCCCAAAATAGCATTTGCCTTCTTTGCAGCCACATCGCATTGATGGCTCATATTCAGTTTTTGATCTACAACAATTCCAAGATCCTTCTCACTTGTAGTATTGTTGAGCCAAGTGTCCCCCATTCTGTAACTGTGTATTTGGTTTCTTTTTCCTAGGTGCAGCACTTGGCATTTATCCCTATTAAATTTCATTCTATTGTTTTCAGCCCAGTGCTCCAGCCTATCGAGGTCACTTTGAATTTTGTTTCTGTCTTCCAGCGTATTAGCTGTTCCACCCAACTTTGTGTCATCTGCAAATTTAATAAGCATTCCCTGCAGGCTGCACCTCCTCATCCAAGTCATTAATAAAAATGTTGAATAGCACTGGACCCAGGGCCGAGCCCTGTGGTACCCCGCTCGTTACCTTTCCCCAGTTTGAGAAGGTACCATTGATAAGCACTCTTTGAGTTCGATTCTATAGCCAACTGTGGATCCACCTGATAGTTGTTCCATCTAGCCCACTTTTAGCTAGCTTGCTAATCAGGATATCATGAGGCACTTTGTTGAAAGCTTTGCTGAAGTCAAGATATATTATGTCCACAGCATTCCCACAGTCCACAAGGGAGGTTACCCGATCAAAAAATGAGATCAGATTAGTCTGGCAGGATTTGTTCTTGACAAATCCATGTTGGCTTCTAGTAATCACTGCATTGTTTTCAAGGTAGCTTGCAGACTGACTTCTTTATAATCTACTTCAAAAAATTTCCCAGGGATTGATGTCAGACTGACTGGTCTCAGATGCTTCACCGAAGTTCCTCCTTGGTTGAAGCATCTGAGACATTTCAAATGAAACAAAATACATTTCAATAAGCATAGCGAGGTCCTGCAACAATTCATGAAACGGAGCTGACGATAGTAAGCAACCATTACCAATGAAAAGGATGGGTCACATGTCCTCTTTAGGCATAGCAGAGACAGGAGTGGCTGGGAATCACCATGCACTCATGCAGACATCTGGCGAATGGCCAGAAGTACCAGTCTGGGAGAGTGCTGTCATTGGCCAAACCCATATTACGCATGTCTGGCTGTCCACCAACTGTGCACCTATACAGTGCTGCTTCAGCCATTGCTCCCTCCACTGCCACCAAGTCGACCTCATCAACCACCACTGGCCTGGTCATATCGTTACATGCTTCAGTGACTGCACGTGACAACTATTTGGTTAATTTTGCAGAGTGGAACTAGGAGACATCAAGATCAGAAGGGAAGAGCAGAATCGGTGGTGTAATGGAGCCACGGCTCACATGTGTACTTTCACACTTTAGCCTATGGGGGAAATGCTCATTTTTGGTCAGTGGGTTTTTTGTTTTGTTTTTTTAACATATTTTCTACAACTAGATTTGCATAAAATTTGTTTGTTTTTAATTTTTTAAAAAAAATTAAAATTAAAAAAAATCTGCAGAATCCGTACGACCCAGGAAAAGCCAGTTTGTTGTGCAATCTGTGGGTCGGATTCTTAGAAAACTGCACTCATTTGAGTCCATTGCAGATTTCTCTGACATCTCTACTTGTAGTTGCCTGGAGCCCTAACTGAGTATAAAAACAAAGGCAGAGGCTAGGAAGGAGAAATGGGGGAGAACTGGCAGGAGGGTGAGCAATGTTGACTTAGTAGTGGGCGGCTATGGCACAAACCTGAAGGGGAAAACACAAACTCCCTCTGCAGACTTTCTGCAAACAGGGGAGGGTTTCTCTGCCCCCCTGCCTTAGGATCAAGAGAGGGGATGTAAGGGGTTTTCATTTTCCCACCACAGGTATAGACCACAAAAGGGGGTAATGCACATTATTTGGGGTGTAGGTCCCTAAGACTGCTGGATGATCTTGTGTGCTGATGTGTTTAATGGTTGTGGCAGTGCTTTAGGCATGGAGCTTTCCTTGTACAGGATGGCCAATTCAAATGTGCATACAAATGACTTGATTGCATTAGGAACCTGATGGAGAGAGTAAGGCATTTGTATATTCTGATGGTCTGATGGTCTTCACATGCCTTAATGGAGGGCAGCCAATGATGCTGTGACTTGTGTGTGTGTGTGTGTGTGTGTGTGTGTTTTATCCTGATCACCTAAGTCCCAGCTTAGTCTATCTTTCCAAGGCAAAAAGAAGATTTCTGAATTTAAGGTGCTTGGGAGATACTTAAAATGGCAGCAAGTCCTCTTGGTAACAATATGGAGAAGGCAACCTCTCATCTGAAATGGCCCTACTTCCCCTCATCTGAAATGGTCCTAATTTATTTATTTATTTATTTATCTATTAAACTGCTTATATACTGCTTGATATCATAAGCTCTCTAAGCAGTTTACATAAGAAATACATAAAGTACAATATAAAATAATAAATACATTAAAAACATCACAGAGACAATAAAACAGAGAGCAGTACAGTTACACAGCAGGGAAAGCCTGAGTAACCAGGTGTGTCTTGAAGAGGCATCTAAAGTTAGGCACAGTTTCCACTTCTCAGACCACACATGGGAGAGCATTCCAGAGGGTGGGTGCCACTACTGAGAAGGCCCACTTATATACCATTACTTGATGACATGCAGTTGGTCTTTGGATGACCAACAAGACCTCATTGGATAATCTCAGGGGTCAATTTGCTGTATACAGGGGTAGATGGTTTGCTAGGTATCCTGAACCCGAGTTGTTTAGGGCTTTGAATGTCAACAACAAAACATTGAACATGGCTTGGTAGCTAATAGGCAGCCAGTGCAGTTCTTTTAATACTGGTGTAATGTGGGTATAGCTGTGTGCTCTACTAACTGAGCATCTTTTCTGCTGCATTCTGCACTAGCTGCAGCTTCCAAACCAGGTGCAAGGGCAGCCCCACATAGAACACATTACAGTAACCTAATCGTGAAGTTACCAGTGCATGGATCACTGTGGCTATGCTATCTCTATCCAGGAACATGTGTAGTTGGTGTACCAGCCAAAGTCGGGAATGGGCGCTCCAGGCCACTGAGGTCACCTGGGCCTCCAGTGACAAAGGCAGATACAGAAGCACCCCCAAACCACATACTTGCTCATTCAGAGGGAGTGCAACCCCTTCAGAACAGGCAAACACCCCAATTCCCAGACGTGGGAGCCACCCACCCACAGCTTCACTTTCCTTGTTTAAAACCATTTCTGTTATTTAAAAAACCATTACTTCACCTTATCCCCCATGCTATCCCGCCCACCGCTCTTTAAAAAAAAATCAGTGTAGTAGATTTTACTACAATGAGAAACTGTAAAACAGTGAAGGATCATTTGGAGAAGGAAATGTCTTGTGTGAAATGTCTGTTCTCTTCCTCAGTTTCCATGGCC
This sequence comes from Shinisaurus crocodilurus, assembly GCA_021292165.1. Lineage (NCBI taxonomy): Eukaryota > Metazoa > Chordata > Lepidosauria > Squamata > Shinisauridae > Shinisaurus > Shinisaurus crocodilurus. The sequence goes on along the minus strand of CM037880.1, from coordinate 208,932,480 downwards.
CAAAGTGCCATCTTTCCTTTCACTCTTCTTCTTCTTTAATACATTTTGTAGGTTTAACTGCAGCGAGAGAATGTATAATGAAGGAGGCCTATTCTGTAGTTTCTTTAGGCTATGAGCTGTTCTGCTACCTCTTGTCATGCTGCTGTGAATAAAAGAGCCATGTGATCTTACGTGACACAAGCTTCACATTTAATATATTTTTACTCTCCATTTTAATGCAGTATTAATTAGCATAAACGCATCACTTATTGGAAGGAATACTCAGATCAGGGCTACCTTTTTAATTTATTAATGCGTTTCCTTGGGGCTTGCATGTTCTAACTTATAACCTGTCCAAATTCCACAGACAGCAATTCTTGCAAATGTGATCTTAGAATTATTTCATTGCACAAGAGGATTCTTTACAATACTTTCCTGGAGAGCATCTGGAACACAGCATCTGGAACACAGTGAACAGTGCTCATGCACAACCAAGAGTTTAGCATAATTTTTAAGCTTCTGTGTTTTCATGGATGAATATTTCAGTGTATGATCTAACAGATGCTAACCAATGTATTAAAATAGATTTTTTTTTTAAAGGCTTCAACCTTCAAGTAGAGACTAAATATATGTGTGACTTCAGATTCCTTGCAACTACTTTCTGCTGAGATCTTGCATTTCTTCTTGGTTAAATATTGTCGGTAGTTAAAGATTCCATAAAGCATTATTTTATTTTTATTTGTTACATTTGTATCCCAGCTTTCCTCCAGGGAGCCCAAGGAGGCATACATGATCCTCCTCCTCTCCATTTTATCCACACAACAACCCTGTGAGGTGGGTTAGGCTGAGAGTGAATGCCAGGCCCAAAGTCACCCAGTGGGCTTCATGGCCAAGTAGGGACTAGAACCCTGGTCTCCCAAGTCCCAGTCTAACACTCTACCTACTAAACTACACTGGCTATCAGTGCAAATGTTGTTCAAGCCCATCCCTGATTGATGTGGTTCTTTATTCTCACACGTTCCTTCTATATTCTTACATTGCCAGCAGCAGCAGCAGAAGAAGATGGAGTCACAGGGGAGCTGCAACCACTCATTCCCATAATGAAAGCTTTGAAAAGAAAGGCAGAAAATACATTAAATAAATAATGCTTCATAAAATAATGCAATAATTCCGCTTTTTCAGTGAGCTGCCTGCTTCAGCCAGAGGTTCAGTCAACCCTGCTGAGCTTTTTGCTTTGCAGAAACAATGCAGATGCCCCTGCAAGGTTTCCCCCAACTTGCACGTGGGAAAATGAATTGGGAACTCATCCTCAATAGTGAACGAAAGGCTGAGGGCCAGACTACATGTTATGTTAATTGCATAGCATGTAGCTGAGTCTGTCTGATAAAGTTAAAATGTTCTTATAACAACCGGATGGGATGGAAGCAGTTCAGGTAGCCTGATGGAATGGGTACTGCCATATGGCGGTTGAAGGCAACTGGTCTCTCAGCAGAGCACATGGAATCTCCCTTCCGCCCTTCTCTCCCTCGGCCGCCATCTAATGGAGTGGCTGCTTCGCCCAACCCACTCTTACATGCCTTATTACAACGAAATCCTGAACCTTCACGTAGCCCATGGAGTTTCCCATTTCATCTTCACAATGACCCTGAGGTAGGTTCGTTCTAGTCATTTCACACGCCCTGCTTTTTGTTCCATAGAGCGAGCGAGGGGTTGTGTACGTGAGCTTGCCCATGCAGCCTTCTGTCCTGCCACGGACCACACTCAGACCTGCTTAGTCTGAGCAGGCCTCATGCTGGGGCCTGCCCCCTTCCTGCCACTCCTGTCCAGTAGTGTCCTGCCACTACCCTTCCAGTAGTGTCCTAATCCAGAGTACATGAAAAGCCCTGTGTTCTACTCATGAGCAGGACTCAAGGAGAGTCAACCTTGTGCTGCCAGGTAGATACCATGGCTGGGTTCACACAATACAACAACCCACGCTCAGGGTTGGGTATGGGTTGAATGTGGGTTGTCATTGAACCATGGGTTGTGGTTATTGATGATGATGATGATGATGATGATGATGATGATGATGATGATGATGATGATTTTATATCTATGCTGCCGCATAGCAAAAGCTCTCTGGGCGGTTTACAACAATTCATAAAAATACAATAAAATACACTATAAAATACAAATGACAATGGTCAGATACAAGTGTCATGGTCAGATCACTACCTGTTGAGATTTAGGCTAACGGCAGCTTTCCCCCTCTGCAAGGGTGGGGGACCTATTAAGATGGTCCGCCCCCAGAGGCTGATGGATCCGGATGGTTTCCAGAGGGCCCTTGGGGGGTTTCCGGCTGATATGGCTGGCGGTCCTGTCGAATCCCTGGTTGATCTCTGGAATAGAGAGATGACCCGGGCGGTTGACATGATCGCTCCTGAGCACCCTCTCTGTAGTAGAGCTTGTATGGCTCCGTGGTATACCCCGGAGCTGAGAGTGATGAAGCAAAACAGGAGACGGCTTGAGTACAGGTGGAGGAAAACTCCTAGTGGATGCAATCGACCCTGGTATGTGCCTATAGCCAGGTATACCTAGAGGCAGTGAAGGTGGCAAAGAGACAACATCTCACTGCTTCTATCCAAACATCTCTCTGCCGCCCAGCGGAGCTCTTTAGGGTCGTCCGGGGCCTGTTATACGCTGGCCCCAGGGACATCATTGACCCATCTGATGCCCACTGTAATATATTCACTAGGCACTTCCAGGAAAAAATCTCTTGCATCCGCAGGGACTTAGACTCCAATGTTATAGCAGTAGAATCAGGAGAGGTACCCGGAGCACAGCCTGGTCTAGTTATTTTGGATGAGTTTCAGTTGGTACAGCTCGAGGATGTTGACAAGGTGCTTGGACGGGTTCGTGCGACCACGTCTGTTCTGGATCCTTGCCCCTCTTGGCTTATAAAAACTAGCAGGGAGGGAACGGCCGGCTGGGCCAGAGAGGTGATCAATGCCTCCTTGCGAGAAGGAGTGGTCCCATGCCACCTGAAACAGGCGGTGGTGAGACCACTCCTGAAGAAACCCTCTCTGGACCCGGAAGATTTTAACAACTTTAGGCCGGTGGCGAATGTTCCTTTCCTGGGCAAGGACCTTGAGCGGGTGGTGGCCAACCAGCTCCAGGCGCTCTTGGATGAGACTGATTATCTGGATCCATTTCAGTCGGGGTTCAGGCCTGGTTTTGGCACGGAAACAGCTTTGGTCGCCCTGTATGATGACCTATGTCGGGAGAGAGACAGGGGGAGTGCGACCCTGTTGATACTCCTGGATCTCTCAGCGGCTTTCGATACCATTGACCATGGTATCCTTCTGGAGCGGCTGTCTGAGTTGGGGGTAGGGGGCACTGCATTGCAGTGGTTCCGCTCCTACTTGGCTGGCTGGCTCCAGAGGGTGGTGCTTGGGAAATGCTGCTCGGCCCCATGGACCCTCCAGTATGGGGTTCCTCAGGGGTTGGTCTTATCCCCCATGCTATTTAATATCTACATGAAACCGCTGAGTGGGGTCATCCAGAGTTTTGGAGTGCATTGCCATCAGTACGCTGATGACACGCAGCTCTATTTCTCCTTTTCATCTTCAGCAGGTGAGGCTGTGGATGTGCTGAACCGGTGCCTGGCTGCGACAATGGACTGGATGAGGGCTTACAAACTGAGGCTCAATCCAGACAAGACTGAGATGCTGTTAGTGGGTGGTTCCTTTGACCGGATGGAGGGTGTTCAACCTGTTCTGGATGGGGTTGCACTCCCCTTGAAGGAGAAGGTTCGTAGCTTGGGGGTGCTCCTGGAGCCATCTTTGTCACTTGAGGCTCAAGTGGCCTCAGTGGCAAGGAGTGCCTTCTACCAGCTTCAGCTGGTGGCCCAGCTACGCCCCTATCTGGACAGGGATAGCCTGGTCTCAGTAATCTACGCTCTGGTGATCTCTAAAGTAGACTACTGCAATGCACTCTACGTGGGGCTGCCTTTGAAGACTGTTCGGAAGCTGCAGCTTGTGCAAAATGCGGCAGCCAGGGTTATTGCTGGGACCAGAAGGTCCGAGCACATTACACCAGTTCTGGCCCATTTGCACTGGCTGCCAATATGCTTCCGAGCCGAATTCAAGGTGCTGGTTTTAACCTATAAGCCCTACACGGCTTAGGACCACAATATCTGATGGAACGTCTCTCCCAACCGCAATCTACCCGGACACTACGCTCAACATCTGGGGCCCTCCTCTGATTGCCACCTTCAAGAGAGGCTCGGTTGGTGGCAACGAGGAGGAGGGCCTTCTCGGTGGTAGCCCCCCAATTATGGAATCAGCTCCCCACTGAGACCCACCTGGCGCCAACCTTACTATCTTTTCGGCGCCAGGTTAAGACCTCCCTCTATGCCAAGGCATTTAGTTAGGACTTGGAATAGCACGGGGGGGATTGTCACCTGTAGGCTCAGTTTTATTGGTTTTTGTACTGTTATTTTAAACTGTGTTTTTAAATTTGGTTTTTTAATTCTTAAACTATGTTGTATGTTTTTATTGTTTTTGTGCATAAAGTATTGTGAACTGCCCAGAGAGCTTCGGCTGTGGGGCGGTATATAAATGAAATAAATAAATAAAATAAATAAATAAATTAAAAACATCATAAAATTTCAGTGCAGAAGTTTAAAAATTGAATTTACAAACCAAATTTAAAATGATCTAAATAACTAAAACAAGTTAATACAGCTGACAACCCCTCCCCCATGCTATTTAGAGCTGTTAAATGCTTCGGCATAGAAGGCAATCTTAACCTGGTGCCAAAAGGACAGTAGGTGGGCCTCAGTGGGAAGCTTGTTCCACAATTGGGGGGGCCACCACTGAGAAGGTGGTCTTCCTTGTCACCAACAACAGAGGTGGCAGTTGGAGGAAGGCCTCAGATGCTGAGCACAGTGTTCGGGTAGATTGTGGTTGGGAGAAGCATTCCATCAACTATTGCGGCCCCAAGCTGGGTTGTTGTTGAAATGTGGGTTGTTGTGTTGTGTGAACCCAGCCATGTTAACAAACCATGGTTTGTTAACCATAAACAACCTGCAAAGAAAACTCATGGTTTGTTGGGTTGTGAACTGTGGATTGTTTGTGGTTAACAAACCATGGTTTCTTAGCATGGCTGGGTTCACACAACACTACAACCTACAATTCAACAACAGCCCATGGTTCAATGACAACCCACACTCAACTCATACTCAACCTTGAGTGTGAGTTGTCATGTCATGTGAACCCAGCCAGCGTCTCTGGCTCTGGGTAGAGATCGGAGAATCAGCTAGGCTTGAGCTCATCAAGGCGCTGAGTTCCACCTCAAAGCTCAGTGCACCTCATTCTCATTCCTGATTATAAGCTCTTTTGTTGTTGTTATTCGAATGAGAATAGTATGCATTTAGGTGCACAATTTCTCCTCCCCATTGACTAAAGTGTGAAAATGCATATTTTCTCCCAAAGTGCACATTTTTCTAAAGTACGCATTTTGTGAACGCAATTGCAAACTCAGGAATATGACAGCTTTGACTGCAAAATACACTCATGTTCACATTCATGAGTGTGAATGGGGCACATTCTGCTCTTAAACAAATGGAAATAAAATTCTTGGACATCCCTAGACTGTGTTTCCTTTCGGACCTGCTCTCACCTCTGCTGCTGGAGTCCCGGGGATGAAGTTGGTGGGTCAGGGTGCGACAGTTCCTCGAAACCTACAGTCTCACTTTCCCAGTCAGAGCAGACACCATAATCAATCATTAATATGAAGATTTTTATAAGACAGCCCAGGCTTTATGTCACTTCCAAATGGTAGCAATGAACTGGAAAATTGTTGTACCTTATAGAAGAATGTATGCCACTTACAATAAATCACTTTGCTGAGGACGATCACAATTTAAATTAAAATCATTCATAATTCAGTCCAAGCAACTTTGGGATCATATAGTTTGATCTTGCAACAGGAATGTGCCTGGTTTGAATCCTAGTTATTGTTTCTTGAATATTTGGATAAAAGAAAGTATTAACGCCTTTCCCCTGATATGCTGTGCTGTAAAATTGGAAAAATGTTCCTTCAGTTTTCTACTTTCAAGTAGCTCAACGTGCATTTAATAAAAATGGCTGTGATGATTTATATTAACTCTATATAATCCCAGAACAATATAAAGCCTGGAACAACACTTATATAACATCCAGAACAACACTTTTATTAAAACACAGATTAAAACAAGAAGTGTTCAAGGTCTCTTTTAAAGCTAACAAAGATGGTCCATGTGTACTTCCTTTGAGAGATAGATCCAAAGATAGGGGGTCACCACTGAAATTTCCCTGTTTCTAATGCCTGTCAGTCTGATAGACCTTGATGGCAGGCCTGCAAGCAGGGCATCTGAAACCATTCATAAGGCCTAGGTAGGGATGTGCATACAAGCAAAACTTGAGCTCATCAAAGTTCTTCAAATTCCACCTCGAAGCTTGTTCCGTGTGTCTTTGCGCATGTATATTGCTACTAATTCTGTTCTCTTGTAATGTGGTGGGCTAGGAATTCCTATAAATACATCAAGTATTGAGGGGTGGACTTTGTTTTTTTTAAAAAAATAAAAATGTTACATGTATAGTCAAGAAAGCAAAGGAGCACCCTGAAATTCTGAAGAAATGCTCCTCCCAAACGTATTTTTGTATGTGATGAGCTGCTAACATTACAAGGAGAGCGACATAGTGCTTTGAACACATTCTAAAAACGGTGGTGGAAAATGAGCCTCCTGAAGTAAGTAAATAAATTAAGGGAAATTTCCCACTTTCCACTCAACACACCAGAACATAGTATATAAAAGTAGCATTTTCATGAGGGATATCAGTGTTTTATTTCTTCAGTGTCAGAAAATTCATCATCAGATTTAATTGGCTAATGTTTATACAATCAATTTGGCTCTGTAGATGTAAGATGGCAGAGAAGTACACCCAACGTAATGAGGCATTTTCCACTGAGAGTCCATAGGAGAAGAACATAATTATGCCTGCCCTTCTGTCCATAGCCTTTACAATAATCAAGCTATGGAAACCATAGAAATCTGAAATGTTTTTACTTAGATTTGCTATTGCAAGAAAGATGTAGCTAAGGGGAGCTAATTATTCAAGTGCCACCGCTACCAGTGATGAGATGATCAAACTTTCATTGGTGGCCCCAGTATTTTGGAATGCTTGTCTCTAATTTGACCCAGCAACCCACTCATTTAGTGTTTTCCACTAGTTACTAAAAACTATAACTTTCCACCAAGCCTTTGGTGGCTATGGAACTAGCTGAATTCAGTGTACTGTTGATGCCTTTAATTGAATGTGCATGTGTTTTAAATTGCATTATTCCAACTGAGCATTGGAAAATGCTTTATATTATTGGCTTGTATCCAATGGTGTCTTTCTGCACACAGAAGCAGCTCCATTGGTGGAAATGGGAGGGATGATGCAATTTCTATTCCTGGCCTGCAGCCACCCCATGTACTCTCAACATGTTCGGCTGGCTGCAGTGGGGAGGAGAGAGGGAGACAGTCCCACCACACCGGTGGACACCCACTAGAACAATGTTGCTTTTCATGAGGGATGCATGAAAAATTTGTTTCAGTTCATTTTTGATCAAATGAGGAGTTACTCAGTTCACAACTCCCGAACTGAACATGGACACAGACACAATCTGTGGTTAAAGTCGGTATCTTTCTAAGTTGCAATGAAATTAAAGGACCCCACCCAAGAAAGTGTTCAACAGCATGCATATGTTCGAAAAATGTGTATGGAAAATGCATACTTTTGAAAAATGCACACAAACGTGTTTCAATTAATTGGAGAAGAATGTGTATATTTCAAAGATGAGCACAATGAATGTGTACATTTGGAAAAATATGCATGAAAACATGCATGAATGTTCATTACAAAAAGTGGTGAGAGTGTTGGACTGGGACTCGGGAGATCCGGGTTCTAGTCCCCGCTCAGCCATGAAACTCACTGGGTGACTTTGGGCCAGTCACTAACTCTCAGCCTAACCTACCTCACAGGGTTGTTGTGAGGATAAAATGGAGAGGAGGAGGAGGATTGTAAGCCGCCTTGGGTTCCTTGCAGGAAAAAAGGCGGGGTATAAATATAAATAAATAAATAAAAACAACAACAATCTGATGCAGACATGAGATGGAATGATCTTTGAGGCAGATCTCAAATTTATGATTGCACAATAGAAAAGGTGAAACAAAGAAAGTGGGAAAACATATTACCCCATCATGGTTAATTGGAATAGGAAGGGGCACCTTTGCAGCCCTCCATCCTCAGCTAGGGATGTGTGAGGATTTCATTTGGGGGGTGGAAATCTGACAGACTAAGCCAGGCTTGACCCCCCCCCCCGAACTTGATCCCCTTACCTCTTCCCCGGTGTTGACTAGCGTTATCCTGAGTCGAGCCGGGGAAGCGACTTCTGGATTCTCGACGGGCTGCTGTTTACATAGAAAATGCCTTAAGATATGCCCAAAGCGGCCTGTTTGTGTAATTTGCACAAATTGTGGCTGCTTTGACATATCTTAAGGCATTTTCTACATAAACAGTGGCCCGCCAGGAACCCAGAAGTTCAGCGAAAGGCACACACCCACTTTCAGCCTGGCTTGGAAGGAGCAGCAGCAGCATCTGCCAAGCCAGAAGAAGGTCGGGTCCTGGGTCCCACCCCTAGTTATGCCAAGCAACATAAGGAATGGGAGTAAGGACAACCGAATAGCTTTGATTGACCTCATAAGCTAGATGCAGGATTAACACTTCAACCACCCAACCTAATATTGTGAAAAAATTAAAAAAAATCCCCACCAAGGGGATCATCTCCCTACGTTCCAAAGGAATAAGTCCTCACAGATCACTCCTGCCAGCTCTAAGTATGGCAGAACTATAGAGTACACAAACACATTCCCCTACACTTGACATTCAATAAAACATATTTTGAAAAACTCATGATGGCAACGTGCTTGGTGCGTGTGTGTTGCCACAATGTCCAAGTGTAACATGTTATTTAAGGACGCAAAACAGAGCCAGTGTGGTATAGTGGTGAGAGTGTTGGACTGGGACTCGGGAGATCCAGGTTCTAGTCCCGCTCAGCCATGAAACTCACTGGGTGACTTTGGGCCAGTCACTGACTCTCAGCCTAACCTACCTCACAGGGTTGTTGTGAGGATAAAATGGAGAGGAGGAGGAGGATTATGTAAGCTGCCTTGGGTTCCTTGAATGAAAAAAGGCTGGGGTATAAATATAATAAATAAATAAATAAAGGCCCATGAGTAAAAAACACATTCTACTATTATAAATGGGTAATTGGGGGGTTGATTGTTCTAACATTTATAAAATTGGAATGTTTTCACCAATCTTTCTGATATTTACATGTGACCAAAATAATTGCTGGTTTTACATAACCTGAAAATTGCAGGAAGATTGGTGAACATTTGAGGGAGAAAGGGCAGTTTAAAATGGGAAAGAAAAAACCTCACTCGATCAAAATGAAAATTGAAAAACAGCTTGGTGGCCATTTTTGCCCACTATTTCTGACCAAGTTATAGGCTACTGGCTTTAAACATTGATTGCTTCCTAACCCTCTTCTATTTTAGTTGGTGGAATGGGATTCCTTTTTTAAAATTTCAATTTATATATTTTTAAAATAATTTTTATAAGGTGTAATGACAGTTCATGACACTCTCATAATGACGTGCAGCTGCAGATGGTGCCTGTGCCACGTGCCTCCTCACAGCTGACTAGAACAGTGGGGAGGGGAAGAGAGACATTGCTGCTTAGAAAAATGAAATTATCACAGCCCGCCTCACCTGCTGTTACAACAGATAATTTGGGTGTTAGATTCCCTCTGAAGAGAGAGAGAGGCTAACCCCACACTCTCACAAGAGCTTTGAGATCTTTGGCTAGGGTAAAAAAAACACGCACTGCTGGGTGGAATATGCACTTTGCCCTTTTACACTAAATAGACACACACACACACACTGACGTCAGAAACAAGAGTTGTTTTATTAAAGATGAAATATAGAGTAGGTACAGCATCTTACTTGTTGGTAAAGTAAACCCAGTGGCAGCAAAATATCCTTACGCTATGGTTCAAACACACACTATATTCTGGAGAGGAAAAAGAGTCCCTTTGGGCCCTAGTAGCCTAGATAGAAAGGGGGTGGAAGAAAGGCTTCCGTCGAGAAGTATAACAGAAGAAAGAAGTCCCAGTTACTACCTGTCTGCTGATGGCTCCCTGCAGTGGATTCTCAGCTGTAGCCCTGTGGAGGTGGGGGCAGTCAAGAGGTCCACGTCCCAAGCAAGCTTGGATGGTTTATTGAGGACTCTCTCGACCTTCTCCCGACACACCTTCCATTACCAAAACCCTCTGTTCTTATACATTCCTGGCCATGAGAGAGCAGCAGGGGCGGCTTCTGGCCCCCTGGTGTTCTTAATCCCCGCTAATCACCCTATCCTTTGTGTGCTGATGGTCCTTGATGGGGGACATAAGGAAAACGATTTGCCTTACCTGATGAGTTTAAGTTTCTAGCTGAATCTTTCTATGGGGGGGAGGGGAGAGCCATCCCCTTGCAGGGCTATTTTTAGTTTCTTTTCAGGATAGTTTCTCCCTTGTGCCTTTAGGCCATGTGTGTTAATCTAATCAGTGCAAGACTCTCGCCCACTGCCTATTCATTCATCAGGCTCGCAATCACTCTCCCTTCAAACTTTCACTTGCATCATGTGCGCCAGTTCGGTGGCTGTTCATTTCCCACAAACTGAAGCTTAATACCCCAGCTCCTATTGGAGCCTGCTGTGGTCTTCCTTGTGAGCCATAGTCATAACCAGATGATTATAACTATATCCACTCATAACACTGTCTGGATCCCTAGTCAGGTAGGTTCAGATTGGAGGGCCTCCACCATTGTTGCCCCCTTAGTGGTACTTCCTGGGAGGGAGGAGGCTTTGCACAGACCCTACAAAGGTTTCTACAGAGTATTGAATTTTTATATATGTTTTATATCTATATTTTTCTATTATTTTTGTGTGTGTGCCAGACTAACAGTGCAATCCCCTATACATGTTTTCTCAGGATGAGAAGTGTGCATTCTCGAACAGAAATATGAAAAACAGTAGTCTCTGATCTGCACTTGATTTAAGTGAATTCTTTAATCTCAATTTAGTAAAAAAAATAATCACTCACAAATATTAGTGGTAAGTTAGTTAGAAGACAAATGAATTAGTAAGTGTAAAAGGTGAGTTTACTGCATCTTCTGCCATGGATCTTCGTGTTCAGGTGTAGTTTATGGTATGTAGTAAGCTACCTGTAGTAATAAAAACCTAAAACAAAAAACAAGTTGCTTTTCCACAGGGCACCCATGCGACTTTATGTCCCGATCCATTTTATGCTTATATGGATAGAGTTTAAGAATGCAGCCACAGAACTAGTTGTGTGGAACATAGGGAGCACAGACAGCCGAGTTGAAGATGTGAGCAACTCGTCATGCACTAAAGGCAGCCGGTCCTCCCTCATGAATACTGGTAGAATGGAAATGTCTGATGTAGATCTGGATTGCCTAGCCATGACAGCTAAATGGCTGTCTCTGTGTCCAGAGACAGTATTCCTAAAAAAAAATTAAAAAATACCAGCTGCAGTGGGATAGCAGTGGTTCATTTGTGGTGGGTTAAGCACCACGTACAGGTGAGAAAATAACCTATTCTTTTACAGAGAATGATTGCTACCTGGGGCTCCTTTCCATATGTGCTGCTGGGGTGGGGATTCTGGAAGCAGGAATCAGCACTGGACATTGTTGTGAGAAGAAACACAGCAATGTGGGAATGCTAACCTCATTTGCCCCCAGCCGCAACAACGTTCATCACCTAATTCTGAGAGAAGCAGCTTGCCTTCAAGAGAAGCCACTTTAAAGATGCTGGTCCCAGGCACTCCATCCTCCCAAGCTGGATTTGGGACTGCAAGACCCAGGAAAAGTATGGGTGTGTAGAGGGTAAATTGTAAGCAAACACAATTGGTAACATTGCATCACATCATCACTGATCATGGGGCACGTCAGTTAAGGCATCATCCTTAGCTTCCAGTTTCCTGGCTTTTTTGGAGTTTGGACCAATGTGAGATAGCCTGAACACTGGTCTTTGAAACCGGCCAGTTTTGGGATGATGTGTTAGCACTGGTAAGTAGAGAGAGTCTTTGTAATTATCTCTGTGCACTTTTCTGTGTTATAACGATAGCTTTTCTGTTCCGTCTCGTTATCAGCCTTTCAGTGATAGCTTCCTAGGGCTTCAGCAGAAAAATGTTGTCCCTTGCCTTTCAACTCCTGTCCTCTCGTTATCACCCTCCATTATGAAATAATTTCTCTGGAGTTCAAAGATGCACCTGGCAACCGAGAAGGCTGTCAAAATGAGAACTGAGTTTGCATGTTAGATTAGAGTGTTTATTTCACACATACAAAAGAAAGAGAGGGGGAGACCTCGCTATTGCTTTCCATTATATAGTGTTATGTTTCAATTTTAATGACCTCAAGCCCCAAATCACCATACTGATATACAAAAGGAAATATATAGAAAGTAGTGCTTGCCATGCAGTTACTGTTGTACTTCTGTGTGATGGTTCTCAGATGCAGACTCATCCAAATGTTTGATCAGAGTGGGTCAGACAAGCCATTACTCTCCAAATAAAATTTGAAACTTGGGAAGGTTGGAAATGCACCTGTACCATTTCCCTAAACTACAGGAATGTAAGAAGAATAGGCCGGGGCATACCATAAGTCAGAAGCTGAAGGCCAAGCACCTCATCTGTCCCCTGAGGCATGATTCATCCCCTGCATTGCCAACCTAGAGACAAAAGAGGTGTGGAGAAAGTGTCATCTGTGGCAATGGGACTTTGGACTTTGGGACCGAGCCACTAGCACAGGAGCCCCAAGCCATTTCAGGCCAGTGGGCACAAATTGAATTTTGAAAGAGTGTTATGGGTGATCTGCCCATTCACAAAATGCCTACCATGGTGGATGTGGCCAGTCACAAAACACTGATTTCCCAGAAGGCACACTGGTGAGGCTAAAAGAAAATTAATTTGAGAGGCTGTCTTCAGAGGGTTCTAAATAAATCATTCTAAGAGGGCCCAAGCTCCAAAACACAAAACCACTCCTTTGAACTCACAGGTCTCTGTTCCAACACCTATTCTACAGAAGGCGAACTGATGAGGTTCAGAGACAAGTAACTTGGCCAAGAAACTGTGTACAAGTTAGAGGTGAGTTCTTAGCCCCAAATGCCAAATTACATATTTGCTTCCCCATGAAGAGCAAAATACCATTTCAAAGAGGAGAAACTGGTGATGCTTCAAGAATAAATAAGCACACACAGGCAAAACACACACACACACACACACACACACACCAGAAAAGAAAGAAAGAAACAAAAAATAGGCAAAACACACACCACAACAAGATAAACAACCCCCCAATATACACACCACACACACATACACACACAAATCACACCACAGGCCAATACTTCACTCCCCTGTCACCTTTTTATTTTTCTTCAGGACAGGTGGATGCACTTCTAAATGAAGAACTGGGATGCACCCATCCACAGATTTGATTTTCTAAGATCCAGAGGTATCCTTGGAAATAAAGATTGTACCGGAGGCCAGGGCTTTGCTCTGCATCCTGCCATGCATCTAGTTAAATATACAAAAAAAGTGTGAAAACACCACCGTGATGAAACTTTCTTTTATCTCTTTAAACAAAATTTTACAACTTTTTAACAATACATGTTCAATCATTATATTTAAACTTTCTTTTGTCTATTTTTTGGAATTTTTAACATTTTTTTTTTTACAACACATATTGATTTAATATTTATATAAACTTTAAAAACTTTTCAATAATCAAACTTTACAAACTGTTCACTAACCATGCTGTAACACAGAGTATACATCATGTATAATTATATTCAATGGTAATCACCCCCTTATCTTTCAGGAGTTTAGCATCCACCAAACTTGCTGTATTCTTATAGATCTAGTTAAAAACATTTTTCAGTAGTAAGAGATGTGTGTGTGTGGATAGATAGATCGGGAACAGTAGGGAGCCTGGCAGGCACCAATGGAGTTGTCTGCAGGCACAGTGGTACCAACTGGATCCATGTTGGGGGCCCAGGCACTAGCCTATCATATCTCATGCTTCTCAGAATGAACCCCTACAAAAACTAGCTGCTAGCTATGTCCCTAATCACAAACATTGGTGCACTACCTCCAGGACTGACGCGCCTCAAGATTTTACTGGGGCAAATAAGCCCCATTTTTGATGAGCGATCATATCTTGGCAGACCTTCCATCCATGTCTTTGTCTCTGAGGGTATGTAAAACAGTGTCCCCAATAGCTGCCCCTCAGCCTTGCATTTCCCCTTGCCCTCTGAGGCCCTGCCAAGCCTGGGTGTCCTCCAGAACGTCTTCAATTTAAGAGTTCTTCCATTGAAGCAAGACCTCTTCAGTGTAAGCAAGTGTTTAGGAGCTGCCTTGGACAAGTTGGACCAGCATACAATCTATCCAGCTCAGTACTTCCTACACCCTCTAGCAGCAGCTCTCTAGGATTCAGACAGAGTTCATTTCTAACCCTACCTGGAGATATCTGCAGGGGGGGGGGTAACACATGTGCTTTATGATGTGTGTAGTTATACAATTTCCAATCTATCCCAAAGGGAGTAAAAATAATTGTAGGTGTCCAGGGACTGTTGACTTCCCAGGAGAAGTACAGTTAGCATTTTCCTTTCTTATTACTGTTTGTTCTGTTGTTTCTGAGGAAATCCCAGATGCTGTAAAGGGCTTGGAAACCCATTCCAACAGCACAAAAAGCTCTTTCTAGCATTGGAAAAGGTTAATTGGAGCTTGGTAGCCAAAGACAGCAGTTCCATAATAAGGGATTAGGCCTCGCCACACTTCCGCAGCTTAAAGAGGCATTTTCTCTGCTTGTTTCCTGATGCACTTGACTTACCCTGCATCTTCCATTCATGCACACTAGTGGACTGAAGAAAGACATCCTTTGTAAGGAAGAAATGGCAGAGATAGGGGACTGGTTTAGTTCACTAACTTTGGCCCGGTGAAAATAGCAGGTAACAGCCACAGGGATGAGGACTACACTTGTTGCCTAGGGAACCAAGTCACATAGGACTAGCCAGTCTTGTATGAGAAGCTACACATGCTGACATCTGCAAAGGAAAATCAATTCGTATTGAGGTTTGAAATTCCCAGGGACCAAAATTCTTCAGAGGTAACACTTTATTTTGAAGCCAACCCAATGAACTTGAAAAAAGGAGTCATGTAGAGTGTGTTCAATTTTTCAATGACTTCTTCACATGCTTCTAATATTACCTTGGATGAAATTGGACTCTCATGTAAAATACATGAAAGGTTCTTGTGTGGTTCAACCATGTTGTATTTTTAGGACATCAGTTCTGACCTTTTTCTTTCCTTCTATATTTTGTTCCCTTGTGGGGGAAAAGTAGGTACCAAACACACACACACACACACACACACACACACACACACGAGGACAGTCTACAAGGACACACTTGCCGCCTTTATATCTGTTGGAAATTTGTTCAGTTGGGCAAGACAAGAACGAAATGTCATAGAGTTAGTGTAGCTTTTGGAATAACATTTAAAATTTAGAGGGAAAAGAAATATTTCTAGGAGAATGGTTCACTGTAGAAACTTGAAGCACTAATGTACAATTTTAAGACATTACAGTAATACCTTGGATTGCAAGTAACTTGGTCTGAGAGCGTTTTGTAAGACAAGCAAATTTTTTTTATAAATTTTGACTTGATAAACAAGCGACGTCTTGCAATACAAGTCGTAGGGATATAACCGCTCACCTCAAGCAGGTGTAGCAGGCCGAAATTGGCCCTGCTCACGCCCACCAAATACTCACTTTGATATAAGAGTGTTTTGGATTACAAGCACGGTTCCGGAACAAATTATGCCTGCAATCCAAGGTATTACTGTAATTATTTTTAAAAGTAACTTGATTACAAAAGAGCTATACAGCCATACAAAAATTGACATCACGTTCTACAAAATTATATGCTCTTTTGTAATCAAGAAGAAACTAAACACAAGGCCATGACCCAGAGAGACTATATCAGTGGTGGCCAGAATTAAGGCCTTTGTGATGCACTTTCTTGTTGATGATGTTATTGTTTTACTAGAGGTTTTGCCTGGTGCAAAAGAATTAAAGAATTCTGAGACCAAGAATTTGTTCTGAGTGCCAGAGCTGAATGGAGCTCACACAAAAATCTACTCCTGGTTAACCTCCCTGACCCAGTTTTCTTCCTTTCATCAGTATAACATAGGGTGGAGGGGAGAATCACTTTGTTGTTGCTATTGTTAAACAATTGGGAACCAGAAACCCTTGGGGATCTATTGCAAATCACTCAGAAATCTACCAACAGATACCAATATATGCTCTGCCCACCCCTGGGCTATGTAGAGCAACCATCCCCAAACTGGTGCCGTCCAGATGTTTTGGACGTCAACTCCCACCAGCCAGCATGGCGAATGGTCAGGAATCCTAGGAATTGTCATCCAAAACAGCATCTGTTTAAATCAGGGATGTTGAACCTCTTTCAGCCTGAGGGCTGAATTCAATTTTGGAGAAGTTCTGAGGAGCTGTATTCCAGTGTGTGTGTGTGTGTGTGGCGGGGGAAGGCAAAGCGGGTGGTGGAAAGGTATCAAAAATACCAGCATATTTTTGCTTAAAGCTCTTAGTGCCAGCCCAGGAACTTAGCCTTAGGAGAGGCATTTCAAACTTTTAGAATGGGGAAAATACTGTGCAAAAGCTGGGAAGTCACAAAATGATCGCTGGCCAGGATTTGACCATCTGGGAAACATCTGGTGGGCTGGAATGGAACCTCAGACAGGCCAGATGATATGCAGAGCAAAAGATGATACGCAGAGTTAGTGTCAACACCTGAAATCCATGTTCAGCTGCCAGAGTTCCATCACCCCAACTGGATCGCCTGCTGACAACTGCCCAGAATCTCCATTTTAAAGCACATGTTCCCATCTGGCAGTCTGAACACTGCCAGGTGGCCTGAGTTGAACTGCCACTTTAACTTATTACAGTGCTACCAAAGTAGCATTGTTCTGGGGCCCTGTGGGAAACTGGAATGGCTAGACATAGCTTTGAGCACTGGTGCTGTGCCTGCTGCCAAGCTCTGCCCACTGCTGCTGCCAGGTAAGCCCACCAGTGGAGAAGGGGACCCACCAGAGAGGACTTTGACCTGGGCCCCCTCAGACCCGGGAGCTGACTCGGGGAACATAGACTAGGGAGTCGGAGGAATCTGAAATTGATCCAAATGATTTTGGATTTCTATTAATCTGACCCACAGATTCTGCAGCGGGTGGGGTTTTCCCCAATTGCACAGATTCCGCAGAGTTGCAGACTGGATTTTTTTACTTTCTGTAATTTTACACAAATTTAGTCATAGGAAAATACAAAAAATGCCCCCCACCCAAAATACTCCCCCCCCCCCACAGACTAAAGCGTGAAAATGCACATTTGGGGAGGGAATTTGTGTATTTTGGGGAGGATTTGCATATTTTCGGAAGTGCAAATTTGCACAAGTGCGAAATCCGATTCCATCAGTGAGCGGACAACGGAATGAAAGGCGCCTGACAATACGCGAAACGCAGACGGAACAGAGATTTCGCAAAGTCCATACATCCCTATTATGCACTGAGGCAGCTTCCCTTCTCTGAACCCCATGCTACATCAGGAACCATCCATGCAAAGGCCTATCCAAATGCATATCTGCACTGCAATGCACATTCTGAGATTAGGCATCCAATCAGGGGAAGGGAGACCACAGACCTCCTTGATCTGTGGTCCTCCTTGATTGCCCCCTGCCCCCCCCTCGAATGATGCCTTTGGGACAATGCTACGTCAAGACATAGCATTTGTTCCAAGTAAGGCGTTCTTGGGGAATATGGTCGCTCCCTGAGCCATTAATTGTTGCAGCACCGCTGCCATTTGTGGTGACAGAGCAATTTAGTTTGAGAAAGACTAATGTCACACCCAAAAAGCTGCCAAGTGAGACCTCCCCGTCCCCAAATTCCTAGATTTTTTCCACCTGCCCTAGAAACATAATTGGTTTATGTTGATCTCCCACCCCACTTAGTTGGCCTGCATTCTGGCCCCAGCACAACCTTTGGCTATTCTGTCTCTAGTCCAGCCTCAATATTTCTATGTGGTGGAGTTCAGAGGCAAGCCTATTTAAAAATGAAACCAGGGAATGGGATGATGATGATGATGATGATGATGATGATGATGATGATGATGATGATGATGTCGATGTCCCATGCAGGCACATCACTAATGTAAGAACAGGCCTTTATCTGAGCTGGTATTTCTTCCAGCTGAAGGTCCAAATCTTGTAACCATTAGAATTTTGCCTTCAGCAGAATCTGAAGGGAAATTGCAGATTTCTCTTCAGGTAAAGCATCCAAGGGATTTTGGGGAAATCCAAAAACAGTTTTTATAAGGGTAGCAAAATTCCTGGGGGAAGTGCCAGATATCCTTATCCGCATTTGAAAGTACCTGTATTTATAGCGTTTGGGTCTGGGGACCATTGCCCATTTATTTACAACAGTTTAAAGTAGCAACACTCGGGCCATTATCGATATATAATTTCAGAGCCTGGGATAGGGGCAAGAAATGCACCATAGCACCGAGCTTCTGTCACATTTCATCTATGGCATCAGACCAGCTATTAAAACCACAGGAGTCTCTCTAGAAATCATGATGGCAACTCTATTTTAACACACTTTCTTACCACTTACTCATTCCTCTAAGTGCCAAAGTACATTATATGTTATTAATGTGTGTTTTCTTTTTAAACCATGCTGCATAAGCTGGCCACTTTTATTTTTATCAACAAAGAAAGAAAAGAAAAAGCAGTGGTGGTGCCCCAATCTGGAATGTGCTCCCAATCCAGATTGGGCCCCCACAATAGTTTTCTGCCAAAAATGCTTTCGCCCCTCCCCCAGCTGCTTCTTCCCCCCACCCTTGGGTGCTGTTTATTCAGGGCCAGCCCAACGTATTCTGCTACTTGAGGTGGAACAGCAAATCTCCTTCCCCCCAACACACACACACCTCAAGTCAACTTGTGGGATACCTAACGCAAGTACTTAAGGCAGAAAATCCTACACACACAGCTCTCCCTGGCAGTAAAAATGCAACACTGCATTATTTATTAATTTACAGCATTTTTACCCCACTCTTCAGCCAGAAAAGGCTCTAAGAGCGGCTTACAAAGATTAATATTAGACAGTCCCTGACCTCAGGCTTACAATCTAAAAGACATGACACAAAAGGAAAAGGGATTGGGAAGAAGGAGGAGGAAGAAAGTAAAACTCAGCACCAGTTCTTAGTTACAAGATTCTTATAGATTAAGCTGTAGTACGGCTTAAATTAAAAATCTCTGTACAATTTTTTTGGGGGGGATTTCGTTTTGATATAAGAGTTTTGGATTACAAGCACGTTTCCGGAACGAATTATGCTCTCAATCCAAGGCATGACTGTATAAGGTCAGGCTGGTCTCCCCCTGCATTAAATAACAGTGTCCTTTCATGACACCATCAGCTGCCGGAATCAGCTGCTTCACTATGCCTAATGGTAGGGTCCGCCCTGGACCTTTGGGGGGGAAATAGCAGCCGGGGAAAGGCAATCTTTTAGTAGGAAACTGGCATGGTGCCCTGAACTGGATTGGAAGAGCACATCTTAGATCAGGATTCAATGGCTACTTTTCTTAAAAATAAAAGTTCCCAGTTGAAGCACACTTTTGATAAAGCATGAATAAAGTAACATGCAGTTTGGCCCTTAGAAGCCATGCTTTGAGGCTGGGTGATGCACAAAATGCAAACGCTCCAGGGCAATGGTTCTAAAGCCAAGAGAATTGCCAGTCCCAGGTGAGCTAGATTCCCTGAGCATGCACAGAGGTGTCCTGCCTTCCGTGAATAATGGCAAGAAATAGCACCAGCAAATCTGGACAAGGACCGACCATCTGTGCACCTTAGAGCAAAAAGGTTCAAGCGCGGTACCATTTGGGACTTTAAAAAAGAAATGGAACTCAATGACTAAAATGTAATCGAATCCTGAGGAATTTCAGGAGTGTGGCAAGGTGTTTTGTGGCAGCTTTCCTGAACCTGGGGGCCCTTGAGAGGTGTTGGACTAAAACTCCCATCATCCCTAGCCACCATGACTGATAGTCATACTGTCTGAGAATGATGGGAATTGCAGTCTGATCCTTCCTGATGGCACCAGGTTGGAGAAGGCAGTTTTGTGGATTTCGTGAGAGGAGAAAAAACTAGAATAAAATTCCTCTAGTACTTTCTGCACATCCCTGTGTGGCTCTTTAGCTGATCTGTTCAATCTTACTATAAACATTATTAGAAAAGTGCATTTATTCATTACAAATAGTATAGGGGAAGAAGAGAAAAATGTGCCATTTCCTACAAGAGGTGACAAGCCTGTCACTTTGATAAAGAAATGTATATTAGGCAGGGATTCAGTTACTCCAAAACTATGGGTTTCCTAGAGGGAAAATAAAGCTGTCCACCTTATGTCTTTTAATCAGACGTAACTTGGTGAACTTTGCTAAACAATCTACTCTAAGCCTGGCGTTCTCCTTCTAATTAAAACTAGTATCCCCATGAGTTCACTGGAAGTCTTGTTAAGATTAAATCTTCAGCGGTTGTCTGTTCCTGTTGTCGACTGTGATTTAAAAAGTGTCAGGATGCTTACCGCACTGGAGCAGCTATTTGAAGATGGATTTGCCGGGAACAGATGTAGGTAACCATCAATCATATCTGGTTCAGTGACAGAATTTAATTAGCAGACAAAACAGAATTTTCCCTCAAATGAGTGTGAATATTATTTGCATGTACAACTTTTTTCTATGCGTGCTCTAAAAGAGGAATGTGAAAGAATCTGATGATGTTAGGATACATGATTGCCAGCTTCTCCTTAGGCAAAACGCTGATTTATGTCTTAATTTATGCTGTGTGTGTGTGTGTATGGTGTTTCCACCCCCTTCCCTGGTCACCTGTACTATTAATCCTTAATCCTTAGTTAATCCTGATTAAAATTAATCCTTAATAAAATGCTGTCTTTTTGCTATAAAATGGAGTTCTCAAATCCATAAGGTTTAAAAAAAACCCAAAACAACTTATGGCTGGTCCATTTTGATCCCAATATTTGATTAGTAAAGTGCTTTTACACATAGCAGGGTTAAACTTTTGTGACCTCCCCCAAGCCCTTCAGACTGGATGGCCAAGAAATAAAATTTTATTTCCACCAGGAATAGCAAAGGAGTGGTTGGCTGCGGATGTGGCCCCCACCGGTGAACATTCGCCTTGCCTCCCAAGGGCTCAGTCAGAGAGAAGGAGGAGCTTTCTTCAGCCATAGTCCTCCTCCTCCTCTCTCCAGCATTTAGCATCAGTCTCTCCGGGTGCGAGAACCCATCTCAGACCTTAGATTGGCAAGGGTTTCAATACCTCTTCACATCCCCAGCATGCAGCCGCATCCATCTCCCAACTCTGGCAAGACAGCGTGCACCTTACCCTGGGAGGTAATGTCCCTTTCACCCAACAATGGGACTGTTCCTCCCTATCTTGCCTGAATCCAACTTGGCCATTTCTGTCCAAGATATTGTGACTGTTGCCAGGAAACCACAGGGTTGTTGGCCTGCAGAAGAGGCCCAGTGACAACTGTCTCCGGGCTGTCAACCACTGGCCTTCCAACATGGTTCTACCTGTTATCGAAGTATTGGGTTAACATACTTTTAAAAAATCTATTCGCTTCTTTCATTTAGCTCTTGTCTAGCCACTTGTTCCCTCTCTCCACCTCTGCAGACTGTTTTACTTTTCATTTGTTTTTAAGTGGAGAATTCAGACATCATCAGTAGCCAAACAAGCCAGCCATGCGTGCTTATCCAAGTTTTGGACAATGCCTTCCTTTTTGACAATTTGGTTTTCGAACTTGAGGCATATCTGAAGGATGTCTCCGTGCAAGATAAATGCATCTTGACAGACCTTTAGGGAAATTCAAAAGTATTAAGATGAAGCCGATGACATGTTAAAATATTGAAGTACAAGAACACAAACTTCAAACCAAAGAGTGAACAATGTGTAGTCATGAAAAATGTATGACTCACTTGACATCCTTGAGCAAGTCATTCTTTTTTAACCTCAGTTCCCCATCTGTAAAATGGAAATGCTAATTATCTACTTCACAGGTTTCTTATGAGAGTTACTCAGAGAGAAAACACAAAACACATTGCACAAAAGTGTTATATGAATGATAATGTGACAACCCAATCTTCTTCTGCATTATGGGTCCCAATTCCCTCTGGGAAGCATTCGTGTATAAAATGCAACCAATGACCTAGGTTCTCCACAGATGCATCTGCAGCTTCCGGGTGGCAATTTCCATGAACATGGTGGCCTTTTAAGCCATTATGATGTGCTTCCATGAATTTTTGGAGGAGCAAGGCTTCTTGTTGCATTCCCAATATGGATGCCTCTCAGGGCTGGTTCATGCCAGTGGTGAACCAACCCTGAGCAAAACACAGCATATGAACTGATGATGTACGAATGGGACAAGTTAAATCTATCCAGGGCCGGTCCTCCCATTAGGCAAACTGAGGGAAATTATTCAGGCGACAGATTGTGGCCAGCCCCTCCTTCCTTCCTTCCTTCCCTCCCACCATAACTGCTTCTGCTTGCCTTGGCCCAGTGCTGCCACTGCTGCTTGCTTGACTTTGTCTTGTGACAGGTGAGGGGCCTCGGCCTGCTGCGCTGCCACCCACTGCCCCACGACCCACTGCAGCCGCTTGCACTCTGCCATCAGGCAAGGTGAGCTCCCAAGTTCAGGAGGTGGGCTGAGAGGAATGGAGAACATAAGAGGCATGCGGGATCAGACCAAGCTCCGTCTGGTCCAGCATTCTGTTCACACAGTGGCCAAACAACAGCCCAAGAGCAAACCCACAAGCAGGACATGAGTGCAACAGCACCCTCCCCACTCATGTTCCCCAGCAAATGTTCCCATACAAAGGCATACTGCCTCTGATACTGGAGGTAGCATATAGCCACTATGACTAGTAGCCTTTGATAGCCTTCTCCTCCATGAATTTGTCCAACCCCCCTTTAAAGCTATGCAGAGTGGTGGTCATCACTACATCTTGTAGAAAAATTGAACATTCACCCCTTGCCCTCCACCAGCTTGCTGGTTCACCCATGGCTGATGCTACCAATCTGCCACCCTTCGCCCCTAAAAGAGAATGACTTCCTGACATGCATCTGGCTTCTGGGTTGGCATGGCAGCAGGCTTTTTTCTTTCTTTCTTTCTCTGTGGATTGAAGCGGCATGGCAGCCACCTCAATGCAAGAGAGCTGCTGTGCCAGCCCATTTGACTTATTTATTTATTTATTTATTTAATTTATACCCTGCCTTTTTTCCTGCGAGGAACCCAAAGTGACTTACATAATCCTCCTCCTCCTCCTCCTCCTCCTCCTCTCCGTTTTATCCTCACACCAACAACCCGGTGAGGTAGGTTAGGCTGAGAGTCAGTGACTGGCCCAAAGTCACCCAGTGAGTTTCATGGCTGAGCGGGGACTAGAACCCAGATCTCCCAAGTCCCAGTCCAACACTCTCACCACTACACCACACTGGCGTACACGCTACACTTCCTGCAGTTGCCCCATTACCTCAGGATGAGACATAGTAGGAGGGGGAAAGTCAGTGGAGGAGGGGGGTGAGCAGAAGCCACCCTTCCTCAGCCAGGCTAGCGTGTTCCTCTCCATTATGCCTCCCAGCAGAGGAGAGATGGAGGCAGTATGGCAGGTCCCATCTAGCTTCTCCCTCTCTTGATCAACCAGCTTTGCAACATCCTCCAGTTTTCTCCACCACACTGCCTGCAAATTCATATCACACTTTGCTTCCCCCTCTTTCTTTTCATCTCCCCCGACTCACCGACATCACTTGGGGATGTGACCTGCATTGAGGCACACAGCACTCCAGTCCTAAACTTACCTCCATGTAAGTTTGCACTGCAGAGGGAAGTTTGCCACCTGGCAGTTTGAACCTGTGCTCATCTATGAGAAAGTAAGTCCCACTGATGGTGCAAGGTGGATGCATGTTTACTCAGAAGGAAGTGTCATAATATTAAGCAGAGCTGACTTGTGTGCATAGGGCTGGAGCCTGTGAGAGTGAGAGGAATTCTGGATGGGATGGGCCTTTTCAGCCTTTTCAGTGGTAGCCCCCCAATTATGGAAAGCTCCCCACTGAGGCCCACCTGGTGCCAACCTTACTATCTTTTTGGCGCCATGTTAAGACTTCCCTCTATGCCAAGGCATTCAATATTTAATCTGTTCAAAATATCACATGGGATATTTTGAACATGGGAGGGGGGTTACCTGTAGACTTAGTTGTATTAGCTTTTACTATTGTATATTTTAAACTGCATTTTTAATTTTGGTTTTAAATTTTTTAAAATTACACTGCTGTTTTTATTGTTGGTTTTATCTTGATTTTATTGTAGGGCCAAACGGCCTGCACTGCGGTGTGGGGACTGCCGACTCCACCGGGGTCCGCCCACACGTGCAGGGCACAGGTCGTCTGCGGCACCCCACCGGACCTCGCAGACAGCCCCGTGGTGCCTCCCCCACTCGCCGCCTGGGTCGTACGAACCGGCCCTCAGATAAGTTGGTATAAGACCACAGCCTTAATTTCCAGTAAGATGTAGGTGACAGAGCTAAATGATAGAGTTAGTAGTGGTGTCAGTGGGTGTGGCCATGCCCACTGGCATTATCACCATGCCCCATTTGTTGCCTTTCTGTCTGCTGAGAGAGGCATCAAGGTCCATGTTTTAAGGCTGCTTTATTGTATTTATTGTCATTGTCAAATTATTTTAAAGTTTGTTTAGTCATTTTGTTGTTAGCCACCTTGGGCCCATTGAGGAAAGATGGGGTATACATTTTTTAAAACAATATGGACACCCCTCCTGGAACATGGAGCATCTCTACCATTGAAATGAGACGTGGTATCTATCGGCTCTTCTCATCTGATGCCCAACTTCCACAGTTACTCTTATACCACTAATGGTAATTTCAAGAGGTCCTCAGTTCCTATTTGTGGACTGAAAGAAAATAATTAAGAAAACCTGTTACAATTCTCTGTCTACATATTGGATTTAAGAGCCCATGGAGGCCTCCTTGGCCAGATCATGAAATTACAAAAGACTTGGACCAACCAAACAAATCTCTGAAATGTGGAACCGAAAGTATAACTTTTGACAAGCTACAAGGTT
This sequence comes from Shinisaurus crocodilurus, assembly GCA_021292165.1. Classification (NCBI taxonomy): domain Eukaryota; kingdom Metazoa; phylum Chordata; class Lepidosauria; order Squamata; family Shinisauridae; genus Shinisaurus; species Shinisaurus crocodilurus. Next base: position 208,907,105 of record CM037880.1, on the reverse strand, counting down.
TTCTCCTGTGGTTTCCTTTCTGGTTGGAACAATTAGTTTATTATTGCCTAGCAGCATGGTTCTTGAAAAGGTGTAATTTGATGAAATTCAGAAACTCTACTTGAAACAGATTCAGGAAAGCAATTTCTGCTTTTATAAAGCCATTAGTATTAAATGATTTGCAGTCTCCATCCTGCAGGAGTTCCACTATTTGAAAAGCTTTTGTACAAGGCATCGCATCCATTCCATGTGAAAAAAATATATGTGAAAAGTATTTAATCAAATGCAATTTATTATAAATAAATAAATAAATAAATAAAGTCTCACCAAGTGAACTAGCTGGCTTCAATGGCTTTCCACTAAGCTTTGCCTGTTAATAATATTTGCATTCATCTCCTTGGCCCATTTAATCCAGTGTTAAAGAGAAGGAAAGCCTGACAAAGCCATTTGATATGACTCTAGAAATAATAATTCACTTCATTCTAAAATGATTTATTTTATTAACATTTTATAAAACAAATAAATAAATAAAATTTAATTTTGCCATGGTTCAAATTTACTTCAAATATAAATAAACATTTTTATACTGCTTTTCATTTTTAAAAACAATCCACCAGGAGGACAAACAAATATGTCTTAAATTGTTGGCAGAAACATGGCAGCCTAGAAGTCCATCTAATCTGTATGGAGAGATTATTCCACATGGTGGGCACCTCTATGGAAAAAAGCCTTCTTCTGTACCATGACCAAGTGAACATCAATAGGCCATGGTACAGAAGGAAAGGTCTCCCCCTCAGAATGTAGAGACCAGGGTGGCCTATATAGAAGACAGTGATATATCAGATAACCTTGTCCTGAGCAGTTTAGGGCTTTATAAACCAGAAATAACACCTTAAACATGATAGCTAACTAGCAACCAGTGCAGAGCTTTCAGCCCAGGAGCGATATATGTGAGGTAGGAAACTCTACTGAGCAACCTAGCTGCGGCATTCTGCACTACCTGCAGCTTCTGAACTTCGTTTAGCCCAGCAGAGCCCTATGCCATACTTGTCAAAGAACTTGTCAATTCATTCTCCACTTCGGCACTTCCTGAGCGAAGGTGGGGGGTGAACACTGGTCCATATTGATTTAAACCAGGAAGTATGCCTATGCAAAAGCAAGCTATCCACACATTAGCTATGTGCTGATTGCAACCATGCTACAGGAGGCACAACAAAGCGTTATCTGATTATTACTTGATTATTGTGTTGCAGTTGGCTCCAGGCAGAAGTGGTACCAGTGCTGGTTCATCGTGAACCACAATATCCTTGACTCGAGAAGTTCAATGTACCTCAGGACCTCCCCCCCCCCCATTTTCTGCTACACTGGAGTGGTGGTAATGGAGGGTGCAGACACAGCCTTAGGGCTGATTCCAATGTTTTTTTTAGCTGTGAAGGAAACCATATTACAAAAATGTCTTGAAGCAAAACCTACATGGATTGTCTTCCTTTCTTTTTCTCCCCGCCCCCTGCTGATATCAAAGATTCCCTTCTTGCCATACAATTTTACTATTTATGTGAGTTAGTAATTTTGATTCACATGCAATTGATTGCTGTTAATTAAAGGTGATTAAAAGAAAGGAATTTTCTCTCTCTAAGACACAGCATTAAAATGTAATGTTTTTCAATACATTTTTAATTGTAACCATGACAGTTGCAGTAGAATGCTAAAAAGAAAGGGGGTGATTGGGAAGAAAAACCCTTGGTGTTCAGCATCATAACTACTGTAGATTAGGAATGGAAGAATCTGGTTGGTTTCACTTTTCATAACATTCATATCTTTTCAAGCACAAATTCATTCTGTCTCATTTCCACTTACTTCTGTTTGTGAATGTTTCCTTGAAGTCTGCATGAAAAGTTGTATCCATTTTTGAGTGTATGAAAATTGTATGCTTTCCTCCTAATATTTTGCAAGCAATCTCCCCTAATGTGTGCATTTTTAATGCTATTTTCCCAAATGTACACATTTTTGTATGCATTTTTTGAATGAAGAAGTGTCTCACAAACTTCAGAGAAATGCAAATACCAAAAAGGATAATTGCGTTCTGGTTTTTCTATTAGTTCAGGTAGTGTGAATTAGGTCCGTTAGTATTAAAATGTGACCCAAATGAATTTCTCCCCTATCCCTACTCTAGATAAGATAAAACTCTAGCAGCACAATTCAATATACTCAATGGGACTTACTCCCAGCTAAGCTTATTAAAGGGGCACAGGAAAGTCCCCCTTTCCTTAAGGTGAGTCACAAAAAAGGTTTCACCATTATAAGCCTCAAAATTCTACTGCTTATAAAAATGACACTTGTTGGACTAATAACTTGAAACTCGGCATCCATAATTTACCTGGTGAGGTCTACAATCGTGCAAAATGTCAAACTGATCCAATATAAATTGCCACAGATACAGCAAATTAAAGGGTGCTGAAAATTGAGACATTTGTACTTTTTACTCCAAGCTGTGGCTAAGCATATCATATATTTCTTTCAAATTCTGGGGGAAACGACTGGTGTACTTTATTCAGGCTTGTCAAGGAGGTGTGCATTTAATGGGTTTCCTGAAATTCTGAACAGTGGTTTCAAAGTTATCAAGTTTTTCTGCCCAGTGAAAACCTATGGCAGCAACTGCTGGGAAAGTTCTGTCAGGCATGCTCACTTTAACTCTGAAGCTAGAATGCTGCCATTACTCCTCTGTTCTGAGAGGAATTCTAGTGTTCCTGTCAGCATTCTGACAGTGGGTATGGGGTAGAAGGAAACTGTCAACTGAGATAAAAGTAAGGTAATTTTGAACACTGAAGGAATCACTCTGTGATTGACAGATCACTGATGAAGAGAGGGAATAAAAGGAAAAAGCTGTGATGGATGGAATCCTGTGTAGACTTACTCAGAAATAAGCTGTTCTAAATATAGAGGGACACAGCTATTCATTTGGACACAGGTCACTACTTATTAGTGTTTTGTTTTTTGTTTGCGTTTTTGTTTCTTTCAGAACACTGTAACAAAAAATTTCCTTCTAAAAACCAGGGAAATTCAATTATCAAAGAACCTGCTGGATTAAGACCAGAGTTAAGGCTATCTCATGTTGGCTCAAGCTCTACAAAGCCAGGAAACTGGAAGTTGAGGTTGATGCCTTAACTGACGTGCCCCATGATCAGTGATGATGTTGTGCAATGTCACAAACTGCTTGTTTGCAAGCACAAACAGGCATGGGTCAAATCACAGGGGGATTCTTCTAGCAATACAGTGAGGCTCAGATGCTTCATAAGGCAATACAAGGCCAGGCCAATATGGGGCATCTTTGCTGGTTCCAGGCACTCCATCCTCCCAATCTGGATTTGGGCCCAAAAGACCTAAGAAAAGTGTGAGTGTATGGAGGGTAACTTGTAAGCAAGCACATTGCACAACATCATCATGGGGCATGTCTGTTGAGGAATCAGCCTTAGGTTCCAGTTTCCTGGCTTTTCCGAGCTGGATCCAACATGAGATAGCCTTAACTCTGGTCTTAAACTGGCAGGTTTTTTGTTTTGATCATTTAGGATGGTAGCCTATTTCAAACAAATCTATATGACATAAATGTGGTATGATGAATGGCTTTCAGGGTAGTTCCCACTCTTTTACAATTATACCTAAATCTGTTGCAGTTTGAAGGAACAATGGAAGTGATGGTATAATACTCCTATTCATTATCAAGAAATGGGCCTTCCAGAGTTTTGATTCTAAACAGCACAATCAAGTAAGGTGCTATCACACCTTATGATAATCTTTTTTTTCTTGGACAGTTTATTTCCCTCCTTTCATAAAAAAAGAAATACATTGCAATAACTCATTGCAGATAAATAATCTGCAGGCTGAACATGCATTCACAGAACACTAATGTCATCAAATCACTGCATCCTGCTACCTGTATAATTATTGTGATCATAATTATCATCACAGTAAGTCTTTGAGGCTAAAACTTCATGAACTTCTGTGTACCCCTTTCTGTTGGAAATATATAAAAGATAAAATACTGCAGAACCAAACTAGTCAGGGAGAGTTCTCCAAAAGAATAGGTATTATCTAGGAGATTCAAACTAGATTTCCTGATATACTTTTCTTATTCTAAAAAAAAAGTTGTGGGGATGTCCAATTTAGATCAGTCCACAGTGTGTGGCAGGGTTTCCCCTGTGCTACAGTCCCAGTCCCAATCACCCTCCAGAGCAGGGCTCTCCAACCTTGGGTCCCCAGATGTTGCTGGACTACAGCTCCCAGAATCCCTTGCCATTAGCCATGCTGGCTGGGTATGCTGGGAGCTGTAGGGCAGCAACATCTGGGGACCCAAGGTTGGAGAGCCCTGCTCCAGAACATCTACTAGCCACAGAGAGGAAAACATATATATTTACCCTCCATGGATAATAACAGCTGGGGAAGGTTGATCAGGAGGCCCCCAAAGGATTGTGCCCCAGTAGCAACTGGGGTTCCCTTTGTCTGCTTTTTGAAGAAGAAAAAATATGTTGGGAGATCCAATCCACAATCTCCCATGTAATGTGTAATTTGGTCCTTACTTATTTTGTTATATTGGTAACTGGATCATTGTTTAAAGTAGTGAGATGTCAGAGGAAGGAAATTTGCATCAATTAATTAATTCATTAAGCAGGGCTGCTTGATCTTAAAACCATCATCAAAGTATTTTTAAATGATGAGTAATGCAACAGTAGTATCTTGAGGTTGGGCTACAAACATACACAGTATATTTTATTGAACAGCAGATTAAATTCCATATTATCTTGGCATCTTTAATCAAGTTAATGGATTAGCCTGAAGCTAAACGAAGCCACAGCTCATATTGTCTACATGCATGCCCATGGTTTCTTTTGTGAATGTAATGCATATTGGTCCTGTATTGAAAAAAGATGGTCTGGGAAAGGCCTATTCTAGTGAAATTTATTTCTATACCCTCTCAGAAGATAAACTAGCTATTTCAGTAGTTCATTACCCAACTGTAGGTTTTCAAAATAAGTGGAGGGAGGGCATTTCATCTCAAATGTTTTGAAGATAGGAAGAGCTTTGCTGGATTAGACCAAAGCCTATGTAGACCAACAGTCTTTTCCCACAGTAGTAGCCCACCTGATGCCTAGGGGAGGCTGAAAAGCAGGACATGAGGGCAATAGTCCTCTCTTGTTTTTGTTCTCCAGCAACTGGTATTCAGGCATGCTGAATCTGATCCTGGAGGTAGTATATAGCCATCATGGCTAGTAGCCTTTGATACATTTTACATGTGTGTCACCCAGCTTTCTTGTACTTCATTATTGCAGTTCACAACAGAAAAGGAACAGAGATGGCAAATCAGTTTAGTTTGCATAGTCCATCCTTCCTTTATTTCTGTGATTTTGGCCATCACTCAGAAATCGGAGGGACTAAGTTTAATCTGACATTCATGGTTATGAGGATGCTGCAATGCAGGGGTCAGTTGCAGGACTGGAGTCAGGAGGAGCAAATTATTATTAACAGCAGGAATACAATCGCCAGCTGATACACCATAGGGGTTCCTTATGTCAAGCTGTCATTAGCATGAGTTCTGTGGTATGGTGCTTGCCATTAACTTGATGCCTATAAAAAAAGGGGTTTTGAAAAATTCATGGAAGATAGATTAGCCATGATAAATAAATGCAACAGCTGTTAGCCATAATAACTAAATGAAACTACCAGTGCATAGAGGCAGTATATTGTTGACTATCAGATGGTGAGGGCAAAGAAGACGGGCAGGCCACTGTTTTCATACCCTCCTCATGAAAATCTAGAGGCCTCTGGCTAGCCAGGACTTGGAACAGAATGCTGGCCTAGATGGACCTTATTCTGATCCAGCAAAGCAATTGTGATGTTCTTAACTATACTACTAGCTGGAACGGTGACATTCTTTTCTCAACCAAATTGACAAGGCTAATAAATGTCCTGCATTTGTTCTAGTACTGGAAATTTGAACAAAAGTCAGCTGTGGCCATGCACATAAAATAGGAGGCAATTTGAATCAACTTTAAAATGATATGTACATTGCGGGTTGTATATTTCTCTTTTAAATCTGCTCTTGTCATATTTCATAGTGAATGAGAAACAATGAACTATGTCAGAGCTGTAAATGGAAAAATCTGCCGTTCCTATAAATCCTGTAATTCAAACTTGATGGCTAAAATTCATGTGCAAATTCTATTTTGCTTTTGTCTTTTGAGGCAAGCAAGCAAATAAACAAAAAAAGACTTCTGCTCCTTCCAAGATTGGGCATTTCATGAGCATCTGAAAAAATACTGCTTTGAGACCTAGATACATTTAGATTCAATAAATTAATTGAGTTCATAGTAGAGAAAAGAAGTACACATTTTCATTAGCATTTAGACATATATGTTCACATGAACGTCTTTCGCAGTGCATTCGCTCCCCCAAATTTAATTCTCGTTCTGAATTAATTGCTTGCATTCTAGCCATCTTGTGGGACTCCGAGAGATAAGTTTTCATTAACTGAACAGCACATAGCTTATAATTGACTTTTCTTTTACTTTGATGATGTCCCGAACAAATTTACTATACATGACATCTATCATGCTTACAAAACATTAAGAGGCCGCAATGCCGCAGACAAAATAAACTATTTATTGCCAATTTTACAAAACAAAGACGCACCCACAGTTGATTGTTTGCTATTAAGGCATTGTAATGGGACCCAGGACCGGTGCAAGGCAATTTGGTGCCCTAGGCAAGATCAGATATTTAGCGCCCCCCTTCCCACTTGAGAGCGCTGTATTTTGTTTTCAAGGCGTTTCTGGCACCCCCTTTAGCCCTGCGCCCTAGGCGGCTGCCTAGTTGGCCTAATGGTAGCACCGGCCCTGATGGGACCTTGAATGAACAGTGCTTCCATTTTGCTGACTTCAAGTGGGGCTATTCTACTGTATTGTCATTTCAGCACAGCCCTTGTTATTTCCAGATGGGAGCTCTGTTGCACACTCTGTGATTTCACATGGTTGCACATATTTATTTCAGGGCCAACATTGGGTATTCTTTGGCTGATGTCCATGACCCAGCACTCTGGACAGGCACATTGCTACATAGCACCCGCAGTGGTTGCTATTTGCTATGTTTACTACTGAAAATAGTGGGTCCACAAGTGATGGTGGTAAGGAGCATCAGCTGCTATTGTTGGCTTGCCTGCCCTCCCCCAGATAATAGGTGATAGCAGTGGACATAAGAACACAAGAACATGAGAAGAGCTGTGCTGCATCAGACCATCTAGTCCAGCATTCTGTTCACACGGTGGCCAACCAGCTGCCCTAAGAAAACCCACAAGCCGGACGTGAGTGCAATGGCACTCTCCCGCCCATGTTCCCCAGCAACTGGTGTACAGAGGCATACTGCCTCTGATACTGGAGGTAGCATATAACCATCAGGACTAGTAGCCATCGATTGCCTTGTCCTCCATGAATTTGTCCAATCCCCTTTTAAAGCCCTCCAAATTGTTGGCCATCACTACAGCTTGTGGAAGTGAATTCCATAGTTCAACTATGCGCTTTGCGAAGAAGTACCTTCTTTTTATCTGTCCTGAATCTCCCACCAGTCAGCTTCAAGGGATGACCCCAAGTTCCATTATTATGAAAGAGTGAGAAAAATGTCTCCCTATCCACTTTCTCCACACCATGCATAATTTTGTACACCTTTATCATGTTTCCCCTTACTCGCCTCTTTCTAAGGTAAACAATCCCAGATGTTTAGTGGTTGTTGCTCCTCCCTGTTGTTGCTTCCACTTGTTCTCTTGCTTCTCTGTGTTCCAGCTCTGTGGGCAGCCAGTTGGTGGCAGCTAGGAAACAGACAAATCTGACAATTATGTACATTTCTCTTAATATATGTATTTTTGTATGTATGTGTGTATTTTCCTAATATACACATTTTTGCAAGCAATTACTCCTACTATAATTCATCACCCCCCACCCCCCCGCTAATCTACACATTTCTGCGGGCACGCTCACCTAATATATGTATTTCTGTATGCTGTTTTTGATCGTAAAACTTTGCTGCAACATTTTGAGACATGCAAATGCTGGAGGATAATGGTGTTTCAGTTTGCATATTGGTTTGGGAAGTGGAAATTAGTTACGGATGTACGAGAATTTCATTCAGTTTGCAAATCACTCAGAAATGCCACATTTGCAACCCTAAACATGAATGGGAGCATATGAGTTCCAAAAATGTTTTCAAATCCCCAGACTTGCCTTTGCAGTCACAAAATGCAGGAGTGAAGGAGGCAGGAGCAGGCAGAGGGAACATCAGGGCCTGCTCCAGCTGGACTGCCCCCCCCCGGGCTAACTGACATCAAGGGCCCTGTGGGGAAGAGGAAGGAGTGAAGGCGGCGGGAGCAGGCAGAGGGAACATCAGGGCCTGCTCCAGCTGGAGTGCGCCCCCCAGGGCTAACTGACATCAATGGCCCTATGGGAAAGGAGGAGGTGTGGGAGATGAGGGGGAGACTCAGTAGGGATGTGGCCGAGAATCTCGGCGGACACGAGCGAGGCCCGAACTGGGCCAGCTCGTGTCCGCTGAGATTCTCGGCCACCCACGCGGACTTACCAAAAGCTCTCCGCCAAGCGGAGAGCCTGTCTTCCCTGTCTGGCGTGGAGGAAGTGACGCGACGGGACCCTGCGCTCTGTTTTTGGTGGGGGGGAACCATGGCAACAGGGCTGTTTAAGCCCTGTTGCCATGGTTCCCCGCGCCAAAACAGAGTGCAGGCGGGGCTCCAGCGCGCCAGAGCAGTGGCTCCGCAGGCAACGGAGGCCGCGGAGGCGGTGGAGGTGGCGGAGGCGCGCCAGAGCGCAAGACCAGGTAGGACGACGGCGGTGGGGGGCGGTGGGGGTCCTCCGGCAGCGGCAGAAGCAGCGGGGAGGGCTGGGGGGTCCTCCGGTGGTGGCAGTGGCTCGAGCAGCTCAAGCGGCACGGAGAACACTCCGCGCCGCTCTGAAGAGCGGGATCAGGCCACCGCCGCTCGGGGGGGCGAGCCTGGAGTGAGCCTCCAGCCGACTCCAGGCTCGGCCCCACACCTAGGGGAGAGGCAGGGCCACAGAGAAACCAGTCTTTATGTGAATTGTTGTAAACCGCCCAGAGAGCTTCTGCTATTGGGCGGTATATAAATGAAATAAATAAATAAATAAATAAATAAATAAATAAATGCTGCAGCTTTTTAAATGCACAACTTTAAAATGTGCATTTTAAAAAGTTAACATTTTTTAAAATGCGCATTTTGAGAAATGCACACTTTACATTGTGCATTTTTAAGTTGTGTGCATTTGCATGCTTTAGTCAGTGGGGGGAAATGTGTACACTTTTGAAAAATATGCACTTTTCCCCATTTGAATGAACTGGAAAAAAAAAAAACAGGTCGCAAACGAGAATGGGAGAGAGCCAAATCAAGCTTTGAAGTAAAGTTTGGAGAATTTCAGCCAGCTTGAGGGTTCCTGGTTCTCCCATCCCTAGATTAGATATGTTCACTGCACAAGGCAAACTGAACAAATGTCTCCCCGATCCCTACTGAGCAAATGATTCATTTAGAACATTGTAATCCACACAGTTATTATATTAGCATTCCCAATATTATTTTTGAGAGCCTGCTGGGATTCTAAGTGGTGTAATCACATTAATATGATCACAGATTACATTCTTGTAATCCTGTGTTTATTAAGGAGGAATCCCAATAGAAGAATAAATGAATGTGTAATATTATAGAGATGTGGTGGCATCCTCTATGCTTTACGCATTTTGACCCTTGAGCTTAACATGCCTGTAAAATCTTGCAAAAATTCAATGAAACGCACACAGTATCAGCAAATTTTGATGATTGTGGACAGAGAAATAACAGATATAAAAAGGTTCTTTGTATAATAATAAACTCTTGACTGATTATTATTATTATTGGGGGGTGGAGGGGGAGAAGGTCAGTCTGTATGGGAAAAATCTGTTTTGTCCCTCGGACACAGGTTATCAGAACTTGATTTTTGTCAGGAAATGATTGGTAATGAGGACATATATAAGAATTTTCAGTCTTCTTTTCTTAAGCGCAGCAGCCAGTCTTATCAGACTGGATGGCACCTGGAAAGGTAAGAAGCTCATGGCAGATTTTGATGGCCAAAATTATGTTCTTCCAGGAAAGGCTATCAAGTCTCCCATAAATGGAGAAGAACACCTGAAAAGGTGTTCAGATTGCCTCTGACCCAGAGACAAATCAGGCTTGTCTCTAACATAGCCTAACCTAAGGCAGGGATAGTCGCAAGGTGGTTCCTGCATTATTACTGCAGAAATCGTAAGATGTTTTGCAGATCTCTGTTTTGTTTTAAATTTATATGCTCCCTTGGCACCCATGCTGTGGCCTTTAACAGCAACTGGTAAAGACCTTATTTTCCCAGGCATTTTAGTCTTCTGTTTCTTTTGTTCTCAAATCTGTTATTGTATGTTTAAATCTTTATACTGCTTCCGGTTTGTATTTTGTTTTTATACTGTAGTTTTAAATGTTTAAACAATTTATATTATGCTTTATTGTGCTATATTTTATGGTTTTAATTGTTGTGAACCACCCCAGAGAGCTTTGGCTATTGGGCGGTATAGGAATGAAATAAATGAATTAAATACATAAAGTTGTGGCCCTACATAACCCAATGACAAGTGTCTTTCCTCTTTATTCTGGGTGTGGGCACACACTTACACAGGGCCTGAACATGTCCCTGAGAGAGAAAGGGAGAGCAAAAATCATTGGATTTCACAACAAACAGAGCATCCATGTTGAGAGCAATTTTAGTGGAGTGCTCCGGGCAGACACCCATTTGGATGAGAGCAAACACAGAGTTGGAGGAGAGAAAGTCAAGACAGTGGGAACAAGCAGCACACCCTTGGGAGTTTGAAGATAAAGGGCAGAAGGGCAATTGTGCAGTAGCTGGAGAGTAGAGGGATGGGGGGGGTCGTTGAGAATAGGGGAAACAGTGACATAATTAAATACAATAAAGGAAGGAACCAGAAGAGAAAGAGGGTTGATAATGTGATAGAATAATGACAAGGAAGGAGGAACTAGGAGTCAGGAGAGAAAAGGATCAAGGGAACACATGGGATAGTTGGATGAAGGTCAATAGGTTAATCAAGATGGGGGAAAGACAGGAGAAAGATGTTGAGAGAGGTGTAGGTGGAGAAGGAGCTAGAAGAGTGGAAGAAAGGGGAGAAGGCTACAATTATCTTACTAAAGTAATATCACCTCCTCAAACACAATATTCCCAGTGGAGTCAGTTCACACATTCTGTTCCTTTTCTTCAGTTAAGCCCTGTGCAGAAGGCATTGTCTAGACATGAATGATACTGTTTGTGATTGGGCTGGTTGGCTGTACCCTCCTTCAATGTGCACATCCTCCATGCCAGTGTGGTGTAGTGGTTAGAGTGTTAGACTGGGACTGGGAGATCCTGGTTCTAGTCCCCGCTCAGCGCCTCAGCCATGAAGCTCACTGGGTGACTTTGGGCCAGTCACTGACTCTCAGCTTAACCTATCTCACAGGGTTGTTATGAGGATAAAACAGAGAGAAGGAGCACCTTGTAAGTCGCCTTGGATTCCTTGCAAAAGGGGGGGGGGAAGGTGGGATATAAATGTAATGTAATAAATAGGGTTGTGCGTGGAGCTCGATAGGGGGTAGAAGCTTGGCGAACTCGCTGGGCTTGACCCCCCCCCCCGAACTCCGTTCGACTTACCTTTCCCCGGCTCGGTTTGCATCTTCACGAGGGAAAGGAACTTCCAGTTTCCAGCACTACGTTCTTTACGTAAAAAACAGCGTAAACAGTAAACTACGTTAAAACAGCCATGATTTGCATAACCAGTGCTACATTTTTTACATTAAAAACAGCGTAAAATACATTAGAACAACTACGATTTGCATAGTTTGCATACGCCACACAAATCGTGGTTGTTCTAACGTATTTTACGCTGTCTTTAACATAAAAAACGTAGCACCGGTCATGCCAATCGCGATCATTTTAACATAGTTTGTGCTGTTTTTTAACGTAAAAAATGCAGCGCCAGAGACCCAGAAGTCCGGCAAGCGCCTCAGCTGGCGCTCGCCAGAGGCTCAGGTCGGCTCACATGGTGGGGGCACTCTGCAAGTGCCCTGATAGCCAAGCGCCGGGCTTGGCGCCCATCTCTAATATAAATGTATTAACCCCACACGCAACCATATGATTTGTGCATTTCACTGCTCAGATGGAATCTATGTGCATATGGTCTATTATGATGTGTATATTGGGTGTGGGTCACTTACGGACCCATCGCTAGAGTCTACACAATTTTCTTTAGAATTTCCTCCTTTTAAAATTTCCTTTTTGTAAAAAAATTTTATCCTGGAAGACAATCTTACTCGGTCACGAGTGATTGCCTGATGATGATTGGGTGTGGCCAGCCAGCACAAGCCCCATGCGCGCGTGTAAGCACACACACACACAATGTGCAGCAAATCTTCACAGGACTTTAGTGTGCAGCAATCATATAAGAATTACTCCTTCGGAAACTGATAGTACGCATTTCAAGCTCATTTCCATAAGATTTTTCGTGGTGTGTGTGTGTGTAGAAAAATAACTTAAGAAATAGAATGCAATAAGCGTCTGAGCTTTTAACATGGTTTCCTACCCCCTGACCTTTCTTATCTGATGCCAATTGTATGATTTTTCCCTTACTTCTTTGTTTTTTATTTGGCCTTCAGTGAGAGTTTTAAAAGAATCTGATGGAAAGCTTGAAGAGCAGAGAATAATCTGTTTCTGCCCTGCAGACTGGCCTTCTCAAACTGTAGATTACGGAAGTGATAGTGTTGCTAAAGCCAATTATGATAAGTCTAATCTGCTCAGGAACATAAATCAAAAGCCTTTTGTGTTAAGTCATATAGTACAATACTGAAAGAAAATAGAACTTGTTACAAGTTCCAAATGTATCTCCAGGACCTGGAGCTGAGCAGCAGAAGGCTCTCTAGATGCCACCAAAAGAGAAAGAGTATATTAGCTGCAACACTGTAGGCTGGGAATTTTCTGTATTCGATACTGTCATGTACATATGCTGTGTCTGATAAAGCTGGGACCATGAGAGTGTGTTCTCATAGTTCTCAGCTTCAGTCACCAAGAAAAGTAATCCACTATTAATTATTTTAGTAGTGATCTGCCCATCTTTATGGAGGAGGAGGAGGAGGAGGAGGAGGAGGAGGAGGAGGAGGAGGACAGTAGTAGTTATAAGAACATAAGTAGAGCGATCTCAGATCAGACCAAGGGTCCATCTAGTCCAGCATGCTGTCACACAGTGGCCAACCAGCTGCTCACAGGAGACCCACAAGCAGGGCATGAGTGCAACAGCACCCTCCCACCCATGTTCCCTGGCAACTGGTCTGGTGTACATAGGGATACTGCCTCTGATAGTGGAGGTAGCATGTAGCCATCAGGACTAGTAGCCATTGATAGCCTTCTCCTCCATGCATTTGTCCAATCCCCTTTGAAAGCCCTCCAAATTGGTGCCCATCACTACATCTCATGGAAGTGAATTTCACAGTTTAACTATGCACTGTGTGAAGAAGTACTTCCATTTATCTGTCCTGAATCTCACACCAATCACCATCATGGGATGATCCCAGGTTCTAATATTATCATCAATTCTCTTGAAAGACTACTCAGGAAACTATAGGGAAGTTTATGTATACAAACATATGAATAAAAATTAGGACACTAGAAAATATGAGTAGTTATGAATAAGCTGTTTGTTTGACATTGCTTTTGCTTTGCTTTTTGGGGGGTTGTGTTTTTTTCTCTAGCAACCTATTCACAGACAAAATTCTAAAACTGACAGTTACTGGTAAGGTTTTTTGTGGAGTTTTTTATATTTAGTTTTTGTCAATCATAATTTGAGGTCAGCAGTTACCACTACATTTTGCAGGCAAAAGCCAACATTATTACTGAACAATTTAAAGCACATCTGCTCATGCAGATTTCTGCTGGAAGTGGATTTTAAACATTTTTGCAGATGGCTCAGTAAAACCTTGTGGTCTTTATTATTTACTAGAGCTGGGAAGTTCAGAAATAACAAAATTGTGGGGAAAGGAAACCAGACTGGCAGCTTAACCAAAGACATTGTTTAAAGCATGAAGGAAATAAATATATTTGGTAGGGACCTGAAGCACAATGAAAATATCTAAGTAGAAATGGGGTTGAGTTACTAGCTCTTAGACAGAACCACGTACTGTGAGGTGTCTCTGCTTCCTCACATCATTTCATCTACTCAGCTGTTGTCTGCCTTAGTTTCCAATACAGAAAGAAAAGGATCAAGACAACCTCACTGAACTGTGTAAAGACTAGCAATCAGCAAGAATAGAATTACCATCATTTTCTCTTTGTGACAAGAGTTAACATTAAAATTGAACGAAATGGCTGCCTAAGAACATAAGAAGAGACATGCTGGATCAGACCAAGGGTCCATCTAATCCAGCATTCTGTTCACACAGTGGCCAACCAGATTCCCACAGGAAACCCACAAGCAGGACATGGAGGTAACAGCAACCTCCTATCCATTGTCCCCAGCAACTGGTATATATAGGCATACTGTCTCTGATACTGGATGTAGCATATAGCCATCAGAACTAGTAGCCATCGGCAGCCTTCTCTTCCATGAATTTGTCCGATCACCTTTTAAAGCCATCCAAATTGCTGGCCATCACTACATCTTGTGGATGTGAATTCCATAGCTTAACTATGATAAGTGTAAAGAAGTTATTCCTTTAATCTGTCCTGAATCTCTCACCAATTGGCTTCATGGGATGACCCTGTCTTCTAGTATTATGAGAGAGGGAGAAATATGTTTCCCTATCCACCTTCTCTACACCATGCATAATTTGTACACCTCTATCATGTCTCCCCTTACTCACTTTTTTTCTAAGCTAAACAATCCCAGATGCCATAACCTTCCCACAAAGGGGAGTTGCTCCAGTCCGTTGATCATTTTAGTTGCACTTCTCTGCACTTTTTCCAACTCTACAACTCTTTTCAGATGTGGTGACCAGAACTGTACACAGTATTTTAAGTGTGTTCGCACCATATATAAGGGGAGGATGATCTTGGCAGTTTTATTTTCAATTCCAATAGCTTCCTTGACCTTGCTTGTTAACTGCGCTGGTGACCTCCATTCCACCAAATGTATGTAATCCCACTATATCTAGGTTCTCCTTTAAAACCAGGCACTCCAACTCTCTCATTTTGGCTCAGAGGCTTCTAGCATTAGCATAGAGTCACCTATACATGGTGTCCACCCCCAGATTTCTCTGGTGTGTGCATCTTCTGATATAGCACTTAGGACTCTTTGACTGGCTATTGTGTTTCACTGTATGTGCATGGCCTATTTTCTTCCCATCTCCATTTAGGCAATGGGGACATTTTCATCTTCATCTCCTAGGCGTGATTTAACCTGACACGGATTCTTCCTGGCTTTCCCCCAGGGTTCTGCTTAAAAGATGTCCTGCTGCCACCTTTTTTATGTTTAGTGCCAGCAGCCTGGTTCCATTTTGGTTCAAGTGGAGCCCATCCCTCTTTTACACGCCTGGCTTTTCCCAAAATGTTCCTGTGAAGAAAAGAGCCTCTGGGGTTTCCTACACACACACTCTCACACACACACTCACAAAAACCTCCTCATGTGTAGATCAGGTGGTCCCAGCTGGGGGCTGGGAGAGGGGCGAAATGTGCATAAGTTGTCTCATGGGGCCCGGGGCCTCACAGGCTGATGCCTACGTGCCAAGCCCAGCCTTTAATATGCAAAATGCAAATGTTCTAAAGCCCACTAGTCATGAGTCACCCCTCCCCTCTGCCTGGGCCAGGTGAAGTTCATCCTGATTGGCTCAAGACAGCTGAGCTGCTGAAAAGAGGAGGGGAGGGAAGAATCTATATTGCCAGCTGTGGCATCTGGTTTTGGTGGTTGATCATGGCAGCATGCTGCGCGGAGGTTCAGGTCTTCGGACTGGCCTTAGGATCTAGCCCCAGGTGGCTCCTGGTAAAATCAGCTGAATGAGGGCTGTGGCTAAGGCAAGCCCCGAAGAGGGCCACCCATCCTGGACCTTAGGGTGGGTGTGGTGGCCTGCACGTGTGGTAGGGCTTTGCTGAGGAAGCCCTGAAGAGAACCGGCCCCCAGGTAAAGAGTAAGTGCCTGGGAGAGATATAAGGAATCAGCTTTATAGTTTTGTAGCTTTACTGTTTGTACCAAAGTGTCTCCCTACCTTGTCTCCTTCCCTCATTTCCCACCTTTTGTTATAATCTGTTTACCTGAATAAACCTTCCTGGTTTTACCCCACATGGCGTTTGTGGTTGCTCTGCGGTTCAGTGCTAAATCCAGGGTATAGACAAGGGCAAGTCCCTGAGAGAGCCAAGTCAAGACTGCAGAGATAAGGCTGGCAGTCTGGCACCTTGGGATCTCTGGGTCTTTGGTAGAAAGGGTGGGTTGGCAGAGCCAGCCAGCCCCCCTTCCTTCACAGTTTCCCAGTACCTAACAAATCTGAACCCCTCCTCCTGACACCACCATTTTATCCAAGCATTGAGACTCCTCAGCTTCACCTGTCTAGCTGGCTCTGAGTGTGGGAAAAAGCCACCTTTGTGGTCCTGAATTTCATCTAACTACGTACCTAGCAACCTAAATTTGGCTTTCATGGGTGCTTGCCACGCCTGTGTGCTGACACTTTGTCACTGGGGCTCTTTGTGATTAGGGCTTCTTTAATCTGTACTCATTGCAATAGCCATGAGCACAGGAGAGAGAGAGACAGAGAGAGAGACAGAGAGAGAGAGAGACAGAGAGACAGAACACACCATGTACAGGTGTGTTTTTGCACACCTGTACATGGAATTCAGTAAGAACAATGAGATATGAACCCTCCCAATCCCCACCCCTGAGAAATATGGCCAATGTTAAATAAAATTATTTTCCTTCCCTCAAAATATCTGGGATTCATATTCATCTCAAAACTTCACTTGAAGAGGAATCATATGGCAAGAGTACCAAATGCCCCCCAATCCAGCTAGAGGCTATATGAAAATAAAAGCAGGCTTCCATGGATAAATCCTTAGGCAGAATAAACAGGTGTCATATAGATTGGGCAATTCCTCAGTGCACTCTAGCAGACTACAGATGTATGCTCATAGTCAGGTAAAATAAGCTGTAATGCTGCTGATCAGCTATTTGGGAGGAGTTCCCCTACCTGTTACTCTTCTCCACTAAACAGCTCATTGGTGGGATGAGGGATGGATAAATCTGTCTAAGTCTGGTCAGTGTCACTTAAATCTACTCTATTCCTTTCTGCATTAATCTGCGTTTTTAAATCCTTTCAAATCATGTATTTAAATACATATTGAATGTGTCTTTTCTTTCAAAATATTTAAGTGTGCTTTTTTCTTTTGAAATGTGCATTTTTAAAGTAATTTTATCTCAAAATACATATTTAAATCTGTATATGGATATGTTTAAACTATCCAGAACTGTGTTGCGTATTTCAGAAAAGTGAGAAATCCATTGGACAGCTAACATCTGATTCATATCTTAGTCTAAAAGGATCATGGAACTCCATATAGGAATTCACAATTATTTAATTCCTCATGTATCCCTACCTGAGATTTCAGCTATACATGTGTAACCCCAGCCGTTCTACGTGCACTGTGTTTATTTATTTATTATATTTATACCCTGCCCTTTTTCCTGCAAGGAACCCAAGGCGGCTTACATAATCCTCCTCCTCTCCATTTTATCCTCACAACAACCCTGTGAGGTAGGTTAGGCTGAGAGTCAGTGACTGGCCCAAAGTCACCCAGTGAGTTTCATGGCCGAGCAGGGACTAGAACCTGGATCTCCCGAGTCCCAGTCCAACACTCTCACCACTACACCACACTGGCTCTTGTAGGGTCCTCCCATTGATTAAAGCATATTTGTGTACATTTTTCAAAAGTACTCATTTTTTTCATGCATACTTTTCAAATGTACGCATGCTGTAGAACACATTTTTGAGTGGTCTGCGAATCACAAGCAAGCTCAGAAATGTACAGACTTCAACCGCAGTTTGCGTTCAAGCCCATGTTCAGCCCAGAAGGTGTGAACTGGGTAAAATCCTGATAGAACATTGCCTAAAATTAATTTTTCATACATCCCTGCTTTTAATGTAAACCAGGAGTGTGCAATTTATGACTCTCCAGATATAGGGTTAGATCCAGATTTATTCATACTTAGAGAAGACCCATTGAAATCCATGGGATTTAAGTTAATCATAACATACATGCCACATTGAGTTCAATTGGTCTACTGTAAGCATTACTAAATATGGGTCCAAATCATTGTCCTTGTTGGCTGAGGCTGTTGGGAGTTGAACATCAACAAAATCTGGAGTGTCACAGTTTCTCTCTCCACTCCTGATATAAACATTGAACCAGCTGCCAGAGCAATAAAGGTGGATCAGAGCAGAGTTGGGGGGAGGCATCCAATGTGGCAACTTAAGTGACACTCTTTCTACCTTCACACATAAACAATTTCAGTGGTCTTAACAAAAAGTTTTCCTTCCTTAAAATTCCTTAGAAATTCCTTAGGCACATGACAACATGAACTTGTGTCAAACTCATACTGTTATGTGCCTACCTAGCATGGGAGAAATCCTACGGAAATCCAGAGGAGTCACTTCTGAATAAATACAGTTATATGATAAGGCTCTAAGTCAGAAATCCGGGGGGGGGGTGCGTTTCTTCCAAATCAAAATATAAACCTATAAAATCAATGTACCAATATTTTGGTACAGCTCTATTATTTGTATAGCGCATTTAAAAGCAAGTATGCCAATCACTTTTTCCTTAGCCTTCCTATATCGCCATTATACAGTTGAGGATGTGTCAAGAGAAGATGCACCACAGCTTTGTTTTAAAAGTGCCAAGGCAGCAGTAAGCACAAGTAAGATGGACTCTTGTGATAGGTATGAGACCATTTTAATTGAAAGAGCTGGAGTTGGGCTCTGCTTTAAAACAAAACAAAACAAAAAGCTGCTGTCCTAAGCAGCTGCTTGTATTGTTCTGGCCATAGGAACAAACTTTGCAATGAAAAATTTATAGCAACTAAAATTTGGTGTCACTTCCCAGAAACATTCCAAGTTTTTTATGGGCAATCAATATTCCTAAGGAAATGATGATAGAACCATAGTCCATGGCCACAATCCAACACAAAATTAAGCATGCTTAAGTTCACTGAAATCAATAGGGCTAAGCATATTTAATGCTATATTGGACATGAGCCAGTATCTAATTTCTAATCAGAGCAGCTGCTTCACAGTTCAATCATCAACATAAATGTTCTTCTTATTATCATTATTACAGCACTTCATTATTATATACTCAGTGTACTTCATATGCATTATCATTTTGTAATTCTTACAATAGCCCTTACAGGGTGGTCAGTATCATTATCCTAGATTGCAGGTACTGATGCTGAGAACACTTACTTGTCTTATAAGTTCATGGCAGAGGCAAGATTCAAGCAAGGGACTTCCTGATATGCAGCTTTGACTCTTAGCTACTAAATCTCAGATCAGCACCCCAAGCCTTTATGACAAAACCTTCTCTAGACATCTACTAGACCACCCATCCCAATCTGGTGACTGCCGGATGCTTTAGACTTCAACTCCCATCAACCCCTGCCAGGAAGTTGAACGGTCAGGAATTATGGAAGCTGTAGTTCAAAACATCTGGAGAACACCAGATTCAGAAGGGCTGTACTACACAATCAGTACAAAGGATACCTTTTCAACTCTTACCATTCCATACTACTTAGGTTTTGTGGAGGTGAACCATTTTTGTGGAGGTGGGGTTACTATATTTCAATAGGAAAAAATAAAGGATAATTCAAGGTAACTTTTAGATGTCATCAATTTAGGAAAGAGATGAGGCAATTCCCATGATCTCATTTCAAACCTGCTTGAAAACCAAGATTACTGGAATAGCATGAACACCATTTATCTGTACACCTTTTCTCCTCCTTGGATAATCTGTATTACTATATAATGTTTGCTCCTTTATGGAATATTCACTTGGAAAAAAGCACAATTACTACAGATGCACATACTGACACGATTTCACTAAAATAGCAGGTTGTAGTCCATATATTTCCATATTTTGGGCCACTGGCCTTGGAAACAGATACATTTTCAGACCACTCTGATGGTAACAGAACCTCTGTTTTGGATTTTGCAACTGTTGAAGTTGATTAAAACTATTGTTTTAAAAGAACAATAGCAGAAAATAGAAAGAACAAGGATAGTTAAACTGCTATAATGCTACTATATTTAATGTCACAGTTTTTCTTACAAAATCAAATTGCTTCGTGGAGTGATTTTTAATTAGAATTTAGAACTATGGGATGGATTTGCTGAGGGCATTTAAGGAAGTCAAGCTTTCTTCTCAGAAGTTTGCCCTCATGTTACATATTAAGGCTGCAATCCTAGACCCATGTACCTGAGAGTAAGCCTCACTGAACTCATTGGGACTTACTTCTGAGTAGATAGGTATAGGACTGTGCTGTAAATCAGCCACTAAGTAGTGGTGCCTCATTGTGGTGCTAGTGGCAGCTGAAGAAAATATAGAGTAGGGAACAGAATGAGCAAAGTGCATTGAGGGGAGCTTTGACATATTTCACATTAATGTTCCTATATTAAACATTTTCTCTGAAGTAAGTCCTATTGATCTTGAGATGGAGTTCTCTTCCAACATAGCATGCTTAGGATCACAGCCTTAATTCAATGTCCAGTTTATATTTCTGTTATAGTTCATAGTGAAAAGTGCCTTTCCTTCAAGTAACCACATGGATCCAGCAATGGGAGACAGGTAAGAGGGAGAGTAAATAAACATAACAATATTATTGGGGGGGAGGCAGGTACTGAGCAAAAAATAAAATAAAAATCTTTCTTCTAAATCTGCTCTGAATGTGCATACCCTTGCTATAGACCATAATGCAAAAGACAATTGGAATCACTGTTTGATAATAAAGCTGAGTATTGGATGATAACAAGAAGTCTATCTTCTGTTCTGAAGCAGGACCTTCTGCAGCTGAAGCTGCTCAATTCTTGGTTTGTATAACCCAATTCGATGAAAAGCAAAGTTCCAAAGAAGCCAATAACACCAAAACAATTTACATGTGGGATTCCCATTACTGATCATCTGTGATAGGAAATACTATTTCTGTCATATGTGTGAACTCTGGTTTATAATGTTTATACTGATGCCTACCATATCTATCTGTCAGTACCGATGCCTACCATATCTATCTGTCAGTATCCCTGCTTGGCTGTTTGTCAAGGAATAAATACAACAAGACAATGCACTGCTATTTAAAGAAGGTCACCCAATACAGCAATACCTTGGATTGCAAGCATAATTTGTTCTGGAACCGTGCTTGTAATCCAAAACACTCTTATATCAAAGCGAGTCTCTGGCGGGCGTGAGTGGGGCCGATTTCGGCCTGCTACGCCCGCTCGAGGCGAGCGGTTACATCCCTACGTTGTCTTGCAAGACCTTGCTTGTTTATCAAGTCAAAAAATTTAAAATTTTTTTGCTTGTCTTGCAAAACACTCTCAGACCAAGTTACTTGCAATCCAAGGTATTACTGTATCTTCCTCTGAGAAGTTGTTGTTGTTGTTGTTGTTGTTGTTTAACATTTGCCTTGGCAAGATGATGCAGAGAGTGTAGACTTTTTTCTTATGTTTTTTTTCCCTCGAGTCACATGGAAACTGAACTGTACCTGCCATAGGTTGTCAGATATGCTGAGTGTACAACGAACAATGTTATCCTTCAGAGAGAATACAGCATGTTTGTTTGGTGGACTGTCTCATTAACTTTGTGCAAGATTCCTGGCAAGCACTTCCATAGTGATGGTGGATGCAGTGGTTTGGCATTTCACTGGTCAATTTACCTCGCCTAACCATTCATGTCACATCCATACTGGTTGTTTCTCATGACTGAGCACTTCCAAAAGTTTACTGAAAGTTACTCCTGGCATTCAACAATTCTAGTAGTGTTCCCTTGGTCAGTTGCCTTTCATATAAATGGAATATAAGTGTCCTCTCCTCTTGACTCTTGAGCCGGACTGTTACAACTGAGCATTCAATTGATCGTACTTTCCCCTGCAAATGCTAATCTTCCTGGGGTTATTTTACTGTATCAGGCCATCTCATCAAGATCCTCAGTTAGATGAACAAGTTGACTTGTTGCTGCACATCTCTGTGCCAAGAAATCTGTCTTCACTGCATTACAAGTGTGACTTCCAATAGGAAATGACAAATCTGTCAGTTTTGCTTTCTTCCACATTTATTTTTTTTTAAAAAAATCTCAGATTCTTTCCATCTCAAATATGCAGAAATGTACAATTTTTTTAAATAAAAAATTTAACTGAAATGAAATTCTGACCCATCTGCCAAATTCTCACCCATCGGCCAAATGGAATAGCTGCAGCTATTCCCAGCACGGAGAGGCCCATGTTGTACCTGCCTGCCATGCACGGAGAGGCCATGTTTTTGTAACCTGCCTGCCATATGCAGGAATCCAGGTCAAAGCATCTCTGACAGATGTCTGTCCAGCCGCACCTTGAATGCCTCCAGACTGGGAGAGCCCACCACCTCCCTAGGTAGTTGATTCCATTGTCTTATTGCTCTGACAGTCAGGAAATTTTTCCTGATGTTTAGGTGGAATCTAGGTTCCTGTAACTTGAGCCCATTATTCCACGTCCTGCAAACTGGGATGAACGAGAAGAGATCTTTGCCCTCCTCTGTGTGACATCCCTTCAAATACTGGAAGAGTGCGATCATATCTCCCCTCAGTCTCCTCTTCTGAAGGCTAAACATGCCCAGTTCTTTCAGTCTCTCCTCATAGGGCCTTGTTTCCAGTCCCTTTATCATCCTTGTTGCCCTCCTCTGAACCCTCTCCAGTTTGTCTATGTCCTTCTTAAAGTGAGGTGCCCAGAACTGGACGCAGTACTCAAGATGAGGCCTAACCAGTGCCGAGTAAAGGGGAATTATCACTTCCCGCGATTTGGAAGCTATACTTCTATTAATACAGCCCAAAATTGCATTTGCCTTCTTTGCAGCCACGTCGCATTGCTGGCTCATATTCAGTTTGTGATCTACCACAATTCCAAGATCCTTCTCACTTGTAGTATTGTTGAGCCAAGTGTCCCCCATTCTGTAACTCTGCATTTGGTTTCCTCTCCCTAGGTGCAGCACTTGGCATTTATCCCTGTTAAATTTCATTCTGTTGTTTTCGGCCCAGCGCTCCAGCCTATCGAGGTCACTTTGAATTTTGTTTCTGTCTTCCAGAGTATTAGCTGTTCCACCCAACTTTGTGTCATCTGCAAATTTGATAAGCATTCCCTGTACCTCCTCATCCAAGTCATTAATAAAAATGTTGAAGAGCACCGGGCCCAGGACCGAGCCCTGTGGTACCCCGCTCGTTACCTCTCCCCAGTTTGAGAAGGAACCATTGATAAGCACTCTTTGAGTCCGATTCTTTAGCCAATTGTGGATCCACCTGATAGTTGTTCCATCTAGCCCACTCTTAGCTAGCTTACTAATCAGGATATCATGAGGCACTTTGTCGAAAGCTTTGCTGAAGTCCAGGTATATAATGTCCACAGCATTCCCACAGTCCACAAGGGAGGTTACCCGATCAAAAATGAGATCAGATTAGTCTGACAGGATTTGTTCTTGACAAATCCATGCTGGCTTCTAGTAATCACTGCATTGTTTTCAAGGTGCTTGCAGACTGACTTCTTTATAATCTGCTCAAAAATCTTCCCGGGGATTGATGTCAGACTGACTGGCCTATAGTTCCCAGGTTCCTCCTTCTTGCCCTTTTTGAAGATGGGAACAACATTTGCCCTCCTCCAGTCGTCTGGCACTTCACCTGTCCTCCATGATTTCTCAAAGATAATAGACAGTGGTTCTGAGAGTTCTTCTGCCAGTTCCTTTATTACTCTAGGATGCAGCTCATCAGGCCCTGGAGATTTAAACTCGTTCAGAGTAATCAGGTGCTCTTTGACCATTTGCCTATCAATCTCAAGCTGCAATTCTGCCCCTTCAGTCTGCACTTCAGGTTTGCCAGGGGGGTCATAGACCCTCTTTTGGGAGAAGACCGAGCCGAAGTAGGAATTGAACACTTCTGCCTTTTCTTTGTCTTCTGTTATCAATTTGCCCATCCTCATTGCGTAGTTGAACCACCAGTTCTTTCTTCTGTCTTTTACTGTGCATGTATCTGAAGAAAGCTTTTTTGTTGCTTTTAGCATTCCTCGCTAACCTTAGCTCATTCTCAGCTTTAGCCTTCCTGACACTATTCCTGCAGTTCTGTGCTACCTGCCTGAAGCTGTTCAGCTGTTCAAGATGGGGAGCCTGGTTACAACCCAGAGTTGTAAGAATTAAACACTCAAAAGTCCTGAGCCTGGATGGGCAAATCTGTCCATTCCAATTTCACCCACATTTTGATTTTTAAAATCTCAACTTTCCATCCTGAATATGAAGGAATTTGTGAATTTTGGTAAATTCTTATCCAAAATGAACTGAAATGGAATTCTCACCCATCCCCCACTTCCAATATTTATGTATGTATGTATTTATTATTGAATTGATGTATATACCGCTATCCATATTTTAAAATGTCTCTAAGCTGTTTACAAGAAAATTAAAAACATTAAAATACATCATGATGTGCATTAAAATACAATTAAAAATATGCAATACTAAAGCATTTATATAAACATTAATAGAAACATTTAAACCAGTTTAGAACCATTGTAAGATGTAATTACAAACAAACTGACTGGGCAACACACTCAGCAAGGGAAGGCCTTGGTAAAGAAATGGGTCCTTAACTGGTGCCTAAAACGTGATATAGTTGGTGCCTCCCGGATACCATGGGGGAGATCATTCCATTAATTGGGGGCCACCATAGAGAAGGCCCGCTTCCTGGTTGCTGCAAGATGGCAGTCTTCAGGTCATGGTACAACCAGCAAGATCTCCTCCAATGATCTTAATGATTGCACAGGTCTGTATTGGGGAAGGCATTCTGCTAGGAGTGTTCCTGTTCAAGGCTCCAGGCAACCCACCACTCTCTCTTCCAGGATAGTCCATCCCATTCCTTGCCCGATCACCCCCCCAACAGGCAGTCAGCATTCCACAGTCACCGAGCACACTCATTCTCGATTGGGCGGTGGGTTTGGGTGTGTGTCACCCAATCCTTAGGTTTTTTTCCTTAAATATTTTTTGTACTTCTGCAAATGTGGATTTCCCTTCAAGCCTATAAATCTCCCTCTTGTGTGTGGGTGGTGCCATGTGATAAGCAGGCAGCAGCCTGAAGATCAGAATTAGTGTATATGATAATGGAGCAGCTGAAGGATTTTTGTGTTATTTGTTATGTTTATTTTGAAGAAAAATCTGAACTTTTGTGTTAGCAAGTGATGACATCTTCCGCAACATGAAAAGCGCAGGATTCTCAGCTATTCCTTTGTAAGTTATTTCAATCAATTCCCCGTTTGCATTGTTTGCCTTGACATGAAAGCTCAGAAATGTAACTCGTTGTTAAACATTAAAACCTTCTCTCCAACAAATTCAACAGTTCTAAGCAGCAAACATCAGCAGTCACAAAATCTAGAAGCAGGGCTATAAAACAACAAATCTGTATTCAACACTCCCCTGAGTACTGTTAAAGAAAGAATACATGCCAAGGTACCCACATTTTTATCACAGGTCAGGTATCATCCTCAGGCTCATAAATCCTGAATTTGCAAATTGGCAAATTTGCTGCAGGTCAGTTTGCATCAGCAGGAGTGCCAAAATGCATTAAGAGAGTTAGCAAACTCTTGGGGGGTGGGGAATGTATGTATCTATTATAGGTTCAGTTTGATGTATTTCCAGATGATTTACAGGAAATGAAGGTGCATCCAATCTAGTTCTTTTTCAACTTCCTTTTAAACCATATAAGCTTTTCTGACAATAAATCCATCTTATTTGATATATCCTATTATTTTTCTTATGTTTAGAGTAAATACTTTAAGGTTTTGCTATTCTCCTTTAAGAGTTATTGGGGTGGGTGCAGGGTCAGAATAAAACCTTAGATGTCCAGAGTCAGGGAGCACACAGGGATATTTCAACGAAGCATGCATATTAATCCCCCCTCCCGAAAAGTTTTATAATGGTGGCAAAAATCCACAAGGGCCAGTAATGACTGTCACAGACAAGGAGCAAGAGTGCTGCAATTAAAAGTTATTAAAAACATGATTATTCATAGACTAACCATAGAATCAATGGCTCTGATCAGATTCATCAAGAATCTCCCCATACCATTGTGCATACATACACAGTTGAGGAGTTTAGCACCGTGAACCACTCATATATGAGAAGGCTCTGAAGGACCTCTAGAGCAGTGTTCTCCAACCTTGGGTCCCCAGATGTTTTTGGCCTACAACTCCCAGCATGCCCCAGCCCGTGGCTGGGGCATGCTGGGAGTTGTAGGCCAAAAACACCTGGGGACCCCAAGGTTGGAGAACACTGCTCTGGACCAACCAGATTCTATAAGGAAAACCATGTACAACCACCCACCACCCAAAGATCATCTTATGCAACCCAGCCATTATGCGTCACAAACAAAGCGCAGGCCAATAGAGCAAATACTTGCAGAAGGCTCCTAGAATCAAGCCAATCCACATATTATAGGGAAAGGAAAAACAAAAGTTGACATTTTGCCCATTTGACATTATTTTCCTAACCAAACAGAGAGCTAGTGTGGCGTAATTATTGCGGACATGAGCTGAAACTTTGGTCCAGGCCTGATATCAGCAGGTAGTATCCACAAGTAGCTGCTAAGAGTGGATGGCTATTGGTGCCACTGCCGTGGACCTCCTCTTATGGCACTGCCATGAATTCTGGGCAGCTGCCATTGTAATTATCCACAATTTCTCTGGGTGCTACTAGATTGCTCCATGACATTGTGGGTAATTAAAATACTGGCAACCCAGTGCTTATCAGAGGAGCACCACTGCCGTCCTTTTCTACTACAATCACTGTCATCATTCGCCTTCACCTGTACACCTCCCCTTCCTGCCCCTACACTGCATGGAAATAAATGGAGGACGAGGATGGAGTGGGCCAGTCCACCACAGTGTCAGAGCTGAGCCATTGGCAGCAGTTTGGACTGAATCAGGACCTGGGAACTGGAAGTCAGGACCAAAGAACAAGTCTGAAGTCAGGACCAAAGAGTAAACAGGATCAGAAGGCAACCTGGAAGGTGGGGCCTGAGAAACAGAAGTCAGGACTGAAAAGCAATCATGACCAGAGGGCAAACAAGAAGGCAAGACTGGAGAACAAGCCAGGAACCAGATCTAAAGGATGAACCAGAGAGATGGCCAAATCAGATAGGCCTAGTTGCTCAAGCAAAGCCCCATTGCAATAAGAAGCTGTCGAGCCCAGGAGGAGGCTCGACGGGCAGTCATTCCAGAGCCAGAAGGTTCTTCACCGAGAGGCTGCAGTTGTGCATCTCACCACTTGGGTTAGTTGTCAGTAATTCCTGACGCACTGTAATGGAGGGGCCACTAACATAAAGAGCACCACGGGGCCCATGCTGAGCCCCCTTCCAAATCTGGAGTCAGCTTTGCCTTGGTTCAAATCTTAACCCAGCTGTGACTAATACAGGTTACCCTAGGCAAGCTCCTATTGTTCAGCCTCCCACACTACCTTACTGGAGCATTTTAAGGATTATAGAGATAACTATTTTGGAGCATTTTAGCAATTAGGAAAAGGTGTGATGATGGCGACAATGAATGTTCTGGAGGATATGATGCTGGTTTTCCAGTAGGTGTCATACAGAAGCTATGCAGTACATGATGTCAAGGCTCATTTCTTAGTCTATGGGATATTCTCAAGTGGTTGGAGTACAGAACATTGTAAGTGTCTGTTTTCTGCCATGGTTGCTAATTAGGATGTGCTCTTGGGGGGGAAAGATGCTCCTTGGAAAACAGATTGTTGAGCACAAAGACTCCTCGGGGAATTTATTGTTTCATGCTGTCTGTGATCTTGTACAGTCGATAATAAAAAACCAGCTAGATATATTTAGGTGTGATACTGTTCATGTCCTTTTTGTGTTGAGAAGCCAATCTGCACAACCCAGTCTATTCCCAAATTAAAGGGCATCCTATCAGGTTGCTTTCTTTGTGTCATACTGGTTGATAGGGACAACATGTAATTGAGGAAGTTACTGTAGGGCTTGGGCCCCTTGCTCCTGCACAAATGCCTTCAAGGAATCTGGGAACTGATTCTGAGATGGAGGAGGAGGAGTTGGAAGTGGCAGCTGAGGCCAGGGGACTCAGAGATCAGCCAGGCATTATTTGGGAGCAGTTTGAAATCAACTTCTTACCTATAGGTCACACTTCTTGAATGGCTAGTATCTAATTATGCTTGTTTCTTTTGTTATTGACTTCTGCAATATGCCTTAATTGTACTTTTAGGTCAGTCTGACTGGCTGGCATTAACATATCAAAGCTTTAGTTAAGAAGCCCTTGTCTGTGTCAGCCTGGAGGGAGGGAGGGAGAAGGTGGGCCTTCCACAGTTACATGACCTGCTTCAAGTCCAACTATCTTTGTTTTTCCCAGGCCACAGCTTGATATTCCATTTATTCATAATTCTGTTTGCTTTGTTCCCTTATATATCCCACACTATCACAAAGGCTCAGATGAGCGGGTAACCACTTATGTTAAAATCCTAAATTAAAGCAGGTACCCAGGTTATGCAACTCCAGCTACTGTAGGTCTGCTCAAAGAAAAATGGCTTAGAATGCTTTCCAAATATATTCAGGCGATGGCAAAAACTGTTGGTGTTCAGACAGTATTAAGGAGCACTTCCAGTAGTATTGGAGACTGCAAAATTTGAAGGGGGAAAAAACTTGTTTCATGAATGGCATTGTTTGAGAGTGGACTCTCAGTCAATCTTGGGTATTGTGATAGGATATTGTAAAGAAACTATTTGAGGCTCAAGCTGTTTCAGGATTTATAGGTCATGACTAGCACTTTGAATTGTGCCTAAATTGGAATGAGGAGTTAGTGTAGAGTCTGAGGCATCTATGTAAAATGCAGTTGATAGTGCATGAATGTGCCATCTTCATTTTACCTTCCAGGTTAACTGAGAACAATCCCCTCTCAGATGCTGCTTTTGCCAAGCAATGGTTTCAGAATGACATGCTACTTCTGCGTGACTGCCACACATTCCTTTGAAAAGTAGACATTAGCTATAAGTAAACAGTGTCATATAGATATCTTTGTTGCTGAAATAAATCAATCCTACCAAATATTATTAAATCCTAGACATGTACTGTTGAAGAAAGGCTTGCTCAATTCTTCTAATATGTTAATCTTCAAAAGCCAGATCCCAAAAAGTACATACAAGGAGGAAAAAGTGCATATTTCACTTCCAAATATGGAAAAGGCTGAGAGATGTAGGAAGAAGACAGAGTATGGCTACTGGCAGGTTTAAGAAAATATCTTAAAGCTGCCAGTAGCTATAGAGTGTTTCTATTAAAAATTGGTGAGCCATTTAAACCTCTGTTCAAATAGGCCTGGAAATTTTCAAACATTTCCTGGGGCAGGGGGTTCACAAAAATGTTTTTATGATGCAATCCTGTGCATGTTTAGACAGAAAAAAATCCTACAACTCCCAGCATTCCCCAGCCAGCACTGGCTGCAAAATGCTGGGAGTTGTAGGGCTTTTTTCTGTCTAAACATGCACAGGATTGCACCCTTAAAATCCTGCACTAACCTTAGGACTCAGGAAAAAAATATCCATACCACCAGCAGCCAGCCCATAGTCCCCAGTGCTGCTGCATGCTGTTTACCAATGCAACCATGTGATGAAGAGGAGGAAGGAAGGGGAAAACCTCCTGCTCTCTTTCCTATACATACATTCTTCAAATTCTGATCTTGCTGCCATCCAGCTTCATGCTAAGGAAAGGGAAGAGAGAAGTATGTTCAGAAGATCAGAATGGAGAGGGTGACAGAAATGGACACAGAGAGGAAACCAGGATTCCACCCCCCTCCAGCTATCGAGTCCCACCCCCTGCTCAGTGCAGGAAACTAGACGAGGGGTCTCCCATCCAAATAACAACCAGGCCTGACCCTGCTTAGCTTTCCACACTCAGACAAGCTGAGCCAGCATAAGCCACAGATTTCGGAGGCTTGTACAGCCTTCCTTTCATTTTGAGGTGGGCCTTACAAACCCCTGAAATTAATGTCTGAGGCCCCTGCCCATACAATGTTGCACCATCCCTAGAAACTTTCGATGCAGTTTATTATTTTTATTTATTCAACTAAGTTGTTGCTTCACAAGAGCCAAAATCCTTGTTATTCTTGATAATGTTATGAGCCAATGTTATACTGCAGGCAGCAGGGGGAAGTGGAATATTTTCCTTGCCTAAGGTGGCAAAATACTTTGAGCTCTTAGTTAATGAGGTCCTGATATGTACTTCCTGCCAAAAAAATTCTTCCACCACATCTTTCACCTGACTCCACTCAATCCTAATTGTTGTCTGCCTAATGATCACCCCGGCAATTTTAAGACAGTTATTAAAATTACTCTGCTCCATTGTTCTGTGTCCCCATATCGTTCAAAGGGAAATGAATACACATTGACTTTTCCGGAGAAGGCCCAATGAACTATAAGTCGACATCAGCTTTGATATTGCAGATCTGACCAAAGTTCTTTTACTTTTTACTAGATGGAGCCATCCTTGACTACTGTTCCCTTTCTCAGACAGGTGCCTAAATGTCAACTGACCAGTTAGCAATTTCTTAGCTCCCTTAGCGGATGCTCGTACCAGGTTTTGCAATTACTTTTTGAATAAGCTTTCAAGTCTTGAGGGCTGACTGTGAGTCCACACAATCATCGGGTCATTCACCCTCTGTCTGCAGCTCTTGTCTTACACAGTTGCAGACAGTGTTGTCTTGGCGTACATGGTGCGGTTTCGGTCAGCCACCTAAATCTGTTGTTATTGATGTCATCCAGAGCTTAAGTCAAAAGGCTTAAAACCAGCCACCGAAAAATGGCATGTCTGTCATTGCCTGGGAATGCAAAGTTCATTCATTCACTTATAACAAATTTTATGGATCACACAGTTTGTATAAACTGTGTTGCCAGACCTGAGCTTCAGTCTGGGCCCATTACGGCCTCAGCTCTCTGAGGTCTGAGGGGCGATGAGCAAGGTCCAAGAGCTGTGATGGAGGTCCCCCCACCCCACCCCACCCCACAAGACATTGGTGTCCTCCATACTGAAGCTCCTCAGATGGTGTGTCATTCAGGGGACTGCCCTCTGCCTGACCCTTAGCTCAGCCCCCTGGGCACCCATCTATGCTAGGGGATTCTCTTGGATTCTGCTTCTTCTCCACAACAGACAACTTCTCAGCGGGTCTGAGGTCTGACTACCAGCAGATGAGATCCTTATACCCATTGTTCCTGAAACAATGTTTGCTTTGTATATATGTTTCATATTGTTAGCTTTTAAGAAATGGTATTATAATATCTTCACTTACAGGTTTCAATCAAGTCCTGTTGACTAAAACTGCTGGAACAATTTTGCTTCAATACTGTGTAGTAAGAAATTG
This sequence comes from Shinisaurus crocodilurus, assembly GCA_021292165.1. Classification (NCBI taxonomy): domain Eukaryota; kingdom Metazoa; phylum Chordata; class Lepidosauria; order Squamata; family Shinisauridae; genus Shinisaurus; species Shinisaurus crocodilurus. The sequence goes on along the minus strand of CM037880.1, from coordinate 208,875,410 downwards.
TATTTGATTATGTTTAATTTACATGTTCTGATCCCATTATTGATGTGTGTTGTATACAGTGCTCCCGAGGAAGGATTTTATAAAGCACATTGAGGCCTACATATTCAGCATCTGTAGTTTTCTCCCTCCTTTTGGCCAGAACATCAGGACCACATCATCGATTAGTCAATAGAAAAGTTGGTCCAGGATATTTCCATTTCCCCCCCCTTATATGAATGTCTGACCAGAATGCTACATTCATGCACTTGTTTCCAAAGTGGAATTTATGCATTAGGAGGACTCCTCCATTCCTCTGTTTGTTTTTAATTTCTGAATTTTATACAGGGAACTGTGCATGCACACTGTGACACAGGTCTTGCTTCATTCATGTCTTTCCCCCTCTTCTGCATTGCCAGTGTGCATATGTGCATGGGATTTCATGCACAGTTCTGTTAAGATTCTTTTGTGTCGTGTTTTTCCAAAATTCAGGAGCAGATGTGTGGATCGCTAAAACACTGCACAGAAAAGATCATGATTCCATCATAACTATGTTGTTATAGAAATGAAATAAATAAACAAACAAACAAACAAACTTTGTACTGCTGCTAGGTTTTACTTTGGCTTTTATTTCTATGTTATACTGCAGTTTTAATCTTTTAAACTTTTATCGTGCATTTTATGTTGCGTATTTTATGGTTTTAATCATTGTGAACCACCCAGAGAACTTTGGCTATTGGGCAGTATAGAAATGCAAATAAATAAATATGATTGTGTCGGTAATGTAGAAATGGAGCAAATGCACAAATGAAAGGAAATCTGAAGCCAAGTGAAGTGTTCCTGGTTAAACTGGAATTAACAAGGACTGGACTGCAGTGAAAAATTGAATGAGTTTCTGAAACAAACAAACAAAAGAATGAAATAGGGGAAATCCCGATCCCTGGAAAGGATGCTGAGCAGCAGCCAGACTGAAGGAAGAGATGTCTGTGACTGCGTAAGTACACAGCAGACTGGAAGTTTCTAGACAGCCATATGCTTCCTTGCCCTCTTGGCCCTGGTACTGATGATCACAACTGCCAGGCCAGAGCATGTGCTCAAAGGCACCCTGTTCCTTAATTCTTACCACAGGAGTGCAGAACATCTGGCCTGTGGGCCTATCCTGACATGTGGGCACCCCAATACAGCCTGTACAGCCCCTTGTGGATACTCCAGGGAGTGGGGCTTAGGCCCCCAAGCTCCATCCCTAGAGGAAGCCCTCACTATTATTGCTGATCAGAGATAAGAGCGGGGATTCTCCTGCTGCCACATGCCAGCAGGGGAAGCCCCACTCTTATTTTTGATCTCAGATCAGAGAAAGCAGAGGGGATGTGAGGCGGCAGGTGTTGGGACTCGTTCATGTCGGGGAGAGCAGCTGCTCTTCCCCACATGGGTAAATCTCATTCTGCTTTGCCCACCCTATCTCCTTTCCACAGTAGTGGAAGGAAGCAGGGCAAGTGAAGTGGCTGAGTCTCCTTTGCTCCTCCATCAGAGAAGCGAAGGGGACCTCAGCCATTTCTGCTTCACCTGTCCCACTTCCTTCCTGCATTGCAGAGGCACAGCTGGCTGAGTCCCTGTCGCTCCACCTCAGAGGAGTGAAGGGGACTCGGCTGGTTTCACTTCACTATGCACGGGTTTTCCCAGTTAGGGAAGCCCTGCATGCAGCGGTCAAACCAGCCAAACCCCTTTCAGTCATCCAGAGGAGCATTGGTGACCCGAATGACTCTCCTTTACTGCACATGGGACTTCCCTAACCAAGAAAGCCCATGTGTAGCAAAGCCTAGTCCCTGGTGCAAGTGCCGGGTGGACAATCTACCCGGTGCTTTGGCCACAGAGTAACTGATGTCAAGTGGACATGGCCACACCCACCAATATCAGGGGCATGGCTACACCCACTGACATCATATGACCCATGGAGAGCTAGGTGGGAAGTCATTTGGACCCCACATCTAAAACTAGTTATGCACACCCCTGTCTTAGCATATGCCTACCACCTCTCATCTGACCCAGTATTTTGTACCTGGCTCCAGTTGGTAGATTTTGGGATCCTAGTAAAAAAACAAAGCAGATCCTGCAAGCCTGAAATCTCCACACTCCTGTTTTATGATGCTGCAGTTTGCTGGAATCATCATCATCATCATCATCATCATCATCATCATCATGTAATGGTGCCTGAGAAAACCACTCCTTATTTTGTTCTGTGTTTTCCTTCCATGGACAGTGAGGGTAGTGTTTACTTTTACTCCAGTCCACAACTGAGAGAACTGAGGACATGACATTGAAGAAATGCTTGCTGGGCTGAACATACAATTGCAAAAATAATCAAACCACTTAAGAGGCTGTATAACTGGGAATTCACCCCATGCTGGTAATGTCACAATGACTGCCCATTTCATGGGCAGGAAAAGGAAGTGCAGACACCATTAAACTATTTGCTAGTTAATTAAGTGGAAGAAATGCCTGATGACTCTGATGAGGAAAAGATGTACACTTCCATTGTATGAAGTAGAATGCGGATGAGAAACTACCTCGGGGGGGGGGGAGCAAGTGAAAAAATGACATTATTTGCATTGCAAAGCTTAATCTTCAATATTTGCAAAAAAGAAAATCATCCTAGAAGAAGGAAATCTAGTAAAGTACATATTTTGAGTTTTAAAAAATAGCAAAATCTAATTATAACCTTTATTACACTGAACTTAATACATTCTGAATCACAAAATTGATCTAATGATTTGTGCTCTCATTGGGTGTCAATATCATCATACTGAAAGCACTGGATTAATTAGCTTTGGAAGATAGAAACAAATTCATCAATTTCATTAGCAGCTCTGAGCCAAAAAAGACATAATTACCCTTTTATTACTTCATAAAATGAGCACAGTATCTATCCCAACATTAAATCCTGCTCCCTCAAATAATTTCTTTCTGTACCCCATAACATTGCCTCTAATAAACGTCTGTCCTGTAAGAGAGCTTTCAGGGTTTAAAAAAAAAATACTTTCTGAACTCAACCATTGTCACTCTTCCCATCAGTTGCAAAACAAACCCATCAATTCCTCAATCCATTTCAGCCACTCTGTAAAGGCTTCTATTACAAAGGCTTTGATATATAAAAAAAGGTTGTAGTAGTAGCAGCAGCTAGGTAACACATTTCCCCTGGGTGGAGGTATGACTGAGAAATAATCTCAGCAGTTGGGTTCATCACAAAGTGGGAAACAAAATAGTGCAAATAAAAATTGAATTTGGTTTATATGTAACAGGTTGAGGAGAGGAGAAATCAAGCAAGGTTAGGAATAAAATATGTAAGAATAAATTTTGAATATCAATATAGAACTATCTAATTTATCAGCTCATTTTGGAAAAATGATGTGTTTTTTTCTTTGTTCCAACATCAGTTTGGCATGAATCAAAGTACATTTCAGTTTCGCATGTATCAAAGTAGAACATATAAGAATGGAATCCCATAATATAAAAGTAACAATGCTACCTTCATATTAACACACTACATTGTTTTAAATTAACACACTATAATGTTTTAAATGTTACAAGCCGTCTTTATCAGCCACCCCATGAATCTTTCTGGTTAAGAGCTAGGGTACATATGCAATAAAGTTCCTCATGCTCTGGTAATCAGAACCCCTTCAAATTGGTGTTCCACCACCATCTATGGGTAACCATGTATGCATCACCCAAAAAAACAAAATCAAACAGGAAATGCAAATGCATCACCGAAAGAGAGAGCAAAAAAAGATACAGATGGGCATATAATTTGCATATGCTCGGGTATATAGATGCAAACTTATAAATGATTAATATAATTTAAATAGAAATAGAATATATTTTGCCATGGGGGGGGGAGAATGTGCCCAAATGACCTGTGTGCCTGCTCAGCCTGCAGCCCGGGTCCTAACTGGGTAAGTCCTTGATGTGTAACTTCAAGGCCCCCTGATGATCTCCCTTCTTGTGCTCTTTATGTTTAAACTTGACTTGGACTGGACAGCCTTTCAAATTGAGGACACCATCAGATAGAGATTTGTCCTCTGACAGCCCTTCAAATAGAGGACTGTCCTCTGTGAAGTAGGACACTTCACACTCTGTGAAGTGGCCATCCTGCCACCAGGAACTACTGAGGTTATATAGCAGCTCCTCTCCAGATGTATGTTTCTGGCTTGCGTGTTCTAGATTTGCGGTTTTGTCTTTCACGGTGGTTCCCATGACGGCCTCCTCATCACTACCTGCAAGGCCTTTCACACAAGCTCTCTCAAGGCTCCTCTTGTACAGACTCTTCTAGTTCTGTCAGGATTTGAGAATCCAGATATTTCCTGCTCATTTTCTCTGAACAGTTTCACTTGAGAATTACAGCACAAGCTAAAGCAGGGCTCTCCAACCTTGGGTCCCCAGATGTTGCTGGCCTACAGCTCCCAGCATACCCAGCCAGCATGGCTAATGGCAAGGGATTCTGGGATCTGTAGTCCAGCAACATCTGGGGACTCAAGGTTGGAGAGCCCTGAGCTAAAGTCTCCTCCCACAGATTCCCTGCTCTCCTCACAACCAGACCAGATGACTGCTGACAGTAGACAGATACTGACTCAAGCTGATAGTTAACTACTTGGTGGAAAGAGGAATGACATTTTTGGAAGAACATTTTATATACATTTTATACTCATTGTATGTCCACATATAAGATTTTAAATCAACACATCAGTGTGAATGATTCCAGTTGGGACAACTGCATGTCATAATTTTTGCTGCTCAAGTAAGAGGAGACTCAAGTATGAAACAAGCAAAGAGACTTTACTCATTCATAACAACGCTGCTCATGATTTCTTTCTTTCTGTTAGAAACAATGTTCCCTAGAATTGCCTCCCTCCGTATAACAATTCTTGGACCACTTTGGTTCCTATGAAACTTGCTACAATCAAGATTCTGGACACTCATTCCGGCCAAGTATTGACACCTATTTTTCTGGCAGGACTCCCGTGTCACCAGGATGCCAAGGAAAGCTTCATCTGCTTCATTTCTGCCCTGCACACAGCTGTTAAAGCCCAAAGAGAAATGCTAATGATTGACAGCCAATTCACTATAAAAATGTGTCATGTTATTCAAGGCGCAATCCTATGCATGTTTAGACGGGGAAAAGTCCTACAACTCCCAGCATCTCTTCAGTCAGCCATGCTGGCTGGGAATTGCAGGATTTTGTCTGTCTAAACATGCATAGGATTGCATCCTAAGATTATTTGATTTTAGTACTGCATAGACATTGATATTATTTCTCTTTCCAAAGAGAAAGATCAATTAAAAGCTGATGGAGAACCCAGCTAACCAAATATCAGGAAATGAAGGAATCAAATTTTCAAAAAGAATGAAGTGGCACTGAAGGCACACCTAAGGGAGGAGTTGTCAGGCAGTGCATTGATCACATTGGTAGGTTGTGAATATAGGGAGTATTCTTGGTTCATATGAAATCTAATGCAGGTTAGATCACATGGAGTAGTAGTAATAAGTTGTATAAGCTTCTATCCCTAGGCCAGACATAGGCAATCTGGTGCCTTGCAGATGTTTTGGACTACAACTCTCATCAGCCCCAGCCAGCATAGCCAACAGATTATGGGAGCTGTAGTCTAAAACCTCTAGAGGGCATCAGGTTGCCTACCCCTGCTTTAGGTAGTGCTTGACAGGAAAAGTTAAGTCCTGTGGAAGAAAGGAAGGAAGGAAGGAAGGGTGATCAGTTATTCATGTTGGTGTCTTGCTGATATTGAAAGAACAAAAAGTTCACACAAAACTGAATAACAGAGACCTAGAGACTGGAAAGATGGAGGATAAAAAAAGGCAAAGGTACCTGCGTGATCTTTTCTGATAAGGGCTGACAAATTTTAAACCGCCTCCTGAAAGAGGTATTTAATGGTATTTATTTTAGATCACTACATTAAAAAAAAAAAATCATATCCTTTATCTAGAGATCTCAGGACAGCATCCATGGTTTCCCCTGTGCCCATTGTATCATCGCAATGACACTGCAAGGTTCTGCTGAAGGAGAGTGACAGGTTCAAGGTAACCAATGAACTTCATAGCCAAGTGGGGATTTGAACCTAGGTCTCCCCGGGTTTTGTCCAAGCTTCTCACCACTGCTTCACACTGGTGGATCTACAGTAATTAGCCAGTGATGCTATTTAGCTCCTTCCATGCTCCACCTGCTGATTTCTGTGGAACAAATCTCTGTTAAAAGGCACAGGAGCAGGCTAAGCTGTTTATTTTTTCCTAGCCATTTGGCAATCCATATTTATGAAAGACCCAAAGAACAGTCCTGCCACTTGTTTTTTTTTCTTTTCTTTTCTTTCCTTTTCTTTTCCAGACAGGAGCTCTGTGCTTTGAATAGCTGCAAGTAAGTTCTTTAAAAACAAGTTAATTTTCGTATATCTCCAAGCTGGGAAAAGCTGAGCGTGTGGAATTAATGCCTGCAGTGTAGGAGCCAAATATCCTTTGTCCAGAGAAATATACCAACCCGAAATGAAGAAACGGAGAGCTCCACTGGAGTAGAATCATTGTTGTAACTAGAGCTGAGCCGGAATTTCTCAGAAGACATTTTTAAAGAACATTTCTTATTCTTTTCCTCAGAAAAAGACCACCTTGCAGAATTTTCTCCTAATATTTTCCTATTCTTGTGGCAGCGACACGAACACACACCCACAATGCCCTGGCACAACAGTAGGTCTCAGGCATTGTGAAGGATGAAAAATGGTGACCAGGCTGATGACAGTTTAGCAACAACAAAGAAAGCCTTAGGAAAAAAGAAAGAAGCTGTGCCACTGTGAATAGTGAGTCCTGCTCCCAAGATTATGTTTGAGAATTTATCCTAGCCCTGGAGAAATTCAGAGAAATGGTCACCCCAATTTCTCCGCCCATGAATAGGGTGGAGAATTTCAAGACGCCATTTGCACATGGCTTTAGTTTAAGACTGAGATGCTTCTAGTTAAGCACTCTTAGGTCACAATCTTTATTTCTCTATTCACCGCATTTGTATACCACTCCATATCTAGACAGATTCCAGAGCAGTGAACAATAAAAGATAAAACAGATAAAATAATAAAAAAGCAATGCATTAACAACATAACATTAAAACCATGGCTGGTTGCAAGGAAGGATTCCCGGAACAAAGACATCTTCAGCGGGTGCCGAAAACAACACAGTGTTGGAGCCTGCCTGACCTACAGAGGCAGGGAGTCCCATAGAAGTGGAGCTGCCACACTGAAGGCTCTCCTCCTGGTGGACTCCAATCAGGCCATCCATGTGGAACCACCAAGAGAATGTCCTCCGATGACATCAGTGACTGGGCAGGTTGATACGGGAGAAGGCGCTTATGCGCAATCTTATGCATGTTTAGACAGAAAAACTTCCTACAACACCCAGAATTCCTGAGCCAGCCATGCTGAGAAGTGCTACAGAATTTATTCACAATAATAATATACTGAGTGAAATAAATATGGTTGAGAGAGCTCAGAGTCTGTACTGTGTGTTTCATGGGAGAGAAATGAGCCATCTTGAAAAGGGATTAAATCCTAGGACTCCTAACAAATATCTTCATAAACTATTCTCCATATGCACAATATCTAACCTTCTCTAGGCCCTACAGATTTTTCTTTAGCTCCTACTGTGGCTTTAGGGTGCCCTAGACTTCCAGATATCCTCTTGCCAAAAATACCCTCTGCCAACAGACATATTGTGGAAGCAGCTGTATGTATTTGTGTCATTGGCAATCATTAAACTAGCTGGTATAAGCAAACCTATCCAAATCTAAATATGTACTCTGGGTGGCAGTTATGTTTAAACAACATGGACCTTGGAAAAATTAATAAGGGCAACAATAATTATTAGTGCTGTGCTGAAAATTTATCCCAGGTTTCCATTTGATAGAAAAGAAATTGCTTTCGAAAAGAAATATAAAGGAAAAGTAAATTTTGGGGAAAGTCTCATGGGTTGGGTTTGGGGTCCTTGTGCTTACCTTACTTATGAGGTGGCTGAGGAGAGTGTGAGAGTGCCCTGCCTTTGATTGTGCAATCATCTCTCTGGCAGCCTGTAGCCTCCTTGGCTTCCTTCACTTCCTGCCTACAGGAAGCCAGCATGAGTTAATTCCTCCTGTAGGGCTTTTTCAGATCAGGAAGTGCAGGCAGCCTGGGAGGCTGCATAGATAGCAAGAAAACACACACACACCACCCTTGGCCACCTCAGTACCTGTAAGAAACTGTTGGGAGAATTTGATGGAATTATTCCCCCAATTTCTCTTCCCACAAATAGGAGGGAGAATACACCTAAAAGGAAGTGATTTTCGTGTAATAAATTTCATCAAGTATGTGAATGGCAGAAAAGTTTCCTGGAACTTCACCAGGCATGTGTCACATAACCTGTCACACAATAATAAGACACACATCCCAGATGCTGGCTGGCACTGTTCCAAGATGTCTTCTAATATAACATTTGTTTTTAATATATGAGGCATGCAAATGACTTTCTCTTTCATTGCTGCTGGCAGGGGTTCTGAGCTGCAGCAGCAACCATATCTTTTAGTTTCAGAAGGATGGTTCCAATGCTCTAAAACTCTCCAGATGAAGGATCTCCATGGATATAGCTATGTAGAAGAAACAATGTCTGAACTGGCATGACCATGTTCACCGGTGCCTCTTCTTGCCTGGTTGGTAATGATTTCTGCAAAACTGCGAACCACCACAGGAAAGTAGCACCTTTTCCAGCAACTTTTTCAGATGTTACTTTCACCATAGGATGGTGCTCTCTGTGAAGGGTTTTAGGACATCTGCATCAGGTACTCAAGAACTTGCTAAAAATTGTCCCTCGTAGGGATGTATGCGAATGTCATTTCAGTTTGCTAAGCATCAGAACTTAACTTACCCCATTTCCACCCCCAAACTTCAGTGCATTTTTCAGGCAAAGCTCGCATATTACAGAGCTTGTGATTATGTTTGCAAAATGTGTTCACCAAACTGCCCAGCCTTGTGGCTCAGTGTCAGACTACACATTATGTTAAACACACTTTTGAAAAAGCAGGCTTAATACTGGCCACTTTTATTTTCCAAAGAGCAGCTGCGCAGGGCCCAATTCTGGACCAGAAGCGCAACATGTTGTGAGGAGGGGATTAACTGTTTCCTCTATTTCCCCATTGGAAACTGCCTCTCCTCCTTTCTTGCTATTGGCCCCCCAAAAGTGCTGTTTACTGAAAATAGCATCTTTGGGAGCTTATATCAGCTGAAGGGGGCAACTTCTGGTAGGAAATGGCACAGGAGGAAAGAGTTAGTCCTCTCTCCTCCCATTCACCACAATCCTGGTCAAGCTCGGGGGACCATATGAAAAAAATTAAGTGGCCAGTGTTAAACATATTTTTTTTAAAACAAAAAAAAGCAAAAACCAACCCAATAATAATCATGCTTAATATAATGTATAGCTTGGCCCTGAATTAGCTTTATTCTGATCTTATCCAAATTGGCACGTGAGGCCTTTTTCAAAATGTGCTTTTCCCAGTCATAGCTGATTTTAATTGAAATGGCTCCATGGCTGCTTATAGCATCAAGCAAACTCTGCTTTCTGGGGTGGCCACGTGTCCTCTTTTAAAGAGGACTGTCTACTATTTGAGGAGCTGTCCGAGGACAGTCCTCTGTTTGAAGAGCTATGTCCAGTTCAAGTCTGGGTTAAAGATAAAGGACCTTCAGAAGGAGAGCTGGGCCTTAAATTTGCACATCAACAGCACTTGGGCAGCAGATGGAGCAAGGCACGCAGGTCACCTGGTCACCGTCTTCCACACTATGGTGAGATACACTATATTTCTATTTAAATAATAATCATCATCATTTCTAAATTTGCATCTATACACATAAATTAGTATATGCAAAGTTTATGCAATGTACTCTCCTCTTTTGTCCTCTTTTTTGATTATGTTTCCTCTTTTTTGGCGATTCATAAGTGGTCACCCTACTTTCTAACTAATTTTTAACTTTTAACTGTGTTTTCTCAGTCTGTGGCCTCAGGCCAGAGGAAGTGGATGTTGCTCTGAACTAGTTCCTGGTTCTTCCCAGGAAGCACCGCGCACACCCAGGTTGCATTCAACAACCTTTTATTTTTTATGTTGTTAAAAGATATGTCCACTTTGCTCGGTGAAAAGGAAGAACTGTTTTGCCTTTTGTAGAACAACATGCAAACAACAAGACTTTCTCAAAATGTCTGACTCAGTTGAAAAGCACATAAGGTGAAACTGTAACATTTAGCCATCCTTTATTACAGCCTTTTGTCTGGCTATCCAAGTCTTCAGGCAAATGTGCAGTTTGTTTTATGGATTCTGTCATCTCCGTTTGATCTCATGGTGCTGTTGTCTGTCATAGATGGCTTGCAAGCAGACTGCCTGGGGAATGTACACTCATGTCACATAGGTTTAAATAACCTAAGTGGTCCTCCTGCTCTAATATATGTTGCCAAGAGGCAGTAATAAGTGACCAACAAATCTATCTCTTTCTTTGCTTGGCTGTCAGAGATTCTTTGTTTTCAGATATGAGATAAAATGCCTGTTTGCTACGTATACCCTGTCTAGTCTAGGCTTCTTACAAGATGCCTTGATAAAAAATAATCCATGCCATGGCAGAAGGAAAGAGTTCTTAGGATGTTATAAACATTCTCTCAATGCTCCCCTACTTTTTTTTTCTCTTTGGGCTTACTATGATGAAGTTATTATTGTTTGTTATTTGCAGGTCTAGATCCCTTGCAAAATTCACAGGTTGAGCAGGATGAGCTAGGCAGGGAAAGAAGGAGCATGTTGGGCAATTTTTATTCCTTTGTCTCACTTTCTCCGGACCAAAACTTTCATTACTTCTGTATCTAGCAACTAAGTTGCTTTTTCCTTTTTACTCTAGAGTAGGTGCAGCCCCTCCGCCCAACTTTGATCTTAAAAGCCCCCCTAGCTGCCAAGCTAGGGTCCTGATCCAGATTGCCTCTCCCTGTCCCACTCTACTGATTAATTCTTTGCATAGGACGGAAAGTAAAGGGGCAAAGGGATAAAGATTCTTTTGCAACACACACCAGATATCTTCAGACTCAAACACAATGTAGTTAGTATAACTTACAGAAACACAGAGCAACCTTCTGTTACTTGTAAGAGGAGCACAAACAACTTAAATGAACAAGTGCCCTTGGTAACTGGGAGAGGCATAAATGCCCATAAGCAGGCCGAAACTGCTCCTAGAGACTTCTGCCCTAAAGTAAAAGCATTCCTCTCACATCACCTATTATTATTATTATTATTATTATTATTATTATTATTATTTTGTATCCTGCCTTTCTCCCGACACTGGGACCCAAGGCGGCTTCCTCCCCTCCCCCCCTCAATTCCCAAATCCCTCCCAGCAATGATCAATTTGAGCCCACCCTTCATCCTTGAAGAAAACTTTTGAAAGGGAAGGTATTTGGGCTCAAAGAAGCTCACCAAAGGGTGCATGGTTTCTGAGCCCAATCATGCCCTCCCCAACACACAGAGAGAGATAAATACACGGGTGATCACTAGGGGTATATACGAACTTAGTTAAAGCTGTTCCGTCTGTGTTTTGTGGATTTTCAGGCACCTTTCATTCCGTCATCCGCTCATTGACAGAATCAGATTTTGCGCACATTCACCCGTATGCATTTGCACAAATTTTCACTGGTGCAAATTCACACTTCCGAAATTCACAAATCCCCCAAAGTACACAAATCCTGCTCAAATGCGCATTTTCATGCTTTAGTCAAGGGGGGGGATGTGTGTTTTTGGTCACTGGTTTTTTTTTTCCATTTTTCGTATTTTTCTACCACTAAATTTGTGTAAGATTACGGAAAGTTTGAAAAAAAATATGGTCCACAGGCCTGTGGAACCCGTGTGGCTCAGGAAAAGCCGGCCTGCTGCAGAATCGCGGATCAGATTCACAGAAATCCAAACTCATTTGAGTCCGTTGTGGATTTCTCCAGCATCCCTAGGGATTGCTTCAGAGCCTCCTTTCACCCCCAAGGGCTACCATTCAATTTCAGGAAGGGATTTGAGCAGTGCTCCCTTGGATGTGATGTCTCGGAACCTGCCTTTCCCTTCCCTCCGTGGTCACTGTAGAGAAGGACAGGCTAAACCTCTGTCCACCAGTGGAGCAGCCAAGTAACCATTAGGTAGACACAATGGCTGGGTTCAGACAACATGATAACCCACACTCAGGGGTTGAGTATGGGTTGCCGTTGAACCATGGGTTGTTGTTTAAACATGGGTTATTGTGTTGTGCGAACCCAGTCATGCTAACAAGCCATGGTTTGTTAACCACAAACAAACACAGTTGACAACCCAACAACAAACCATGGATTCTCTTCATGGGCTGTTCGTTGTTAATGTCTCTGGTACTGAGTCAGACCCTTGATCCATCTAGCCCAGTATTTTCGACACTGACTGGCAGCAGCTCTCCAGGGTTTCAGGCACGATTTTTTCCAAGCCCTGCCTGGAGATGCTGAGGATTGAACCTGGACCTTCAGCATGCAAAGTATGTGCTCTACCAATTGAGCCACTGCCCTCCATATTACATAGAGAAGGGTCCTTCCAGCTCAACTGGAGGAGTAAGTGATTGTGAAGATGGCCTGAGGGGTGTGTGGACTTTCCATTATTTCCAGATCAGGCCTGGAACCTGCTAGAAATGCCTGCATCTCCCACTGGGACCCACAGTTCTTATTTGGATTCCAGTGGGAGTATAATTCCATACCATCTCTATGTATAAATATATGTTATTTTGCCACATTTCATTAATGTTCACTTATTCCAGGAGTTATTATAACTGGTGCGTACAATATGCTTGCCATAGGAGATGCAGGCTGTAAATGGCATCCCACCTGCCTGCTGTAACACTTGGAAGTTCTTACTGCATAGATCACCCTCATCACATGGTCATCGCTCCATCACCTGCAACCACCATGAGCATGGAATAGGGGCATGACTTTTCACAATATACTTATGACCACAGGTATTCCATTAGCAGTGGCTTCCCCATGGAGTGATTCATCTATGCTTTAATAGAGACATTCACTCACTGAAGGTCAGCGAGTTTCCTCCAAAGTGGGTTCTACTCTTAAAGGCAGCCTTAAAATCAGTTTTAAAGAAAAATAAAGAAACTGTTTTGTCTCCACATCCTCTATCTCCCCAGCCCTATTGACAAAACAAGCTGACACTTGTATATATGACGACATATCCAGACATATTTTGGTAAAGTTTGATGAGAGGGTAGAGTGGCCACTTATGCACTGGCAAAAAAGAGGAAATGCATCACTCAGAAAAGAGGACAACAGATTGGCATCAAGTTTACATAAGCAAATTTATACGTACAGATGCCCATTTAGACCTAATTACTACTATAATTTAAATGGAAATAGAATACATCTCATCATAGTGGGGAAGACCTGTGTGCCCGCTCAGTCTGCTGTCCAGATGATAAGAATTAATGGGAACATCCATGGGCCCCGCTGTCCCTTCCCATGGTTATTTATCTGGGACTGGAGGGACCTTCGGATACAACTGCTTTCCTCAACCTGGTGCCCTCCAGATGTTTTGGACTTCGAATTCTCATCAGCTGGGAGTTGTAGTCCTAAACATCTGGAGGGTACTGGGTTGGTGAAGGCTGAATTAGAGGGTGTCTTCAAACAGAGGACTGTCCTTTGTAAAGTAGGACCAATGACCACCCTATCAGAGAGGGCAAACAATAAACCAGTGTTCTCCAACCTTGGATCCCCAGATGTTTTTGGCCTACAACTCCCAGCATGCCCCAGCCAGCATACGCTGGCTGGGGCATGCTGAGAGTTGTAGGCCAAAAACATCTGGGGACCCAAGGTTGGAGAACACTGCGATAAACATTGTGTCTTCTCCCATCCATGCCTCATCTCTCATTCAGTGCTTCCCTGGCTGTTTAGTTGCCACCTATGTTATTGCTGAGGGGCATGATAGATACGGCATCATTTCAGTTGATCTGAACTGAGATCTGATCTTTTCCTGGAAGTCATATTTTAGTCTCATTGGCATAACTTGAATGTGGATGATTGCAGTGATTTTCCAGATATGTTTTATACAGATGATTGGTGTGATTATAAGGATTATTGCAGTGTAGCTTAATGTTTGCACAATCTCTGCTAACTCTTAAGGGCACCATGCTTTTCTTTTTCTTTTTCTTTATAAGAGGAAACTATCTAACAGAACTGAAACATACCTTAGATGTATTTGTTTCAGGCTATAGATGTACTTTTCTTTTTCTTTTTCCTTTTTTGGATGCAATTAAGGTTTCTTGGCCTATGTATGAGTAAAATTTCAGATCTCTAGGATATATGAAGCATCTTAACAATTTTAATACCTAAGTGAACAAAGTGACACCCAAGTACTTTTATACATACAGATACAATAGCCATTTTGCTTGAGCCATTTCCTGTACTACGAGCCCTTTGATTAATTTCTTCCTATACTGCAAGTATTTTTTTTATGAAGTTCTATTTACAAACTGTCCTGTTGAGGGGTGAGGAGGGGTGGAATGGCCAAATCTGTGATTTGCTACCACCGGTGGTACGGCTGAAGCAGGACCTTGGGGCCAAGGTCCAGGGCCCAACTGGCCGGGAGGGCCCATATGACCACCCAGAGAGAGGCAGGTGAGGGAGCCAGCAGCAAACAGGCCCAGGGTCAGAACACAGGGCTGGTATGTGTATGCCAGATCTCACCAGGGCTAAAGTTGCTCATCATAACATTCTTCTTTTCTTTATATATATATATATATATATATATATATTCAGAATGTACGTGGTCACAGATTGATTAAGTTCTGTTCATCAACTGCCCTGTTTGCAGTGGTGGAGGGGTCAGGGGTGGGAATGGCTGCATCTGTGATTTGCCAGGACTATGCTGACAGACCGAGGTTTCTAAGAAGCCCTCTTCAGGTGTGCAAAACAGGAGGATTATCAATATGGGAGGAGCGTGAGCACACTAGCCCCGCCCCCTCCACCATCACTCTCATCGCACTGTACTAGTGGAGGGTGACTATGTGAAGAGGAGAGCCTCCGCTATCCATGTGGACTCTCCACACAATCCAGAACGCTGATTCTCCAGTATTCCCGATTGGGTGGAGAGCCCCCATGGATAGAAGATGCTCTCCTCTTCACAAAGCCACCCTCCAGGTATAGAAGGCAAAAAAAGCAATGATGGAGGGGGCGGGGCTAGCAACCCCTCCTTGTGTGTTGATTGCCCTCCTGTTTTGAACATCTGAAGAGGGCTTGACACTGCACGGTATACCGCATTGTTTTAATATGTCCTCACCATTCCACAACCACAGAAAAAAGATGGCACAAACTGGAGTCAAAGAAATATAATCCTCTTCTTCCCTGACTCCAGGCGGGGGGGGGGGCTTTCATAGACTAGTTATGAAGAAAAATTGGCACCAGGGGAGATTTTTTACCTATCCCTAACTGGTATGTGTGTGTATGTGCGTGTGTGATGGCTGGAGAGGGAAAGATGAAACCTCCTGTCCCTGCACATTGTTTATTTATGCCATGTATTTAGAATATTTTTGGATCACCGCTCCACTTACTGAGTGATCAAGGCAATGTACAAATAAAAACAATTAGAAGAATTAAATAAACAAACTACATAAATAAATAAATAAAACCAAGGTTGAAGGATAAGAGAGCAGAGAGCAGCATTAACTATTAAAAGCTCAGTGGAACCAAGTTGTCTTCACCAGCTATTTAGAGGAGCCTAAAGAGGATGCTATCCTAACCTCTCAGGGGAAGGAGCGCCACAACTGGGGTGCTGCTACATAAAAGGCCCTGTCTCGAGTACTCACCAACCTCACCCCTGTAGGAGGTGGAATATGCGACAGGTGCTCATATGATAATTGCAAATTTTGTATTGGGATATATATCCCAATACAAACTGACCCCTGTTTGAGTAAAGGAAGACACACACACACACACACACACACACACACACATGCAGCAGCACACTGCCTATTTAACATAACATGCAGTTTGGCTCTGATGTTGTTTGAACCCTCTCCCTTTCCCCTGGAAGAACTGTGTTAGTCTCATTGAAACTTGATTACCTCCCCTCAAACCTCCTGAGATATCTCTACTAGGAAGGAGCCCCAAATTCACCTCAAAATTTAACTTAGGTGGAATTTAGTGGCATGTAGACAAAGCAGTCTACATCCAAAAATACTTAAGCAGTATTCTTCTTTTATTTACTTCATTGTCCCAGGACTGAGACTCTGCACAATTAAAACATGTTTTCTGGGAGTGAGATTAAGCCTTGAGAACAGGAGGGAGAGAACTGTTGGTTTCCACATTCCACATCCTCTCTGAAGCTGGCTGAAGGAATTATAGGATTCATAATTATTCAAGGCACCATGGTATCTATTCTGTAAAACTAAATTGGCTGTATCCACACAAGAGGATTCTACTTAAGGTTGAGATTTGCTTTGTATCAAGGGAAATGCTCTTCTCTATCTGCAAAGTTATTTCATTGTGAACTGTGGGTTTTGCCCTACCCTTGAAGGTCATTACAGCAAATATATTATTTGCCTCTCTAGATAAGGGGAAAAAATGTCCAAACAGCACCTCTCCTTTTCATATACTCATGAAATCTATGCCTGTAGAACACACTCAAGCAGGGATAGGTATGCTTCTGGATCTGTGCCCTGGGCACCACTACAAAATGGCAGCCATGGGAGGCATAGGCAAAGGACAAGTAACCAAAAGGCTGAGTACAGGGCAGAGGTGGGGTCTAAACCCGACACACTAAAGAACTCCTTTGAATTCACATTTTTCAGCTACCAACAGAAACTTATTTCACAGCAGTCCTTGTTGCTGGTAAGAAAATGTGTTAATTTTTTAAAAAGTGGGAGGGGTAGGGCATGTTGGCAGGCACCAGTCATAGTGTCTGTGGGCACATTGGTGTCTGTGGGCACCACATTGCCTATCCACATTGCACTCATGGAGAAGAAGGCTATCAATGGCTACTAGTCCTGATGGCTATATGCTACCTCCAGTATTAGAGGCAGGATGACTATGTACACCAGTTGCTGGGGAAGATGGGCAGGGGGTGCTGGCTGTTGCACTCATGTCCTGCTTGTGGGTGTCCTGTGGGCAGCTGGTCGGCCACCATGTCATGTGAACAGAATGCTGGACTAGGTGGACCCTTGGTCTGACGCAGCATGGTTCTTATGTTCTTAAGGTTCTTCATGCTAATGTGTGTGTGTGTGTGAGAGAGAGATATCATAGTCCCCATGTGCAAAAAGAAGGGAAGATGGAAGCATAGATCTAGACTCAGCCCTGGAACCATCTCTGGACCCCCATGGCTGTCCAACCCCAGCCACGGTGACCCAGCAACACATCATACAAGCTATGTATCGGCTTAAGAGAAAGCAATTGCACCTGTAATTGTATTTAGGACATGAAATTTCATGTTGATGCTGCTTTAGAATAAAGAGACTGATATTTTATATTTACAACTTTGTTCTGTCTTGTTAATGCAGGGGTGAAGAACCTCATGCAAAGGGGTCAAATTTTGTGCAGTTTTTTCCCCATTCTAAAAGGTTGAAATGCCTCTCCTAAGGCTTAGTTATTGGCAGTAAGAACTTTAAGCTAAAATAGGCTGGTATTTTGGGGGGCCACCCCTTTTGCCTTTATCCAAACCCAGCACTGGACTGTGCTTCCCAAGCTTATCCAAAAGGGAATCCAGCCCTCGAATCGAAAGAGGTTCAGGGCCCCTATGTTAATAGTGTGTGTGTGTGTGTGTGTGTGTGTGTGTTTTAACTTTGATTAGTTCTTGTTCTCTGGGCTGTTACAAGATACCATTCTCATTTCTTTCTCTGTAGCTCATCTATTAAGAGTAACAGGAGTTCCACACAGGCAAGAATCTTGAATGCATAATTTTGGGGCTGTGAGAGCAGGATTTTTTCTTTCTTTCATGTTTCAGTACTCCTTCAATATCTGCATAGGTATCTCAGGGTGGGCAATTTGTTCACTTCATTTGGCAGGGAGATTCCCAGAATCACATGCAAGAGAAATTTGAAGTCTCTGTTATTTATGGAAACCTGAAGGACTGTAAGTTAATAAAAAAGACACTTCAGTCTCTCATAGCTGTCCTTGTGTGTCGTTTTTTTAAAAAGATTAGCTCAGTGTTTGGGGATCTTTGGGGAAAATAGTAGCAAATAAAAATGAGATAACAATATATGATTACTGCCTGCCACAGCAGCTGGAAGGGAAAACAAACCACTATATGGTTTTTTTGTTTCTAAAAAGGCCAGAATTTTATTATCATGATTTACAACACAGCAGACAGTGTGGGAAACCATCACACCCAGCATATCAATGCATTATCCAGCAAAGTGAGCATAACTGGATATCCTACAGCTAGTAGGCCACCTGGCCCTATATGCAGCTGTGTTTATTACCCTGCTGCTACCCAATTTAATACTCTGCTGGGGTGACGTGCTGATCAATATTTTGATAGGGTGAAAATTACAACATGACTCAATATACTAGAAGTCCCTTAAAAGCCGAATTGGGGTTGGTGAGTTGCATAGTGTGAGGTTAAACCCTGCACTATACAGGTATATTTTAGGAGGAAGACAGACAGACAGATAGACAGACAGAAGCATCTTCCCCTTCTCCACTTTCCAAAACCAACCCTCTCTTATATAGTAATTCAGTGCTACTGCTGCTGTTGTTGTTGTTTTTAAAAAGGTCAGTTTAAGACCAGAGTTAAGGTTATATCACATTGGTTCAAGCTCCATAAAGCCAGGAAATTGGAAGTTAAGGCTCATGCCTTAACAGGTGTATCCCGTTATTAGTAATAATATTGTGCAATGTCACAAATTGTGCTTGTTTACAACTTACCCTCCATGCACCCACACTTTTCCTAGGTCTTTCATGCCCAAATCCAGGTGGTTAGGATGGAGTGCCTGGGAACCAGCAAAGATGCCCCATCTTGTCTTGGTCCTGTATTGCCTAATGAAGCACCTGAACTTTACAGTTTTGCTAGAGGAATCATCGTCCTGTGAGTTGACCCATGTTTCTTTGTTGCTTACAGTGAAAGCTCCCCCTTCCCACTCTAGAGACCCAATCTGTGTAGCAACATGTAGTTTGACTCTGAGAGGTCATATTCCATGACTAAAAGACATAGGCATTACACATCAAATCCACTAGTTTCCCTCTGCAACATAGAATCCCTCTACAACCATTGGAGTATTGACAGTATTCTAGCTTCAGAACTAAACTGAGCATGCATGCACAACACAACTTGGCCAGCAGTCAGTCAGGGATGGGGACTCGGACTCGAGGACTCGTGAGTCGGACTGAGTCCCCCCTCTGACTCGAGTCAGACTCGAGTCCCAATATTTTTAATGGGACTCGAGACTCGATTCGGGACTCGAGACCAAGGACTCATCAACATCCCTGGGCTGTGCCAGAAGGAGTGGAGAGAAGTGCCATTGCTGGCGAAGATTTTATTTTTTAAAATCATTTTCCTAAAATGCAACCTTTCATTCATTTTTGGGTTTGGCTGCCTCTGCCTGCCTGCTTTGGGGTTCCCCGCCTCCTCTGCCTGCCTGGTTATTTTGGGTTTGTCTGCCTGGTCTGTTCTTGCCAAAATCAGTTGCAGAGTTTTGAGGTAAAAAGGCACACTTGTGCCTAGAATTTATTTAAGCCACACATCTGAAGTAGCCTTATTTTGTTGGGGAAAAACCCCATTGATTTTAATAGGGACTCGTGGAGTCAGCTTTGGGAGTGACTCGGGACTTGGGACTCGTGAGTCACCATTTTGGACCAAGGACTCAGACTCGGACTCGAGACTCGGGTCCAAAGACTCGTGACTCGACTCGTGACTCGAGATCAAGGACTCTTCAACATCCCTGCAGTCAGTTGCTACCATAATCTTTAATGAGGCAGGAAAACCTTAATAACCTTTGAGTCATTGCTCAGAACCCCACAAAACCAACTGAGGATTTAGGGTGGTCACTCAGGCATCGCCAAAAATGAGGACATGCCTCACCCAAAACAGAGGACAAAAGAGGATACAGGAATTGGGGAGCTTTCTTGTTCTAGATGGGGTTGCACTCCCTCAGAAAGAACAGGTACATAGTCTGAAGGTGACTCTAGATTTATCATTGTCACTACTCACTTGAGGCCTAAATGATTTCTGCGGCAAGGAGCACCTATTGCCAGCTTCTGTTGTTATGTCAGCTATCCCCTTTCCTGGACAGGGATAGCCAGGCCACTGTAGTGCATGCATTGGTAACCTCACATTTAGATTACTGTAATGTGCTTTATGTGGGGCTACCATTGTGCTTGGTCCAGAAGCTGCAGCAGGTGAAGAATGTGGCAGCCAGGATGCTGAATGGGGTGTCTTGTTGTAAACATACTACACTAGTGTGGACACAACTGCACTAGCTACCTATTGGCTACTAAGCCAAGTTCAAGTTCTTGCTGTTGGCATAAAAAACCCTGAACAGCTTGGGACCAGGTTTTCCTGGCAGATCACCTTTGACCTGTGCAAACATGAAGATCATCAGAGGAGATCTTGCTGGTCGTATTGTGACCTGCAGATTGCCATCTTGTGGAAACCCAGAAGTTGCTGCAAGAAGGCCTTCACCCACCTTATGGAATGCCCTCCCCCCCTAGTATTTGGGAGGCAACAACTGTGATTTGCTTTAGGCACCAGTTAGACTCATCTCTTTACCCAGGCCTTCCCAGATTGCTTGTGCTGCCTAGTTTGCTTGCAAATTATGGCACTGTGAGCAGGGATGTATGAGAATGTTGTTTTTGCTTGCAAAACCTGCAGACATGCCCTGTTCAAAGCCCCGAAGATGAGTGTGAGTACGTCTCCACCGAACACATTCACAAATTGTTGAACACATGCTTGCGTTTGTCTTGTTCCTGATTCCCAGTTAAATCTGTGGAAATTTCCTCAGTAGACTTAATCAGCCCTGCTTCAGTCTTAGGAAATTTGTGCAAATGGGATATTTGCGCAAACTTGGAGAGATCTGGGCAAACCACCCATCTGGCTGCTACTTGATTTGCGTAAATCTCCCATTTGCACAAAAGCAAGCAGCAATTGCAAACACAAATTTAGACATGTGACAAACATCAAGACAATGTTTGGAGAATCCTAGTGATCTCAAACATCACATGTTCACTCATCCCTAGACCTGGTTTTTATACATATTATATTTCATGTATTTTAATGTATTTTTTTTTGTAAACTGCTTAGAGATATTTTTTAAAATATGCTAAGAGATATATAAATCTATTAAATAAATAATAAAAGAGAACACAGATTTGTATAACATCTGTATATGGTCATTTATATGTATAGATACACATTTAGAAATAATTACTATAATTTGGATAGAAATACAATACCATAGTGGGGAAGACTGAGACCAGGTGACCCGTGTGCCTGTTCAAGCAGCAGCCAGTTATCCAAGGGCTAAATGTTGATGGGCAACTTCAAGTTTCCTGCACTCCTCTTTCCTTCTTATGGTTCTTTTGTCTTTAAGCAGGCTTTGGACTGGACATCCCTTCAAATAGAGGACTGTAAAGTAGGACACACAGCCACCCTAGAAGGATTGCATTCTTGAACAATCCTGAATAAAATACTTCAGTAGTTTCTACCAACATTTGGAAACAATGTATGACATGCCTGTTTAAAAATTGAAGTAAAAGTAGGAAATGTGTCAATTTTAAGCCATTTTTAACTTGCTGTACCTGTGGCAATTTCTATTGGATGGGTTTGAAATCTATTAAGAGTAAGTCCCACTGAGTTCAATTTGAATTCTAAGTAGGGAAGAATAAGTTTGTGCTGCAAGACAACTGAGCTGAAAGGAAATCAGATCAGAGGAATTTATTTTACAGTGACGTGAAACTAGGCATGGTTCATATAAAATATGCGGGGTGAGGGACGTAAGTTCTCCCATCCTAGAAAAGAAATGGAAGCAAATTTATGCGACAACAAAGCAATTCTCACTCTGTGCTTATTTGACAGAGGCACAGTATAGTAATTTATGGATTGTATATGTCACCTCAAAGATTGAATCAAATTTTTCAGGTCAATGCTTTCAGATATGGGAAGTGCAAAGCTCACCCCTGCCGACTTTCACCACATTTGGTGGTTGTGCTCATGGATTCATGTTTACTGGAATCAAGTAGTCGAAATTACCTTCTAGATAACAGTCGTAAGATTGAATTTTGATGTTTTGCCTTTAGTCCTTTGCTATCTGGAGGATGCTCATCGCAGAAGGCATAAATTGTTATTTAATGACTGCTTGGTAGCAGCAAAAATGCTTATTACTTAATATTGGAAACCAATGTCCCTACCTAAAATGTTGGAGTTAGTAATTGAAATTTCTGGAGGTGGGCATATGAACAAATCTGATACAATACAAAAATGGGCAATGAATCTGATAATCTTTCTCCAGGCGTGGTATGCCTTTATTTTTATTAAAATGGACAAGAAGACAGGGAATATATTTCAATAAACTTGTTGATGTTTTTATTTTCCATTTATTGATGCATTTGCTGCGTCCTGACTTTTATGTATGCTGTTTGTTTATACGGTGAGCAGTGGGGACCAGTTGCTGGCCATCTGGAAGCACTGTTCAAGCATCTTGAACATGATTTTTATTTGTTATTTACAAATGATTGTTCTTTGAGTTGTTCATTTGTCTCTTGCCAGCTTACATATTTTAATATTTACCCTGAAAAGCTGACTCAGGTATTCTAAACCAGGATATAACCTGGTGCCAGAAACCTGGAAAAAAATGTGCATTATATTCCTCTACAATATATTGCTTTGAATAAAGCTGACCAAGCTTTATCTGAATGACCAGGAGCCGCTGTCAATATGTTTGTCCGTATTTCTCTCATATGGAAGAAACAGTAGTCATATTCATGCAACCAAACAAGGTGGAGTAAATGCATGGAGTGAAAGATACAGGCCTGTGGCTCATGCTGGCTCAGCTTGTCTGAGCGTGGAAAGCTAAGCAGGGTCAGGCCTGCTTATTACTTGGATGGGAGACCCCTCCTCTAGTTTCCTGCATTGAGCAGGGGGTTGGACTCGATAGCCTTGTAGGCCCCTTCCAACTCTATGATCTATGAATCTATGAATCTAAGCAAGAACTTGGATCATGGCAGAAGATCCCACCCCTGACCTTCACACATTTATTGGCTCTACTGCGAAGAGCCTATGAAAGGAAGTATGCCACAAAATATCAGTTGCTGGGGAGCTGCAGTGAGGGAGGACTCTTATGCCCAGCATGTAGGTTTCTTAGCCACCACAGGATGCTAGACTAATTGGACCTTTAGTTTGACCCAGCAGGGCTCATGTTCCTACATGTGTTTGCGGGTGTAAAGGGGGAAACAAAGAGCCAAGACACAAATGTGAGGGTAAAATTGGGCCACAGGCCCATAACACAAAAGCCCCTGTGGGCAAATTAAGCCATGGCGAGCTGTTGTGTCATGCAGACCATGTCAGTGCCTATATCTGTAATGTTCTTCCACAAATTATCTATTCCCTGGGTAGAGTCACATATCCTTGCTCTCTTCAACATGGACAAACATTTCCAATGTATGGATGTCTTATCATGAAGAAGACCACGGTGAACAATTTTGCAAATGGGAGGAGGAAAATACCCAAACACTAATAAGTGGGATTAAGCAGATCACAACTTTGATTTGTGTGGGAACAGTTCCTGCCTCGTGCCCACCGTCTGGCAAGACCTCAGCCCAAATCCTGCCCCTTCTGAGACTTTCGGCAATCTAAGGCCATGTTTCTTGGGAGGCAAATTTGTGACCTCTTCTCCACCCCCAGAAACCTCCTTCCCCACAAGGTTTGCAATGGCAGGTGCCAGGGGAGAAGGAAGGCTTTCAAGCAATCGGTGTATGACAAAATAATCACAATTATCATGTAGCAAAAATAAAAGGGCTGTTTCCGGCAATGGTAGCAGAAAGGCAGCTGGGAATTGCAATTGCTAGATCTGTTCTTTTAGGTGATGCACTACTAGGATGTGAAACAGCCATTTGAAAATGGCCAAAGTCTTCCCATTATGAAAACTATGTATCTCCCTTTCTAGATAAGAGTCCTGGATATATGCAAGAACTACTGTTGTGTCTGGAATATCGAAGGCAATAAATGGAAAGGTTTTTCACCTTGCTACCTCGGGTACATCTGGGATCCAGAGACTGCACAGCCCAGCAGCTATGCAACAGCTGTCACACTACATTGTTCCTGGACAGGAACCAGGTATCAGCCCTAATCAGTTGTTAAAGCACTGATGGCTGTGCACAGCCTCTCTGTGTTGCATTTGGTTTGATGTATTGATTTGAGTATTTCTTATTTTACCCTGTTTCAGATTCCTAACCTTCCCTGTTCAAGAGAACTAAGTCTCGGAACATGGGAAACTGTGTAGTTTATAGCCTCTGTCATGGACATAAACATCTAGTATTGACAGCTTTAGATTTACTTAAGATTAATGGAAATTAACCTTCCAATAATAGTGTGGAGAAAGAAACACTTAATGTGACTGGAGAAAGATGAGGTGTGAGGACCGTATAATGGCACCTTTCAACAATCCAGCCTAATAAAACACAGTTCTTATGTCCAAGTGTGATATTGTATCACTGTTTAATAGACATCATAGAATGGGGACTGGCAACCGGAAACCGGGCTGTAGAAGGCTGCATGCTTGCACTAGGGGAGATGGGAAGGAAGGCACTGACTGTAGTGTAGCCAGTCTTCCCACCACTTGGTGTGTAGTTGCTGGTCAACTATGCAAAGTTTTCCATTGCTTTTGGATTACCTAGAAGAATTAGGGGATATTTGGGTGGTCACTAAACAACCCCCCATCCAATTTCCCTCTTTGATTTCTCTCCTTTACTAAGCTCAGCCAGCATAACACAGAGGATAGTTAATACGTTACAGGGAACTCAAATGTCCTGGCTCTCTGGACACATGTATGGTATGCTATGTATTTAATTGGCATGGCCCTGACTCCTTGGCTCAAGAATCTATTTTGGTTCCATAAGATGCAGCATGGAATGCTACCTGGAAAGTTATGAATATAAGAACATTAGAAGAGCCAAACTGGACCAGACCAAGGGTCCATCTAGTCCAGCATTCTGTTCACACAGTGGCCAGCCAGCTGCCCACAGGATCCCACAAGCAAGACATGGTCCATGTTCCCCAACAACTGGTGTACATAGGTATACTGCCTCTGATACTGGAGGTAGCATATAGCCATCAGGATTAGTAGCCACTAATAGCCTTCTCCTCCATGAATTTGTCCATTCCCCTTTTAAAGCCATCCAAATTGGTGGCCATCACTTGTGGACGTGAATTCCATAGTTTAACTATGTGCTGTGTGAAGAAGTACTTCCTTTTATCTGTCCTGAATCTCTCCACCAATCAGCTTCATGGGATGGCCTTGGGTTCTAGTATTATGAGAGAGAAAGAAAAATGTCTCCCTATCCACTTTCTCCACACCATGCATAAAATTGTTAAGGCTCTGGATGGCCACACAGAGAGGAAGGAGCAACAGTGTACATTTGCTTCCTCCATTTATTAGATTAAAGGGAGTTGCTCTGTGTAACTATAGAAACATGCAAATGTCTGACTGACTGTCATGCCACCACCCAGACAACAAACCCATGAATGTTCTTTTTAATTGCCCATCCAGATTCCCTGAACTGGGCAATTAGATTTCCTGGTCTGAGCAATTAAATTAAATTGTATTGACAGGAAATTTGGTCCAAGCCTGAAGTGTTCCCACTGTTAGACAGGTCAACAGGTTCATATAACTCCTGGATGACCGTAATTATATATTTTGTTTTGAATGCTGGCAGCTAATTATCTTCTATTGTACTGCCATGGCACTGCATAGTCAGGCAGAGGTCAATCAGTAAAGGGGGAAGGAACCCCTCTGAGATTTCATTTCATACCCCAGAGCCAACTATTGATCCCTTTGTTGTGACCTATCCTGAGTCCACCCTCCGCTGAATTCCACCAGAATTCTGGCCTAGAAATAATTTTAGTCAGATTGACTTTAGATAGAGTTTGGGTAGCAGTTATTCATTTGTTCATGCTTGTGGGTCTCAGCTCTAAGAATAACTCGGGCTCCAGTTGGCTTCTAATATTGTTCCTCATTATTCTTTCCTAAGACAATTGTATGCTCTCCTCTGGCACCTATCCCACCTTTCCAGGATCAGAGTCCTCAGGTTTTCTGTTCAACCACTTTGTTGCCACATTTGTCCAGAAAAAATCTGTTTGCCTTCTATATCTAGAGATACAGCTTTAGCCCTGGGTAAAGCACCCGCTGAATCCAAAATGTATGGAACCCAGCTAGCTTCCATAGTACCTTGTAGGAATGCTGTTCAGCCTACGATGTAGGCAGCCTGTGCCCTACATATGAATTGCTGTCTTTGGGCAGTATTTGATGGGGCTGCTCCTCCTCAGCTGGTTCCGTTGCTCTCACTGGACCCATTGCTTGTGCAACAGGGAGGTTGACATATCTAAAAATAACCCCAGAAATTAGAGGACATGCTCATTTCCAGATCTTCTGTGAGCTTCGCTGTCCTAACCTGCTGCTGAGCATTTCCACTCCTTTTGGGGTTATTTTTAGAAGGCAAAAGCCCCACTGTGCAAGTGGTGGGTCCCACAAGCATATGGGCACAGTAGGATACTACCCATTGAGTCCAACAAGGGGGGGTCAAGCAGACAGCCCAGGGTACCGGGAAGTAGCTACTAAGGGTCTCAACAAGCTGAGTGCAACCATTTTCTAATGTCATTGGGAATTCTAAGGAGAAGCCCCATTTTACTGCACTCTCCCCAAATTTTTTCTTTCTTTCTTTCTTTCCTTCTTTCTTTATTGTATTTATAGCCTGCCTTTTTTCCTGTGAGGAACCCAAGGCAGCTTACACAATCCTCCTCCTCTTCTTCCTCTTCTTCTTCCTCCTCCTCCTCTCCATTTTATCCTCACCACCACCTCTGATGTAAGTTAGCCTGAGAGTCAATGACTGGCCCAAAGTCATCCAGTGAGCTTCATGGCCAAGTGGGGACTAGAATCCAGATCTCCTGAGTCCCAGTCCAACACGCTAACCACTATGCCACACTGGCTTTCAAATTGTGGTGGTTCTCAGGTCCCTAATACTGGCTAAGCTTCTGTTCAGTCTCCCCATCATCACCATGAGTTCTAGTTGTTTCAGAACCACTGCTGAATATATCATCCTTTGGTTCTTTCTGGACACTTCTTTCTGGACACCTGAGGCTTGAGACTTTCATCCCATTTTTGCAATTGGAACTAATGTGGAGAAAGCTGAGGGTAGTCTATGCCCACTGAATTTTTCTGACTATTTCTAACCAGTTAAGAAGTCAAGTCCTTTGGGTTCCTCCTATTCTGAACCAGGTAATTATAACCACTTATGCCGCTTCCTCTTCTTTCCTGTTAGCAGATAAGATGGTATATAGATTCTAATGAATGAATAAATAAATACTAAATCTATCAGTTTTGACCCCATGGCCCAGTATTATCACTGGCACCCAAGTTCCTTTGGTAGTATAGCCACCAAATCTCCTTCCATGCCATTTCCATAGTGCCATCTCTGCTCCTTATTTGTTAAATAATATACCTCTTATCTTCATCTTTCCTTGTCTCATAGTTATTTATTTATTTTATTTTAATTATTATATTTATACCCCACCTTTTTTCCTGCAAGGAACCCAAGGCGGCTTACAAAATCCTCCTCCTCCCCATTTTATCCTCACAACAACCCTGTGAGGTTGGTTAGGCTGAGAGTCAGTGACTGGCCCAAAGTCACCCAATGAGTTTCATGGCCGAGCGGGGACTAGAACTAGTTTAATGGTCCATGTGCTAGGATAGGAGTGAGCAACTTGTGGCCCTCCAGATGTTTTGGCCTACAACTCCTACCAGCACTAGCCAGCATAGCCAGTGGTGAGGGATCATGGGAGTTGTAGGCCAAAATGTCTGAAGGGCCACAAGTTGCCCACCCATGTGCTAGGTGGGAGTATACTAACCAAGCCATTTTTCTCTTCTGTAACAAGTGTGCATGTGCAGTATTGAGAACCAAATATATAAAAATAAGGTCTATGTTTTTGGATCTGAACAAGTGTTTGAGCTAATTTCCGCATTTTAGAAGTAGCTGTTCCCTGTTATGTTAGAGTGTGGTGCATAAATCTACTGTGTGCACCCCACACCTCTGGTTTTATTTCATTTATGTAAAATGATTTTTAGGCAGTCCTTAAAGGTAGAAGGCCCCCTTAGACCCACATTCATCATTACCCATGTATAGACATGCGAGTGAAGTTGTACGGCAACCATTCTGACTTTATTTAAACTTGCTAAAACAGGGTGGCCTAGAGGAGTATCCCAAATGCAATTCTGCATTGCAGAATTTACACAGAAGTAGACCTACAACATAATTCTTCCAGAACATTGCTGTTTTCTGTCACTTGCATAATGTCCCAAATTTCAGCCTCTTACCACTTACCGTTTTCTTTCTGGAAAAAAAAATCCCCAACATGGGACATAAAATATCCCCAGAATCTATTGATTTTGCCATTGGGGTATCTTTATGTACCCCAAACCAGGCAAGATACTAAGGATATGAAAATGTCCCATGGATTTTTCCAAAGAAAAGTGATCTAGGGAAGCAGTCTTAAGTGCTCCGGGTGTCAGTAGGTTGGCACAAACCATGGAATTTCATTGCGGAATATTTACCTCACCAGAGGCAGATTTGTTATGTGAGTAGGAAAATACCCCACAACAGCAAATAGTAATAATAGATGCATGTTTGTTTGTGGGGGCATTTTACCACCCCAGGATAGATTGGGAAATGGCTTGGGGTTGTAAAATGCCCCCACAAATATGTTTGTGCATATATTTTTACAACCACTGCATGAGGGTACAGTTGCAGAACAGTGTCAGGAATATCATTCTCCTATCATATGAAAGCCATGCTGAGCAGACTGGGTGTTCCTACCTAGCAGGATAGAAAGAGAGGATGTCCTATTGACTCAGTGCTTGGTGCTAGACTGTGTACTGTTAGGGACATACAACATTCTATTATTTGGTCTTCCTTTATGTGTCCCATTGGTTTTTCAACTTTTATTTATTTATTTATTTATTTATTTAAAACATTTTTATACTGCCCAATAGCCGAAGCTCTCTGGGTGGTTTACAACAGTTAAAACCATAAAATACAATATAATATATAAAATTTAAAACCACAGATTAAAAACAAACCGCAAAGCTAGCAGCAGCAGCAGCAGCAGTTCAAATTACAATAACAGAATTAAAAACAACTACAAGATTAAAATGATTAAGATGATTAAAATGATTAAAATGCCTGGGAGAATAGAAAGGTTTTCACCTGGCGCTGGAAAGAGTACAATGTAGGCACCAGGCGAGCCTCTTTGGGGAGCTCATTCCACAACTGGGGTGCCACAGCAGAAAAGGCCCTCCTCCTGGTAGCCACCTGCCTTACTTCCTTTGGCACTGGCTCTCAGAGAAGGACCACTGATGAAGATCTTAGTGTCCGGGCAGGTACATATGGCTATTGGGGATTTTCTCTTCCCAACACTGGCACAACCTATGGGGAAACTGCTCCTTCACTGGGCAATCCCACCTATGGGGTTTCTTATTTTTAGAAAATGCTTATATTTCAGGGCCTAAGGAACTCTCTACCACTAAAACTCAGGGTTCCCCAAGCTGACCCTTTTCTGATGCCACCAAGTCTCTTAGAATACTTTAAAACTTCCTTGTGGTCTGGTATAAGAGGGTTAGGCATGACATGGACACCAACACTAGTTAAAAAATTAATTTATTGAAAGAATGTTTGTACATAAGGGAATGCTAGTATTTACATTGGTGTTTTCAAAAGTATGATTGCTGACACTTCTTAAGAACTCATGGGACACTGTTGCTATTACAAGCCAATTCCCTAAATTGACCAAATTCTCTAAACCTCCATCCTAGCCAAATACACTCACAACCAGATCCAGCTCTTGGATACAACCTTCTTCTGACAACAAAGCTCCTGTTTTATTTCTGGCTGCTTGGACAGTTATCTGGGGTTTTACCATCTTCTTGCATAATCTTCTTCTTGGAAGATCTTATGACAGCCTCCTGGCATAACACAGCCACCCGCTCCTTACTCCTTATTAGTGATGTAACTTTTGCCCGCGTGGGCATGAGTGAGGCCGGAAATCGGCCCGATCGTGCCCGCGCGGGCTCTCTGCAGCGAGTGCAGGCCTACCTGGCTCCTCACGCTCGCAGAGAACCGGCCACACCGCCTGCGCTGGTCCCGTCACGTCACTTCCGGCAATCCCCCGCGCTATGTTTTTGGCGGGGGAAACCAGGGCAACAGGGCTGTTTAAGCCCTGTTGCCCTGGTTCCCCCTGCAAAAAACATAGCACGGGGGTCCAGCAGTGTGCCGGAGCAGCAGGATGCGGCGGCTCCGGCTCCGGTGGTGGCGGTGGCTCCGGCGGCGGCTCCAGCGGCAGCTTGAGCGGTGTGAAGAATGCTCCGCACCGCTCAGAAGATCAAGAGCGGGCCGCCAGCGATGGAGGGGCAAACCGTGGAGAACCCTGAGCTGCGGAGAGGTACGTGTTACCCCCATACTCCTTATCTTCACCCACTATGTATGGTAATCCCATACATCCCCCCCAACCCACATTTTCATGCTTTAGCCTATGGCAGGGGGTGCTCTGGGTTCCCCCACCCCCTGACTAAATTTGCACACAATTCCATAAAGTTTTTTTAAAAGGTCTACAATTAGGAAATTTGCGCAAACTTGGGGAATTGTATGTAAATTTCATGGTCGATCACTGCTTGATTTGTGCAATTCTCCCATTCACATGGAGCAAGCAGCAATTGTGAACATAAATGGGAATTAGGCATGCAGGTGTTGCCCACCTGACATACGGCTAGTGAGATCATGAGGCAGCAAGCAGAGCAGTCAGGTTTTCTGCTGCTCTTGCCAAATGACTTTGCAGCCTTTTGGCACAAGTCATCATGACAAGCACTCTGAAAACAAGCCACCTCAAACAACACAACAAGCCATGGCTTCTCATGGTGGCTTGTGCTTGATTAACAAACCATACTGAAGCCACCATGCCAGGTTCATATATCACACAGCAAGCCATTCTGAAAAGGGGAAAAAAAAAGGCTTACAACCCACCGTGGGTTGTCGTGTCATGTGAACCAGGTCAATGTAACATTACAGAACAGCAACAGTTATATACATGGCATTTCTTCACACTGACCAATAGCAAAGGTCAGAATGTAGTTTCTGGAAAAGGGCAGAATATATTCTGCAAAGGGGCAAAATATAAAACACAGGACAAGATTTTTTTAAATGGTGCTTCACAATCTTCCAAGCATTGAAACAACTTATTTCAATGCTTTTCATGTTGTTTTTATCGAGAACCATCTTCTTCTTTTTTAAAATCACTATAAAGAGTGTTTATGGAGAAGTCTATGAAACATATTTCTAACAGGACTTGTCTTCCGTGTACTGTTATTTCAAAATTGTTCATCATTTATGCTCAAATGGAAACCACTGGGGAGCCCTGTTTCTCTCTGTGAAGATTGCAGAGAAAATCACTTTTCACTCTTACATCCAAATAGAAGTGCAGTGTTCATGTGTGAAATTATAGGCTGGGAAGAGAAGGAAAAATTAAGGTACTGTGGTGTCTAGAGCATTATAAGTACAGGGGAAAAGCTAGATGCCAGTCTTAGTTTGTATGTTGGAATACATATTCCCTAGGTTTTTGAGCTGAAAGTGACTAGCCCAAATTCTCTAATTCTGATTATTCCAATGAAAGGAAAGACCTAGGTCACACCTTTGCCATTGATACATCTCCCAGTCATTCCAATGGAACCTCTGCAGAAGATATTCCTGACAGGTATTTCAAGTTTTGAGGGCAAGCTGCTCTTTCCCCAAGCAAAAGGAATCCTCCATTGCATCTTTTAGCAATATGCCCCTGTGCAACTTGATTTCCCCTATGACAGCAAAGCTGTCAGGAAACAGGAAACACTTGGGCCCATCCATTGGCCAGAAGTCTATGGGCCACTAGGAGGTTGCCACATCTGCATCCTACCAAAAACATCTTGGCAAGAGGAAGACTAGACCAGGACTCTCCAACCTTGGGTCCCCAGATGTTGCTGGACTACAGCTCCCAGCATACCCAGCCAGCATGGCTAATGGCAAGGGATTCTGGTAGCTGTAGTCCAGCAACATCTGGGGACCCAAGGTTGGAGAGCACTGGACTAGACTGACCCAGCCATTGGCCAGGGAAGGAGCAGATGCAGAAAGTTTGCTTGCCTCTTCCCTGTCTGAAAGAACTATTTGTTCTAGCTGCCAGTTACTCTGAGACTGCAGAATGGAAGGGAAGCACACTCTGGCCTCTGCTATCAGTCAGAGATTTAAGGGATGAATTGTGTGGGTAATGGATCTGAGGACAGAGTGCTTGGGTCTGTCCTTCCAACCTTCTGTGCTCGTTGACTCCTGCCTTTCTTGGCTGATTACAGACAGTAGATCTGGCCTGAGGACCTGAATCTAGAAAGTGATCAATGCTTCCTTGAGGTATGGTGACTGCTGACCTCTTTCAGATGGTGTTTTGGTCTCTCTTGAAGAAGTTGGGGTTAGATCCAGAAGACTTTAATAATTTTAGTCCACTAGCCAATCATCCATTTTTGGACAAGATGAGTGAAAGGGTGGTTGCTGGCCAACTTCAGACACTTCTGGATGATACTTATTATCATCATTAGGGGGGGGAGGAGGCGAGTAATTGGGAACATGATAGACGTGTATAAATGATGCATGGTGTGGAGAAAGTGGACAGAGGGCCCTCTCCCATAATATGACAACCTGGGGTCATCCAATGATGCTGAGTGGTGGGAGATTCAAAACTGATAAAATGAGGTACTTCTTCACACAGTGCATAATTAAATTATAGAATTCACTTCCACAAGATGTAATAATGACAACCAAATTGGATGGCGGTAAAAGGGGATTAGACAAACTCATGGAGGATACTGGCTATCAATGGCTACTAGTCATGATAGCTCCAGTATCAGAGGGAGTCTGCCTGTGTACACCAGTAGCTGAGGAATATGAGCAGGAAGGTGCTATTGCACTCATGTCCTGCTTGGTGATTTCACATAGGCATCTGATTGATCACTGTGGGAACAGAGTGCTGGACTAGATACGCCATTGATCTGATCTAGAACCACTCTTCTTATGTTCATTTGATTTTGAACACTGCAGTTTTATCTTGCCATCATTTCAGCTGA
Source organism: Shinisaurus crocodilurus (assembly GCA_021292165.1). NCBI lineage: Eukaryota > Metazoa > Chordata > Lepidosauria > Squamata > Shinisauridae > Shinisaurus > Shinisaurus crocodilurus. The sequence continues at coordinate 208,842,009 of CM037880.1, read as the reverse complement.
AGTGGTCAGTGAGGAGCAGCACCAGTTGATGAATAGAGGTATTGAATTCCAGGCCACATAAAGCTAGTATTCCAGTATGACAGAACAGTAGTAAACAAGTGTCTGCATCTCCACAATCTTGTTACTTCCAGAAATTTCTTACTAAGCATAGTATCCAGTCCTGGTGGCAAAAAGTAGTAGCAGGAGATTTCTGTGCTTCAGAACTGCTTCTCAAATTGGATGCATTAATGCTGTTACAGTGACATTTTAAAGCATAAGCAATGTAAAATCATGAGCTAGAAACTCACTTTAACAAGCCATGGAGGAGTAAAAATGTGGACTTTCTTCCCCTTGATGTAAAACCTGCCAGGCAGTGTCTGACAGAGCTTCTGCCTCTTCTAAATATCTGACTGCAGCATCAAGATTTATTTATTTATTTATTATATTTATACCCCGCCTTTTTCCTGAAAGGAACCCAAGGTGGCTTACATAATCATCATCCTCTCCATTTTATCCTCACAACAACCCTGTGAGGTAGGTTAGGCTGAGAGTCAGTGACTGGCCCAAAGTCACCCAGTGAGTTTCATGGCCGAGCGGGGACTAGAACCCGGATCTCCTGAGTCCCAGTCCAACACTCTCACCACTACACCAGACTATCAAAATTTGATCATGAGAGAAAAGTTAATAATTAAATTGTATACGGCGGGGTGGTAAATTGTTTTTAGCGGTCGTGTTTTATTAACTTGTTTTAGTTATATTTTTAAAATTGTTTTTAAATTTTTATAATGTTTTTATTGTTTATATTTTTAACTGTATTTTATTGTATATATTTTTTAATTTATTGTTGTTTGTTTGTTGTTTGCAGTCCTTCACAGTTTTTAATTATTGTTGTACACTGCCCAGAGAGCTTCGGCTATTGGGCGGTATAGAAAATGAATGAATAAATAAATAAAAGTAGAGTTGGAAGGGGCCTATAAGGCCATCGAGTCCAACCCCCTGCTCAGTGCAGGAATCCAAGTCAAAGCATCCCTGACAGATGGCTGTCCAGCTGCACCTTGAATGCCTCCAGAGTGGAGAGCTCACCACCTCCCTAGGTAGTTGGTTCCATTGTCTTATTGCTCTGACACTCAGGAAATTTTTCCTGATGTTTAGGTGGAATCTGGGTTCCTGTAACTTGAGCCCATTATTCCGTGTCCTGCAAACTGGGATGATCGAGAGGAGATCCTGGCCCTAGCAATTCCATCCACTATAGAATTGGGCAAGGAGGAGTGTTTCCAAATGGTCCCCCTGCCGCCACCACCTCAACTGGTGGCCCTCCTCTTTGTGACAACCCTTCAAGTACTGGAAGAGTGCGATCATATCTCCCCTCAGTCTCCTCTTCTGAAGGCTAAACATGCCCAGTTCTTTCAGTCTCTCCTCATAGGGCCTTGTTTCCAGTCCCTTTATCATCTCTGTTGCCCTCCTCTAAACCCTCTCCAGTTTGTCTACATCCTTCTTAAAGTGTGGTGCCCAGAACTGGACGCAGTACTCAAGATGAGGCCTAACCAGTGCTAAGTAAAGAGGAATTATCACTTCACGTGATTTGGAAGCTATGCTTCTATTAATGCAGCCCAAAATAGCATTTGCCTTCTTTGTAGCCACATCGCATTGCTGGCTCATATTCAGTTTGTGATCTACCACAATTCTAAGATCCTTCTCACTTGTAGTATTGTTCAGCCACATTCTGTAACTGTGCATTTGGTTTCCTTTCCCTAGGTGCAGCACTAGGCATTTATCCCTATTAAATTTCATTATGTTGTTTTCGGTCCAGCGCTCCAGCCTATTGAGATTGCTTTGAATTTTGTTTCCGTTCCACTTACCTCTTCCCCAGTTCGACTCACGTTCTCCTGAGTCGAGCTGGGGAAGCAACTTCCAGGTTCCTGGCGGGCTGCTGTATACATAGAAAATGCCGTAAGATACGCCTAAAGCGTCCACAATTTGCATAATTTGCAGCCACTTTTGTCGTATCTTAAGGCATTTTCTACATAAACAGTGGCCTGCTGGGAACCCAAAAGTCCAGTGATTGGCCCTTCGCACAAGCTTTTGGCCTGGCTTGGCAGATGCAGCATCCGCCAAGCCGGAGGAGGGTTGGGTTCCAGAGGACTAGCCCACCCATATTCATAGTCTATATTTATTTTGTAGTAACACTACCCTTCCCCCAACAGGGCAACAGGGCTGAGGTAGGACCAGGGGAAATTAATTAAGGCTGGGCAGGCCCCTCCAACCACAATGGGCCATCCCCAAAAGGGATGGCCCAGCAGCCCACAGAGAAAGGTGGAACCGCACCAGGCTGGAGTGGCCTGAATAGAGTTGGCACCGCAGGGGCAGGGCACCAAAGAATGGCGCCTCGTAGCAAAATCCTGGGATGACCCTGCCCAATGCCCACCCAGTCCTGCAGCAGCTGGAAGAGGCCACCTGTCGAGCAGGGGCTCGGGAAGTGGCCGCACCGCCCTGGCGTGCTCGGGCCAAAGCTAAGCACAGGCCTGGTGCCCCGGGAAGAGAGAGTGGGGGCACAGCTGCGGCAGAGAAATCGCCGCCCCCACCCTAGCAAGCAAACCAATAGCCATTCTCTGTCGATGAGGAGTCCAACACAGCCACGTGTCGGCAGAAGATGAGCACAAGGTACACAGCTCTCCTTCCTTCCTTCCTTCCTTCCTCCTCCGCACCCACAAAAGAAAGAGGGCGAGGGTGGGGCGGCTGGGTTTAATATTGACCCTGGCACCCCGCCCTCCTTCAGCCTCATTGGAGGGTGAGATCACCCCATAGTGGTCTCACTGTCCATTCCCCGCCCACAGCTACGCATGCTTGGGGGAAGGGTAGTGTTACTACAATATAACTTGCCATAACTTAAGTGATTGATTTACATGTGAATTTTAAAATATCATATGATATTTTTAAAAGAAGCACAGGATTTCCACTAAAGCAATATGTTGAATGCCCTGCAATTGCTTTAAATGTCTGCGATAATCTAAACGAGCAAAATGAAAAATAGAAGGTATGTTATCAGGATGCAAAAAGTATTTGCAAATTTGCCATTAAGGCGAGAAACTGCTGCATCTCATCCATATCTTACCAGATTTTTTTTAGATCGGGCCAGTTTATACTCCTCACCATGTAGATTCTCTGTGCTAAATTTAAGATGGTTGGAACTACTCAACTTTATTTTGTTATTATTAGAATGTCCAGGCTTTATATCAGTAGTACATAATGAATGATGTGCTTTAACTATATAGAAACTACTGTGCCTCTATAATGTAACCTTAAGATGCGGAATTTTTTTTTTCAGCACTGAAGTTTGAGGGTTAAGGTAAGAGACTGACAAATTGATATGGTGTTTAACTTAGACCTTCTGTGGGAAGTTTAAATATGGCCTATTAAATAATAAATTAATGTTACTGGCATTTCTAGTTAATCATAATGAGCACAGAGTCTGTGAGAATTTTCAACTAGGCACCGTTCGTTACAGCATTGAATAATTGTAGAATTAATAATTTATATTGGTGCTATTTGAAGATTGTTCCTGAAGCAAGTAATTGTGGAAAGTTAAAGACCTTCCACCTATATTATCGATGTCTGATGGCATACTTATGGTTGTCATTGCATTAGGATCTCTCTGTAAAAATCAGTCTTCAGATTATATTTTATTTATTTGCTTATTTGTTAGATTTCTATCTCACCTTTCCTCAAAGGAGCCCAAAGCAGTGTTTGTGATCTCCTCCTCTCCATTTTATCCTCACCACAACCCTGTGAGGTAGGTCAAGTTGAGAGACAGTGATTGGCCCAAAGTCACCCAGTGAGCTTCATGGGCCAAGTGGGGACATGAACCTTGGTCTCTCCAGTCTCAGTCGAATGCTCTAACCACTACACCACGCTGGCTGATAAACTATATGAGATTACATTTGCACTGAGTTTTTTTCTAATTTATTGCTCATAATTTTAGGGCCAAACGAGATGTTAGTCTCAGCATGTGACTGCCACCTACAATGGTAATGGCACATCAGCCCCCCTGCCTCTTCACCATTCTCCCAGCTCTAAAACATGCAGTAGAATACTTATTGTTTCTTGATATCACCGTGTTACTATACATTTCCCTGATTCTGCCCCATCATGGCCAGCCAATTGAAGACGTGGGTGGGAGTGGGGAACTACAGAACATCATGACATTGGGACACAATGTAATTTCTGCTAGATGTTCCAGAGAGGGAAAATGTGTTGCTGCCATTTTCAAAAGCAGCTGCACATTTAGGGTAATGTCTAGTTTGACCTACAACAGTTCACACATTTTAATTTTAAATTCCAGATAGCTTGGAACAAATACGGTGAAACTCTTGCATGCTGATACTGGAGCTCAATGGAATTAGCTTGCACACACACACACACAGATGAAAATATTTTTTTCCATTCTTCATTCTCTACCATTCAGTAAAAAACAGATAAAGTTGGAAAGGCATAAACATAAAAAGTTTGATGGCTGGTATATGGCAAATACATGTGGGCCTTTTTCTATATCAGTCCCTTTTTAAAAGAATGTAGAACATTGCCCTAACAGTAAAGTGTAAGATGAAACCTGGCATCTCTGTTTCAGCTTAGGGAGCAATTATCTCTTTAAAGGAAATTTAGCAGAAAATCTGTTCAGCCTATTTTGATCTCGCACGGTGCCAAACAAATGTCATTGGGAGCAGCGGCGGCTGGGGGGATACAAAAATGAAGCAAAGTGTCCATACAGACTTAATATGACTTAATTTAGTTGCAATAGTACATACCTACTTGCAAAAAAAAGGAACAAAGAGATAAAAGATTTAATTGTGTGAACCACATCTTTAAAAGATGTAATGTAAATGGTAGAATAGCAACAGATGTGTACCACATGATTATTCTGTGTAAGCAGTGGAGGCTGGGATGACTACTACAGTCGTGTGAAAAAGAAAGTGCACCCTCCTCGAGTTCCATGGTTTATTATTTATTTTATTTATTTATTTTATTTATACCCCGCCTTTTTTTCTGCAAGGAACCCAAGGCGGCTTACATAATCCTCCTCCTCCTCCTCTCCATTTTATCCTCACAACAACCCTGTGAGGTAGGTTAGGCTGAGAGTCAGTGACTGGCCCAAAGTCACCCAGTGAGTTTCATGGCCAAGCGGGGACTAGAACCCGGATCTCCTGAGTCCCAGTCCAACACTCTAACCACTGCGCCACACTGATACGCCACATATCAGGACAGAAGAAAAATCATCAGGCCCATAGCAGGTCTCAAAATTAGGTAAAGACAACCGCAGATGAAAAACAACACATGACAGAGTACACCGCATGTGGCATTATTTATTGTACAGAAATACAGCCAAAATGGAGAAGCCATGTGGGAAAAACTAAGTACATCTTATGATTCAATAGCTGGTCGAAACACCTTTAGCAGCAATAACTTGAAGTAATCGTTTTCGGTATGATGTGATCAGTCTCTCACATCGTTGTGGAAGAATTTTGGCCCACTCTTCTTTACAGCATTGCTTCAGTTCATTGCGGTTTGCGGGCATTTGTTTATGCACAGCATTTAGATCGGGCTGAGGCCTGGACTTTGACTGGTCCATTGCAGCACCTTGATTCTTTTCTTTGTCAGCCATTCTGTTGTAGGTTGTCTTGACCTAATTTTGAGATCTGCTACGGGTCCGATGATTTTTCTTCTGTCCTAATACGTGGAAACATGGAACTCAAGAAGGGTGTACTTTCTTTTTCACATGACTATAAACTTTTTTTTTTAAAAAAGAAGCATTTTCATGCTTTAGTCAATGGTGGGAAAGTATGCATTCAGGTGTACACTTTAAAAAAATATGCACCTCAATGTACCTTTTGCCTGTTCAATCAATAACAACAAAAAGCTCACATTCAGGAATAGGAACAAGGAGGACTGAGCTTCGAGGTGGAACTCAGAGACCCTCAATTAGCTCAAACCTTGTTGATTTTTTCCCATCCACTTGTCCAATAATACCTTAAGCTGGTCAAATTGTTATGTGCTGTTAGCCACATTAAGCCCTCATAATACAGAGGGATATAAATCTAAATCATAGATTCATAGATAGAGTTGGAAGGGGCCTACAAGGCCGAGTCCAACCCCCTGCTCAATGCAGGAAACTAGAGGAGGGGTCTCCCATCCAAGTAATAACTAGGCCTGACCCTGCTTAGCTTTCCATGCTCAGACAAGCTGAGCCAGCGTGAGCCACAGGCCTGTTCAATTCATATCTATACTGTAGTCTAGAATCAATAGCAATGGTCAGACATAGATAGCACAATTGGTCAATACTTTACTTTATCATATTCAGTGTGATCTAGGGATGTGTGAATCAGCAAGACCCAAACTAGCTGAAGAACTCTGAATTCCATCTCGAAGCTCATTCTAATTCAAGTCCATATCAGATTGAGAGCTTTTAACTCACTGGGTGACTTTGGGCCAGTCACTGACTCTCACCCTAACCTACCTCACAGGGTTATTGTGAGGATAAATTGGAGAGGAGGAGGAGGATTATGTAAGCTGCCTTGGGTTCCTTGCAGGAAAAAAGGCGGGGTATAGATATAATGAATAAATTAAATAAATAAATAAAAATATTTCTATGCAGTATTTCCCCAAATGTGTGCATCAATTGTGCACATTTATGAAATTTTCTCATTTTGAAGTGTATGCATTTTTGAAATGTTAATCATGGGAGAAGAATGTGTACGTGTATTTTTGCACATTTTTGTAATGTACTCTTTTTTGAAATGTACGCATGCTGTCGAATGCTTTGGGGGGAGCATAAATCACATAGCAAGCTCGGAAATGTATGGACTGTGAGCACAGATTGCATCTGAGTCTGTGTTTCCTTTGGCAGTGTGAACTGGGCAAAATCCTAATCACAAATGAACTGCAACAAATTTTTCATACATTCCTTGTGTGATCCTGTAAATCACACAAAAAAATACCAGAACCTTGGGCCTAACCTACACATCATGCTGAATGAAGTAATAGAGTAGAAATGTACAGTTCCTCTTTAGGACTGTACCACTTCAGATTGTGGGGTGAGGTGAATGTCAATATTTTAAATTCCAACCCACACAGCCCCCTCCTGAAGGCCCTGCATGTAGTTAACAAGCACATTTGGGAGGAAGCTACTAACTGAATAGTACATTGCACAATAATTCTCAAAGGGCAAGACATACTGTAAAGAAGAGTGTTGGAAAGAACTGACACTAATTTCCTCCTTTGAGTAGGTTCAGGCTTGGTGTTTCCATGCGTCTTCCTGTCCCATTGTGGCTTGAGGCTTATAAAAGCAGCAAGACTCAAGCTCTGACTGAAGCAGAAGCAATTACTGGTGAAGCAGAGCCACATCAAGTGCAGCAAAGTCACATCAGGCAAGGAAGAGTCATATCAGGACCCTGGACAGAACATTATGGACAGTGTAGCCAGAGCATTCTCACCCATGCAAGGAGAGCTGTGTTGCCCAAGCAAGTTACAGAGAGTTCTGATGCTGGCTGGTCTGGTCCTTGTGTTGACCCTGCACTGCTACTGAGCCAAGTTCAAGGTCTTGCTGTTTGCATATAAAGCACTGAACAGCTTGGGACCAAGTTATCGGGTTGATCACTTTCCTGATATAGACCTGTGTGATCATTAAGGTCATTGGAGGAGGACCTTGCTGGTTGGACTGTGACTTTCAGATTGCCATGTCTTGGCAACCCAGAAGCAGGCCTTGTCCATGGTGGCACCCACCTTATGGAATGCCCTCCACACTGGCATTCGAGAGGCACCAACTATAACATGCTTCAGATGACAACTAAAGAGCTGTCTCTTAACTCAGGTCTTTCCTGATGGATCATGCTGTCCAGTTCGTTTGTTAATGATGGCGCTGTGTATTTGGTTTTAATGTTGTATAAATGTTTTATATAAAAGTTTGTATTGTGATGCATTGTAATATATATTAATCTCCCTGCAAACTGCGTAGAGATAGATAGATTAAAAATATGGTAAGTGGTATATAAATCTATTAAATAAATAACACGTCTGAGGAGCTGTCTGTACTCTTAAAGGGCCACTGTCCTATTCACATCTGTTGGTTCCTATGGTGTGAGGGTGATGGGGGCACTGGAAGTGTATATTTTAAGTCTGAGGAGTCTGGCAAAATGTCATCTTCTAGCCTGGAAGGTCCTGAACTGGGTAACAATGGTGTCCTCCCTTTCCAAGACTTCCTCCATTCTTGAGGGGGAATCAAAGCTGGAGAACATGATATCATGAATCTTGGGACAACAGGCCCAAACACTAAGATCCTATCAAACATACATTCTAATTCTGAGGCTAAATTCTTCATAGGATGATCATAGGTCAGTGAATGCAGAAGGTTCAAGATTCAGTCTCTGGCATCTTCAGGTAGGCCTATCTGAAACAGTGACATCTGCAAATGGATGCCTTCATCAGGGATGGTGACTCGGACTCCAGGACTCGACTCATGAGTCGGACTGAGTCCCCCCTCTGACTCGAGTCAGACTCGAGTCCCAGTATTTTTAATGGGGCTCGAGACTCGACTCGGGACTCGAGACCAAGGACTCGTGTTCCAAAATTGTGTTCCTCAAATGCAACATGGATAGGTTTTAGGAAGTACAGCAAGTTTATTTTTTAAAATCATTTTTCTAAAATGCAACCTTTCAGACATTTTGGGTTTAGGCTGCCTCTGCCTGTCTGTTTGGGGTTCCCAGCCTCCTCTGCCTGTCTGGTTATTTTGGGTTTGTCTGTCTGGTCTGTTCTTGCCAAAATCAGTTGCAGAGTTTTGAAATAAAAAGGCACACTTGTGCCTAGAATTTATTTAAGCCACACATCTGAAGTAGCCTTATTTTGTTGGGGAAAAACCCCATTGATTTTAATAGGGACTCGTGGAGTCAGCTTTGGGAGTGACTCGTGACTCGTGGTCCAAAGACTCGTGACTCGACTCATGACTCGAGACCAAGGACTCTTCAACATCCCTGGCCTTCATACATTGGTGTCCCATGCAATAAGGTGCCCCAATCTCACAGGGTCGAGATTGCATGAGTGCCTACACATCTGCACAGCGCTTGCACATACATTACCTGAGTGTGGCCGTCAGCACATACATTGTCAATGGCAAGGCCAGCAGCCTGATCCAGGTCCCCTTCTCCACACATTACATGTATTCATGGAGAAGCACTAAAGAGGGCTTGTATCTTAGAAGGAAAGTATACAGATGGCTAATAAAGCAGAATTGTATTTATTTACATTCCTTTTTAACACACTGAGTTAGAACTGGCTGTGACTGATGACTGCCAGCAATAAGCCTCTTAAGACAATATTCTGGTACTTGAATTCACTTTGGTTCACTGAAGTCAATAGGACTTATAAGACTAAGGTAGTTTAAAGGCATGAATATGCCTGGCCAACTGAAGCAGTTTTAAACCAGCATAGTAGGTATGGTCTGCTTGAGGAAAGAGCTTTTATTTTGATAATTAATTGCCTAATGCATATGTTTTGTAAATTGCACATCTAGTCCAAATGGTTAATACTGGGAAGGAGAATCCAGTAATCGCATGTATTGTCTTAATAAGAGTATCTGGAGATGAATTTGTGTGGGGAAGGGAGCACAAGACATTATGTTAATTAGCTTCATTATGGAATCATTGCTTTAGCATTGTTAATTAATTTGCCTAATTGGGAAAGAGAAGTAATTGTTGTTGCTGCAGCACCAGTCATTCAAGTGAAGTTAAGGCCATTCTGCAGGCTTCTTTGGGTGGCAAGTTGTATCTTCAGAGTGGTATTAAGGGATATAAAAGAAGACACTAAGATTAAGCAATCTAGTCTATGTGATTATCCCACCATAGCTAATGGCTCACCAATTGGCCCAATTTATATGAGCATCCACATAGCAGCTAAAACATATGAATTTTGCAACAGAATATTCCACAGGTTCCAACTCTCCTCATGTTCCTGTGAACAATTTGCCATGCAGCATAGGAGGCTGCTGTTTGAATAAGAGAAACTCCACCACCCCCTACTCCCTGAATCCAGGGAAATAGTTTCACAGTTCTTTGGATTCTAGCCATGATGTATTTTTTATTTCCCCTTATATTATTACTGAACTCTTCCAATACTGCTGCGATTGAAAAATATACTTAAGCGGGATGGGGATACCTTGCCAAGTGCTCGCTGAGTGGCTTATTTTACAGGGTATGAATTAAAGTCTATGTGTGACTGGGGAGCTTTGCATTAGTAATTGGAATTTAGGCAAATCATGGAATGCTATCCAAACTGCGTACTATATGGAACGTATCTAGCTATACCAGTAACAGGGGTTCAAGTACCTGCATTGTTCAGAAACAGAAAACAAACATTTCGGGAAGGATTAGAATAGTTTGAAAAATCCAGCGTCTGAGCACAGGGTTGGATTAGGTCCAAAAAAAGACCTTTGCAGGATGAGCTGAGCTGCTTGTGATTCCACGCTACAGTTGAAGAGCAAGAAATAAAACTGGGATGTTGCTATTGAAGAGATGAGGAGTTTTGGCTTTTATACAAAATGAAAAAAAAAGAGAGCATTCAACAGCCAGGCAAGAGCTGGGAGCCCACACATTTTTGAGCAGAACAATGAATGCAGGTTTTTGAGCTTACACCGATAAGAAAGAGCTATGAAGGGATGGCAGAACAGAATATTTCATAAAGGCACTTCAGCATGGTATGGGTTGGTCTCAAAACCATGAAGGCGGGATAAAATAGACCCAAGGTGCCAGTGTTAAATTCCAGGGAGTTTGTGTTCAGATTGCCTGACGGTGAAAATCAAAGCAAGGAGGAATCAGAAGGCTTCATTCTTTTTGCCTTCTCCAGTTCTTGGATGTTTCAGGAATTCAAGGCAAGGGAGAAATATAGCCCAAGCATAGAACTTGTGGAACAATGAGCTTGTCTGTTGATCAGGAAGGATCACAGAGGGAATATTATACTAAGCTTGACTCATCTATAACTCATCCAGGCACAATTAGAGATGCTGGCATTTTTGTTTTTTAATCTTTAAGGCCCTCAATGACCTGGGCTCTCTGCACCTTAAAGTACAGTCAGATCTGAAGGTGAGGCCTTGGAGGTTGAGACGCTGTTGCTATGTTCTCAAAAGCTCTCCCCATAGTCCTGTCACGACTTGGCCAACGTATGGCTTGGGACCAGGCTACCCGAAAGACTGCCTTCTCCCATACATTCATGCCTGGGTCCTAAGATCTTTCAGAGAGGCCCTTCTGGTGGCAACACGAAAGAGGACCTTCTTGGTGGCTGTGGAGCTCCCCGCTGAGGGAGGCTGGGTTCACCCCCTCTCTGCTATCCTTTCTCTGGCTGGCAAATACCTTTTTATTGAAGCGGCGGGCCTTTGGCGTGTAAGTGGGTCTGTTGGATTGGATGCTGTTTTTACTCAGGTATTGTTCTTTCTAATTGTGTTTTAATTTTTTTTATTATTATTTTTATCAGGTTTTATTTGTGATTGTAGTGCCTTGAGTGTCTTTTTTTTTTTTTGGTAGAAAGGCAGGGTACAAATCAAATCAATCAATAACGGCTGCAATCCTATTACCTGTGAGCAAGCCTCACTGATCCTAATTCCCTTTTATATTTCTAGGAGCAATACAGTAACAATTATCTAACACAAGTCATAAAAATTTTGCAGTAGTATAATACTGCAGTTTATAGGACTTTATAGGACTTGCAGTTGTAGGACTTTTTTCTTTCTTTCTAAACATTCATAGAATTGCACCTTTACCAATATCCAACACATCTGGAGGGCACCAGGTTGGGTTAGGCTGCTCTAGAGGGTCTGATCTAAACAGACAGGGTCAGGTTTCAAAAATCTACTCCCTGAACCCCTCCCCTGCCTTTTTTTTTAATTATTATTTTGTCTCCTTTTTAACAAGATTGGATATAGCATGATGATTTTCTGCCTTTTACTGAGTCAGACCATCTAGGGCAGTGTTCTCCCACCTTGGGTCCCCAGATGTTTTTGGCCTACAACTCCCAGCATGCGCATGCTGGGAGTTGTAGGCCAAAAACATCTGGGGACCCAAGGTGGGAGAACACTGATCTAGGGTAATATTATCTACACTCACTGCTGTGACTCTGAGACAGGAACCATTCCCCAGTCCTAGCATGTGCTCTACAACTGGGCTACAGCTCCTTAGGGTGCAATCCTATTGGGATGCCCGTATAGGCTTATGGCCAGTCAGTGCAGAGTGGGTGGAGCAGCAGAGGCAATCTTCGCCTCCCCACTCCTCCCGCTCTGCATTTTCACTAGTTGGGATTTTTTTTCCCCACCCATCTAGCTGTAGCACCTTGGAGGGGGAGGGAAGTAGGTTGGAGCAGCTGCAGGACACCTCATACCCTGCCCTCTCCAGTCTCCCCCACTCCCTCCCAAAATGCCCCCTTTTACCCCTCTCCGAGGTCAGTTTCCCGACCTCACAGAGAAGCCAGCGTGGTTCTTTCCATGCCAGCTCTGAGGGGGCAGGAGAGAGGAGCAGAGCTCTGATTCCCAGCACAGAGGTCAGAGTGCTGTCTTCAGTCTTGGAGCTGGAAATCCAAAAGGCCCTATCGCCCTTCAGATGCTGTCTGGGGTCCATAGGATTGCTCCCTCCCTTGCTATGGCCTCTCCCTTATTCAACATTCTTTCATCACCTAGGTATGAAATATATAATATATAACAAGCTGCTTCTATGATAGTTAACATTCATGTCACAATTATATATAAGCAAATGGGGGGAGGGTTGAAGTATCTCTTAGATTTGAAACATACAGCATTAGTACGTATTGCTTGCAGAAAGGCCGTTTAGTTATTATGCTTCCATTTCCTTTTGATAAAAGGCATCAGGTATTTATCCTGATTTATGACTTAAGAGTAGCACTGAAAAAAAATAGTTTATTGGAACTCTCTACCTCAATTATGTTTCTCTCTTACAAATAATGGCAGCTTGTGGGTGGAAATATGTTTTTCCCCACTTAAAAGGTTTTTTCCATCTCTCTTTTTTTTTTCTTTTTGCTGAAGAGCAGAAAATATATTTAGTAAATGTATAGGTGACCTTTGAAACTCCAGAAGCTCCTATGGAAGAGGCAATTCAGGGAACCTCAAGCTGTTCTTTAGTTGAAGCTTGGAGTCTGGCTGAGCTACAAGTAAAGATGGAATTTGTTCAGGCTGGTTTTAAAAAGTTATATATGTGCCTTTTTGGAGAAAAAGAAGGGGGAAGAAAAGGTTGACTAAGCCACGAAAAAGCAAACTATATGCAAAGGAAAAATCCATATTCTGCAACCTTTCCCTTTCAAAAATGAAAAATGCATTAAAATTTAAAATAACCTTTTCAGAACAGGTGTTTTTGTTAAATTCCATTCTTATTGAATAAAAATGGAGATGTGGACATTAGAACAGCATTTTACTTGGATTTAACCTCTTAGTGAATCCTAGATATTTTTAAAATTCAGTATAGGAATACTGGTGTGTGTGTGTGTGTGTGTGTGTGTGCGTGCATGCACGCACGGACACGCATCCAGACTAGACACATAAATAACAAACAGAGGGAGGGGGAAAAAGAAAATCTGTCCAAGGCTAGACATGTCCTTGACCATTTCCTGCCAAAGACACACTAGGAACAAAATAGTAATTGTTACCAAACACAAAAGTCATGCCCTTGGAAAAATGAGAAACATTCTTCACACTAAAGTACAAGCTTTCTAGCAACAACAATGAAACAAACAAGTTGTTCCAAGGTTAAATCCTTGGAACAGTCTGAAGGTCAACAAATTCATAATATTTTGCAGGAGGAAAAAAAATACTGTGTCAAGGAACATAATACATTTCAGAACACTAGTCAGCACCTGGGCATAGGTGCTTTCCATGTATCTATCTATCTATCTATCTATCTATCCATCCATCTGTCTATCTATCTATGTGAAAATAACCCAGGAAAGATGTCTGCTTTGAGCCTTGCCTACGAAACCTGGCTGACAATACACCAGCCAGTCACATGAGTTCTGGCATGACTGGACAGCTGAGCCTGATGGTCCCCTCAGCATCCGTCTGCCATGTAGGCCCAAATCGCCCCAAGGGAGAGATTCCAGCATAGGGCCCATAGCTCCCAATTTTTTGTTGCCAACGAAAGATCTTATTGTTTAAGCAAAGTTTTGTCTTGTGCTATTCATGCCTGAAGTCCTCTTGGCTCTGTTTTTCTGTTGCCCAGGAAGTTTTATTTTATTTGGAAATAAAGTTATAAAAATAATGGCATCAAAAAAGAACAGCAACATACATAATAATAAAGCCAGATCACTAAAGAAATAAATTCACTAATTATAATTCTTAGTCTATTACCGACAGGCTTACGACACATCTACGGTAAAACAGCCATCACTATCTAATAAAAGAATGAAAATAGAATTTATGCAGCATACATAAGGTGTGTTAGTGTATGTTTGTGTAATGTTTTTCTTCTACTTGGTACATTTTTTTCTACTGCTGTGGCAAAAAGCTCTTTGACATTTTTTATTTTTTTTTTTTTTACCATTCTCATTCAATTTGATAGAAAAGAAATTAAAAGGAGAAATCAATTTTGGAGAAATTGTCATGGATGAGGTTTGGGGTTCTTGTGGTTACCTTACTTATGAGGTAGCTGAGAGAAGTGTGTGAGAGTGTCCTATCTTTCATTGTACAGTCCTCTCTCCAGCAGCCTGTAACCTTCCCAGCTTCCCATAATTCAATTAAAGCCCAGGGTAAGATGTCCTGAGGTTAGTCCTCTCCTATGGGGATTTTTCAGATCAGGAAGGGTGGGAATCTGAAGAAGCTGCAGGGTGGTGGAGAGATGTGTAATAGAAAGAAAAACATACACATCAGCCACCTCACAGTAATAATGTAATTCAAAAATGCTAACAAAATAAATCCTAAAGCACCCTGAAAATGAGGCAGGAAAAAAATGGAATCCTCTTTCATAAGGGAAGGAAAAATTTCAGAAGTTGGAAAACAGATTTTGGAACAGCACTAGCTCCTTTGCCCTGGATCTGGATACAACACTGCCCCCCACCCCACCCCCATGACAGGGCTTTCAGGAAAGGAACAGTGTTATAAGCATCTGCATTAGAGACATTTTTCTGAGAAAATTTCTGAGGTGTTTCTTTTTTAAACCTGCTAGAAATAGAAAGCCATTCTGCAGAATTTTCTCCAAATACTCTGCACCATTTTTTAGTGGTGGCCACTGCCTCCCACCCCCAAAAAAGGGCTTCAAAATGATGCTGGGTATGGAGCATTGTAGAGGATGCAAAATGGAGGGGGGAGCTGCCAACACAGTTGCTACTGTTGCCACTTGCAGTGCAAAAAAAAAATGAAAGAAGAAGAAGAAGAAGAAGAAGAAGAAGAAGAAGAAGAAGAGAAGAAGAAGAAGAAGAAGAAGAAGAAGAAGACTACAACCACAACTAGTGGTGAGACCCCCCCCCCTCTGAAAAATCGTTGGAGAATTTCTCTCTTTCCCCTGGAAAGATTTGATGAAATGGTGTCCCCAATTTCTCTGCCCACAAATAGTATAGATAATTTTGAGAGGTCATTTATGCACAGCTTTACATTTTTCATGGTGCTGTTTGAGCGCTTCCTTGAAAGTGGAAAGGTGAGATAAAAATCTTTAAAGTAACAAAGAATGACTGGCACTGCATGTTTGCCACATAAAAGCAAGACTCTACCTGCTGCCCATACCGCAGTGTTGCATGACCCCCCAGACATACCCCTCCAATGTATGTGCACTGAGCACGACATTCAGTGTGACATCAGTAAACAGCGTTATCTGAAAAAGGGGACTCCACATGCATTTCTAGTGGAGTGCCACAGTGCTCTTTTCAACATTTTTATAAAGGATGTAGATGAGGGTGTGCCTATCACAATGCTGGGAAGGAGCAAGATTCAAAACAATCCTGACATGCTGAAACACTGGGCTGAAAACAGCAAGATGAAATTCAACAGGGATAAATGTCAAGTCCTGTGTTTAGATACCCCCCAAAAAAAAAAAATATATCAAAGGTAGAAGTATAGGAGGCCTTGGCAGCAGTACAGGTGAATAGGGATCTAACTGTCCTAGTTGATCATAAGCTGAACATGAGCCAGCAGTGTGATGCAGCTGCTAGAAAAGGTAATGCAACCTTTTGACTGCATTAACAGAAGCATAGTGTCCATGGTGTCTACAGGAAGTAATAGTTCTGCTCTATTTGATGCTGGCCAGGGCACACCTGAAGTATTGTGTCTAGTTTAGGGCACCACATTTGAGGAAGGACATTGACAGACTGGACCATGCCCAGAGGAGGAGGACCAGGATAGTAAGGGGTCTGCAAACCAAGTCCTATGAAGAGTTGAAAGAGCTGGGTATATGTTTAACCTGGAAAAGAGAAGATGAAAGGGAAGCATCACAGTAGACTTCAAACATCTGAAGGGCTGTCATGCTCAAGAAGGACTTGTTCTCTGTTGCTTCAGATCGCAGGACTAGAACCAAGCAGATTTCAGATATGTCTTAATGCAGTGTTCTCCAACGTTGGGTCCCCAGATGTTTTTGGCCTACAACTCCCAGCATGCTATGCTACGCTGGCTGGGGCATGCTGGGAGTTGTAGGCCAAAAACATCTGGGGACCCAAGGTTGGAGAACACTGTCTTAATGTTTGACAGTAGAGCAGACTGCTTCAGGAGGTGGTGGTCTTTCCTTGAGCAGAGGCTGGACTGCCACATCTGTCAGGGAAGCTGCACTTGTATCCTGCACTGCAGATCCTACATTGGGCAAGGGTTCGGACTAGACATGCAAAGAAACCTGACCACATGGGTGGAATGTTTATGCATTCCTAGAAGTTTTGCAACATTGCCCCAGGAATACTTAAACAGGGTGTTAGTTAATGAAACATACACCCCAAGTCCCTGACTGCCATTGATCACTTCAATAACTCTAAAATAATTACTGGAGAAGATGTGGTGGCTTCATCCTGATGACATAGCTTTTGACTAATTTTATTCAATCTCTACTTTTAGTTTCTAATACTAAAATGCAAAACCATTGTGAGCATTCCAATTAGCCACTACTCATAAAGACATTTTATCAAGTATTTATTAGAAGCATGAAAAAAAAATCTGATTTATCTTCCTCTAATAAACTGAGTTAAATTAACCATGAACATATTTAAATTTTTACAGGATTTTAAAGTAATCTTTACTTAATGTTAACCTTGTTGTTTTCATGGATGTATCAATATTTTATTCGTCCCTGTTAAGGCATCTTAGTAGTTGGCTCTTGGATGCAAGGCTCCAATCCTTCACGCTCCATGTGGTTGCCTGGTATCTCGCTGGTATGCGCTCACTGGGTTACCAGCGTCCAGCATGTACAGAACGCGGCGGCTCCTGATTAGGGCGCCGGCGTGATCACATCACGCCAGTGCTTAATGAGTTGCACTGGCTACCATTTGCTTGCCGAGCCGAATTCAAGGTGTTGGTTTTGACCTTAAAACCCTACACAGCTCCCGCCCTTATCTCAAGGAGCGCCTCCAGCAACATCAAGTAGGCCGCTCAACAAGGTCTGCCACGGACGGCCTTCTCCTTATCCATCAGCCAGACAGCCAGGCTGGTGGGGACTAGAAGAGGGCCTTCTCTGTGGCGGCCCCCACATTATGGAACTCCCTCCTAGTGACCTTCGCCATGCCCCCTCCGTGATGAGCTTCCGCCGTGCATTAAAAACATGGCTGTTCAGGCGGGAATATGGGGTGGGTTAGGTTTTTAATGAGAATTTTTATATGTTTTAATGTTATATTTATTGTGTTGTTTTGTTGTATTTTAATTGTACATCGCCCAAGGTGGCTGGGTGACCGGCCAGATGGGCGATTGATAAATATAATAAATAAATAAATAAATAAATAAATTAGACATACACACCCATTCTGAAAATAATGATTTTAAAAAGTTCCCATTGGCACCAATAGGAGCTTTATTAGATAGCTATTTGTAGCTTGGCTTGGGGTTGTTTTTGGCAGGATCATGGTGGGGAAAGGCAAGTTAAAATCTCTCCTCTCCATGTGCTGTGCTCATGATAAAAATGGGGAGGGCATGCTTAGTATTACTATTTTTTTAATAAATAAAAAAATCTGACATTGCTGCAAGAAATGCATTCTTTTTTTTCTTTTCTTTTTTTAAATGTACTTAGGCCCTAAGGCATGTTTCATTAAATTATCATAAGAGATCTGTTGTGGGACCCTGCAGCCTGCAGAGCTGTGGAATGCCTTCCTGCTGCAGTGGCATGACTAGAAGATCCATGGCTGGATGGGTGTGCAGGGGTGAATGGTTGGCAGCTCTTTAACTCAGCCGCAGCCCTGGGAAAGATAGCAGACACAGAAGGAAAGCTGAGGTGAAACAATAGTAGATATGGTATGCACTAACCACCAGATTTGACTCAGACCCCAATTTGGCACTTTGGAAAATGTGCCCAATTCTGCTAGGACCAATTCCAAGGGTTTCACTTCACCAGAAATGGTCTGAAGGGTCTAATTCTGCTTGGGCTTTGTCAGAATAGATACAGCTGCCATTATAGCCAGGGCTTCTAAAGAATCTATAGAGGGAGCAACCATAGTGGGAAGGCAGGAACCATTGAATCAATAGCCACACTAACAGTGCCAGTCACAAAAGAAAACCAATGGCCTGGCTGTTGAACTATGAGCTGTGATCTCAAGGACAGCAACTGAGCTGGGGTCATATTCACAAAAAGACCCATTAATGAGTTATCCATACCTTAGAGGCACAGTTGTTATATAGCACAAGAGACCATGATATATGGGCTGACTCTGCGTTCCAGCTGCACTGACGTTCAAGGCCAACTTAGTCAATGCTTGGGGAAACCTTGCCAGTAAAAAATTTTAACTTATTTTTTTATTGTAAAATTTCAACAAAACAAGGGGGGGGGAGAAACTTCAAGAAAAGCAGACCAAATATCCATATAAGTATCCAATCACAAGTGGTTTCCATATAACTACCTGTTCAAATGTTGAAAGCATCGTTAGGTTCTCAATCCATTGCATTGTAGCAGGTGAGCATTTATCCTTCCAATGTTATATTATTGGTCTTTTAGCTGTCAAAAGGGTGCAGAGAATCCATTTGCACTGACAGTGCATTTAATTCCAGGAAGCAGGTAGATAATTTAAGAGGACATGTACATCATCAGTAAATATTAAAGAGAGTTCCAATACAAGGTTCATCCATAATTAGAGATGGGTGACACTGAAGAACTCAAACCACTTGCGCTTGGCAGACTTCGGTGCACCTCTCAGACTTGAGAGCCGAAAGCTGGCCAAGTTGGGTGGGTGGGGAGATGTTTCAGCTTCTGTTTTAAAAGTGGGCTGTGATTTGTGTTTGATATTTTTTTTTTAAGGCAGGAAAATTTGCATAAAATATGGCTGCAGTTTACACAAATTGCAGCCTGTATTTATACAAATTGCACAAATTGTGGCTGTATTTTATGCAAATTGTTCCATATTTTGCATAAATTTCTCTGCCTTAAAACAAAGCAAAACACAAATTGCAGCTCACTTTAAAAGCGGAATAATGCATGCTGGCTCTGGCCACATCACAGCGAGTCGGCGCCAGTGCTGGGAAGACAGGCCAGAATCTGCGGGGCTGAGCTGGACCAATCTGCTGGATTTTGACCAAACCAGTGGATTCCTTGCACATCCCTATAAATAACCTCCTTCCAAAAAAGAGGCCACTATTGGTCGTTACCAAAACATATGGTTAAAAGGAGCATTAGCTGTGTTACACACCTCCAGCAACTAGCCCAATCCAAAATATGAATATAAAGACAATGAAGTTTTGAACGAACAGGTTGGAAACTGTTTTATAGAAACCCGTCCATACTAGGTGAGTTCCCCGTATTCATGTTCCTAACTACTTTCGTACTTTCCTCAGTACACAGAGGAGCCAAGGGAAAGTGCTGTTCTGGAGAATCGGAGGGGGGGGGGAATAGCGTCTATGACCTGCTTTGATATTTCACTACCTATACTATACAAATCAGAATAAAATTTTAAAATCATGAATTTATATCTGTGGGAGAGGTGTATATCATATCACTCTCTTCTTTAATAGCTGAAATAAAATTTCATTGTTTTTGCTGTGCCAGAATCTTACTGGGATGCTCACCATTTTCCCCAATATGCCTGTTGTAAACATGTTAAGGCAGCAACATGAGTGTTTCAGTGACTGGGGAGCCTGAAGCCAAGCCTAAGGCTGTGTTTCAGGAAGCCCTCTCTTGGTCTTTAATAAGACACTGGTCTTTAATAAGGGCAAGCATATGTGTAGAGTTGGGTTCTGAATGACATTATTATTATTTATTCCATTTCTATACCGCCCAATAGCCGAAGCTCTCTGGGCGGTTTACAACTACATATAATCAATTAACAAAAGACAGTCCCAGCCCGCAGGCTTACAATCTAAAAAGACACGACACACAAGGAAAAAGGAATGGGGAGGGAAGAAGGGGGAAATTAATTAATACTTCTGGCATGGCGTTGGCGAAGTCATCTCAGAGTAATGTTTCCCTAAGATAAAGTTGAAATGAGTATGTATTTTCCAATAGCTTTATTTTTGTCTGATGTGACCGTAATTTTTCTTTAAATGCATTTTAAATTTAAATATATACATTTAAGTATAACAGTCACAATGAGTATTTGCTAGCACACATATTGATCAGTGAACTACATCTGTACGGGATCCAGAAGAATCCATCTGCTCTTCATCACTCAGAAAATTAACATTCCAGGAAAATAACAGAATAATTCCACTAACTATGTTAATCATGGATAACAATTTACTGAAGAGTTTGCCTAATATAGGTAGGGATAGAGCAATGACTAAAGTCCTATTCATACATTCCTCTACCCATAGGGCTAATACAGGGAGGATGGAATGAGTATGTGCCTCCTGGTCCCACCCCCAATATTATGGGCCACTCTGGCCTTATCCCAATGTCCACATGTTGAGCATAGTTATCAGGGGACGGGGCTGCCACGGCACGGCTAGCAACATGCAAATCAGCAAAAGTTGGGTTGTCAAAGTTTCCAGTTTCCACCTCGAAGCTAATTCTGACTTGGATGTGTAAGAGATTGCTAAGGAGTAACTACAGGGTTAAATGCCAGCTTTACAGATATGCAGATTTTGTTAAGTCCATTCCATCTGTGTTTTGCATATTGTCAGGTGTCTTTCATTTTGTCATCCACTCATTGATGGAATTGGATTTTTCTCTATTCCCCAAATTTGCATTCGCATTGGAAAAGGCACACATGTGCAAATCTGCACTTCTGAAAATGCACATTTGCACAAATGTGCTAATCCTCCCAAAGTCCACATTTTCATGCTTTAGCCTATGGAGGGAAATGGGCATTTTTGGTTGGTGGTGGGGCGGGGAGATCATATCTTTGTATGACTAAGTTTGCATACAATTCCAGAAATTAAAAGACCAGTCCACAAGTCCGTGGAATCAGTGCAACTCGAAAAAGGCTTTTCCGGTCCACTGTGGAATTCACTGCTGGAGTCATGGAAATCCAAACTCATTTGTGAATTTCTCCAACATCTCCAGCCAGTTTGAATTACAAAAATATTAACGTTTGTTGGATCAAGGTGTGGGCTTGTTACATATTCGGGAAATATGAACCTACTAGACTCAACCTATGAACAGACTAATTTCAAGCTTTGGTAACGTCTCTAATGCAAACACAGAATACAGACATCGAACTACTCAAATGCATTTGCTTAGGTATCAAAATGTCATTACACATTATTTTGGAAGTTTCAGACCTTTTACTTCCACTTTGAATTCCAATACGGTGATATTTCTCCTGTGCTTGAGAGTGCATACTGAATGCCAATTCAATGGGTTCTTCTTTCAGGAAAATAAGAAAAAGAATAATAACCAAGCTGGACATTTTCAATGATAATTAGCAGCGCCTAAAAATGAGATATGCAAATTAGCAATGCTCCAACAAATTGACTGTTGGCTCACAGATTTGTCTTTGTTGAAAAAATAGAACCATGTCCATGGGTAAACCACAAAACTGAAAGCAAAATACATTTTAGGCACTAGAGTACAAGTCTTTAACATCTGACTTGACAAAATGATAGAGTTTATTATGTTAATTTGATGGTGCTTCTTGTTTACGAGGTAATAACCATATTCTAAGCTAATAATCTCCAAGGCCAAAAGTGTATATTAGCTGAATATATAATTATTACTGAGTTAGAAAAGCCTCAAATTACTATTACTTTGTAATAATGCTAATTGTATATTATTGGAATGTGTAAAAGCTAGGCATACTATAATTGACTTAAGAATAACAATGACTGTAAATAGAAGCAAAATTGAGACAGCCTTTTTGGTTTGGGGATTATGCATGAGAGCTGTAAAGTCATAAGACTTTAGGAAGTATTCCACAGATACTGAAAATTAAGCCAAGTTTATTTATTTATTTATTTATTATATTTATACTCCGCCTTTTTTCCTGCAAGGAACCCAAGGCGGCTTACATAATCCTCCTCCTCTCCATTTTATCCTCACAACAACCCTGTGAGGTAGGTTAGGCTGAGAGTCAATGACTGGCCCAAAGTCACCCAGTGAGTTTCATGGCCGAGCGGGGACTAGAACCCGGATCTCCCAAGTCCCAGTCCAACACTCTCACCACTACGCCACACTGGCTTACATACCATCACTCCACTCCAGTTGCCCTGCTGCCCAAATTTGGGCACAAATAATTTCATTGAACAGCTTCCCTAACCTGGTTCCTTCCAGATGTTTTGGAATTTAACTCCCATCAGCCCCAGCCAGCATACTAAATGGGAGTTATACTCCTAAACATCCAGAGGACACCAGGTTGGAGAAGGCCATCATAAAATGTATGTGCATAGATAAAACATTATGAAGATCTCAACAACCTTCTTTTGAACAGAACATAGGTGCCCTTGGCCCTATTGAGAAACAATAGCTTGATTCATTCTGGAAGTGTCTTCCCTTGAATGAGCACATCTCATCCAGTACAATGGTTGCTGCCCATCTTCTGTATCATTATCGTCTCCAGCTACTCCTTTTAAAGCCATCATCTAAGTTCATGACCATTGTATTAATGTGTGCCCACTACAGATTTGTGTCCCACTTTACTCACAGTCTGCAAGACACAGGTTAGGGAGATCTTTTAACTTGAGGCCCAGTGTGTCACAACTTATTCTTTTGCACAGTCCTTTGCCCAAAACGAAGATCATGGTTATCAATCATGATCTTGCACCGTGTACAGTCTTACATCATACACAGAACAAAGGATATTGCACCAGATGCAGCACCATTTCACCATTCAGTTACAAGTGTAAATTGGCAAAACTGAATGCAAAGGATATTTCCCAGCCACAACTACACAGAGGAAAGTCCTAACTTTAATCAGGAGATTACAGGGGAAGTAGAATGGGATTGAGTGAGATATAGGCTTAGGCAAATGGAAAGCCTGAAGGCTGTTGAAACTGGAGTATATAGAGGCACTAGGACAGGGAAGCTAATGACAGAGGGTCCACTTACAGGAGCATGGACTGGAGCAATCTATACCCATACCTGAAGATGAGGAAATGGAATCCTGGTTTCAGGATGGTAGAAAGTGGATAGAGAAAGTGGTAGAAACCTTTTAGTGAGAACAGATATTCAGTCCATCTACTGACCAGGCAGCACCAGACCTCTTGGTGAATGTGCAAGGGCAAGCAGTTTTGCTCAGTGCAGAAAGACCCTAAGAAGGGAGGTATCCTCCAAAATGTTGGTCAAGTTGGCACAAAATAAACTGGCACCTGTGTGATCCTGTATCATTTCTGTTGTTTTCTGGCTACTTTTGGTAGCCCTTTTTTTCTGACAAGCTTCCCATCTTTATCAGCTATATAGCAGGCAAGTATGACACGGCCCTCTCCATGCTAGAAATTGTTTCCCCTATTGAATGTGGCCAGAATGCATGAGAGTTTTGTTTCAATTAATTTTTTTATAAGAATTTACCATAATTTGCAAACTTCTCCATAAACACAATGGAAAGAACTTGTGCTTTTAAGAAAAAGACCAATGTGGCAGAGAGTGAGACTGACAGATTCGTCCACCCCTAGACTCTAGTCAAACAGTGAGCTACACTTCAGTAGCTATTCTGAAATCAAGTGATGTGAGGGAGAATTTCATTCAGTTAATGCTATAGACTGGTTACCTACACTGTTAGCATCCCATATGGGAGGGTATTTAGGCAGCCACCATGTAGCAAGTGGTTTTCAGCTTCAGTATCTGCCTTATTTCCATGTAAATGGGTACTACTACTAGTAGTAGGCGATCACTCGTGACCGAGTAAGATTGTCTTCCAGGATAAAATTACAAAAAAGAAAATTATATAAAGAGGAAATTCTAAAAAATTGCATAGACTCTAGCGATGGGTCCATAAGTGACTGTGGAGGCCAATTCTAGATCCACAAAGCTTCCCACAGTGTGGGCACAGGTTACCAGATGAAAGATGGTCCTGTAAAGGATTCATTTGATGTGCTTTTCGCTTAGCACATTTCTCCCTTTCACCTTGCACTCGGGCTTCTTCTAAGTCCATAGAACCTTTGTGAAAGGCTAACCTCCAGTTAGAGCGT
The DNA here is from genome assembly GCA_021292165.1 of Shinisaurus crocodilurus. Taxonomy (NCBI): domain Eukaryota; kingdom Metazoa; phylum Chordata; class Lepidosauria; order Squamata; family Shinisauridae; genus Shinisaurus; species Shinisaurus crocodilurus. Next base: position 208,817,333 of record CM037880.1, on the reverse strand, counting down.
TCATGGGCCAGAGCTTCCCAGTTCTCAATGTTTATATTGCATTTTTTTAGATTAGCCTTGAGAACATCTTTAAACCTCTTATACTGACCACCGATATTCCGCTTTCCATCCTTGAGTTGGGAATAAAGTAACTGCTTTGGGAGACGGCAGTCAGACATTCGAACAACATGACCGGTCCACTGAAGTTGGCGTTGAAGGATCATTTTTTCAACGCTAGTAGTCTTTGCTTCTTCCTGTACACTGACATTTGTTCGCCTATCTTCCCAAGTAATTTGCAGGATTTTCCGGAGGCAGCATTGATGAAATCTTTCAAGGAGGTGGAAATGACGTTTACAGATAGTCCATGTTTCACAGGCATACAATAAAGTTGGTAATACAATGGCTTTATAAACCAGCGTTTTGGTCTCCCTACAGATATCCCGATCCTCAAACACTCTACGCTTCATTCGAGAAAATGCGGCACTTGCGGAGCTCAAACGATGCTGAATTTCAACTTCAGTATGCTGATTATGATAATGTGGTCTTCGCACATTCAGAAGATGATCTCTAAATGCTTTTGCAGAAGCATACGAAAAACTTGGTCTCTCACTTAACATCAAAAAATCCAAAGTGCTTTATCAGCAAATGCAAGTAACCCTTTGGTGATGCCATCTATCCAGCTTGGCGGGGCAATACTAGTAGTATTTAGGTTCACAATAGGTTGTAAGATCACAGTCCTTAGTTAGGTCACTTACACAGTAGTGCTTCAGATGCTAATGGAATCATTCTCCTTGATTTCACACTGTTGAATCTACTTAGAGGGAAATACAAAAATTTGTATTGTCACTTTCAGCTTCTCTCAGTCACCTTCTATTGAGTAGCTGTACAGTAAGCACACTTAGGAAGACAATCGTAGCCATTTGTTAGTTTTGAAATATTGACGCCTGTCTAAAAGAAGGTCAATTGTGACCAAATGCCATCTAACCTTCTACCAAAATAGAGAAGGAAGCAGATAAATGTACTAACAGATATGTTCATATGCTAAACAAAAGCTGCTTCTGCTGCCGCTCTTCCTCGTCCTTTTCCTCCACCCTTCCACCTTCTTCTTCCCCTGATATCTCTAGGAAGGAATATCTCTCTCAGGCTATATAAGAAAGATAATTTGCCAAAAGTACATGTGTCGATCAGATTTTACAAGTTAAACAGATCGGAGCTTTGTGTGTGTGATTGCAGCAGATGATACTATCTGTGCCAAGAATTCAGAGTCTTTATTGAAAGGGAATGCAAATTGGGCAGGTTAATAGGCCAGCTCATATAATTACACTGGTTTAAATGTATTTGTTCATGGTTTCAAGCATGTTACACAAATAGATAGGTTGGGCCAGGCCCTATGCCCTGATCTTCTCTGGGTTTTGAATGCCTCAGTCCTAGCTTCAATGATGTCTTACAATCTAGCCCATACAGAAACCGCCTTTACCCATAAACAAAGCAAAAAAGCATAATAAAAAGAGGGTTGTGGTGACCAGGGAACAGACATGAACAACTGAGGGAGACAATGTCCATTGCAGGAGAATAGGCAACAGTCTGTTGGGTCAGTCAGAAGAGGCTTGGGGAGTATGATATGTCCCATGGCTCCACTGAGAAACAAAGTAAGTTTCTCAATTTCTCTTCATCCGTCAAATGAAAACTGGAGCCCTGCTCAGGTTTTCAGAAAGGGGTTAAGATGTGGATGACCCCGCCTCCCTCCTTCATCACATTTGTTGCCCTTTATTCATGGAGGGTGACTTTCTGAAGAGGAGAACCTGCTGTATTAAGCAATGGGTGAACATGTGATGTTCAACCTTGTTGAGGATCTCTGAATTCCTCCTCAAAGCTCATTTCACCTTGTTCGCATTCCTGAACATGAGCTACTTTTTTTTTTTTCAGTTGAGAAAGTTGTACTTTTTTTTATTGGAAAAAATGTGCATTTTTAAAAGTGTGCACCCAAGATGTGCACTTCCCCCCCATCAGCAACAGCATGAAAATGAAGATTTAGGGGGAACTGTGTATTTGTGCAAGTGTGCATTATTGGAATGGGAATGCTTTTGAACATGAACGCAAGTTCAGGACAAAGTGAAAATTTCCCAAGAATTGCACTCCTGCTCACATTTGTGTTCAAGATTGTGAGCAGTACATGTTTGCATGATTTGTGAACAGGAACAAAATTCTTGTACGATTTTAGGGATGTAACCGTTTGCCTCGTGCAGGCGTAGCGGGCCGAAATTGGCCCCACTCGCGCGGGCCTACCTGAATCCAGCGGCAGCTCGCCTCTCCGTGGCAAGCCGCCCACACCGGTCCCATCGCATCACCTTTGCCGCGCAGGAAGTGACACAACAGGACCTTGTTCTGGCGTGCTGGACCCCCGCGCTATGTTTTTGGCAGGGGGAACCAGGGCAACAGGGCTTAAACAGCCCTGTTTTCTAGTGGTGGGGCCGAGCCTTGAGTCGGCTGGAGGCTCGCTCCGGGCTCGGTCCTCCGCGAGCGGTGGCGGCTCGATCTCGCTCTTCAGAGAAGCGTGAAGCGTTCTCCACGCCACTCGCGCCGCTCGCGCCGCCGCCGGAAAAAAAACCCCGTGCACAGCCCCCCCGCCACCGCTGGACCCCCCACCGCTGCTGCCAGGACCCCCCCCACCGCCTACCTAGTTCTGCGCGCTGCCGCTGCCGGAGCCACTGCTCCATCGCGCTGGACCCCCGCCCGCGCTCTGTTTTGGCAGGAGGAACCAGGGCAACAGGGCTTAAACAGCCCTGTTGCCCTGGTTTCCCCCGCCAAAAACAGAGCGCGGGGGTCCAGCGCGATGGAGAAGGGTCCTGTCGCGTCACTTTCTCTGCACTGGAAGTGATGCGACGGGACCCAGCGGACAGCTGAGGAAGGCTCTCCGCTCCGCGCGTAGAGATGTGCTAAAAAAATCGTGAGTTTTTTTCTTCTTCGAGGAAGCTCTGCTCGCTTATCACTCAGCATAATTAACGATTCTTGTGATGTTAACAGCAGTTTGTCCCCCATTAACAGAGATATCTGCGAGCCAGAGCTGTTAAACAGGTTTTACCTTTGAGATTCAAAAAACAGCAGTCTGGCTATGCATATTGAGATGCAACTGTTAAACAGGTGCTATGCATATGCAAAAAACACCAGCAGTCTGGCTGGAGCCTTGAAGGAAGAAACCATTAGCATATGACTGAGCAGGCTTTCCTCTCAGTCAGTCAGAGTTAGAAGAAAGGTTACCTTAAAATCAATTGGCACATGTCTATAAAACAAAATACTTTTTCTAAGTAGGAATGTAAGGACTATTGCCAGCCAGAGATGTTGTTGCTGTTCAAATCAGCATTACAATCATCCCTGGGGAATTTAGCAAGGAATTTAGCATATAAGTGTAGGGAGGGTTTTCCTCAAGTCAGGTCAATTAAGACTTAAGTCAATTAAGAAAAACAAACAAGCATTAGAAACACAAAAGATCTTGCTGTTCATGACTCAGTTGGGTTCGAATTTGCAGTGGATGGGGGAGAAGAGACTCGACATGCCCGAAGTGATTCATGAGCCAGCTGCTGCAAGGCCGACTAGCTCGAAGTAATTCGTGAGCCAGCTGCTGCAGGCTCACTCACGCCACTAGCGGAGAGCCGAGGTAAAGCCCACGTGGGTGGCTGAGAGCCTGCACGGACATGAGCTGGCCCAGTTCAGGCCTTGCTCCTGTCCAAAAACATAGCCACCAAAAACATAGCACGGGGGTCTAGCGCGCCGGAGCAGGGTCCCGTCGCATCACTTCCACCGCGCCAGAAGTGACACAACGGGACCAGCACGCCCGTCGGTGGCAGCTCGAGCAGCATGGAGAATGCTCCGCGCCACTCGGACGAACAAGGCAGTGGGGCACCACCGTGGAGAATCGTGGCGGCAGAGAGGCAAGCCCCCCCACAGGTACGTGAACACCGCTGCGATTCATAGAGGATCTCCATGCTATTGAGAACACTGATTTTCCAGTGTTCTCAATCACATGGAAAGCCTCCACAGATGCCCGCGTCTCTCTTCTTCACGAAGTTGCCCCTCCATGACTAGGGAGTGATGCACATGATGAAGAAGAGGGTGGGGCTAGAGCCCTCCCTCTCACACACATTAATTTTAAACCCTTTCTGAATGCCTGACTAGAGCTTGGGTTGTTTTGATATTCAGCTCATATGCAGTAACTTTAAATTAAATAACTGTCATCCATTGCTTAATGTAGCGAGTTATCTATGTACAGCAACCTCAGTGGACTTCATGCCAGTGTTGTAAACCTCTCTCTTAGCTTCAGCCCCACCTCAGTCCTGAAATATTAACACTGGAGTACATTACAGGGCTGTTATTTTCCTCCCCACAACCTGCAATCTGGGGGGAAATGGACCATATCTCCATTTGCCATATCTTAAATGTGTGTTTTGATTTGCCTTTAACCCTCTCCCAGCAAGACCTGGGGGGGGAGGGGAACTGTAGTAGTCTATCATGATTTCATCCCCCTGTCCATCTACCACATCCAGTAGTCATCCGTGTGAGTGTGCGTGCGTGTGTGTGTGTGTAGGAACTTGAAAAAGGGCCTTCTCAGTAGCTGCGCCCAGACTTTGGAACTTCCTACCAAAGGAAGTTCATCAGGCTTCTACTATAATGCAAACCCTTTCTATTTAAACAGGCATTTGGCCTATTCAACAGATATATCTTCTCTGTGTTTTAACCTGTATTTTAATTGAATGATGTTTTAACTGGCTGCAACTTTTATACTTTCATTTAGTTGTGTTTGATTTTTAGATGGCTTCATATTGTTTGTTATGTCGGTTTTTTTAATTGTACATGTTATTGTTGTTCTGTCTTGGACATAGTTTATGGGAATGCATTCCCAAAAATTAAGCTGGAGAATTTCTCAAATTGCAATGAATAAATGGAACATTTTCAACTTTCTTCTTATCTGTGGTACATTTTATATAGCTTCATTCCAGGTTGTGCTTCATTTTGAGGTATTCTTTCATATTTATTGAAAACTGGGGGGGAAATGGTAGAGGTAAGGGCCAATACAAACTTTACTTTAAATTTTCTGACTAGCAGGCATGGGCTTTCCCCCCTTTACTCTAAAGTAGGCACAGAAGGCCTGATCCAGATCTTAAAAACCCCTTATCACCACCACCTTCCACACACACTAGGGTCCCAATCAAGACTGGGCGGCCTTAGCCTACTCTAGACTCTAGAGTAAAAATGAAAAAAAAAGTTGCACTTTAAAGTAAGGATTGCTTTGGCCCTCAGTATCTTAGAATGAACACAAGATGTCACCGGGGAGTATGTTTGAAAGATACAAGTTCCTTAATCAAAGCAAGCCATTAGAATAAATTAGATAAATTTCATTTAGCCAAGTATCAACTTAATAAATGAAAGCCCTCAATAAGAAGGTGCCCTTCACTTCTAAGCTCCATACACAGTTCATTAGGCGGAATTATAACATACATACAAAATGTTCTGAAAGATGTTTAGAGCAAGGTAAAGAGTGCAAGCAAATCAGTTAATGAATTAATAATGGAAAGTTGAAAGGAACTGACCGATAGAACACATTTTAGGGAAGAAGTGTTCAATTAATGTTTAATATAACTCAAATTTATTGGTATGCAGCAGGAATATTATTATCTCCTACTGCTTTTTTTTCATATACTTTTAATCATTCAGTGGTTGCTTCCCCTCTCTCCCCACCACCCACACAATCTTCAGCCACATACACTAGCCTAATTGTTCACTCCACAACACTGATGTTAATCAGACTATTTAGACTAAACAGAAGTCCTATTTAGTGTTCAAAATTGCACAGAGAGCCTCCACGGATACGAGAGGCTCTCCCCTTGAGAAAGTTGCCCTCCATGTGCAGAGGGTGATAGAAATGATGACAGAGGGAAAGGGGCTAGTTCACACCATGCACTTGCTTTTCTCAGTTTCAGAACACCTGAACAGGGCTAAAAGGGAAGTCCATATGGATCACTGGTTATGCATTACTAATATACAGTAATATCCCCGGGGAGACTGATGACTCTGACGTCAGTGGAACTCCTTATCCATCACAGCTTTTATTTTGAGCTTTACAGGAGCTATCCATGGTGCCCCCATGGCAGTTAATCTGTTTTGGGGATGGAATACAGCACCATGGATAGCTCTTTAAAAGTTCAGAATAAAAACTGCAATGGATAAGGAGCCCCTCAGACACAGGAGTCACCAGCCTCCCCGGTAATCTCAGGGCTGGCTCAAGACATTTCCAACCTGAGGCTAATGATAAGATGCCCCAGAAGCTGACAGATTGGCAGCTAATTCTTTCTTCAATGCTAACAATGCAATGGATCCTCCACCATAGCTGAGAGGACAACAGCCCAGCTGAAGGGGTGCTGTGCAGACTATATGTACAGTAATACCTTGGATTGCAAGTAACTTGGTCTGAGAGCGTTTTGCAAGACAAGCAAAAAAATGTATAAATTTTGACTTGATAAACAAGTGACGTCTTGCAAGACAAGTAGTCGTAGGGATGTAACCGCTCGCCTCGAGCAGGCGTAGCAGGCCGAAATTGGCCCCGCTCACACCCGCCAGAGACTCGCTTTGATATAAGAGTGTTTTGGATTACAAACACAGTTCTGGAACGAATTATGCTTGCAATCCAAGGTATTACTGTACACTTCTGTCCTCCGACACCTCTTGGCTGCCCCCACCCCAGCATCTGTCACCTAAGGCAGTCCCTCCCTCATTCTGTCTACTAGTAGGGCCAGCCTTCCGTAATGTCTTACTTTTCCAACTGGCTTTGAAAATGGAGCAGGAACAAGAATATGCCTCCCACCCAGCCTCATAAAATAGTGTTGGCCTGATGGAGGGGACCATTAACAGCTATCTGCTCCTAGAATTCAAAAGTCTTAAATCTTAATACATCAGGCTTTGGTGCACAAGCACATTAAAGAAAGATCTGGGTTCTAGTCCCCACTTGGCCACGAAGCTCCCTGGGTGACTTTGGGCCAGTCATAGTCTCTCAGCCTCACCTACCTCACAGGGTTGTTGTGAGGATAAAATGGAGAGGAGGAGGAGGATTATAAGCCGCCTTGGGTTCCTTGAAGGAAAAAAGGCGGGGTATAAATATAATAAATAACTAAATAAAAATACCAAAGAACAAGGTCTATGTGCACTCCATAGTCAGACACTATCCACGCAGAGCTCCCCCCTCCACATGTTCAGCGGCAGCTCAGCACATGCACCCCCTTTGTTAATTGACTCATAATTCTCAGACCCACCTTTTACAAGTCCCAATGTGGGCCATGGTGTAATTTCAGAATTAAAATAGAAGTTTTTTTTTCTTTCATGACTCGTGAAATTGTATTAGGAATCTATGAGAAATTTGTTGCAGTTTGTTTTTGACCAGAATTGCCCCAGTTTGCACCTCCTGGACCTGAACGCAGACCCGAATGCAATCTGTGGTTGAAGTCTGTACATTTCTGAGCTTGTGATGCAATTCACGGAACAAAAAACTATTGAGTTCAAAAAAATGTGTGCATTTGAAGAATGTGCATGGAAAAAATCTGTACATTTGAAAAATGTGCACAAACACACTCATGCAGAGATCATAAATATGTGTGTGTGTGTGTGTGTTTTGGCAGGAATTTTACTACCCCAAGGTATTTTCCAATATATCCTCAGGTAGTAAAATGACCCACAAAAAATTGTGTGTTTGTGGTGTTAAAGAAAGTATGTTTAAACTCAAAATATTAGAAAAGTATCATAAATTCTCAAGGTAAAATTTTAGGTATTTTTCTATCCCCATTACAAATCTGTCTCTGGTGAGGTAAATGTCCCCCAATGAAATCCCAATGAGCTAGTCACATGGTTTGTATGTTCTGATGACGTGTTAACTTGTTTTCTGTCTGAAGCCATTTTAGAGAGAAGCTAAACTGCTTTCTTTGTTCTTCTTCATGGTGATGCTTGCTGGACTTGTTACTGCTACTTTGTAACGTCTTTGCTGAGGTGGAGTTAAGCTCAACTTACTCCACTGGATGTAATGCTTGCTATGCATTTATACTCTGCACATGGACTGTAACTAGGAATTGTATACTCTGTAGAACTTTACTTGCTAAGTGAATAAACAGGTAGAATTAGACCTGTGGTGTTACAGAGTGTTTCCTGATTCCATGGATTAATCTGCAACGGAGAAGCTTTGCTGGTTCACTGGCACACACGCTGAACGCTGCAAGCGGGAGGAGGGAGGTGAGATCTGGAAGATCTGTGTGTGGAATGTACAGGCGTCTGTTGGCACACAGACAAGGATTATAAATCTCCCAACCCGCACACACTCTGCTAAAGTCCAGTCCGAACAGATAATGGCCAGGTGTTGGAGTCTAAAATGTCTGCAGGGCATCAAATTGCAGAAGGCTGAGCTAGACCAACTGGCTGAAAGCCAGGTTTCACTGATTATCACTTTGGCAGCGGTTGTAGTGTATGGACTTCCATCCCACCCTATTCTTTCCCCAGACTCTAGGAATGGGCACGAGGAGAGAAAAGGCGATGCTGAAACCTCCACCTTGATTCCTGAAATCCAGTGCATTACTATATATTAATGTTCACTGTCTAGATTTAGCTGCTGATCATTGCCTAAGCAGTCCTAGATCCATCTATTTTGCATGGATGCAAAGTACACATATGGAACTTATGTGTACTTTGCATATGCATTGGGATTTGCCATCTAGGGTTGTTGAACAATTAAAAGGCTTTTACTCTATTGAGTGCTATGCTTTTAAGCAATTCACTTATCGATTAACATATTTGCAGATTTACTAATCAAATAATATTTAATACAACAAAAAAGACCTCCCAGCTAAATATTGCAGGCAAAACATTTATTACTTAGAATAACTTAAAACACATTTATTGATTCAAGTATAGTACATGGTCTACAATATCACCAGCAGCACTGGGGCTGCTTGGCAGGGAACAGCTCCAATGAAATACTACAGCCAGGAACCAAATATTGCTTCCTGGTTCTGGACACCCGAGGCCTACTGGATTTCTCTTCCCCTAGTCAGTCAGCCGATCACTCGTGACCGAGTAAGATTGTCTTCCAGGATAAAAAAGAAAATTTACAAAAAGGAGATTTTAAAAGGAGGAGAATTCTAAAGAAAATTGTGTAGACTCTAGCGATGGGTCCGTAAGTGACTGTGGAGGCCAATTCTAGATCCACACAGCTTCCTACAGTGAGGACACAGGTTACCAGATGGAAGATGGTCTTGTAAAGGATTCATTTGATGTGCTTTTCGCTTAGCATGTTTCTCCCTTTCACCTTGCACTCGGGCTTCTTCAAAGTCCATAGAACCTTTGTGAAAGGCCAACCTCCAGTTAGATCGTTCATGGGCCAGAGCTTCCCAGTTTTTGATGTTTATATTGCATTTTTTTCAGATTAGCCTTAAGAACATCTTTAAACCTCTTATATTGACCACCGATATTCCGCTTTCCATCCTTGAGTTGGGAATAAAGTAACTGCTTTGGGAGACGGCAGTCAGGCATTCGAACAACATGACTGGTCCACTGAAGTTGGCGTTGAAGGATAATTTTTTCAATGCTAGGAGTCTTTGCTTCTTCCAGTACACTGACATTTGTTCGCCTATCTTCCCAAGTAATTCGCAGGATTTTCCGGAGGCAACGTTGATGAAATCTTTCAAGGAGTTGGAGGTGACGTTTATAGATAGTCCATGTTTCGCAGGCATACAATAAAGTTGGTAATACAATGGCTTCATAAACCAGTGTTTTGGTCTTCTTACAAATATCCCGATCCTCGAACACTCTATGTTTCATTCGAGAAAACGCGGCACTTGCGGAGCTCAGACGATGCTGGATTTCACTGTCGATGTTAGCTGTAACAGAAAGATAGCTGCCAAGATAGAGAAATGATCGACATTTTCCAGTATTGTCCCGCCAAGCTGGATAGATGGCATCACCAAAGGGTTAGCTTGCACTTGCTGATGAAGCACTTTGGTTTTTTTGATGTTAAGTGAGAGATCAAGTTTTCCGTATGCTTCTGCAAAAGCATTTAGGATAGTTTGGGATCATCCTCTGAATGTGCGGAGACCACATTATCATCAGCATACTGAAGTTCCACAATGGAGGTTGTAATTACCTTACTTTTTGCTTTCAGCCTGCTGAGATTAAAAAGCATTCCATCTGTTCGATATATAATTCCCACACCAGTGGGAAGTTTCCCCTCGACAAGATGTAAAATCATGGCAGTGAAAATAGCAAATAATGTTGGGGCTATAACACATCCCTGTTTAACACCTGATCCCACTTTAAATGGAGCACCATGAGAGCCGTTGTTGTCCAAGACTGTAGCCGTCATGTTGTCATGGAGAAGTCGCAAGATGTTCACAAATTTATTGGGGCATCCAATTTTCATAAGGATAGTCCAGAGAGCTGTTCGGTCTACAGTATCAAAGGCCTTAGCAAGATCAATAAATGCCATATAAAGGGGTTGATTTTGCTCCCGGCATTTTTCTTGGAGCTGACGTGCAGTAAAAATCATGTCTACTGTTCCTCTAGAGGGGCGGAAACCATATTGAGTTTCAGGGAGGATCTCTTCTGAAATAGATAGAGGATGGTTTGCGAGAGAATCCTGGCAAATATTTTACCTGCGGTAGCTAAGAGAGAAATGCCCCGATAGTTTCCACAGTCTGTTCTATCACCTTTCTTAAAGAGGGTGATAATTATGGCATCCCTGAAGTCTTCTGGGATCTCTTCTCTTATCCAGATTTTTTCGATGAGTTTATGAAGATGTTGTACAAGTTCGGGGGGGCCTTCTTTAAAGATCCTATCTGGTCCACTAGCTTTGTTATTCTTCATTTGATTAATGGCTTTTTTTACTTCATCCAAAGTGGGGAGTATTGCAAGTTCCTCTCTAATTTGTTTTTGCGGGATTTGCGAAAAAAACTCATTATCCACCTTAGATTTACGATTTAAAAGATCATAATATCTTTCCAAAAGATCTTTCCAACGCAGTGCAATAGACTCTTTGTCTTTTAAGAGTTTGGTGCCATCTTTTGATTGTAAAGGGTTTGTACCATAGGTTTTTGGTCCATAAATGGCCCTTGTGGCCTTAAAAAATCCCCATGCATCATGAGATTCTGCAAGTTGTTGAATTTCATCAGCTTTCTTTTTCCACCAAGCGTTCTTAAGTTCTCTTGTTCTTCTTTGGACCTCAGCCTTTGCACTAGCGTAGATTTTTTTTCTTGGCAGCACAGTTAATATCATTTTGCCATATTTCGAAGGCTTTCCTTTTTTGGTCAATTATATATGTAATCTCATTATCATTTTAATCAAACCAATCCTGATGTTTCTTAGTTTCGTATCCAATAGTTTGTTCACAAGCTGCAGTAATGGAGGTTTTCAGCTTAGACCAATGGTCCTTAATGTTGTCAGGAGGTTCCGTAGGTAGATGTTCCTTAAGAAGTGATTGAAGACGAGTTTGCTTAATAGGATCTTGAAGGGCGTGGATGTTCATTTTACACCTTGGTTTCCTTCCTTGAAGCCTACGTTGGGGAGCAATGTTGATAACCATTGTGGACTGGATTAGTTGGTGGTCTGTCCAGCAGTCGTCGGCACTCACCATGGCCCTAGTAAGAAGTACATCGCGGCGATCTCTAACACGGACAATTACATAGTCCAGAAGATGCCAGTGCTTTGACCGTGGGTGCTGCCATGATGTTTTAAACTTATTCTTTTGTTGAAAGAGCATGTTTGTGATAGTAAGATTATGCTCTGCACATATAGACAAAAGTAAGATTCCGTTCGGGTTGCTATTACCAACTCCGTCTTTTCCAATAGTTTCTGGCCATAAATCAAAGTCACGCCCGACTCTTGCGTTAAAATCGCCCAGGAGGATAATTTTATCCTCCTTAGGTATCTCTGACAGGAGAGTGTCCAACTGGGTATAAAAGTTTTCCTTGATGTCTTCATCAGCATCTAATGTTGGCGCATAAGCGCTCAAGATAGTTACCTGCTGGTTATTGGCAAGCTTTAATTGAAGAGTTATCAGGCATTCGTTAATGCCAGTAGGAACTTCTGACAGAGTTCACTAGCTCATTTTTTATGGCAAAGCCTACTCCATGTATTCGTCGGTCTTGCTCAGGTAGTCCTTTCCAGAAGAAGGTATAGCCTCCTTTTTCTTCCTTCAACTGTCCCTCTCCTGCCCTTCGAGTTTCTTGAAGTGGTGCTATGTCAATTTTAAACCGTCTCAGCTCCCTTGCAATAATAGCAGTCCTACGCTCAGGGCGTTCACTATGTATGTTATCCAGCAGTGTCCGTATATTCCATGTTCCAAAATTCAAATGTCTTTTTCGACCGCTAAAATGGTGACCCCACTGGACGCGGTAATCCAGTCAGGGGAGAAAGAGGTAGACTATGTTTAGGGCACCTTTTCTAGCCCCCTCCCCATACGGGGTGAGCAGAGTGGATCCTAAATAGGGCTGCTCAGTCATGGATATAGCTGCCGAGCTGCTTGACTACCTCGTTCCTTGAACAGGGCGACTGAGTCTGCATCCACTGCCCATGTGCTGGTCCGTGACTAGGGGCTTCCAGATTCACAGTCCTGCCCCCGTCACCATTCGCCAGTCACCATGGGACTTTTTTGGTTGGTTGGTTGGTTGGTGGGTGGGTTGGGTTTGGTTGGGTTGGGTTGGAAGACGCCTGTGCGTGAAGCTGTTTTCTGTGGGGAGATCGCTGCACAACGAATCACCACACAAACTTGACAGAGGACCGCAATGATCCAATGGCACGGTTACCCTGACGATTGGAAAACCATTCTCTGCTGCAGCCTTCATCCGCCTTCACAGCCGTTGTAATTTAGGTTTAAATTATCTTCCGCCTGTTCTGCCGTTGAGGACTTTTTGTTTTGGATCGTTCTTTGTCTGGTTCCTCTCCCCGGACCTTACCGCCATGGGTGACCCTACCGGGAGTATATAGCTCCTGACGGCATTGCTCACAGGGTTCATCGGAATACGCAAGCCCACTCACCACTTCAAGGTGACGATCCGGCGAGATCCCCCAGCCACCCTATGTGGAAAACCAGCTTTAAAACTGAGGGTGTTTCAAAAGCAGGTTGTTATATGTCATGGAGAGCTGCTGTTCAAATGTGGGGGAAATCCTTCTGGGAGAGCCCAGGCTTTGGGCCATTTCTAAAATAGATGGTTCTTTGGTTTGGAGTTTACATTTTTAGTATGCTTTTAATAAATATGGTTTATTGTGAAACATATGCACCTTCTAAGCTTACTAAATGTTCAGCACATACAGCCTAGACAACCTATTGGGTAACGTTGCCTACATCTTCTGGCACTGCTTGAGCACCACACATATACCCACCAAGCTCCTAGGTTTATTATTTGCTATTGCTCCCTTTCCAAAGAATGCTTCAGCTCCTGTCCTTCTTATGCCACTTCAATATCCAGCTTGGGGAACTGGGCTCAGATATTTAATGACTATAAATTTTTCTAAGTGGCCAGAAAAAAAGAAGATGTGGATAACTAATGCTTGATCATTTAATTATGGTCCAGGAATAAATATACAAGAATAGCGGTGTGTTTGAAATCTCTCTCCTAAATGACATCAAAACACAGAAATACATGCATGAAATACTTCTGAAGCATTACAGTTTCCTTACAGGTAATTGTTCTATGCCATTTGGTTGGTAATGGGAAGGAAGGGGTCATCTTTAAGATTGCAGATGAAAAGGGGGAAGCTCTTTCTCTTGATATAATAGCAACAAGTGGAGAAAGCTCCCACAGGTCAGAGAACAGCACAGTGAACACCAGGTACAAAACTTGTAATTAGGGAGCAAGTTAATGGAGTAAGGACAATAAATCCACAGTATATTTTAAAAGTCTGAAACCCCTGACATAAGCTTAGAACTGTAAGTTAGGACCAGAGTGGGAATCATTAGAGAGAAAAAGGCTGTTAGTATTAAAAGAATGATTTCTTTTCCTATGAACAATTTGATTGCAGACAGCATTTAACATAATCCGCCATTACAGTTTTTACGTTACAGTGATCTGAAAGGAATTCATTCCGATTCATTTACAGTGGCTGAGCAGCTAACACTGCATTCTTTACACAGCCAAGTGGAGCAGAGATATCTTGCAATGCCCACTGGCCAGAGAAAACCCTCCAAATTATTATCAGAGGGTAACAGCACAGGTTTGTACTACTGTTTCTGGAAACAAGGCCAAAACAAAGACTGCTTGAGAAATGTGATCTTTGCAAATTCATGATTCACACATCCCGGACAAATGCGCACATCAGAATCTAGATATCCAGTGGCTTTTGCATTTTCTAAATGTCCTGATCCAGTTCAGAGCTCAGTAAATACATAAAATGCACATTTTAAACCAACACTGTAAGTGCTTCTGAGGAATCTTAATGTGCGGTCTGAAACATCGGAGGAGGGTGCTCCTGCCCCAAACTGCCCTCCCCAAATGGTAGAGTGATACATTTCTTGTGATTTTTTCCAAAGAACAGGAGTGCTATAAATTATTTGCTGAGCAATGCAATGTCTAAGGGGGCTACAACAGTCTGATAGATTGCAGTTGTATGGGAATGCATGCTTACCAAGGGTCCAACAAATAACAAAGAAATCATGTTTAATTACAGCTTGGTAATTAATAATCAGTGCAAGTTTCCATCCTGTCAAAAGCCAGAAGTGAGGGATTTAAATGGACATGCCAAAAAGTAAAAGCAGAGTGATGAGATAGCTTAAGTGAGTTGACCTGTCTCAGTCAGTGTTAAGAGGAAGCTGATAAGGTAACAGTTTTGCTTGCTGAGAGTTTATAATGAGAGTGTTTTCTGGAATTCCTAATCTAATTGCAGGACACCTAGTTTGTATAATTTAAGCAAGACAAGTGTTCCACATTAGTTGTTAGCTGCAACACAAACATTTTTTTTTATCATATTCCATGAGACTTCTCATCTTGTCAGCTCCAGAGTATGAGCAGCAAGGGTCCTAGGCTGAAATGCCAGGGCCAGCAGTAATAGCAGCAGATGCAGGCCAAAGACAAAGCAGAGTCCAGAGCAAGCAATGGTCAAGCACATACATGGCAGAGCAGGGCCAGAGGCATGAGCAAAGTCTAAGAAGACACATACCAGGCAAGGTGGGGCCAGAGGCAAGAAGCATAGGTAAGGGGCAGATGCAGGTCAAACACAGGCACAGCAAGGATCAGAGTCAAGAACCAGCTGCAGACACCACAATGACTCATGTTGTTGTGGCAAAGTCTCAAGGGAAGAGGGAGCCTTTATGCAGGGCTTCCTGCAGCTCCCAGCTGGTCTGCATTAGCAAGCCTGGGACCACCTGGTGGTGGTCTGGGGCTGAACTCTGCAAGTAAAGCACTGTAGGCCAGGCTGCTTTCTGAAAAGTGGCCACCAGATGGAGCTGCAGCACTTCCCAGCTGAGCAGATCCTGACACTTGTGAAGATATGAGATAGAAGGAGAAACATAGGTTATAGGGGGAGAAACAGAAGCACTGTAAATTACTCTCAGAGTCAGCTAGGGATGTACAGAAGCACTGCAAATTACTCTCATCTAGGGAGGTATCCATGAGTCTCGGGGGGACTGAAAGCAGGCCAAAATTGGTCCGCTTGCTGCCCCCCCCCCCCGAGACTCTTGCGACTTACCTGGCCGCCACTCACTCCAAGACGTGCCGGGGAAAGGAGCTTCTTTTTCCGGTTCCCTGGTGCTGCGTTTTTAGTGTAAAAACCAGGGCAACCCAGCTTGAAACAGTCGCAATTTGCTATTCGCGGCTGTTTTAAGCTGGGTTGCCCTGGTTTTTACACTAAAAACGCAGCGCCAGGGATCCAGGGAGCTGGAAGTGACGCGACGAGGAACCCTTCGCGTCACTTCCAGTTCTCTGGCACAGTGAGCGGCGCAAGCGTGGCAAGAGCAGGCGGGGGGTGCTCCAGAGCACACACCCCCGAGAAGGTAAGCTCTCCACTCAGATTACATCCCTACTCTCAGCAAGAAGCAACACAGTAAAGAAATACATGTTCAAGGAGCTGTCAGTTACTACAGCAGCAGGCCAGAGAGAGAGAACCATGCCAGCTGCTTCTCCAAAGTCGTAAGAGCAACTTCGGAGAAGACATAAAGGGTACATTCCAGGGGATGGGGAGGGGAGGAAACCGGGGCTGCCAGGATATGACATATCCTGATGGCACTCCTGCCTCCTTCCCTCCCCATCTGAAGCTCCGCAGCTAGATGGTCAAAATCAGCTGTCTAGTTGACTTGCAGGATGGGAGCAGCAGCAAAGCAGAGATCACCTCCACCACTTCCCCCACCCTGTATAGGATGCTCATAATCTGTCGAGTTCAGAGGCTTATGGGTATCCCCACTGTATTGCACCCCCTAATCTTGTTCCAATGCCCTTTTACACAGGATAGTCTCTGCAAGTGAAAAAGGGCAACCCATTTGACAAAATGCACCTAATGAACACCTGAGTACTTCGTACTGTTCAAGCCAACAACAGCCTGAAGTCACAGTAGAAATGTCAGGTCCAAATTTATTCTTGCTTCAAGATACTTGCTAACTGTTGTCATTTTGCAGCTACACAACTGATGAATGATAGAGGATGCCACACTTGATTTTTTTCGTCTAGCATGTTCAGCTGCAAATAAAAAGTTTGCCTTCAGCACTGCATCTAGCTGGGAGTTTGTCAGCAGATCAGCAAGTCAAGAGTAGCCCCAGTGCAGTGTGTAGAAGAACTTGCTGGAACTGTACAAACAATATATTGAGAATACTCAGTATTCCCGTTCAGTATACCTGTATATGGATATACAAATTCATTATAAAACAACCTCGAAATCTATTTTTGTTTATGGAGCCCCAGACTCTAACACCATATTTTTGAAAATTGGAATTTTATCAACTGCTCCATGTGGTTCTTATTAAACATGACCTTCACCCTCACTGGGATAGCATGAAAAGGGAACTTTCATTAGACGAAAGGCAAAAGAAGCATCAATTTATAAACCCTTGAGTGAAGAGAGAAAGGGGGTGTGCCCCAAACTCCCTGTAGTGTAGGAAGCAGCAAACAATTACCTGTAGACTGCCACCATCCCTTCCATCCACCTCAGCCTCTCACACCTTACAGAACCCCCCTAGGGCTTCAGAAATAAGGGCCCAAGCCTGTGCCTTGTATTTCAAGCTCTAGGCCTAAAACTTTAAACAATAGCAAGACCAAACAGAAGTTTCTGGATTTAGTACTGTGGTTTTACTGGGAAGATAGCACACACAGCTCCAAAGGTAGAGATTAAATTTATTTACATAGGGAAGGGGGAAAAGATTTTTAAAAGTGTACAGAAACCAGAGAAACCCTTTGGAACAATGCTGCAAGCAAAAGTAATAAAGCAATACCTAACCCTATCCTATCTAAGTAAGGGTCTTCCAATAGAACAGGGCCCAATTCAGAATCCAAAAGCTCACAGGCCCGAAAGCCAGTTAGCAGCAGCACATGCAGACGAAGACAAGATGAAGGCAAAGATGAAGATGAAGAAAGAGGGCAACAGTAGCCCCCCTTGCTTTATACCCCACTCAGGCCCTTGACAAATTTGAGGTGATGTGCTGAAATAGGGATATCTGGCTTGTTTGAGCACGACGGATGTCCTGCCTGCTTCCGATCTGATGATCTGAAGCGGGCTGAGTTGAGGTTTTTCCTCACAGACATCCGTCTCTTAACATGAGCCACAATTTGCACATTAAAAAAAAAAAAAACACTAAGGAAATTTACACAAAACCAGCTGATTTTGCACAAACTGGGCTAGAAGCACGTGGTTTTTGGCTTCCAGTTTTGCACAAATCAGCTGATTTTGCGCAAATCTCCTTAGCATTTTTTTTAAAAAAAATGCACAAACTTTGAAAATTTGGAATAAATATAAACCTAGGTTTTGTCAGAGAATACCATTGTGGCTATCAGCACAAGAAGCCCATCATAGAAGAGAAATGTTAAGTAAATACAGTTGGTTGACATATCGTGATTTGCTGAATTTTTCACAAGATGAATGTAAAATAAAATCAAGAGAAGAACTGATAAAAGAAGGTCATACATGTCAATGGTTCTCCTATTTACAGATGGTAGAAAGGTTTAAAGTTGATAAAAGGTTGTATGATTTTGAACAGATTGTATCTGACTTTGAAAGGGAATTATGTCTAAATGATGAACATCTTATTTCAAGAATGTATAAGCTTTTGTTGAAATTTGAAACTGAGGAAGAGCAAGTGAAGGAATGTATGATAAAATGGGCTCAAAATTTTGGCTATAATATATTAATGACACAATGGGAAAATATGTGGTTAAAAGGTTTGAAATTTACTTTATGCTCTAGTCTTAAAGAGAATTTTTATAAGATGATGTATCGTTGGTACTTGTCGCCGGAGAAATTGGCTAGAATGTATAGCGGTGCATCAGATATATGTTGGAAATGTGAACAGGAAGGAACCTTTTATCATATGTGGTGGACATGTAAGAAAGCTAAAAGATTTTGGGTTGAAATTCATTTATTAATGCAAAAGATTTTAAGGATTACTTTTCAATTGAAACCAGAGGCTTTTCTATTGGGAATAATGGACAGTCAGCTAGAAGGAAGATATGGAACTTTATTTTTATACATGACAACGGCAGTGAGACTACTATATGCACAGAAATGGAAAGGTCCAGCAGTGCCTACGATAGAAGAATGGTTGGTCAAGATGCTGGAGCTGGCAGAGATGGCCAAACTTACATCACTAATTAGAGAAAGGACAACATCTGCGTTTATTATTGAGTGGAAACCTCTAATTGACTTTTTGCAGAGACTGGAAAATAATGATTTGTTTGTTTGTGGATTTATGGAATAATAAGTGAATCTGGGACAATGGGAAGAAAGAGATTTCTCATTTGGATTATCGAGTAAGAAATATTATTGTTACCTATATTTGCTGTAGAAGAAAATCGGAGGTCTATTTTGTTTTGTTAATTGTTATATGTTTGATATTATGTGTTTGTTTTATATAGAAATAAAAATTGGACAAGAGAAAAAAAATGCACAAACTGTGGCCCACCTTAGAGACAGAAGTCCGTGAGCTGTCTTGACTCACACCACATTGAATCGGCGTAAGCACAGGGCTGACGAACAGGAATCCGGGGGGCTGAACTGTGAAAATCCATTTCAGATTCCTCACACACACATCCCTAGCATCCTGAGCCACTCCATGGCTAACAGAATATTTTTTTCAGTGGTAAACCTCCTGAGCCAGTCACTAGCAGGCTGGATAATGTCCTCAGCTTCCAAGAGGGGAGGGGGAAATGAAAAGCTCTCACCACAGCCCAGCTGACATTGTTCAGTCTTGACAGGCCTGGAGATTAGAACAACATGTGATGACGCACGTGGGTG
This sequence comes from Shinisaurus crocodilurus, assembly GCA_021292165.1. Taxonomy (NCBI): domain Eukaryota; kingdom Metazoa; phylum Chordata; class Lepidosauria; order Squamata; family Shinisauridae; genus Shinisaurus; species Shinisaurus crocodilurus. The sequence continues at coordinate 208,797,902 of CM037880.1, read as the reverse complement.
GCTTAACAAATGCGTGCAGGCCCCTCCCTCCTCACAAAATGGAGATTCCTTCAAGGCAGCTAAATCTTAACAAAAAAAATGAATTTCTCAAAACCTTGTTACAAGTATGAGTTGGGAACGTACTCCAAAAAAACAAGGTTGGACTGAGAGAGAGTCTGAAGGCAGGACTATTCTTAAAAACACACTAAGCACAGGGCTCCAAAGGCAATTATACATTTAACAAAAGGAAACAATACTGCATTTTCCTCACTCTAAAAAAAGACATGGCTGGAAAGCATGGGAGAGGACATGGAGGATTGACGACATCATGTAATATATCCACAAACCTCGTGAGTGAGGGATCACAAGCACACAATAAATGCCTCATGTAGAGAAGCCCAATATGTGTGAACTAAAAAGTTCACAATAGTTTATATAACCCTCAGTATCGTTAATGTGCGGTAGGGTGTTGCCCTGATTACTTTAGGGTGCAAGGGAGATTGACTTGTCATGCCCAAGAGTTCCATGGCTAAGGACATCCAGGTGGTAGGACACTTTCCACTCCATTTCAATGGAGGGTGGTCCTGACACTCAAACACCATCACCATTAGCTACTAGCCTGTTCCAGCTTAGCAGCGACAAATAGAAAATGGAAATGTGGGATGGGAACATAAATAGAAGCACTCTGGAAACAAATGTTTGCTCATATGCATATGAACAGAATAACAATCTGCCCTCTTCCCAGATTCTCTGCTTAGAACAGTGGCAGAGTGTCTGACTCCTCAGTACAAATAAATCTGAGGAAAACCTTGGGATATCTTCTCATGAAATCAATCAGTTAATGTAGTCCCTGTTGTGGAGGAGAATGCGGATAACACATATATGAAAAAGAAACACCTGTATTCACATTTGTCCATGTGATCCCAGCATGGGGTTCTCAGCATTATCTGTGTTTTCCCCCCAGCACAACCTATTAGTCTTATAATTTATTAGTACACTTTTATAACATCATGAAGATTCATAGCTAAAATAAAATGTTACCCAAACAGCTGGATTTATATTGATTTGTGTCCACTTCCATTTCTCCCTAGAAGAAAATTAACTGAATATTGTTTCCAATAAAAACATGTTGTAAAATGTAATGGTTTGTTGGCAAGCAGGATTTCTCAAAATAATTAACATATAATAAAAAGGAAGTACTCTGTTTCCTTATATAATGCTGTAAGAATCAAACTAAGCCTCAATAAGTCTTTAACACATCCCAATAAAAAGTAAGCTAAATGTTTCCTTTCAATGTTATCAAAGACTGCTGTTGAGCTGTGATTAGGGCCCATACATCTCTTGGGAGGTAAGCCCGCAATTCACTCCTTTCCGAATATAGATGCATGTAGAGACTTTCAGGGTGAATTGAGTCTGGGAGCAAACCTGTTTTTTTCCTGCTTCCAGAAGAAACCATTTATGGAGATTGCTGACTGGCTGGCTCATGTGGCAGTCATGGACCTATTTATTTATTTATTTACTTATTTATTTTATATCCTGCCTTTCCACCAAAAACAGTTACTTCCTTGTCAAGACTTTTTAAAAGTTCTTAAAAAAATAACAAACAAACGATGTGGCTTCAACAAGGAAAAAAAATAAAGTGCTGGATAATGAAGGTTCTGAAATGGATAAATATGTCAGGGGCAGGAAATGTAACAAAGGAATCCCCAAGGCTATTCAAAACATGAATCTACTTTTGACAAAACTCACTCCAGAGCTGGAGCAGGTCCGTGTGTCAGTGACAGGGATGGGGGAGAAATTAATTTGGTGTAATTTCACAGTTTTGAATCAATGTATAAACTAAAACTCACTTATACTTTGAAATTTGCACTTTTCTGAATTTTGGAATAAAAAAATACATATGAACATGTGCATATTAGTGAACAGAATGTTAAAAATAGGCATTGCATTAGGGAAATTGCTTGCAAAAGAAGTATATTGGGCAAGATTGCATACAAAAATGCATGTATTAGGGAAAATGTGCACAAAAATGCTTATGAATTTTCACACACACACACACACACACACACACACACAAATTCAGGAATAACCAAACTTAAGACTAGAAAAATCCTCAAAATTCGGGATGATGTGAACTCAATCAGGCAAATGAGGAAATGAGAGAAGCCAAAATTGACAGATTTGCTCAACCGCAGTCAACAGAGCAGCCACATTTTGCCATCTGAGCTGAAAGACAAGATGGTGACTTCTTCCCATTCCATGTACAATGCCCCTCCCAGCCTCGCGTAGCTGTGGCGGGGGGAACAATTTGCACGCGGGGGAATGACGGATCAGATCACAATGGTCTGATATTAATCTACCAATCAGGAGGCAAAATGGGCGGAGTGGTAGAGCCGATATTAGGCTTGCACCCACCATTTTCTGCCTCCTTTTGAACGCGGCTCCCTCCCTCCCATCCCTGTTTGCAGTGTAGGTTTTACTGGTCGCCTGTTTCCAGAGGCCAAGTAGGAATTTTGGTTCATTGTCCTAATTGGCCGGGGGCAATGTTCGTGTTTCACCTACTCTGCACTGTATTTCAGGGTTTGGGTGCTTAGTGGCATTTTCAATTCGGTCACACTGGCGGTTAAGTGCGGGATTAGGCAGTTTTAGGGGCTCAGTGATCATCCTATGGCACCTTTCAGGTGAGAGGCGTGTGCCCAAGGCTCCTGCTGCCGACTGCCTCACGGCTCGGGACTGCGGAGATAAGGCACGTCTCTGAGGTCTTCCTAACTCACCTGTGCTGGTGCCTGATGGCTGGTGCAAGGCTGACTGCGGGAAAGACCTTCCAGCACTGTGTGGTGTTAAGCAAGGAGGGGATGACCTGGCAGCCGTCACCCTCCTTGCTGGATGTTTCGCCCTATAGCAATGGTGACCGGCTGATAGCCGGTGTAATTAGTACCTGCACTTTTTCCCTTCATAGATTCCCTATTGATGTTTCAATAAATGTGGCCCATTACTTTTACCACAATTTGTACCCTACAACTGTGTCCGAGTCGTTAATTTTCCTTTACACGTGCAAAATCCAACGAGACTGACAGTTGTATCTTACCTCAACACTGGCAATGTATCTTACCTCTTCCACCACATCTGAGGGCAGCTGGCTCGTTTAAGGGGCTCATGACAGGCAGCATGGCACACACACACACACACAGCTCTGTCCACTCCCTGACCCTCAGCATTCAGAAGCAGTATACCCCTGAGTAGGGATGTGTGAGGAATCCGATAGGGGGGAGAAAATTTGGCCCCCTGGATTCTGTTTTGCCAGCCCTGTGTTGACGCTGCCTCTGACTTGCTATGATGTGAGTTGAGCCAGCTTGCAGACTTCTATCTCTAAGGGCCACAGTTTGCAATTTTTTTTTTTTAAAAAAAAACACGACTAAGGAAATTTGCGCCAATGACTCTATTGCTCTCCCTCATCACATCTGACACCCTAGCATAATCTGAAGAGGAGAGCCTCCTGAATCTGTGGAGGCTCTCCACATGAGCCAGAATGCTGGAAAATCAGCATTCTGACTCATGTGGGGGCCTCCACAGATACGGAGGCTCTGACATCATCCTGAACATGCAAGGAGGGGCCAGGTCTGGAGCGCTGTCCCTTCTCATGTGTTTGATCTAAGAGAACCCCTACAGAGGGCTAATGTTAGATCGTTATGCACAATACTATTAAGCCCAGCAAAGCATTTCTTATGGTTGTACACTAGGAAAGTGTGAGGAGTTCATTCAGGGGGTGGAAATCTGGCAAACTGGCCAGGCTTGACCCCCTGAACTTCATCCCATTTACCTCCTTCCCCTGCTTGACTTGGGTTCTCCCAAGTCGAGCTGGGGAAGCGACGCCCGGGTTCCCGGCAGGCCGCTATTTACGTAGAAAATGCCATAAGATATGCCAAAAGTGGCCGCAATTTGTGTAACTTGCACAAATTACGGCCACTTTTAATGTATCTCATGCCATTTTAAGTGTAAAAAGCGGCCCACTGGAAACCCAGAAGTCTGTTGAGCGGCGGCTTGGCACACATCCACTTTCAACCCAGCCTGGCGGGTGCAGCGGTGGCATCCGCCAAGCTGGCGGCGGGTCGGTTCTCTGCGGGATCACCCACCACTATTGCATACCAAGCAGCAATTTCACCTACCCTAGCTGTCCAGCATGTAAATGGTGCTGCTCACAAAGCATGTTGAGAGCAGCTTCCGATGCTACACTGATGTGAAAAGAGGAAAACGGCGCCTAGCACTTCCTGTTCCTCCAAATCATCATATTGCGTGGGTAAAAGGGGGAAATGAAGAGACGAGACAACAGTTATGGTATAAAATCAGGGCCACATTTATTGAATCGAAGGTCTGCGAAGGGAGAAGTGCGGGATTAACTAAGGCCGGCCCAAAGGCCAGTGGAGCATGCCTGGGCGAAAGCATCCCAAACTCGAGGGCGGCGCGGTGACTCGCCACCCTCGAATTCTGCACTCGGGGTGCTAGGGGATCTACCCAGGATCACCGTCCCCTGGCGCCGCGGGACAACCGAGGAGGGTGAGATGGGTAGACCCCAAAGGCGACCCTACCTCTCACAAATTGAGCCACAAGGCATCGACATTTGTGAGGCTCGGGTTCTCGCCAATCACCTTAAAAGGTGCCATGGGATGCACACCGCAACCCTAACCCCCACTGCCTATTCATCGCACTTACCGCCTAACCTAAGGCCAATGTGACCGAATTAGCAGGTAACCCAAAATAATAAACCCACCGCCGATTACACAGTATGGAGTAGGCGAAACATGTACGTTGCCCTGAGCCAGTTAGGACAACAAGCCAAAATTCCTACTCGGCCCCATAAAAGGCGACCAGAGGAGCCCACACTGCTTCATCGGGAGTGGCGGGAGGAAGCTGCAAAGAAGGAGGCGTGGGGTGTGGTCTCCTGTGCATAAATACTGCCTCAGGGCCCCACCCCTTATGCCTCACCCCATCGGGCAAACAATTTGCCCGTGCCCTGATTGGAGGTGAAATCACCTCATTCTAGCCCTCGCTCTCCCTTCCCCCCCCTCGCAAAATCCTCCCCCCCCACAGGAGCGTGGGGTGCGAAGGGAAATGTCTGAAATAGGCATTCAGCAGGGAGGGATGTAAGTTCCTAATGCTGGGACACTTTGTGTATTTCCTTACTCCTGAAGCTTCCTGTGCAATCTTTTTCCCAAGCACAAAATCTGCAAATTAGCTTGAAATTCTGCTACAGAAGAATTCAGTGGCAATCTAGCTATGAATGCAAAACCCCTCAGAACATTTTTGTAGGCTTATCAAACAAGCTAACCCCCATAGCTTTCTTTGAAATTCTTGCAGATGTTTCATCTGAAGGGGAGCCCCCTGACTGACTTAGAATTTTGCTTTCAACTATATTTGTTGGCAGCTCTATTCCCTACAGGTACCAATGCAACCTGTCTTTTCTCAGAGTTTGCCTCGGTGTGGCTGAAATCGCCGGAACCTTTGGGGAGCTTCTTCTATTTGCAGCTTGACACGTGGAGCTGTGTGTATGTTGCATTTCAAGCAGCAACCACACTGCACTTGGTACATATTGATTGGGCTTTATGTCATTACTTTATTGTATTTTTGAGGTTTTAATCTTTTGTAAACTGGCCAGAGAGCTTTGGTGCGATATAAATGTGAAATCACCACCATCAACATAAATGTTGCCTTTAACACTGTTATCATCCTCAAACTTTGGACAAGGCATGCCTGGTGCCAACATTGTTATCTTTTTGTCACCAGGATAAGACCTTCTTCTCTCAGGCATTTGGCAACATAGGATATGGCTTTAATCAGGTCTTGATTTTTTTTCTTGTTGTTGATTGTTTAAAATTGTTTTTAGATATATGTATGTCTCTCTGTGTGTTCTATGTTTATATGTTTGTATGTATATGGTTTTTCTAATGTATTTTTTAAGGTTTTTAATCTTTGTAAATCGCCCAGAGAGCTTCAGCTATTGGGCGGCATAGAAATGAAATGAAACAAGAATATTCCATTTAGAATATTCCATTTATTTATTTAGTAATAAATAAATAAAAATACTTTGTACCCTAGCTAGGTTTTACTTCGGCTTTTACTTCTATTTTATACTCTAGTTTTAAACTTTTAAACTTTTATGTTGTATTTTATGGTTTTAATTGTTGTGAACTGCCCAGAGAGCTTCAGCTATTGGGTGGTATAGAAATGTAATAAATAAATAAATGAATAATCAGGTGCAGTCATAAAATCATAATGCCTAATCTTAGTCAGTTACCTGGCTGCTGCATTCTGAACAAATTGCATTATCTGAACTATCTTCAAAGGTAGCCTGATGTAGAGCCTAGCCTAGTAATTACCAGAGCATGGATCACCATGGCTAGGCTATCTCTGTCCAGTTAGGGTTGCAGCTGGCATACCAGTATAAGCAGGTAAAAAGCATTCAGTGGCATATACACAAGCTATGCATCAGTAACCAAGGTAGATCAATGAGTCTTTCAAAGCTGCATACCTTTACTTCAGGAATGCAACCCCATCTATTACAGAATGAACACCACTCTCTCGGGAAGATGCATTACCCATGTACTCTGCCCATACTTGAAAAAAGTCCTGTTTTTGCTACCTCATTGGGAATGCAAAAGAAAAAAAAGAGGATGATGGTTGGGTCAACAACCTGTTCAGCCACAATGCATAGCTGGTCAGCTGCATTTGGCTTGGTGGATCAAAAGTTGATTCCACAACTGGGCAGTGGAATCAATGTCTGAGGGTTATTACTTTGGGACCAGGATACCTGAGAGAATGCCTTCTCCCTTACCAATAGCGGTGGATCCAAGGCAGGGTCACGCCCCCGACCCGATCTTCAGCGGGGGCGCCGACCCAACTCGATTTTCTGATCGGGCTTCTCTGGCCCCGTCCGTCACTTCCGAGACTGGAAATGATGCGATGGGACCCTGCGCAGGCGCAGAACACGCCACAGGGGTCCAGTGCACCTGCGCAGGGTTCCGTCACGTCATTTCCGGTCCTGGAAGTGACGCGACGGGACGAAACGGGCCGCGTGGGCGGCTCACCACGGAGAGGGTGAGACGCCCCGAAGAAAAAGGTAAGGCCTCGCCAGGCATGATCGGGGCCAATTTCGGCCTCGTTTTGCCCGGCGAGGCTCGATTTTACAAGCCTACATAGGGATGTATCAGAAATTCATTTCAGTTTGGTTTTGATCAGGATTTTACCGATTTTGAACCTTCTGGACCAGACTCGGTGCGTACATTTCAAAAATACATACAATTGATGCATATATCTGGAAAAAATGCACACAGAAATATGTACAGATTTTCATGTGGAAAGGAAAAAATAAAAAAGCTCACAATCTGATACAGACTCGAGTCAGAATGAGTTCCAGAATGAGTTCAACCTTCAATCTGTGGTTGAAGTCCATACATTTCCAAACTTGCAGTGTGATTGATGGACCAAAAAATAAAAAGTGTTCGACAGCATGTGTACATTTAAAAAAAATGCATACATTTCAAAATGCGTACATTTCAAAAATACATACAATTGATGCATATATCTGGAAAAAATGCACACAGAAATATGTACAGATTTTCATGTGGAAAGGAAAAAATAAAAAAGCTCACAATCTGATACAGACTCGAGTCAGAATGAGTTCCAGATGGAAATCAGAGAACTTCAGTGCACTGATTCTCACATGCCTACTAATGCTTCTCTTTTTCCAAAAGGAAAAAAAAGGAAAGAATACCATAATGTCTAATTTTGGTTCATCCTTTGTTTTCCCCAGCATGTCTTCTTTTGCTTTTAAGGGAATTCAAGGCTACAAACTCAATTACACCCATGTCTTTGTTGAGCTCGATTTGTGAGCTGCATAGGAGGAAAGATAGGCAGCCAAAATGCAGTCAAGCCGAACGGGTGAGACAATATCGACAGCATATTGCAAATAATCCTGAAAAGCTGGAGACATGATATCAGCACAGCTTTCCTTGCAACAGGCTGCCTTGACAGCAGATGACCAAGGAACAGAAGAAAGAGTCAAATATTTTTTTGGTACTGTCAGAGGGAGCAAAAGACAGGGCTTAAGTTAAATAAATGGATCTCTCCGGACAGTAAATTTAAATCACGGGCTACAATAGGACTTTGGGAAGGAGAGATCTGATCGATGAAGAGTGGCCAGCAGCAAAGACAGAGAGAGAAACACTCACAGATGTTGTAAATCATGAACGATTAGTTGACAGGAGAGGGTACAGTGGGGGGGGGGGAATATGCTCACAAGAATAGTATCTATGATGCCATTTGAGGCCTTTGAGACAATTACTGACTGCAAGAGGCTAGTGAGTGCTGCTAATAAAATAGTTTCAAGGATACCATTTAAATTGTCAAAGGACCTGACAAAAATGCATGTTAACATTTACTGAGAAACTTGTACTCTGTGTTTCTACTTCCCAAAAGCAGATTTGCCTTCTGGAAAGAAGCGGGGAGGCGGGGAGACCACTGTGGCAGACAGAAATAGTCAGAAGCTAAAAGCAGGAAAAAAACCCTCAAGTCTTTGAATGCCTTAGTGCTGGACTGATGTCAAAATAGATTGTCAGTAGTAGCTCAAGGGAAGCTCAGAGGGAAAATGTGATATTGCCATGGCTGCTACAGATGAACTCGGAAAAGGTAAATCAGAAACTCGGCACCAGTGAAACAAAAGATAATGTTTTCCGCAAATTAAGAAATTATAAAAAAAGGAAGGAAGGTTGGGGAAAACATAACATACTTCTACAGTGCAAGTTGTATCAGGGCTGCCCACCTTGTGACCTACCAAGCTGAACACAGCTTGCCAAATGTGTATTTTGGATATGGATGTGCATACAAGCAAAGCTCAAATTCATCAAAGTTCGTATCAGATTGTGATCTTTGGTTGTTGTTTTTCCTTTTCATGAGAAAATTGGTGTGTATTTTGTGTGTGTGTTTTCCAAATGTATGCATCGATTATGTGCCTCTTTGGAATGTATGCATTCTTCTTCCATTGATTAAAGTATGTCTGTGTGTATTTTTCAAAAGTACACATTTTTTCATGTGAATTTTTCAAATGTACTCATGCTGTCAAATGCATTTTGGGGATGGGTCTGCAAATCACATTGCAAGCTCAGAAATGTACCGTTTTTGACTGTAGATTGCATTTGAGTTCATGTTTGTTCTGGAAGGTGCAAAGCAAACTCTGTAAATCCTGATAAAAAATGAACTGAAATGAATTTCTCATGCTTCCCCAATTTTGGCCTACCAACTGTTTGATAAGCCTCTTCTTTTTGCAGTCCTAGGCACATGAAAAACAACCAAACAACCAAACAAGTAGGTTGATCAAGCCCCTGGTGGGCCACCATATATGACTGGCAGGCTGTAATTGACTTCACAAATTTTGCAGTTCTGCCGTAGATAAAAAATAATTTCAAGCATGCTAATTGTTATTATTTATATAGCACCATTAATGTATATGGAGCAACATAAGCAAAAACAATAGATCCCCATAACAAGATCAAGTTGGTAGGGGAAAAAAACCATTTTCTCTCTTTTAAAAGTAGAACCTGGGAGGATATCCAATGCACTTGATTAATACTAGCACTGTATAGCTTTAACTGTGTGTGTGTGTGGGTGGGTGGGTGTGTAAAACATAGGTTTTTTGTTTATTGAATTTCATGGGCTTGTTTAATGGAGGGATTGAATTGCAGATATTATTCAGTTGGCAACCAAGCCACTTGCAGCCTGGACCTTACACCATGTCAGCATCTAATATAAAATCAGAGTGAGGGTTATGAGTTCAAACTCATCTTCAAATTAATAACTGGCCCCCAGATTGTTATGCTATCTCTGATAATAATGTGAAAAGGCTGAAATCCTGTACCCACTTACTTAGTCATATGCCCCATTGTACACAGTGGGACTTACTTCTGAGTAGGCACATATAAGGTCACACTGTAAATGAAAGTCCATCATAATCAATAACACGTTAAAAAAAGGATTTCATATTGGAATGTACAATAAAATAGAATATTAATTCTTAATTAATATTAATTATTAATTAAATAAAAATATTTCCTTTGCGATCTATCATTCCATATTACCTCCAAGTCGGGTAGCTTGCACCTGCACTTCAGGTATCACTTCAGCTTTCCAAAACTGCTAACTTCCATGAACCTCTTTTTCATTTACACTATAATCCTATACCTCCTTACCCGGGAGTAAGACCCATTGAACTCAATGGAACTTGCTTCTAAGTAGATATAGATGGATTACTTTGTTAATCTCATACCACCCTCACCAGCTCACCAAACAGCTGTTTGGCGAGGTGGTGACGGGAGGCCTGAATCTGCCTGGAAACAGATGTGTGAGGAGAGTCCATCTCATATGCTGGTTTCCCAGCAGAATTGCCCCCTCCCATCAGCCTGGCAAAAAGCTGATTGGTGGGGTGGGAGGCCTGAATCTGCTGGGAAACAGTGTGGGCTAGACAAAGAATGAACTTTCCTTTACTCATCTACGTTCTCAGCAATGCAAAAGTGGGGCCAATATGCCTCACTTTTGAAATTCAAGCGGAGAATTTGGGTAGATCTGATAAACCTACAGAAAAATACACAACCCCCCCCAATTGCATTTCTTCCATAGGCTAAAGCGTGAAAGTATGCATTGTGCAGGGATTTGTGTATTTGGGGGAGATTTGCACATTTGCACAAAGCCAGTGTGGCGTAATGGTTAGAGTGTTAGACTGGGACCCGGGAGATCTAGTCCCCACTTGGCCATGAAGCTCACTGGGTGACTTTGGGCCAGTCACTGACTCTCAGCCTTACCAACCTCACAGGGTTGTTGTGAGGATAAGATGGAGAGGAGGAGGAGGAGGAGGAGGAGGAGGAGGAGGAGGAGGAGGATTATGTGAGCCGCCTTGGGTTCCTTGCAGGAAAAAAGGAGGGATATAAATATAATAAATAAATAAATAAATTTTGGGATTTGTGTAGATGCCTACGAATGCATTTTCACAAAATCCAATTCTGTCAATGAGTGGACAACGGAACCAAAGGTGCCTGACAATCTGTGAAATGTAGATGGAACGGATATTACAATGTCCATACATCCCTACGAATACAGTAATACCTTGGATTGCAAGTAACTTGGTTTGAGAGCGTTTTGCAAGACAAGCAATTTTTTTAAATATTTATTTAATTTTTTTGGACTTGATATACAAGCGGCGTCTTGCAATACAAGTACTGTAGTACGGCTTAAATTAAAAATCTCTGTACAAATTTTTTTTGGGGGATTTTGTTTTGATATAAGAGTGTTTTGGATTACAAGCACGTTTCCGGAACGAATTATGCTCTCAATCCAAGGCATGACTGTAACGTATTTTATCTTGCTCAGATAAAAGAAGTGTATGAGGTAGCAGAATGAGCTGCAGGGGATCACATTTTTGAACCCTATCCTACTTATATTTTAAAATGTCAATGCATATTGAAAAAACCTAGCAAAGCTGGCTAAAGTTTGATGAGAACCTTTCTTCCTAATGTGCTAGATTTCTATTTGTAGGGGAGATGGATTTGGGGTAGGTGGAACTTATATGAGGAAACATTCAGAACTGGTTTCCCTTACCTTTAGTCCCACATTGTTCTACTACACAGTTAGACCAGACCACAGTCCTTGTTCACATTCAGGATGCACTAATCTGTCCATTTCTATTTCTCCCAGTTTCTCAGTTTTGCAATATGTCTAACCCGAACTTTGAGAATTTGCATTTTTGTATTCAACTTTGCCTAACATACATATTTTTTGAAGCAATATGCCTAATATAATGCATTTTTGAATGTTATTTTCACTAATACATGCATTTTTGTATGCATTTTTTGACTGGAAAGCTCAACTGCAAAATTTGGAAAAGTGCACATTTCAAAGGATAACTGAGTTTCAGTTAACACATATTGGTTCAAAGGTGCAAAATTAATTAAGTTTGAATCAAACTGTGAACCAAACAAATTTCTCCCCCATCACTTGTTCACATGTACAGCAGAATGAGGTGGTAGATTTCAAAGATGGTAGAATGGACTACATCACTTCAGACACTTTTGAATGCTCTCTCCCACAATAATCTCCCTGTTAAGTACAAGACTAGCAGATCAGGTTCTAGTCCATTCCATTCCTACGGTGCTGGTTTTCAAGGTGTGCTCATATGTTGCAGAACATTCATAAATATGATTCCATGCTTGCCGTCTGAAGTAGAACATTTCATTCCGGCAACTCAATAATCAGCCATCTCAATCCCACCTCATTCTGCAGCATGTTTAGATCAGGCCACAGTTCCAGAGACTGAGGAAGAGAAACTGCAACTGTGCTGTATTTTCCAGCAGATTGTTGCCTAAATTCAGTGTGCAGAGCTTTGAGGCAGGGGAACCATTTCAGATTTCAGTGAGGAAGGGAGACAATGATTTGGCAGGGGTCGTGTGTGTGTGTGTGTGTGTGTGTGTGTGTGTTAGTTCTTAGTAAGGGTTAAAGGCCTAGTCTTGGAAATATTCAAGATCAAATTGGAATTTATACACACATGCACAAAATCCCAATGCATTTAATATCATTTGTTGTGGTTCCTTTTTAATAATGGCCTATCAACTCCAGGTGAACTTGGACAGGTTACTTGGATCAGTTACAATCCAGGTTCAGGACTGGGTTTGGGATGGAAACAGCCTTGGTTACCCTGGTAGATGACTTACATTGGGGAATGGATGGGGGAAGTGTGACCCCATTGATTCTCCTGGACGTCTCAGTGGCATTTGCTACCATCAACCATTTATTCTTTTGGATCACCTGGCCAGGTTGGGTTTCAGAGACATGATGCTGCAATTGCTCTGTCCTTTCTGGTGGGATGGCCTCAGAAGTTTCTGCTGGTGAACTTGCTTTTTCCTTTAGAAAATGAAAATGATGTATACATTTTGCACATGAGAAAGACAATAATTCTAATGAAGGATAACAACATTTCATCTCCCTAGGTGATATTTGCCCCTGGTTTGCAGGAAAGAGCACATTAAGGGGCAAATAGCAGCCATAGGATGGCTTGGTAGGAAACCAGCATGAATCCCCAATCTATATTGGGAGCACATTCCAGATGTTTCTTTCAAAATAAAAGTGGCCAGCTTAAGCATACTTGTGGGTTGTTTTTTTTTTAAAAGTGTGAATAATTTAATGCATAGTTTGGCCCTTGGAGTCAGAATACTTAGTACATATGTAGGTATCTCATACAGACCTATCATATTCTGAACCTCTGAGCATATCTATCTTACAATTTTATACTGGCCTAACCATTATTCTCTCTTCACAGGAAACAATAGGAATTATAATTCTGTGAGAGAAGAATTGGGACCTCTAAGAGAGGATCCTAAGCAATGCATCAAACTGAATTTTGCAAAACCATAATTAAAGTGGGATAAAGCCAAAAATAAGATTTTGCAGTAAAAATACAGCATCTCCTTATCAATTGTATTCAAGTTGGGAATTATGATTTTCCCTTATACTCCTACTACACAACATTTATATGAGATAAGGGGGTTGGACCCGATGGCCTTGTAGGCCCCTTCCAACTCTACTTTTCTATGATTCTATGATTCTATGAGATGGCTGGTTCAGAAATAATAATCTTGCAAGCACCTCCACTGAAAGAAAAGGAATGTTTCACAACATGTTGAAAGTGTTTTAGATGTTCAAAAAAAAATAAGCACACCAGATATAGCCCTCCATTTTGTAAAAAAAAAGAGTAATCAAATGTCAGGCCAGTTGGAACTTAATGAGACAAATTTCTGCCCAAGAAGATATAGACACCTGACTAGCCTGCAGCAGCTGATGACCAACAGCCTGAACAAATTGTTAGCAGGTAATCTGTTCTCCCCCCCCCCTTTCTAATCATCAACTGATGCATACAAGTTTTTATTTCTATCTGGAAAATGCACCCTTCAGGGAATCAACAGCTTGAACAATATGAAATCCAGGTGTCTGCATGTCTTTTTGCTCTTGCTGATCAAATAAAGACAAGTTTGGGATTGGATGTGATATTGCATCCTTCAAAAGACATCACCTACAGCAGACTGAAATTGAGCCAGTTGAAATTAGCATCATCCATCCAGTGTGCATGGTTAATTGAACTGTAAAGCATTCAATAAAATAAATTACATGCTTGATATTCTCTGCTCCTTAGATCAAATATCACAATGTACATATTACATTTTTTGGTAAGTGAAAAATTCCCATTCATTCCAAAGCAAAAAAGGAAAAGGGGGGGGGGGAAGGTAAGGAGATATGTCTCAGTATCAAACAGGTTATTAAGGATATAGTTGAGATGAGTAATGAACCCACATAGTATGACATATTTTTGAAACTCACCTGTCTTCCTTTTCTTGGTTTGCCCTGTTTTAACTAGTAGCAGTCCCACCCAGCCACAGCATTGCTACTTGTTCTCTTAGTTTATGGATGGTCACCATAGATGGTCCCCAATGCACAAAACTATTAAGTATATAAAAAGGCTCTAGTTCATAACATCCCAAAAATACACCAGCAAAACCAAGGTGTGTGTGTGGGGGGGTGGGCGGGCTGCCATTGACTTTGCTTGATCATCATGTCTACTCTTTGCCTTTAGTACACAAGGTCTGGCTATGTGAGAATCATGTCTTGTGCATGATTTTGGACTTGATTATTTTCTAATTCCTCTAACCTTATGTCATGAGGTGGCTTACCTGCCAAACAAAACAGATTCTACCAAACATGCCATTCCTTTGCATGTTGATGCAGGATGAAACTGAACATTATGTTTTCATTCTGTGACTGTTTTACCTAACAAAAAGTAAGCCCTTGGGGAAAGCAACTCTGGTTAACTTCTCAAGTTGGACAGAGGAGAAGTTGGAGGGTTAGGAGCTACTCAACAAGAAAAAAAGTCAGCTGCACCAATATATTGTTCCCGAGGCATTTTGAGAAGCACCTCTTTATCAAGGGAAAGTTTTCACTTGCTTCTAAAACTTACCAAAGAGCTACTTGGGACTACTTCACTTATGACTCACCCAAGATGAAGTGAAGGAGTCCCAAGTAGCTCTTTAGGTAGCTTTAGAAGCAAGTAAAGAGTTTCTCTTAATAACCAGGCACATCTTGAAATGTTGAAGGAACAATATATTGGTGCAGTCTCCTTTTTAACAGCTAGTAGCTGTTTAACCCTTTCCAGTCATTTGTCCACTCAAAAACTTTCATTTTCACAGGGAGGTGAAAGATACAGCAACCTGAATCTTTTCACACTTGGGAAGAAAAGCAGCTTGGAGACAAATATATTTCTACTCAGAGAGGCCTTTGGCCCATACCTTGACTTGTTATGGCCATTATACGTAAATATGTTGCAATTGATTTAACTGGTTGCTCTTATTGATTTTTGCTTGATGTGTTTTACCTGTCTTGTTTTTATGGGTTTTTTTACTTTGCATTTTATTGCTATTTTATTGTATTTAGTATTTTATTGTTGTTAGCCTCCTGAGCACTATTTGGAGGAAAGGCAGGCTACAAATTTAACATATACAAAATAAAGAAATACTCAACCTAAAGTCACTTGCCGCTACTTTATATGTTAAAAGAAAGGTCTTAGTGAAAAGAGTCACATAATTTCATATTTCAGGGGTGGGCAGAAGGTCAATCAGGGTCTACTGTAGATCTGTGGGTGACTTTTAGTAGATCAGCCAGGGTTTCTGACTCCCAATTGTTTAACAGCAGGAACAATAAAGTGACTTTCCTCACCTAAATTAGGCTTCTAACATGAAGAAAGCTTGGGGAAATCAGGAGTGAGCATTTGTGTGAAAAGGAATATGAGCTCAGTTCAGTTCTGATACTGAAAACTAGTTCCTATGCTCAGATTGTGCTTGGAAACACCCTGTTCTTTAATTCTAAGTGTATGTCTTTTGCACATGGCTCTGATCGGTGGATCTTGGAGTTCTAGTAAAAACCAAGCTAGATCTGTGAAGCCTGAAATCTGGCCATCCCTCCGTATTTGGTACAGTTTTGACCCTACGGTAGCACCTTACCTGTTCCAAGCAGTAACACAGGACTTCAATAAATCTTTTAAATAAATAAATAAACAGTTCAAGCAACCCAATATTTACCAATGGGGATCTGTAAACACAGCCTAGTACGTTATTCCAGATATTACTTACAACACTTACTACTTTTTTGGTCAGTGCGGACTAGGGGAGGGCGATCTGCCCACCACCTGACTCACTGGGTGCTTGGCGAGTGCTGCCACTGCGCCTACCAAGCCAGGCCAGAAGTGAGCGCCAGCTGAGGCACTTGCCAGACTTCTGGGTTCCCGGCACTATGTTTTTTACATAGAAAATGATGTAAGATATGTTAAAAGCGGCCGCTATCTACGTAACTTAAGCAAATCGTGGCCATTTTTAATGTATCTTATGCCATTTTCTACGTCAAAAATGTAGTGCTGGGAACCTGGAAGTCGCTTTCCTGGCTCGGCTCACGAGAATGTGAGTCGAGCCGGGATTGGGAAGCAGGTAGGCCGAGAGGAGCTCAGTGGGTCGAGCCCAATGAGTTTGCCTGACTTCCACCCCCCAATCGAGCTCTACACACATCCCTAGTGGGTGGACACATTTGGAATTTTGAGAGGATGTCATCTCACAAAATGGCTTCCATGGGGGTGGGGTATGCCTATTCATAAAATAGATGCCATGGTGGGCACGGCTGGTCACACAGCACTCATTTCACATGGTGAGACTAAAAAAAAATTAATTTGCCCAAGAAGAACATAAGTACAAGGCAGAGGTGGGGGTCTGAGCACCAAAATACAAAACCACTATTATGAACCAAAATAAATATGGCACTGGAGGGCAAAACTCCACTTTGCAACATCCCCGCCTCCCAATTAAAATAAATAAATAAATAAATAAATAAATAAAACATTTAAAGAAATGAAATTAAAAAACAACAACAAGAGGGGCAGGGAGCCTTGTGGGCACCAAGAGAGGTGTCTGGTGCCCAGAGGCACCACGTTGGAGACCCCAAGGTTACAGGCTGAATTACATGAGGTTAGTTACCCATGATGGATTAATCTCATACTAGGGAGCAGGGAAGGTCCTGGAGAAACATAACATATATTTCAATGTGCATACTGCAAAAGTCATGAAACAGGAGGAGTCCATACAGGGTCACACCTGGAAGACAGAAAGTAGAGAGCCTGAGCAGAGCAACTAAGGGCTGCTGCACACATGCTTGCTTATCATGTGACTGCAGCATTAAGCAATGGCATGGATATGTCGATGGGCTATCATGAATCAAACACCTCAGGGCAGCCCAAATACAGGAATTCCTTTCTGCTAGTCAATTCACGTGTTCAGCTGCCTGTGTCACCAAATAACCAAGTGTAGCAGAATCAAGGGATGCACATCTATGTGCGAACTAGTAATACATGTCATGACAAATTTAAAACTAAAAACTGAGAATTTAATGTCCAAACTTACCTTCCAATTTAGCAAATTTAGCATTCTGATTTGGAATCAAAATTTGTCACCAAAAGCTGACACTTGCATGAAGTTAATATAAAATTTAATACATTTCACTGCAAGTCATTTATCAGCTGCTGTTACATGATACTGTCAAAATACTGCCAACTACTGCATGCAAAACTTACTTTCCAATGAAATGAACATTGGACAAACAAACCATTTATTGCTCAGAATGGACTGTTAAAAATCAGAGACCCTTTATCTTATGCCATTTGGTAGGCACCAACTCCAATGAACATTAGCTCCAAGGAAAATGGAAGCAAAAATAGCGTTGAATGAACTGCTCCTCTTCTTGGAGAGGAGACTGAGTTTTCCAACAGCTGAAATGAATATAAGTTTAATGAGGTGACCTGTGGTTTTCTATCATCTGTTAATTTTCGTAACATGAATATATTCTATAACTCCAGATTGCTAGGATAAAACTCTGTTCTGATTTACCCTCCATGCAAATATCAAATGACTGTGCCTAGGCTGTAAATCAAGAAACCTTCCATTTTTAGACCACAAATCTCTACGTGCAGAGAATTTGCTATTGTTTCTGGCCTCAGGTTAGAAAAAATAATAATCCATGCATTCATGAGGAAGTTCACAATCTTTTATTAAGAAGGTGTGCACAATTACTGATTTCACATATAGGACACAATCTAATGCAGAATTAAGTTACTTAAGCCACCTGATGATGCCTTTAATATTATACAGTAAACATATTGTTGATTGATTGATTGTATTTCTAGATCGCCCATCTAGCTGGTAACCTGGCTACTCTGGGCAATGTACAATATAAAATGAAACAAAACAGAATAAAATACACTTAAAGCAGATCTTGTTGAGCGGCCTACTTGATGTTGCTGGAGACGCTCCTTGAGATAAACTGGACTGGAGCCGTATAGGGTTTTAAAGTTCAAAACCAACACCTTGAGTTCGGCTCGGCAAACAACTGGTAGCCAGTGCAGCTCCTTGAGCACCAGAGTGATGTGATCACATCGGCGGCTGCCTATAACCAGGCGAGCCGCCACGTACCAGCTGTAACTTCCGAACCGTCTTCCAGGGTAACCCTAGCAGATGATTAGGAAGGTAGGGGCGCAACTGCCGTATCAGATGGAGTTGATACAGCACCACCCGGCTCCTAACTGACACCTGAGCCTCCATGGACAGAGTCTAGAATGACCCCCAAGCTGCGGACCTGGTCCTTCAGGGGTAGATGTACCCCATTCAGCACCAGGTCAACATCCCCTAACCTCCCCTTGTCCCCCACCAGAAGTACCTCGGACTTGTCGGGGTTCAGCTTCAGCATGTTCCTTCCCATCCAGTCACCCACTGACTCCAGGCACTTGGACAGGGTCTCAACGGCCAACCTCGGTGAAGACTTGAAAGAGATGTAGAGCTGCGTGTCATTCGCATACTGATGACACCGCACACCAAATCTCCTGATGATAGTTCCCATATTCAGTCACTGAAGTCATCCAGTTATCAGTCAGCCAGCCTGGGTGGTAGGGATGGTACCGCGAATATCGGGGGGCTGGAAAGAGGCCAAAATCGGCCCCACTCGCAGGCCCCCGATAATTGCAGGCTTACCTTCCCGCCCGCTCGAGCCGCCGCTCAAGCTGCCGCACTGCGCGGGCACCCGCCACATGGCCCGCATCATTTCTGGCTGGCTGGAAGTGACGTGATGGGACCCTGCGCTAACGTGGAGGAATCCTGCGCCGCGGTTTTGGCATAGAAACCAGGACAACAGGGCTTAAATCGGCCATTTTAAGCCCTGTTGCCCTGGTTTCTACGCCAAAACCACAGTGCAGGGGTCCGCCACATCAGCGCAGGGTCCCGTCATGTCACTTCCGGCCAGCCGGAAATGACGCGACAGGACCCTGCACTGCCGGCGCAGCTGCCCGAGTGGCGCGAGGAGCAGGCAAAGAATTGCTCCACGCCCCGTCAAATCCAGGCTACAGGGGGGGCTGCTCGCCAAGGAGAGGCAAGGTGAAATGACCCCGCCCCAGAGGTAACCCCCCCATCTCTACGGTGGTTCCAAGGAGAACTTCGTTTCAGTTCACAAATCATCCGCTCCATTTGCAATAATGAGCATGGACTCAAATGGGAGCATGTTTTTGTTGGGACATGTAACACAACAACAACTGTGCCACAAGTGTTTTCATTTGGAAAGGTACAGGGTGGCTAGAATAACAAGCTTATTTAGACTAGAACTATTATTCTCTTTCTCATGGGAAAAGTGGGCTGGACAGAAATATGAACTGATCACATGGTTTGTACTTTCTGATGATGTGTTATGATTGTTAAGTTTCGTTTCCTGTAACTGGAGAGAAAGGGATTGCTTTCTGTATGCATTCTGTTCCTGTCTTCTCTCTGACTTGTAGCAATCATGTAATGATGTGTGCTAGCCAGGACTGGCTAAGCACTGGATTATGCTATGAAATGTAGTTTGTACAGAGTTTGTATTAACTCTGATATAGGTGAATAAACAGATAGAAAGAAGTCCTGGGTAATGGATTCTTTTGGAGTTGAATTCCTATCTACAGCGATGCTGGAAAGGCTGTAACCCGAGACGCTTGGAATGTACTGCACGCAGGGGAGACAGTGTGTCTCTGTGGAGCCAGAGACAGAGGCTGCTCTTTCCAACTAACGCTCTGCTGAATCCACGTAGGCAGACGGGCCTACAGAGTGGATTATGAATCATATGGCTGGAGTAATTTTTACAGCCCCAACAAGGTTATGCGCCCAGGATTATCGGATTACAAAATTGACCTATTGGACTGTTGCCGGAGATCGAATGGAAGGAAAGTTCGAGGCAAGGTCGAGGGTCTGAGCCAGCGGCGGCGGCTTATTTATCCGGCTGCTGAGCATCAATGCTTCAACTACTCGGAGAAGCAGTGATTGATGGCAGAGAAAGCCATTAAAGCGGAAAAACCATCTCCTGGACCTTCTTCAGCTGGTAAGCAAAAGGGAGAAGAGGGAGGTGGATCACCGAAGGGCTCTGAGAGTGAAGCCGGGAGTTCTGGAGGGGATGAAGATATCCCTGTTGTCAGAATGGCTGCACAGGCCCTGAACCCACAGAAAGTTGAAAAATTATCTGGCACGAATTACGTGATCTGGAGCTTCCAGATGCAGCATTATTTAACTCATGCGGGGCTCTGGAATGTTGTAACACAAGATGCTGTGGCTGTGGGAGCCCAAAATTATGATGAATGGAAGGAACGAGACGAGAAAGCGAAGGCAATTCTCTGCTTATCTGTTGAACGTTCCCAGGTGCCATTCATTCAATTTTTGGAAACAGCAAAGGAGATCTGGGATACCCTACAAGGGACTTACCAGATGCGCACGGCAGGAAGTAGGATTATACTTGCGCGTAAGCTGTACAGGCTGAGCTTACAACCAGGTGGTTCTATGCCTGAGCATCTGAGTACGATCCGGGACATGTTTAACAGGCTGAGAGCACAAGGGATGCAAGTTGAGAACCTGCATCAAGTGTCTATTCTGTTATCCAGTCTGGATTCCTCATATGACACAATTGTGACATTGATTGAGGGTCAACCAGAGCAGAATTTGACCATGGAATATGTGTCAGGAAAGCTTTTCGTCGAATGGGAGAAAAGAAACAGCAGGCATGCACGTAGATCAGCAAACAGCGCGGCTGACTCAGGCAATGCTGGGACAAGCGGCAAGCTGGTGGGGGTTACCCAGGCAACTGCTTTGAAAGTCAGGAAATGCTTCAACTGCGGATCTACTTCACATCTTAAAAAAGACTGTACTTTTAAGGGCAAGAAAAAAAAGAAAAAGGAAGTTACCAGTGCACCTGAGGATACAATTAAAATGGGCAAAAGTTTGATTGCTCGGGTGGGGTTTTCCAACCAAGACATGTGGGTGCTTGACAGTGGAGCTTCTCACCACATGGCAAATTCCAGAGACTTGTTTCAATCTCTGGATGATGGATATACAAATCAATTTGTGGAGCTAGCTGATGGAAAAAGAATCCAGGTGACAGCTACAGGAACAATTGACTTTGCTTCTTTGGGTCAACAGAAAGCACTGCTTGTTCAAGAACTGGATACAAACCTGATAAGTATATCACAATTGGCTAATGATGGATATGAAATAAGTTTTTCTAACAGCAACTGTGTAATTTCACATGAAGGGGTGATCTGTGCAAAAGGTAATTTGCAGAATTCTCTGTATGTTATAAATCCGTTTGTAACACATGATGAGAAGGCAAAGTATGCGAATTTGAAACCACATGACAATTGTTTACATATTTTTCACAAACATTTTGGACATGCCAACTACAGAAGCATAGAAAAAATGCCAGCTCTGTGTGAGGGTGTGACAATGAAACCATGTTCAAAGTATGTGGAATGTGAAGTATGTAGTACTGCAAAGTCACACAGGTCTAACATTCAGAAACACAGTGATAGAGTGAGCACAAGAATCTTTGAGCTGGTACACTCTGATGTTGCTGGTCCATTTGAAACTAGCTAGGGGAGAACAAATATTTTCTAACCCTAATTGATGACTATTCTCGTTTTGGATTCGTATATCTGCTGCAACATAAATCTCAGGTTCAAGAGAGATTTGAATCATTTGTTAAATGGGCAGGGAACAGATATAAACAATATCCAATTGGAGAATTACTCACGGATGGTGGGGGAGAGTACATGAGTACAAAGTTCAAGAAATTTTTGGAAAGAGAGGGTATAGGGTACAAAGTCACAGCCCCATACTCCCCATTTCAAAATGAATCATAGAATCATAGAATCATAGAAAAGCAGAGTTGGAAGGGGCCTACAAGGCCATCGAGTCCAACCCCCTGCTCAATGCAGGAATCTAGGTCAAAGCATCCCTGACAGATGGCTGTCCAGCTGCACCTTGAATGCCTCCAGAGTGGGAGAGCCCACAACCTCCCTAGGTAGTTGATTCCATTGTCTTATTGCTCTGACAGTCAGGAAATTTTTCCTGATGTTTAGGTGGAATCTAGGTTCCTGTAACTTGAGCCCATTATTCCGTGTCCTGCAAACTGGGATGATCGAGAAGAGATCTTTGCCCTCCTCTGTGTGACATCCCTTCAAATACTGGAAGAGTGCGATCATATCTCCCCTCAGTCTCCTCTTCTGAAGGCTAAACATGCCCAGTTCTTTCAGTCTCTCCTCATAGGGCCTTGTTTCCAGTCCCTTTATCATCTTTGTTGCCCTCCTCTGAACCCTCTCCAGTTTGTCTACATCCTTCTGAAAGTGTGGTGCCCAGAACTGGACGCAGTACTCAAGATGAGGCCTAACCAGTGCCGAGTAAAGGGGAATTATCACTTCCCGCGATTTGGAAGCTATACTTCTATTAATACAGCCCAAAATTGCATTTGCCTTCTTTGCAGCCACATCGCATTGCTGGCTCATATTCAGTTTGTGATCTACCACAATTCCAAGATCCTTCTCACTTGTAGTGTTGTTGAGCCAAGTGTCCCCCATTCTGTAACTCTGCATTTGGTTTCCTCTCCCTAGGTGCAGCACTTGGCATTTATCCCTATTAAATTTCATTCTGTTGTTTTCGGCCCAGCGCTCCAGCCTATCGAGGTCACTTTGAATTTTGTTTCTGTCTTCCAGAGTATTAGCTGTTCCACCCAACTTTGTGTCATCTGCAAATTTGATAAGCATTCCCCGTACCTCCTGATCCAAGTCATTAATAAAAATGTTGAAGAGCACCGGGCCCAGGACCGAGCCCTGTGGTACCCCGCTCGTTACCTCTCCCCAGTTTGAGAAGGAACCATTGATAAGCACTCTTTGAGTCCGATTCTGTAGCCAGTTGTGGATCCACCTGATAGTTGTTCCATCTAGCCCACTCTTAGCTAGCTTACTAATCAGGATATCATGAGGCACTTTGTCGAAAGCTTTGCTGAAGTCCAGATATATAATGTCCACAGCATTCCCACAGTCCACAAGGGAGGTTACCCGATCAAAAAATGAGATCAGATTAGTCTGACAGGATTTGTTCTTGACAAATCCATGCTGGCTTCTAGTAATCACTGCATTGTTTTCAAGGTGCTTGCAGACTGACTTCTTTATAATCTGCTCAAAAATCTTCCCGGGGATTGATGTCAGACTGACTGGCCTATAGTTCCCAGGTTCCTCCTTCTTGCCCTTTTTGAAGATGGGAACAACATTTGCCCTCCTCCAGTCGTCTGGCACTTCACCTGTCCTCCATGATTTCTCAAAGATAATAGACAGTGGTTCTGAGAGTTCTTCTGCCAGTTCCTTTATTACTCTAGGATGCAGCTCATCAGGCCCTGGAGATTTAAACTCGTTCAGAGTAATCAGGTGCTCCTTGACCATTTGCCTATTAATCTCAAGCTGCAATCCTGCCCCTTCAGTCTGCACTTCAGGTTTGCCAGGGGGGTCATAGACCCTCTTTTGGGAGAAGACCGAGCCGAAGTAGGAATTGAACACTTCTGCCTTTTCTTTGTCTTCTGTTATCAATTTGCCATCCTCATTGCGTAGTTGAACCACCAGTTCTTTCTTCTGTCTTTTACTGTGCATGTATCTGAAGAAAGCTTTTTTGTTGCTTTTAGCATTCCTCGCTAACCTTAGCTCATTCTCAGCTTTAGCCTTCCTGACACTATTCCTGCAGTTCTGTGCTACCTGCCTGTACTCTTCACTTGTAGCCTGTCCTTCCTTCCACTTCCTATACGTGTCCTTTTTTGTTTTCAGGTCGTCTTTGAGTTTATTGTGAAGCCACATTGGCTTCTTCTGTTGCCCTCTGCCTTTTTTCCTTTTGGGAATTGTTTGCAATTGTGCCTTTAAAATTTCCTTTTTTAAAAACTCCCACCCCTCCTGGGCTCCCTTTCTTGTGAGAGTCACTTGCCATGGGATCTTACTAATCATTGTTCTGAGTTTGTTAAAATTGGCTTTCCTAAAATCCAGGGTACGTGTTTGGCTACACTCAGCTTTTGCTTCCGTTAGAATCAAGAACTCAAGTATAACATGGTCACTTTCCCCCAGAGTTCCCGAAACTGCCACTTTATCCACTAACTCGTCTCTGTTGGTTAGAATCAGGTCAAGGATAGCCGATCCTCTAGTTCCTTCCTCCACTTTCTGTAGGAGGAAGTTATCAGCAGCACAGCTCAGGAATTTCTTGGAGGGGCCATGTTTGGCTGAAAAAGTCTCCCAACAGATATCAGGGAAATTGAAGTCTCCCATTACTACCACATTGTGCCTCCTTGAAACACTGGCAATTTGTTTTTCAAAAGTTCCATCCTCGTCTTCTCCTTGATTGGGTGGTCGGTAGTAGACTCCAACCGCCATGTTCGTTTTATTCTTTGCCCCCTTTATTTTAACCCAGATGCTCTCAATGGGGTGCCAAGCTCCTCTTCCTGTATCTCTGTGCAGAGATACGTATTTTTAACATACAGTGCAACTCCACCTCCCTTTCTGTTGCTTCTGTTCCTTTTGAACAAGTTATACCCTTCAATTGCTGTATTCCAGTCATGGGAGTCATCCCACCAGGTTTCAGTTATCCCTATCAAGTCGTACTTGCCCTCATGTATCAAGAGTTCAAGTTCGTCTTGTTTGTTGCCCATACTCTGGGCATTAGTATAAAGACATCGAAGACTATGTGCTTTATAGTCCGACTTTCCCCCTACATTTTGTGGTAGACTATCAATGGGCACCGCTGGAGCTGTTCTCTCCATTGTGGCATAGAGGCCTTCTTCCATTGGTACCCCCGAGTTTATGTCTCCCTCCCCTGTTGGATTCAGTTTAAAGCCCTCCTGATTAAGTTCCTCATGCTGTGGCCAAACACATTCTTCCCAGTCCTTGTGAGGTGCAACCCATCCTTTGCCAGCAGTCCATCTTCCAGGAAGTGTAGCCCGTGGTCCCAGAATCCAAATCCCTCACGTCGGCTCCACCTTCGTAGCCAGTCATTCACTCGGAGTATTTTTCTTTCCCTTTCTATGCCTCTTCCAAGTACTGGAAGGATGGATGAGAAAACTATCTGGGCCCCAAAGTTCTTGAGTTCCCTTCCCAGCTCTTCAAAGTCTGCCGTGATTTCTTTGTAACTCCGCTTGGCAGTATCATTTGTACCCACGTGGAAGAGAAGAAAGGGGTATGTGTCGGTGGGCTGCATGAGCCTCGGCAGCTGCTCTGACACATCCTTAATCCGTGCTCCGGGGAGACAGCACACCTGGCGAGTCCATGGGTCTTCGCGACATACTTTGGCTTCGATCCCCCGCAGGAGGGAGTCTCCCACTATGAGTACTCTTCTCTTCCTCTTGCTGTAGGCCTTGGTTTGATTGCCTCCACTCGACTGACCCTCAGCCTCTTGCTCGCTATCACGTTGGGTGCCCGGTAATCCGTCCTCTGCAGGCTGTCCTCTGCTCTCGTCCTCAAGTACATGGAAGCGGTTCCATAGCTCCACTGCTTCCACAGGCGCAGAGTGTCTTGTAGTTCTTGTGCTCCTAACAGTCACCCTTTTCCAGGGAGTTCCCCCTGCGTTATTTTCCCTTGCCTCAGCAGTCTCCGACTCCGCCTCATCCTGCCGTTGCCCTTCTGGCTCCTGTACTGTGCTTTGGTGCTGTAGATCCACCGTTCTGTCTAAGAACTCCTCGCTTTCTCTTATGCTCCTGAGGGTTGACACTTGCTGCTCCAGTCCTCTGACCTTTTCTTCCAACAGCGTGACCAGCTTGCACTTGTTGCACGTGTAGGCCATGTCGATCTCCGGCAGGAAAACAAACATAGCACACCCCTTGCAGGTCACCACCACTGCTGAGTCCTTTCCTTCCATAGTGCTCGGTTTCTGTCTTCCTAGATTTTTTTTTTTTTTTTTTAGGGACCTCCCCCTTGACCTCCCCTGCCGAACTCCGCTGCCAAACTCCTGTTTTCTCTCCCTGTTCGCTCGCTCTGTTCGCTCGCTCTCTGGGAGCCTGCTTGCCTTATCACAGCCCCAAAAACAGCTGGAGCCTCTCTCCTGTTGTGCTCCTGCTCAGCTGGGAGTCAGGAACAGAATGAGCTGTCAGGCCACACCCTTCCTTTTAAGCTCTCAGACCACACCCTTCCCTTTCAGCTCTCAGGCCACACCCTTCCCTTTCAGCTCTCAGGCCACACCCTTCCCTTTCAGCTCTCAGGCCACACCCTTCCCTTGCAGCACTAGTAGTTGTTGTTTGTACAGCAGCACTTGCTGTTGCAGCACTTGTCGTTCTACTCCGCTGCCAAACTCCTGTTTTCTCTCCCTGTTCGCTCGCTCTGTTCGCTCGCTCTCTGGGAGCCTGCTTGCCTTATCACAGCCCCAAAAACAGCTGGAGCCTCTCTCCTGTTGTGCTCCTGCTCAGCTGGGAGTCAGGAACAGAATGAGCTGTCAGGCCACACCCTTCCTTTTAAGCTCTCAGACCACACCCTTCCCTTTCAGCTCTCAGGCCACACCCTTCCCTTTCAGCTCTCAGGCCACACCCTTCCCTTTCAGCTCTCAGGCCACACCCTTCCCTTGCAGCACTAGTAGTTGTTGTTTGTACAGCAGCACTTGCTGTTGCAGCACTTGTCGTTCTACTCCGCTGCCAAACTCCTGTTTTCTCTCCCTGTTCGCTCGCTCTGTTCGCTCGCTCTCTGGGAGCCTGCTTGCCTTATCACAGCCCCAAAAACAGCTGGAGCCTCTCTCCTGTTGTGCTCCTGCTCAGCTGGGAGTCAGGAACAGAATGAGCTGTCAGGCCACACCCTTCCTTTTAAGCTCTCAGACCACACCCTTCCCTTTCAGCTCTCAGGCCACACCCTTCCCTTTCAGCTCTCAGGCCACACCCTTCCCTTGCAGCACTAGTAGTTGTTGTTTGTACAGCAGCACTTGCTGTTGCAGCACTTGTCGTTCTACTCCGCTGCCAAACTCCTGTTTTCTCTCCCTGTTCGCTCGCTCTGTTCGCTCGCTCTCTGGGAGCCTGCTTGCCTTATCACAGCCCCAAAAACAGCTGGAGCCTCTCTCCTGTTGTGCTCCTGCTCAGCTGGGAGTCAGGAACAGAATGAGCTGTCAGGCCACACCCTTCCTTTTAAGCTCTCAGACCACACCCTTCCCTTTCAGCTCTCAGGCCACACCCTTCCCTTTCAGCTCTCAGGCCACACCCTTCCCTTTCAGCTCTCAGGCCACACCCTTCCCTTGCAGCACTAGTAGTTGTTGTTTGTACAGCAGCACTTGCTGTTGCAGCACTTGTCGTTCTACTCCGCTGCCAAACTCCTGTTTTCTCTCCCTGTTCGCTCGCTCTGTTCGCTCGCTCTCTGGGAGCCTGCTTGCCTTATCACAGCCCCAAAAACAGCTGGAGCCTCTCTCCTGTTGTGCTCCTGCTCAGCTGGGAGTCAGGAACAGAATGAGCTGTCAGGCCACACCCTTCCTTTTAAGCTCTCAGACCACACCCTTCCCTTTCAGCTCTCAGGCCACACCCTTCCCTTTCAGCTCTCAGGCCACACCCTTCCCTTTCAGCTCTCAGGCCACACCCTTCCCTTGCAGCACTAGTAGTTGTTGTTTGTACAGCAGCACTTGCTGTTGCAGCACTTGTCGTTCTACTCCGCTGCCAAACTCCTGTTTTCTCTCCCTGTTCGCTCGCTCTGTTCGCTCGCTCTCTGGGAGCCTGCTTGCCTTATCACAGCCCCAAAAACAGCTGGAGCCTCTCTCCTGTTGTGCTCCTGCTCAGCTGGGAGTCAGGAACAGAATGAGCTGTCAGGCCACACCCTTCCTTTTAAGCTCTCAGACCACACCCTTCCCTTTCAGCTCTCAGGCCACACCCTTCCCTTTCAGCTCTCAGGCCACACCCTTCCCTTTCAGCTCTCAGGCCACACCCTTCCCTTGCAGCACTAGTAGTTGTTGTTTGTACAGCAGCACTTGCTGTTGCAGCACTTGTCGTTCTACTCCGCTGCCAAACTCCTGTTTTCTCTCCCTGTTCGCTCGCTCTGTTCGCTCGCTCTCTGGGAGCCTGCTTGCCTTATCACAGCCCCAAAAACAGCTGGAGCCTCTCTCCTGTTGTGCTCCTGCTCAGCTGGGAGTCAGGAACAGAATGAGCTGTCAGGCCACACCCTTCCTTTTAAGCTCTCAGACCACACCCTTCCCTTTCAGCTCTCAGGCCACACCCTTCCCTTTCAGCTCTCAGGCCACACCCTTCCCTTTCAGCTCTCAGGCCACACCCTTCCCTTGCAGCACTAGTAGTTGTTGTTTGTACAGCAGCACTTGCTGTTGCAGCACTTGTCGTTCTACTCCGCTGCCAAACTCCTGTTTTCTCTCCCTGTTCGCTCGCTCTGTTCGCTCGCTCTCTGGGAGCCTGCTTGCCTTATCACAGCCCCAAAAACAGCTGGAGCCTCTCTCCTGTTGTGCTCCTGCTCAGCTGGGAGTCAGGAACAGAATGAGCTGTCAGGCCACACCCTTCCTTTTAAGCTCTCAGACCACACCCTTCCCTTTCAGCTCTCAGGCCACACCCTTCCCTTTCAGCTCTCAGGCCACACCCTTCCCTTTCAGCTCTCAGGCCACACCCTTCCCTTGCAGCACTAGTAGTTGTTGTTTGTACAGCAGCACTTGCTGTTGCAGCACTTGTCGTTCTACTCCGCTGCCAAACTCCTGTTTTCTCTCCCTGTTCGCTCGCTCTGTTCGCTCGCTCTCTGGGAGCCTGCTTGCCTTATCACAGCCCCAAAAACAGCTGGAGCCTCTCTGGCGTTGCTGAAAGACGTAACAGAACACTCCAGGACATGATGAGGGCCCAATTGACTGAGTCAAAGGTGGGAAACCATTTCTGGGGGGATGCATTGTCAAATGCTAACTATCTGCTGAACAGGTTGCCAAATTCCACAATTGGAAAAACTCCATATGAAATGTTTCATGGGAGGAAACCAAAGGTAGCACACGTGCGCATTTTTGGGTGTAAATGTTTTGTTCATATACAGGCTCAAAATAGGACAAAGCTATCTGCAAGAAGCTTTGAATGTTTTCTGCTGGGGTATGATGCACAAACAAAAGGGTACAGGTTGTGGTCACCACATCACAACAGGGTAATTCTGAGCAGAGATGTGATTTTTCACGAGCAAACAGATGATCAGAAACAGCTGGTGGAATTGCCAATGCATGCAATGTCTGAAACACAGCAGGATGTCTCTGAGGCAGAACAGGCCACTGGGCAGATATCTGGGGAACAGGAGGGAGGTGAACAATCTCTGAGGCATCCGAGAACGCAAAACACCTGTTAGATATCAGGATGAATTCCAAAGTGGGAAAACTGTTGTTCATAAAGCTCTCAAAATAGCTTTAGAACCACAAAGTTTTGAGGAAATTCAAAGCTTGGAACCAAAAGTGAAGAATGATTGGTTTGAGGCCATGCAGGAAGAAATCAATGCAATGCATGACAACAACACATGGAGTCTAGTATCTTTGCCTGTGGGGCGCAAGGCCATCACCTGTAAATGGGTGTACAAGGTGAAGACAAATCACCAGGGGCAGGTAGAGAGATACCGAGCAAGACTTGTAGCCAGGGGGTTTGGGCAAAAGCATGGGGTAGATTTTGATTCCGTGTTTGCACCAACA
The DNA here is from genome assembly GCA_021292165.1 of Shinisaurus crocodilurus. NCBI lineage: Eukaryota > Metazoa > Chordata > Lepidosauria > Squamata > Shinisauridae > Shinisaurus > Shinisaurus crocodilurus. Next base: position 208,767,825 of record CM037880.1, on the reverse strand, counting down.
ACAAGGTATGCAACTGTCAGACTATTGTTGAAATTGGCAGCACAAAGAAAAATGATGGCATATCATTTTGATGTAAAAACAGCTTTTTTATATGGGGAATTACAAGAGGAACTCTACATGGTGCAACCACAAGGTTTTGTAAAAGATCCCAGTCTTGTATGTCGTCTGAACAAGTCCATATATGGGTTGAAACAGGCAGCTCGATGCTGGAACCAAAAGCTGGACACAGTTTTGATTAGTTTGGGGTTTAAACAAAGCAAAGCTGATCATTGTCTGTATACAAATTACACAGAACAGGGAAACTGGGTGTATTTGTTAATTTTCGTTGATGACATCTTACTGGTAACACAAACAGTGAGTCAAAAGGAAAAAGTTGCAAAAGAATTGCAAGCACACTTTGAACTGAAAGATCTGGGTTTGGTACAACACTATCTTGGAATGCAATTGTCTCAAGATGAGGAAGGTTCTTTCATAGTTGAACAAAGTGGAAAAATTCAGAAATTGCTGGAAATTCATGGATTGGAGAATACCACTCCAATGACTCTTGAATATCAGAAACACACAGATAACACTGCATTTGATGATATTGGCAAATATCAGAGTGTTATTGGAAGTCTGCTATACTTGGCAAATGTGAGTAGGCCAGACATCAGCAATGCTGTAAACATACTTAGCAGGAAAACGCAAAATCCTTCTAACTATGATTGGCTAGCTGTCAAAAGAGTGTTAAGGTATTTAAAAGGTACCATGAATTGCAGACTGAAATTGTCAACACACACAAATGGAGGTTTTTGTGTGTACACTGATGCTGATTGGGGATCTGCAACAGATAGAAAGTCCACAAGTGGGACACTTTTAATGTATGAAAACAGTCTTATTGACTGGTACACACGAAAACAAACTTGTGTGGCGATTTCTAGCGCAGAATCTGAGTTCATCAGTTTATCTCAAGCATGTAATGAGATAGAATGGTTCAAACAATTGTTTGCTGATATGCACATACCAGTAGACAAGGCTGTTACAATTTTTGAGGACAACCAAGCTTGCATCAGCATGGCTCAAAATGAAAAATGTAGGCCAAGAACCAAACACATTGATGTTCGTTACTCTCATGTAAAGGACTGTGTGCAAAAAGGGTGGATAACACTCAAGTACTGTGCATCAGGGGATATGGTGGCAGATCTTTTCACAAAACCATTGCCTGAAGTAAGACACAGGAAACTAATGAAGGCACTAGGCCCCATTGAGTAAATGTAAACAACATGTATCACAGGCTGTGGGGGGATGTTGGGACATGTTCTAGTCCCCGCTCGGCCATGAAACTCACTGGGTGACTTTGGGCCAGTCACTGACTCTCAGCCTAACCTACCTCACAGGGTTGTTGTGAGGATAAAACGGAGAGGAGGAGGAGGATTATGTAAGCCGCCTTGGGTTCCTTGCAGGAAAAAAGGCGGGGTATAAATATAATAAATAAATAAATAAATAAATAAACAGCTGTGCCACAAGTGTTTTCATTTGGAAAGGTACAGGGTGGCTAGAATAACAAGCTTATTTAGACTAGAACTGTTATTCTCTTTCTCATGGGAAAAGTGGGCTGGACAGAAATATGAACTGATCACATGGTTTGTACTTTCTGATGACGTGTTATGATTGTTACCGTAAGTTTCGTTTCCTGTAACTGGAGAGAAAGGGATTGCTTTCTGTATGCATTCTGTTCCTGTCTTCTCTCTGACTTGTAGCAATCATGTAATGATGTGTGCTAGCCAGGACTGGCTAAGCACTGGATTATGCTATGAAATGTAGTTTGTACAGAGTTTGTATTAACTCTGATATAGGTGAATAAACAGATAGAAAGAAGTCCTGAGTAATGGATTCTTTTGGAGTTGAATTCCTATCTACAGCGATGCTGGAAAGGCTGTAACCCGAGACGCTTGGAATGTACTGCGCGCAGGGGAGACAGTGTGTCTCTGTGGAGCCAGAGACAGAGGCTGCTCTTTCCAACTAACGCTCTGCTGAATCCACGTAGGCAGACGGGCCTACAGAGTGGATTATGAATCATATGGCTGGAGTAATTTTTACAGCCATAACAGTTTTGGGGGGAAATTTTGCACATTTCCAAACTTGTGATTGTGTCAAGTGATTGGAGCATATCACACTTATACTGAACCAGCTACATTATCTAAATAACCCCCTCATTTCGGTGCCCAGTTTAAAGTGCTGATGGTGACTTTTTAAGCCCTAAATGGTTTGGAACCTGCACAATTGTTAGCTCTTACAGCTCACCTGTTAGGGTGGACGAGGCAGGAGGTACCAGACAGCCCATGTGTCCACTATCCTCAGGGCTGGGCGGCTTTCTGCAGCATTCCTGGTCTCCTACATTAAGCCATTTTAGGTAGGCAACTTCCTTTCCCTTTCAGTAGCCGCACATATTTTTCCCTCCATATAAAAATTACTTTACACAGTTTACCTACATTTGTAATTTATTATAATTAGCAGAACATCATTTTATTCTGTGCCTAATTTTGCCAGCCTCCCTGATTTTCATGAAATCACATGGAATCATTAATCATAAAGTAATTCACCCTTCAGTAATGTTCTTTCCTTTTGTGCAAATCACCCCTCCCCGCCTTTTCTCACATATTAGCTGAAATGTGGGACATACCTGAAACAAGTAGTTCCTTCCTCACATTTTAGTTGGAAATTGGGAATATCCTTAGCTCTATCCATCATTTTAATGGTTTTTGTCATGAAATGATGAAGTGAATTTGCACCGCTGTAAAAATGGTTTTGGTTATGTTGTAGCATTCTTCCATCTGGCCTATTCAGTTTCAGACTTCCTTCACAGTCTGAGTTTCCAGCTATGCCAATATACTTCAGTGATCCAGTTTTTCACTTGATACTGTTGTAATCACTCCCCCCCCCTTTCTGGCTAACAGTTTACTGTAAGAGAATAGTGAATTATCATGTAGCAAAAAATAGATTTGTATGGTGTTGTATCATGTATCTCTACTCCCCAAGCCTCTGGATGTTCTAGAAAGAGGTTTTAAGGTTCAGAAGAATGTAAGAGCCATGCTGATTCAGACCAAAGGCCTGTCTAGTACTGCCTGTTCACACACAGGCCAACCAGATACACATGGGAAGCCCAGAGGCAGGGCATGCGTGTGGCAGCACCCTCCTGCCCATGCTCCCCAGCATCTGGCATACAGAAGCATACTTCCCCTGAAACTAGAAGTAATATATAGCCAACATGACTGGTAGCCACTGAAAGCCTTATCCACCATGAATTTGTCTAATCCCCTTCTAAAGCCATCCATGTTGGTGTCTGTGACTTGTGCTAGCAAATTCCACTGTTTAACATTGCACTGTGTGAAGAAGTACTTCCTTTTATCTTACCTGAATCTCTTCCGCCATTCAGCTTCATAGGATAACCTCAGGTCCTAGTATGATTTTTTCTAAGCTAAACAGCTGAAACATTGTAACCTTTGTTCACAGTGGAGTTGTTCCATTCCCTCGATCATTTTGGTTGTCCTTTTCTGGTCAGTTCTCTTGCAAAGAGAATAATGCTAGTGTTTTATATGATATATTTCCCCTCTCCCTAGTGTACAGGTTGTGTAGGTATGATGGAAGGATCACACACACCAATTGCATTTGTATACTCCAGTCACCTGGTTCAGTCATACATGACATTGTTTGGATGGTTTCAATCCTAGTATCCAAAACCATATCCTGAGGGATGTCTGAATCAGGTAACAAAGTAGAATCATAGAAAAGTAGAGTTGGAAGGGGCCTACAAGGCCATTGAGTCCAACCCCCTGCTCAATGAAGACAAAAGACACTTTTACCGTTGCTAGCCTCTTCTGGTGGAGAAATGAGGGAGCCAGCGGTGACATATCTGGCCCAGTGATAACCGCCCTCTTTGAACTGTATTTAGCCAGGCGGCTTTGGACCCTTGGATTGCAACACAAGCAGCATTAGTAGTGTGGGTTATCTTAATTATATTGGGGGGGCTGGCTGGCTGGCTGCCCTATTAATTTTGATTTTGCTCAGCACTTGCTTAATTGTCATATTGATTTTCTTTTACATTTATTGAATTGCTTTTAAACTTGAATTGTTTTATTGATGTTTCATAACAGATGTGTGTGTGTGTGTTTTCCTTTTGTCTTTTGATACAGTTATTTATATTTATTCTGAGCTACTCTTGAGTACGGTTTACTGTAGAAAAGTGGCATATAAATACATCAAATAAATAAGTAAATAAATAAATAAAAATCAATTGATGCCCACATCAGCCTGCCCAAAGGTCATCTTCTGAGGCCCTTCTTCAAGTGTCCCCCTGACTTTGGGGGTTAGGCAGGTGGCGACAGAGGAAGGAGCCTTCAAAGCTCTGGTCCACCAGTTTTGGAACACTCTCCCTAAGTGCTGGCTCTTATGTCTTTCTGGCGACAAGTGAAAACCTCTTTATTTACCGAGACTTTTAAAAACTGCTTTGATCAGTTTTTATTCCTGGCAATATGTCTGAATTGCTCTGCTGGTTTCAATTATATTTTGATCTCTCTCTCTCTCTCTCTCACACACACACACACACACACACCTTTTATCTTTGTGATTCTTCTTTGTCTCGTACCTCTCCTATCGGAGGTTGGACATAATCATGGCTAGGCTGTCTTTAGATATGGCCCCTCTTAGCAATAATATTGTATTGCCCTCTCTAAGGGTTTCCACCAAGAAGTTCTTCTTCCTATACATCTTTTCCCATTTATTTTACCTTGAATAATCAGCTGCAACAGTCTATATTTTTCATTTCTCATTATATGACTGAAATATTCTAATTTTCTGTGTTTTGTGATTCTTGGTCTTTATATGTTCTCTTTAATACTTCTTCATTGGTCACCCTCTTGGTCCAAGCAATTCATAACATCCTGTGATACATCTGCAGTTCAAATGCTTCCATCTTCGTGATTGTTTTACATATTTATTGCAAGCCACCCTGGAAGGTGTGAATCTGAAGGGTGGGACAAAGAAGTAACTGGTTTGTTGCATGCAAGGTCACTCATTTGTAAAACAAAAGCACAGCTTCTGCTCTATCAAACTGAATGAAGCCCCGCAGCCAGGTAGGGGCCCAATAAACCTATTGTTTCTATTGCCAGTCTGAAAGCAGAGCAGAATAGTCAACCACCTGGACCACAATACATGGCTTAGTGGGTCACAAGGGCCTTGTCTACACCTGTAACAGAATGAGAGAGAACAATAGGGCAGACTGTACCACCTTCAGACTGCAGGTGAGAGTTTTTCTTATGGAGCAAAACCGCAACCTTCGTTTTTTATGTGCCTTGGAGAATACTGAATTCTATCATTCAGGAACTGAATCTACAATCAGAGGAAGATAATTTTCTACCACCTGAAAACGAACATTTTGAAGGTACATTTCCTCCAACCACAAGATAATATTACAGAATATGACTTCTTTTTTTTTTTAACCTATATAACACCCACCACCCCAAATTAATATCTGGCATTGCTAATATACAGACTACCAGGTTTCTCTTGCTCTCTGCCTAACCAGGAACCTGTGTGTTTTGCCTAAGGCTACAGACAAATCTGAATAATTGCTGGGCTTTATATTTTTTTAGAAGTGTGGGTCACCCATTGCTTCATTGGCTCTGAAAGTGAATCCTAGGTATAAACTGACATGATACCTGCAGCACCTAGCTGAATTGAGACTAATTCAATCAGTCCACAATGTCTATTTCAAGGCTGGGTCTAAATGCAGATTTTATGGTTACAATATCCAGCCTATTTTTCCTCTCTCTTTTTTCAACTTCCCCTCCACCACCTGATTAAAAATGCAATCCTAACCGTGTTTACTTGGAAGTTAATCTTGTTGAGCTCAATGGGGCTCACTTTCAGGTAACTGCATTTAGGACTGTATCCCAAGAGTTCTGCAGGAGAACTTGAAAGCTTGCTCATTATTTTGGGACTTTTTAATGGTATTGCCCAACTGTATTTCTTTGAGATTTTCTTATCGACCAATGTGGTTGCCTTTGCTTTTTATGCAATTTTGAATATTCTCCTCTGAAACAAACCCTGTAAATAAAAAGCTAGTCCATCAAGGGGAAAAAATGTTATCTCCTAGTCCTTTGTCTAATGTTCTAGTTTTCTATTTGCAGGGGCATTTTTTAAGATAGAAGAGCAATATATATATATATATATATATATAGTCCACCTAGTCTGAAGTAGAACAGTCCATGTTACCTTCTCAGATATCTTCTGATTCCCACCATATTCTTCTTTGTGTGTAGACCATGCCATTCCAAGTTGAGCAGCTCTGGATATATGTACTTTAAGACAAATATTGTGTTAAGGTAAGCATCACCTTATTCCTATAGCTTTTATCCAGTGGAGGCCGGCGGTGGCTCCAATGTCATCAGGGCTGACTATCTGCTCCTGATTGTAATCTGAACTTTAAAGTAGCTATCTACGGTGCTGAACCCTATCCTCCAAATTGGTTTGGCACCATAAAAGTCCAGCATGGACACACAACTCTACTGACATTGAAGCCACTAGCTTCCACTGCTTTTATCTCAACACACATCCCTGCTATTTTAATGGAAATTAATAATGGGTCACCAGAATTCTCTCTTGCTGCTTAATATCCTGTTCTAATACATTTATCAAGCAATAAGGCTTTTGCTTCTGACAGCTCCCAATCTATCAATCAAGTTTCACTGAAGCAGGTTTCTGTCAGCTGGTTATGATTTAAATGAAAACCAAATCAGATTCTTCATTTTCTCCTCCCTTTCCAAGAAGTTACATTTAAACAGGGATGAGGGATCTACATCATCTCCTTCTGTTTGGCAACGCAACACTATTAAAAAGTTTAACAAGGTTTTGTTTTATAGGCGAGAACTCCTGACAGCGAATCATAGAAGGGGCCATTTAGGCCATCAAGTCCAACCCTCTACTCAGGGCAGGAATTCAGTATAGAACATCCCTGACAGATGACTGTCCAGTCTCTGTTTGAGTATCTCCAGTGACGGAGAGCCCATCACCTCCCTGGCCAGTTGGTTCCATTGTCTGACTACACAGTGCTTAATGCTATGGGAATGACAGAGCATATATACTATCAAATCAGGTAGCAACTATATGGGGACACAGAAACCATGTGATCTAGGGATGGTCTGATCTGATCTGTCAAGTCTATCTCTGTGGACATCCTCCTTTTCCCACCTCCATGTCTGTTCCATGCCAATTCTGTCCATTAATGGGAGCATTCTGCCCATCGATGATGTTTGTGTGCATTTTAGAAATGTACGCAATGTATTTTTGCGCATTTTTCAAATGTATGCATGCTATCACACACATTTTTCTTGCTTTCATGGAATGCATTGCAAGTCTAGAAACTGAAAATTGTGTCTCTTTTGGCATTTAGTTCTGGGAGGTGCAGAGCGGGTAAATCCATTAAAAACAAACAAACAAAAAACTTCTGGGGAGTGAATTTCTCACCCATCCCTATGACAGGAGCGGCACAGCCTCACTGCCCCTTTGAGCCCCCTTTGCATGATGAACACATTAGGGACATAGGAAGCTGCCTTATACTGAGTCAGACCCTTCACCCATCTAGCCCAGTATTGGTGACACTGACTGGCAGTGACTTTTCAGGATTTCAGGGATGCATTTTTCCAGCTCTACCGGCCAGGGGAGGCTGGTGACTCCCATCGTGGTGGGGCTCCTGATCCATTGCAGGTTTTCTTCAGAGCTTTATAGGACCTATCCAAGGTGTTGAACTCCACCCTCAAAATGGATTCACTACTATGGAGCACCATGGATAGCTCATATCAAGCTCCAAATAAAAGCTGCAATGGATTAGGAGCCCCCCTGAAATAGGAGTCACCAGCCTCCACTGCTTGCTGGAGATGCTGGGGATCGAACATGGGACCTTCTGCATGCCAATCATGTGCTCTACAATGGGGCTATGGTCTTCCCTCCTTTTCCCCCTCAAGGTTTTCAGATTAAGTTTAAGTTTTCAGAACTCTATTCATATAATAAATAAATAAATATTCTCTGTGTGTATTTTGAAATATTTAAATATTTGGAGCTTTTGTGAGGTTTGTCTTTTAACATTCACTTATGTTTTTTCTGTGTTTTGTATTGGAAACATTTTTAATATATAAATAAATATCCCACTCAATTTATTTGAGAAAAATGGCTGTTTATTGCAGGAATATACTGAGCAGAAATGGAAAGTAAGGGACTTGAAAGGAAAAAAAACCCTCTGAGGGTGGAGACTTTCTCCAGCCATCATCATCATCATCATCATCATCATCATCATCATCTTATTTGATCAATATAGCACCCTACCTTAAAAGGACCCCAGGATGGCTGACAACCTATACAAAAGAGTACAACATGCAAACACCATTAAAATCATAACTAAAACTACAAACATAATAAAATTCAATAAACTCATCACTAAAACAGATAAAACAGTTGCCTAAAAACTCCAAAAGCATGTACAAATAAATACAGCTTTAGCTGGTGCATGGATGACACCAGTGTTGGGGACAACTGGATCTCTACTGGAAGGAAGTGACAAAACCAGGGTGCTACCACTGAGAAGGTTCTGTTGCTTATTCTAATCCATAATTAGAGGCTATAAGTAAGTTTAACCCTGTAATGGTTAGAATAATGAGAAGCTTTAATCATATCTATGAAGTTATGGATCTCTCTGTGTGTGGTGAGGGGAATGGGTGCAGGTGTGGACAAGCTTCTTGTATTGATGGCAAACATTTTGCCCCCAAGGGCTCCATGCATGGTGGGCTGCAGGTCAGGTCCACATGCTGGCAGTGGGCATAGTAGAAACTGGTGTCAGGCAGGGCCTGAGCCTCCCTTTCCCCTGACTCACACACACACACACAGTCTCTCTGACTCACACACACACACACACACACACACACACAGATACAAAGAGGAATTCAGTCATGGGCTGAAGGATGCCCATAGGTGATATATGGTGCATAATTTCACATGTAAAAATCTACATTATTTATATCTATACTAATTATACAATGATAACGTGTGAAATGACACACAGTAGATGGCTTCACAGGCTTAAAGCCATGCAGCAGAAGATGGCCAAGGCTTAAAAGCAACACATTTTCTTTTCTTTTTTTCCGAAGTCAAAGAGAAAGGAAAATATTTTATTGGACCCTTTGAAATAAAGGGTCATAAGATCATTATCAATGTAAATGTCGTGTTTAAAGAATGTGAATATTAACAACCAACTTCCATATACAAAGAACCAGGAAGTGCTGAAAAAGGACTGCAGCAATGCATGGAGAGAGAGGTCTTTACTCCATGGCAACAGAAGAAGTGGGTAATTAGGAATGGAGTAACAACCAGCACTGAATAGTTCAAAGCCAGCCACAGAAGTATGTATCACACACATTTTTTAAAAAAACCCACAAGAGGTAAACTTCTCCACAATAAGTTGGCCATCCACATTCACCCAGTGTCTCAAGGTGTTCCAAACCTCCTTGTGCTTTAAGGTTTCACAAAGTGTGTTTATGCATTATAGAAGTCACATTATTTTCCTGCTGTGCTTTACAGAATCCTGGCAGCCAACTTTCCTGCCCCGTCTTCATAGCCTTGTCACACGAGTCAGTATGACAACAGGCAGAGATAATTAAAATAATTATAAGGGCTTGGGTGATAGTTCTGTGTTCAGTATCACAAAACACCACTATGTTGGTGAGTTAAGATAATTAGCTTGAACTTTCATCTTCAGTGTGTAAAATAAGATCTCTGCCAGGGGCAAAAGATAAAGCAGAGAACAGTGAGCAATCTTATAGGGATGGGTGATTGTTTCGTTTAAGTTTGTTTTTGATAAGAATTTACCAACATTTAAAAAGTTGTCCATATTCAAACAAAAAGGACTTGAGATTTAATACATTTGAATGTGGGAGAAACCAGAACTGACAGATTCATCCATTGAGGCCCAGGGCTTTGTATGCTTATTTTGCCAAGTGATTTCTAAAAAAAAACACATATACATAAGGTACAAATGTATAACTAAATGGTAATCTATGATGACCAAAAGGTAAAGAGAATTTTATCTCACATCTGATATGGATGAGTGTCAAAATGGTCATCTGTATTCTGTATCCAAAATGATTTGCTCAGATTGGGAATCACATGTTTTCTTTTAATTGTCGTACCTTTCTTCTGCACGTATGGTGGTGATGGTCTTGGAAGGGGTGGGGTGGCACACACTGAATACAATAAAATTGTACCGCAGGCCCAATGGGTTAAAATATTATAACAATAGTTTTATGTTCACTTACCAATTGTGAGAATAGGATGCTGCTGACAAAAACAATGTATAAATTTCAGTGGGAAACTTTTACACTGAATATTAGATTTCAAGTATCTATCTGTTGAACCCATTGCAGACTCTGAATGCAACAGAGTTCATTTTACTTCTATGTAAATTTTCAGCCTTAATGACACTGACAAGCAAGTCTGAATCAGTTCCTACTCTGCAATAAAAAAGGTTGTCAACACCCCCTTGAGATGTAGCTGCATAAATTTAGGGATGTTGGAGAAATCCCCAATGGACTCAAATGAGATCAAATTTCTAAGAATCTGACCCATGGATTCCACAGTGGACCAGCTCTTCCCAAGTTGCATGGGTTCCGTGGACTTGTGGACCATTTAAAAATATATATTACGTCATAGAAAAATACACATACTAGACCAAAAATGCACATTTCCCCCATAGGCTAAAGCATGAAAAAATACACATTTTTCAGGGATTCGCATATTTTGGGGGGATTTGCGTATTTTCGGGAGTGCGAATTTGTGCAGTTCTGAATTTGCGCAAATGTACACGCATGGATTTTTGCAAAATCCGATTCTTGTGTCAAGGAGTGGACGACAGAACAAAAGGTGCCTGACAATCCACAAAACATAGATGGAATGGATTTTACAACATCCGTACATTCCTACATAGCCTGCAATCCTATGCCCAATTACCTTAGAGTAATCCCCATTGAACCCAGTGGGACTTACTTCTGAGTGGACATGTACAGGATAGCGATATTAATGATTTTTATACATTGCACAATAGCCTTGTACATTTAAAAATAGATGGGAAAGAAGAGAAAATTCAGGACAATACCAAAGTTTTTCAGAATAACAGTGCACATTTCATTATTTATTTCATAGATTTCATAGATCATAGAGTTCGAAGGAGCCTACAAGGCTATGCAGTCCAACCCCCTGCTCAATGCAGGAAACTAGAGGCGGGGTCTCCCATCCAAGTAATAACCAGGCCTGACCCTGCTTAGCTTTCCACACTCAGACAAGCTGAGCCAGCGTGAGCCACAGGCCTTGAATTCCTCCCCCGCTTTCCGTTTCCATTTTTTCCACTTTCCACTTTTCTGGAGATAGACATGCCATATTTGTTCTCAGATTTCCTTTGGGTTTCTCAGCATGAGGCACAAAAATATTTCCAGCTGTTTTTGTGGAAAGGAAAAAAAAAGCAGATGAAAGAAACACTCTTTCATAGAGTATCACACTTTTAATTACTATCAAGGCTTTGTTTCATACTCACTAATTAAAAGTAGCCTGTGCCAACTATTCTTGGCACAACTCAAATTGACAAGCACATATTTCTCTGCATTTAGGCTGTCAGAGACTTAAAAGTTGCTACCTCCTGACAAGGCAGGCTACCATACAAATGGGTTTCATGCAGACCTGTGGTGAAATTGTTACCTTTAACTCCTGAGACACAGAAAGTGCTTTTCTTTCATTTGCGCTGGTCTGAGCAGCTCTGTCACCAACCCTTATGAACCTTAAAAACGGTAATTTCCAGAGATGTCGAGTTATCAGTGTCAGCCATCTCTAAAATTGCAACTAATAATTTACCACAGAGCCTTTCCTTCACTCTTTGGTAGTGGGAGGTCCACAAAGCAAAGGAAGCTCTTCTTATTAATCAGATCCTGCTCTTGTAATTTCGTCACAAAAAGATGTGGGAGAAGGCAGTGCAACGTAGGGCTGTGCAGATCAGCAAAACTTGATCTCATTGAGGTTCTCTGAATTTGACCTTGAAGTTTGTTCCAACTCATTCATATCCATATCAGATTGCAAGCTTTCTTTTTTTTTTTCTTTTTCGCATGATCCTTTGTGCATATTTTTGTTCACATTTTTTTTTCAAATGCATGAATCAATTATGCACATTTTTGAATGTACACATGTTCTCCCATTGGTTAAAGTGTGCATTTTTAAAATGTACTTATTTTTCCATACACATTTCTCAAATGCACACAATTTTGAACACTTTTTTTTTTTTTTGGTTCCATGACAAGCTCAGAAATTTATGGACTTGCCATTTGGGTCTGCATTCTGTTCCAGGAGGTGCAAAAAAGGTAAACTTTGGTAAAAAAAAAAAAAAAAAAAAAAAAGAACTGAAATGAATTGCTGAAACATCCCTGGTTACAAGGTTCTTCACCACTATTGATGTATGAACCCCCTTGAGAAATGTGATGAGTCTGGTTGCAACCCTCTAGGCTTGCAGATAGCAGTGTGGGGTAGTGGCTGAGTAACTGTGGTTTGCCACAGGGCCAAACTACATGTTACACTTAATGCAGAGTACGTAGCTATGTTGCCAATGGGAACTTTATACCTACCGTAAGTGTTCTAGCCATATGGCTTGGGACTACAATACTTGACGGAACGCCTCTCCCAATCACAATCTAACCGGACACTACGTTCAGCATCTGGAGCCTTCCTCCAACTGCCACCTCCGAGGGAGGCTTAGAGGGCAGCAACTTGGGGGAGGGCCTCTTCTGTGGTAGCCCCCCAACTGTGGAACAAGTTCCCCCCTGAGGCCCGCCTGGCGCCAACCCTACTATATTTTCGGTGCCAGGTTAGGACTGCCCTCTAAGTTGAGGCTTGTAACAACTAAATAGCACACAGTGGGGCGGTTAATTTTTTTGAGGTTGTGTTGCATTGACTTGTTTTTAGTTATTTGTGACTTTTAAAAAAAATGGTTTTAATTTTTTATCATGTTTTTATTGTATATATTTATATTGTACTTTATTGTACAATAAATACTTGTTAATTGATTGTTGTAAACTACCCAGAGAGCTTCAGCTATTGGGCAGTATAGAAATAAATAAATAAATAAATAAATAAGGAGGGAGGGTGGGTGGGTGGGATTTTTGTTCTGATCATGTGAGTGCATGGAGGGTATGTTGTAAGCAAGCACAATGTGTAACATTGCACAACATCATCACTGATCACGGGGCTTGTCCATTAAGGCACCAGCCTTAGCTTCCAATTTCCTGGCGTTGTGCCACTTGAGCCAACATGAGATATCCTTAACTCTGATCTTAAATGGGCAGGGTTTTTGGGGTTTTTTTTTTTTAAATCATTGAATAGATCTGTGTTGATGTAGGAATTTAGCACTCAGGAATTCCTGAATTTAGGGAGTTGGAGAAATTTGCCTGTTTTCCTGCTACATGAATGAGCTGTGGTGAGTCTCCAGTGTGTGCTTCTTCTCCTGCCCTCTTCTCTTTTGTCATCACTTCTACTATTGAACAAATGACATTACATCTGAACCTGGGGAACTCTGGTTTATTTAAACCAGTGTTCTCCAACCTTGGGTCCCCAGATGTTTTTGGCCTACAACTCCCAGCATGCCCCAGCCAGCGTAGCTGACTGGGGCATGCTGGGAGTTGTAGGCCAAAAACTTCTGGGGACCCAAGGTTGGAGAACACTGATTTAAACTCTACTTAGTGATTGACAGCCTTGTTCTCTAGACTGTAAATGACCCTTTATGACATATCCAAGGCCATAGAAAGTTTCTTCGGAGGCAGGATTTCAGCTAAAGATGTGTGAATCGGCAAAACCTGAGCTCACTGAAGTTCTCTGAATTTCAGCTTGAAACTTGTTCTGACTTGTGTCTGTATGATATTGAGAACTTAGGTTTGTTTTACTTTTAGCACCAGCATTCTTATTTAAATAGGGATGTGTGCGGAGCTCAGCAGGGGGGTGTAAGTCCAGCAAACTCGCCTGGGCTCGACCCCCCTGAGCTCCGCTCACCCTACCTTTTCCCCAGCTTGACTTGCGTTCTTCCCCATATGCCATATTCATACATCTAAAGAGGTTTACTGGAAAAGAGGAGGTAATCTAGACTTCCAAAAAAATGGAAATGAATTATTTATTTAAAATGTTTATATATCACTTCTGTTTTAAAAAGCTCAAGATGAATAATAATAATAATAATAATAATAATAATAATAACAACAACAACAACAATAATATAAAATAAAACAACAACACCCAGATGGCTAAATTACTAAAGTCAGCAGAATACAAAAAGGTATCAGAAAGGTATTAAAACAAGTAGATATCCATCAGCAATTAAAGATGAATTTTAAAAATGAAGAAGGTCAATGCAGGGTCTTAAAACCATTCATCCCCTCCAAAGAATTCCTAAACAAGAAGTTTTAACCATCTGGCAGAAGGCCATTGATGAGGGTGTGAGACAATCCTCCTTTAGGGGGTTCCAGAGCCTGGCTACAGTAACTGAAAAGGCCTTAGCCCTGATCCAAACCTCTACTTAACAAAGAGAATTAAAATGGAGTTTAAGAAGGCCCTAGCAGGGTTCAAAGGGATAGAAAGACAAATTAGCTGATAAATTCAGCAGCTACTATGGGAGATATTGTAATACTGGAATGCCTCAACATGGCCCTGTCCATCCACAGGATTGCGCATCGAGCAACCTCATGCAACTTGAGGAAACATCAGAAAAGTCATCCAGTGCCTTCTGATGTAACACAAGTAGCTGCTGCCAGGGAGGAGAAAACAAATATCTTCAAATGAATTTCAGTGCACACATGGAAATCCTGTCATACACATTAAGGGCATTTTGGTTGTGTTCAAAGCCCCTTAAAATGATACTGTGAGCTACGTTTTCGTGGTCCCTTTGTGGAGCAAGAATGAAAAGTAGTGACACAAAGTTGATAATGGTAGGAGCATTGATGGATTTTTTTTCACCTTAGTATTTAAAGAAAAGGAGCAGATGGTAACTTCTTAGAGACTGTGTTCATTCCTTGAGGGGGAAATGAAATGTTGCAACATTTTACTCTTGCACTGGAGCAGATAATTAGGCAATCAGAACTATTAAAAGCTGACAAAGAGCAAGGATTCAATGAACTTTCTTCTTTTGCTTCATGGTGATAGCAGCTGTGACGATTCAGGTGCAGCAAAAGACCTGTGGCTTATGCTGGCTCAGCTTGTCTGAGTGTGGAAAGCTAAGCAGGGTCAAGCCTGGTTATTACTTGGATGGGAGACCCCTCCTCTAGTTTCCTGCGTTGAGCAGGGGGTTGGACTCGATAGCCTTGTAGGCTCCTTCCAACTCTATGATCTATGAAAAAAAACATACGGCCCAGTCAGACCAGCAGATTTAATGAGTCTGGGTAATTCTGTTTAGAACACATTGGGTATCCAGGATTTCATCATTCAGAGAGGGAAAACTCCCTTTTATTATCTGTAGCATGACTGTGCAGTCCTATACATGTCTGCTTGGAAATAAGCCCCATTGAGTTCACTCTCTATGTGCAAGAGCCTCATATCACACCCATGAAAATTTCACCCGAATTCTCTTTTTTGAAAATTCGTCCAAAAGCAATTTCTATCAAATTGAAGGAGATCAGTTGAAAAAAAAAATACAGAAGACATTTTCATCACAGCACTACTCAGAATACCAGCAAGAGACAATACTGGATGAATGATTGAATATAAAATCCTCATATGTTCTTTCTACAACTAGTCTGTGAATGTGACCAAGTTCAGCATATTAACTTAATATTGCAACAGAGATTTAAAAGGCACAGGTGATGTTAAAAAAAAAGAAATAAAGAAAGTTAAAAGCAAACAAAAGCTTCAAGTTCTAGTATATTCCAAGTAAATTGACTTTCATCTCTGTCTCCCTCCCCCCCCCTCTCTTTTAAAGTAATGCCAATGAAATAAAAAGATGCTGGTCTATTATACTTTGAGTGACATGTAAAATTTGTGACACAATACAATCAGGGTGAAATTATTTCTATCCAGGTGTAGGAGACATAATGGATTTTGAAGCAGTGCAATCAAGGTACAGAAAATGTTGAGCTGACGGAAACGAAGTAATTTTAAAGATAGCAAACTGAGATGTAGAATTGTATGTTTTATCAAGAGCTGGGAAGCTTTATGCTTCACAGAAATTAAGGTACATTTAAAACGCCTCCAAGAATTTACTATTCATTCAGGTGAGCACATGCTTAAACGTAAGGATGTGTGAAACTATTCCTTTATCCTGAAACCATGTATGCAATTTGCAGAATGCAGATCCAAATTAAGGCCAAACTACATATGACATTAGTCACATGTTTAAACAAGCATGCTTAACCTGACTGCTTTTATTTTGTAGAAACAGGAGTTGCAAGTGTCTGAACTGGAATGTTCTCTGAATACAGCTCAAGCTCTGCACTGATATTTATTTATTTATTTATTTAAACCATTCCCTTTTCCCCTTTGAAAGTGCTGTTTATCAAAAACAGCACTGTCAGGGGCAAATAACAGCCAGGGAAGGGGAGATTTTCAGCATAAAACCAGTTCAGGCCCCCAATCTGGTTTGGGAGCATTTTCCAGAATGGGGCTCCACATGGCTGCTTTTTCTCCAAAATAAAAGGCCAGGTTAAGCATCGCGGCCGTTTTAAACCCTGTTGCCCTGGTTTCTACGCCAAAACCGCAGCAACAGGGTTCAGCCTGCGTCAGTGCAGGGCCCGTCGCGTCACTTCCGGAAATGACATGACAAGAGCCCGCGTGGGTGGCATGGCTCGACAGACCGAGCGGCGGACCGAGCGGGCATCAAGGTAGGCCGAGTCACCGCGAATATCGGGGGTCTGCGAATGGGCCGATTTCGGCCCACTCAAGCCCCCCTGATATTCGCGGTGACATCCCTAGCTCTCTGATGTCCAATAAGGGATGTGCACGGAGCTCGATCGCCCCACTCACCCCCACCCCGAGCTCTGCGCTACTTACCTTTCCCTGGCTCAGCTCACATCTTCACGAGACAAGCCTGGGAAAAGAAGTTCCAGTTCCCGGCACTACACTTCCGGGTCCCCGGTGCTACGTTATTTTCATAAAAAACAGGGAAAACTTCCTTGTAACGGCCGCATTTTGTGTAAGCAGCACTTTGTTTTTTAGGTTAAAACCAGCATGAAATATGTTATATTATAAAATATGGATGTTGATTGCAAGTGAAAAGCCTTACGATACCATGAATGTCCATGATTTTCTTGTTCCAATGTTATAATGTATTTTATGCTGTTTTTAACCTAAAAAACAAAGCTCCGCTTATGCAAAACGTGGCCGTTTTAAGGAAGTTTTCCCTGTTTTTTACATAAATAATGTCGCGCCGGGGACCCGGAAGCCTGGCACAGCGAGTGTCTTGGCAAGCGCATCAACTAGCACTCGCGGGGTGCTTGGGACAGATCGCGTGGACGGGGTGCTCGCCGAGCTTCCCACGAGACAAGCGCCAGGGTAGGTGCACAACCCTAGAATTGTTTTTGTTTCTTTTATCTGTTTTTATCTTTTTATTGTTCACCGCTCTGGAATCTACTTAGATATAGAGCGGTATAAAAATACTGTAAATAAAATAAAATTAAAAAATAAATAAGAAATATACTGCAGTTCTAAATCATTATAGCTCATTGTATGCTTGCCTTATTTGATCATTATCTGGCACATTCGGTAACCACTTCCCCCTGCATCCCTCAGATTTGTGATAATATTCTCAAACCTGCTGTCTATTCAGGATGTTTATCTGCAACACTGAAGGTGTTGTTTTCACATTGGAACAAGAAAATCATGGACATTCATGGTATCCTAAGGCTTTCCACTTGCAATCAGCATCCATATTTTAAACCCTTTTAGGAGGTTCCAGATTTGTGTTTAGTGAACCACTCAAGAATTTTTTTATTTTGTCACTTATGCATTTGTTCTGGAAGGGTGGAAGATCAGATATTATTTCGGCTTCAGATTTGTAATGATTCAAATAGATGGACTTGGACTCCTACGATGCAGTAAAGGGTACTCTGTATCCTCTGTTTCCTTGTGCAAGTAGACCCGATTTCATAGCTGCAGGGTCACACTTCAAACTCTCCGTATTTGCAAATCATTCACTCTCTCTTTTGACTATCTGTTTCTTTTAGGTAACTGCTTCCAACATTGAGATAATACCCCTACAACTCTGATAAGGTGTCAAAAATTGTGACAATGGACTACAGCGATCAATCTTGTTGTGAGTTTGGGGTGGGTGAGAGAGCGTTACAAATGAATATGCTTCATCTTTAGCTCTTATTTACTGATGCAGATATTCCAAGTAGCAGAAGGAGAAGATGACACAGAAGTGAACTGTATTCCCTCTTCTGTTATTTCTTTCAAATATCTGAGGTAGACTCTGCATCTCATAATTTATTTATTTTTTAAAAACACCCACTAAAGTCAATATGCAATGCAGGATGACATCAAGGTTTTTCTGTATCCACCCTCCTACAGTAAGGGTTATCAGTATGAACCCACTGCAAACCATACTATAACCCATTATTATAATCACTGTATGTTTTTGCCCTGTCAGTTTAATACTTGAAAAACCTCTTTGCAAGTTAATGATGGAGATTTTCATTCTGAGGGGGATGTGTGTGTTTTTTAAAAACAACAACAACAACTTAGTTTTAGTTTAACTTTTCTACTAGCTTAATAGGATCTCACACTGTGACTCCAAAAGACCCCAAGCAAACTTCTGAGAATATTGTTCCAGCGACAAGTTTCAGGATTGCTTTTTATGCATTTCTTCAAACCAGTATTCAGAAATACAATGTGCTGTCATTCCAGCAGAGTGGTTCATATTTCATCCGAGGCAATATTGTTTTCTCATTAGCTCCTTTAAAGGAATGACGTTTTAATTATTAGGTGTCAACGCAATTGCAGACTATTTCTAAATATCATAATGTATTTAATATATATATATATATATATATATATATATAATCAACAACAGTAGAGCTTTCTGTTATTCAAATCACTTTGAGCTTTGACAGAAGTACTTTGACAGACTTCACTTATTGCAAAATGGATGCATTGCACAGAGCTCATTTTGGTTCTTCAAATGTTCTGTCTGTATTCCAACACAGCTATTTAGGTGGCTCTGTCAAACTCAGCCTCCCCCCCGCCTCTGTTTTAGAAATCTCTCTAAACAAAGAACATGCCCAGACATGGCCAAGGATCCATGAGCACACAAAATCTGCATTACTACACACCCCAGGCTGACTCTTGACTCTCCTGCACCCCCTATGGCTCATCCTTATGTTAAATAGGTACATTCCAGGATCTCCTGGATCAGGACCATGATCAGGTCCCCCCCTATGCCATTGCTTGACCAGTTTGAATTTACCTCTCTGGGAGTTGCTCAGCCAGCTCCCACAGTCAGTGTAAGTAAGTCATGAACATGGTCTAAAAATGAATGTTAAGAAAATCAAGTGCATGCAATTAGTAAAAAGCAAGTAGTCCAAGATAAACAGTTAAAAATTCAAAATGAAAATGTGGAGTGGGTTGGTTGCTGAATATAAATATCTTGGAATTTGGTTGAACGAGCCGTGTGATCCTCCTCATAATGCAATAAAAGTTAGAATAGAGATGACCCGGAGTAGCTTTTTTAAGGTAAAAAAATGTAATATATAACCAAAAAAATTAAAATTAGCCTTGAGAATGTGCGCTGTACTGTGTTATGTATTTTCAGTTCTACAGTATGGCATGGAAATATGGATTTTAACACAGACTACCATAAAAGAAAGAGATAGAAGCATTTGAGATATGGATTTATCTCAGGATGTTATGAATCTCATGAGAGGGTGACCAACAAAGAAGTATTAAAGAGAATGTATAAAGATCAAGGAATTGTAAAACACATAAAACAGAGAGCTTTGGCTATTGGGCGGTATAAAAATGTATTAAATAAAAAAATAAAACTAGAATATTTTGGTCATATAATGAGAATTCCCTTCCCCCAGCCCCATGCAGCTGGGGGCGGGGAGAATTTTGTGTGTGGGGAAGGAATGAGAGGAGAAAGATGGGTGGCATGATTTCACGCACCCATGAGGCCTTGGGAGGGCCGGAGCGCTAGGGATGATATTAGTCACAGACGCTCCGCCCTTGGCCTCTTTCGTTCGCGGCTCCCTCCCTCCCTCCCTGTTAGCAGTGTGCGCTCCATATTGGTCCACTGGTCGCCTATTCGGGGGCCGAGTAGGAATTTTGGGTCATTGCCTTGATTAGCCTATGGGGCAATGGGCATGTTTCATCTACTCTACACTGTGATGCAGGGTTTTGGGATTTAATTTGAATTAATGTAAGTTCCAATTTGGTCACATTTGGCAGTAAGTGTGGGAATATGCAGTGGGGACTTAGGGTTGGGGAGCATTCGATGACACCTTTCAGGTGACTGGTGACTCCTGAGGCTCCCCACTCAGGGTTTTGTGGCCCAGTGTAAGAGATACAGACCGCCTTTGAAGCTGACTCACCTTGCCCACTCGGAGTTTTGTGGCTCCGTGAGGTGGTGACATTGGGAAAGCCTCCCAACACCAGGATGGTGTATAACTGGGTTTTTTTTTGGTGATTTACAGGCGCTGCCCCTCGGGGATGGATGCGTTTCCCAGAAGACCTTTACTGGCCAGCAGCCAATATAGTTAGTTAGTAACCTGCACTTCTTCCCCTTCGCAGTTTTTGAGCGTGCAATAAATGTGGCCCTATCTTTTACCATAATTATTGGCTCGACTCATTACACCATAATTATTGGCTTGACCCTTTACACACACAAATGAAAACTATAGACTGTCGCAGCTGATTATACAAGCTGAAATAAATGGGAAAAGAAGTGTAGGAAGAAGAAGAATGACTTGGTTGAAAAACCTTAAAGAATGGTTTGGGGGCAATACAACATCATTCTTTAGAATGGCCATATCTAAAGACTGTTTAGCCATGATGATGTCCAACCTCTGGTAGGAGAGGAACGAGAAGAAGGAGAAGGAGAAGGAGAAGAAGGAGAAGTTGCAAATTACATTCTTTATCCTGTCTAACCTCACATGATGATGTAAGCTGCTGTATTCCTGTTTTTAGACGTGAAGCTACATACTGCGTAAGCTCGCCTCTAGTTTTTCATAGTTACATATTAGGTTTCTTCATCTGTGTAGGGTATCCAGGCACAGTGAATTAACTGTGCACTGCTTCCTTAAATATAACGCAGACTCCCTCACTCTAGGAAAGAGAGAGAAGACTAGGAGAAACTCTGAGCAGGCCTGTATTAGCAGCTCCATCAGGAAGGATGTATATAACCATGATGTAAAATAAATCAGGTAAGCTACCAACATCTGTGTCCAACCTGACTTGTTCAGGGCACAGTCCTATTGATTGCACCCTCACTGCCTGGAAGCTTCCAAACATCGGAAGCTTCCGAATTTTCTGTGCCCTGCTAGTCTGAAGCTGGCAGGGTAGGAGAAACAGTGGAGGTGATCTTCATCTCGCTGTCCTCCGTCCTGAGTGATGTTTGCTGGATGGGCTTTTTAGCCTGCCTATTGAGGGCGCTTCAGAGGGGGAGAGAAGGAGGCTGGCTGGAAGAGGCTTGGGATAAATCATATCCTTGGTTCTCCAGTCTCCTCCCCACCCCACCCCACCCACCAGAATGCCCCCTTTCTTCATCTCCCGAAGTCGAGTTTCCAACCTCAGAGAGGCAGCCAGCACAGTCCTCTCCATGCTGGCTGTGAAGGAGGAGAGGTCTAGGGTTGGATCTCTGACTTCCCGTTCCAAGTTCAGAGCACTGTCCCTGACCTTGGAGGTGTTTTCTGACCTGTCCTGTGGTCCCTGGGACCCTTGTCAACAGACCATAGGATTGCTCTCTTAGTTTAGTTACTTAATTTATTTATTTTATTTTTTTAAATTTTATTTCAATTTTTTCAAACAATATATAAAACAACTAAATAACAAACATACAACTTATATAGTGCTCCCATCACCATGGGACCAAAGAATACATTCTGTCTCTATAATCTATTGTTATTCATTATTCCAAAAATACAACATATCTTGACACGGCATGCTCCCTTTCCCCTTATTTAACACAAAATCCAAAAATAAACCCCAGATATCCTTAAAATTGTTTTTCTTTAATTGTCCCCTTTTACATTTGATATTACAAGTTAACATATCATTAAAAGCCATATCCCACACTTCTTTATACCAGTCAGTGATAGAGAAAACTTGCTGAACTTTCCATTTTCTTGCTATCATTAATTTACCCGCTGTTAACAAATTTACAATTAATTATTTAACATTTTGAGGACCAGCCACCTTTTCAGTTATTGATAATAATGCTAATTTAGGACAAACTTCTAAATCAATGCCAACAATTTCTGATATTTCTTCAAAAATCATTTTCCAAAAATCCAATACATTTTTACAACTCCACCACATATGAGCATAGTAACTTAATTTATATCTCACCTTTCTCTATAAAATACATTCAAGGGAGCATACAAGAAGTAAAAGAAGACAAGTAATTCATGATAAAATTACAACATTAATACAAGAATGCAGTAGGACAAACACTTCATAGAGGCAATCATTTTAAGAAAAGATGTAATACTTGCTGAATAGGCAGTATGCCTATGTATACCAGTTGCTAGGGAACATATGTGGGATGGCGCTATTGCACTCATGTCCTGCTTGTGGGATCCCGTGGACAGCTGGTTGGCCACTGTGTGAAGAGAATGTTGGACTAGATGGACCCTCTTGGTCTGATCCAGCAAGACTCCTCTTATGTTCTTATATTCTTAAGAATTCTGGAGGCATTTGGCTGACTACTGTTCCAAGCTGGAGTGATAAAAGTACATTTCCCTTCAGGATCAGATCAATTCCCATCCATTCCCAGACCTTTGATGAAAAAGATGGCCTTTCTAGCTGAAGTTCTGAACTCCAAAACAGCTGGAAATATGATATTGTTGGGTTTGTTGGTAGCAAGATGGGTACGAGATGAGCTTCCCTCACACCCACTCCAAATTCGCTGGGATAAAACTTTTTTTTAAAGAAAAAAAAAATTGCAATTGCTGTTCCCCCCCATCTAAATATTTCTCCCAGAAACCTCAATTTTAAATGCAAATTAGTAATGGTTTGCTATTTAACACACTGTAGGTAATATGGCTGACATTAGCATTTCTCAGCTCACAGCTTATGGGTAGGGGTGAGGAATGGAGCACACAAGGGAACTCTGCTGGGGCAGCAAGCTAATCAGAGAGAGGCTTCCTTAAAAGGTGAAGTTGCCCATATAAGGTGGATAGTAGGAAAGGTATGCTCCCAGTTCTCACCTGAAGTTTAGGGGACTGAAGGTTGTTAGCCGGTTGCTAACATGTCTGTGCTTATAAAACTGTGGCCCATGTGAATTTGACCTATAAAGCCTTATATGGCTCAGTACTGTGCTCTCTGACACCTCTCCTGGTATGAACCGACCTGTATGCTATTATTGCCTCCTCAGAGGGAATTTTGGAGGATGGCAACAAAGGAGAGGGCCTTTTCAGTATTGGCCCCCCGATTGTGGAATGCTCTCCCCACTGAGGTCTACCTTGTGCCAACATTGTCGTCTTTCTGGTGCCAGGTCAAGGCCTTTCCTTTACTCCCAGGTATTTGAGATCATATGATTTAGTAGGTCCTGGGGTTTTTATTGTTCTTTGTGTGAAATTGATTTATATGTTTGTATATGAATGGTTTTATATTATGTTACTATATTGTATTTTTTATGGTTTTGATTTTTGTAAACTGCCTAGAGTGTTTTGGCTGTTGAGCAGTATAGAAATGTAATAAATGAAATGAATGTTTTCATGAATTTCTGTTTCACAGGCTGATGCTAAAATTGGATGGAATGGACTTATGATGACTAAATACATGCAAAACTGACATGGACCAGAAATGGACTAATTCATCCATCCATAGTGGTAAGTCTAATATTTGATAGCATTGTAAAGAAAACGGTTGTAAAACTCTATGTACATTTATTATTATAGGGTACATACAATGAAAACTGGTGAGCAAAGTATGGTTTGTTGTTGTTGTTGTTGTTGTTTCAATTGATGAAATGCCCTATAGCTGAAGCTCTCAGGGCAACATACATAATAAAAGCAAAAACAATAACACCAATGATAGAACCAAGAATAAAACACAATAAAAAAATATTGTTTTAAAAGCAGCAGCAACAATTCAGCATTTCAAGGAGATAAATAATTGAGCAGCTAAAAACATAGAGAAGATGATTTTAAAATGCAGCATTAAATGTATTAAAAATAAAGCAAGCAGCAGTTACTATTTTTAAAAGGCCTGGGAGAATAAATAGGCCTTTGCCTGGGACCGAAAAGTCAACAAAATAGATGCCAGGCAGACCTCTCTGGGAATGCATTCCACAGTTTGGAACCACTGCAGAAAAGGCCCACTCTTAACAGCCTCTAGCAGCAGAGTGTACACTCTACATGTTACAATGAAGACTGAATAAAATTCAATGAAGACTGGATTTTAAGGTGTTCAGAATGTGCTCTACAAGGATAGGATCCATGCTGCATGAAAGTGTATATCCTCCCTCCACATCCCTACCCAAGCAGTTACAGAACATTAATTGGTTTGATTATCATAGCCTGACCTTTTGGGGTGATTCCTGACATTTTTTACTGCAGCTCTCTATGTAACCCAGCTGAATTAAAATAGTATATATTTACCAGGGATGGGGACTCGGACTCGACTCGTGAGTCGGACTGAGTCCCCCCTCTGACTCGACTCGGACTCGAGTCCCAATATTTTTAATGGGACTCGAGACTCGACTCGGGACTCGAGACCAAGGACTCTTCAAAATCCCTGGGCTGTGCCAGAAGGAGTGGAGAGGAGCGTGGTTGCCGGCGAAGAGCGCATGGAAGCGAGGTGTGCTGCTGCTCGCCCACTATGGACGGCTACCAGGAGTGCAGCCCCAACAGTGTGTCAAGATTTATTTTGATTGATGTGTTGCGTACTTGGGAGAGGCAGAAGAAGGACCTGAGATTACTCTGTGCGGCTGCTCTGAGTGTGTTTCTGGTTCCAGCAAGTTCATCACCAGTGGAGCGGGTATTCAGTGAGGTGGAATTGTGATGAGATCTCATCGTTCCAGAATGGGGGCCAAACATTTAGAAAAAATCATGTTCCTCAAATGCAACATGGATAAGTTTTAGGAAGTACAGCAAGTTTATTTTTTAAAATCATTTCTCTAAAATGCAACCTTTCAGACATTTTGGGTTTGGCTGCCTCTGCCTGCCTGTCTGGGGTTCCCAGCCTCCTCTGTCCGCCTGGTCTCTTCTTGACCAGTTCAACAGTTGAATTGTCCAAGACAAAGGCCTCTGCCTGCCTGCTTTGGGGTTCCCTGCCTCCTCTGCCTGCCTGGTTATTTTGGGTTTTTCTGCCTGGTCTATTCTTGCCAAAATCAGTTGCAGAGTTTTGAAATAAAAAGGCACACTTGTGCCTAGCATTTATTTAAGCCACACATCTGAAGTAGCCTTATTTTGTTGGGAAAAACCCCCATTGATTTTAATAGGGACTCGTGGAGTCAGCTTTGGGAGTGACTCGTGACTCGTGAGTCACCATTTTGGACCAAGGACTCGGACTCGGACTCGAGACTCGGGTCCAAAGACTCGTGACTCGACTCATGACTCGAGACTAAGGACTCTTCAACATCCCTGATATTTACTGTACAATTCTTTGCTTGAGAACTTAAAAGCAAATTTACTCTGTACTGTCATTTCTTTTGGTGAGTGACTGCAAATGTTAATTCTGATTTCATGATCATACAGTCAGTCAGTCAGGCGATCACTCGTGACCGAGTAAGATTGTCTTCCAGGATAAAAAAGAAAAAAGAAAATTTACAAAAAGGAGATTTTAAAAGGAGGAAAATTCTAAAGAAAATTGTGTAGACTCTAGCGATGGGTCCGTAAGTGACTGTGGAGGCCAATTCTAGATCCACACAGCTTCCCACAGTGAGGACACAGGTTACCAGATGGAAGATGGTCTTGTAAAGGATTCATTTGACGTGCTTTTCGCTTAGCACGTTTCTCCCTTTCACCTGCACTCGAGCTTCTTCAAAGTCCATAGAACCTTTGTGAAAGGCCAACCTCCAGTTAGATCGTTCATGGGCCAGAGCTTCCCAGTTTTTGATGTTTATATTGCATTTTTTTAGATTAGCCTTAAGAACATCTTTAAACCTCTTATATTGACCACCGATATTCCGGTTTCCATCCTTGAGTTGGGAATAAAGTAACTGCTTTGGGAGACAGGCAGTCAGGCATTCGAACAACATGACCGGTCCACTGAAGTTGGCATTGAAGGATTATTTTTTCAATGCTAGTAGTCTTTGCTTCTTCCAGTACACTGACATTTGTTCGCCTATCTTCCCAAGTAATTCGCAGGATTTTCCGGAGGCAAAGTTGATGAAATCTTTCAAGGAGTTGGAGGTGACGTTTATAGATAGTCCATGTTTCGCAGGCATACAATAAAGTTGGTAATACAATGGCTTCATAAACCAGTGTTTTGGTCTTCTTACAAATATCCCGATCCTCGAACACTCTATGTTTCATTCGAGAAAACGCAGCACTTGCGGAGCTCAGACGATGCTGGATTTCACTGTCGATGTTAGCTGTAACAGAAAGATAGCTGCCAAGATAGAGAAAATGATCGACATTTTCCAGTATTGTCCCGCCAAGCTGGATAGATGGCATCACCAAAGGGTTAGCTTGCACTTGCTGATGAAGCACTTTGGGTTTTTTGATGTTAAGTGAGAGACCAGGTTTTCCGTATGCTTCTGCAGAAGCATTTAGGATAGTTTGGAGATCATCCTCTGAATGTGCGGAGAGCACATTATCATCAGGATACTGAAGTTCCACAACGGAGGTTGTAATTACCTTACTTTTTGCTTTCAGCCTGCTGAGATTAAAAAGCTTTCCATCTGTTCGATATATAATTCCCACACCAGTGGGAAGTTACATACATATACAGTATCAAAGCGTGCTGATCGGATGATTAATGCTCTCAGTTAATATGCTGAGGATTATAGACTCAAATTGCACTTGACCTTGAGTTGATGGCTACCTAAAGTTAACTTATACATAAACCAGGCACCTAAATTCCAAGAATCATACAGTTGGAAGTGGCCTAATGGCCATTGGCCATCAGGACCATCCCACGCCAAACCCTATAGATCCAAACAGGTCTAAAGCAAATAAGCCAAGCTATAGGAATTAGAATTTATAGCAGAAACACCTGCTCCCCACATTTTCATTAATGCAGGGAACTTAGCAAACCTTACCATCTGATAAGTTGGTCATATATATAGGTCCATTGTGGTTATGAAAGGCAAATTCTAATCATGATGATTACCGGTAGTTTAATATGTGATTCACACAAACGAGTCATCACTTGATACTATGGTCAGTTAGTGATGAACATGCATGTGTGAACTAATCTTAACTTGGATAAAACAAATTTCCTCCCCTTCCCATAGGATAAGGTGCATCTACAGTTTAATATTGTAAAGGTAGTTAACTAATAACGATAATAACCCAGGAATTAATGTTATTCTGGCAGTAAGGTGTAGCTCATTGGGGCAAAAAGGTATTCCCTTCTGAAGTTGTTCGTTTCTCTTCAGAAAGTAAAATAAAAGACCTCATTACGCAAGAGGTCTGCCTTGTAATGCCTTCTGGAACATGCAGCCTTCTTCCATAGTCAATGTCAAAGTAATTTTAATCCCTGATGATCAATGTCTCAAACCTTGTTAAAGGCCTTTCTCATCTGCATAAAACATTTCCCGCATTTACTTTTTAGGAAGCCCATGAGATGTCCTGTGGAACAGTCACATTAGCAGTTACTCTTTGTACTTTCATTTGTCATTTTCACACTGACAACCTGACTCTGCATACTTTAATGTTCTGTGGTCACAGCACCCTCATTTACACTTATTCCTAACTTGTTTACTCTGTCCTTTCCTTTCTCCCCCTTCTGTTATATTCTGTTAATTATTTGGTATACCTAACTGTGAATTATGGCAACTGTGTCACTCTGTAACATGGTCTTTGCTAGGAATATTGCAAGAAGCGGGGCAGGGAGGCCAAGAAGTCAAAGTCATTTTTGATTGAAAACTGAACTCAATCTGTGGTGGTCACTAATAAAATAACAAAGTGACTTAATAATTTCGGGTTTGAGTAAACGTAGATTGGATATGGATTGGTAATGTTTATCAGACAAAGAGGCGAAAGCCAAATATGATTTGTTTTTGTTTTGGAAAATTCAATAATAATAATAATAATAATAATAATAATAATAATAATAAATAATACAAGGAAGGTGCTGCATAATGAGCTAAGAATATTTGTGGCTTTAGTAAGCCCTGCACATTGCAAACGCTTGCTTCCTCCTGCTCCTCAAAGAAGTGACAAATCACTATGAATTAAATGTGATTGTGTCATGCGAATTGCTAACTGTTTTTAGAATAGTAAAAGATCTATGCAAATGGTCAACATAAAAAGCTATGACATAGAATCTATACAATCCAAATCAAACAAAGGGTTGCCTATTATGAACAGATCAACAAAACTAATCCGAAGAAGGCAATATAGATGGACTCCATTTGAGATTACTTATGATCCAGCAAGCTGAACAGAGACCACTAACCACCACATAAGGTTGCTTTCCAAGTAAACTTCCTGGGACTGCTGAAACTGGACAATTGGTCCTGGGGGGTGATAAGACATAACTGGTAGGCTATTCAGTTTGGTTGTTGTTATTATTACATTTATATCCCACCTTTCTTCCTCTTTACATGGAACCCAAGGTGGCTTACATGGTCCTCCTCCTCTCCATTTTACCCTCACAACAACCTGTGAGGTAGGTTAGGCTGAGAGTCAGTGACTTGCCCAAAGTCACCTAGTGAGCTTCATGCCAAGTGGGGACTAGAACCCGGATCTCCAGAGTCCCAGTCCAACACTCTCACCACTATGTGCTGGCTTTGTCCTTTACAGTCCTCTCCTTTGCAGAATAGGAATTGATACACGAAGGACCACTTGCCTCCATATGTCTTCCCATACATTTTGATCTTTGTTACAGAGCTTCTGTGAGTGCCCCCTGCTATCTGAGATAAGGAAGGTGGCTACCAGGAAGAGGGCTATCTCAGGGTGGCACCCAATCATTCCCTCCCCAGAAAGGTCCAACTACCACTTAATTCATTGTCCTTTCAGCACCAGGCAAATACTTTTCTATTTTCCCAGGCATTTTAGACTTAATTTTAGCCCTGCTGATCCTTCTTATTGGGTTTTTAGAGGTTTTGTGTTTTTTTAGTTTTTTATGTTTTATGACTCTTTTGACTTGTATTAGCTGCATTTTAATTGTTTTCATAAATAAATGTTGACTGGTGCCATATGTTCGCACCAGCCAACCTGTGGCATAATTTTGTGCCATACATAGCTGGTGCCATATGTTGCATGTTTGGATTGATGGGTAACACGTTGTGCAGGCCTAGCATAGGAAATAAGGTGAGTTGCTCTGTGGCTGCTAATTGATTTGAACTATAAATGTGTTGGTTTCCTATAGGAATGATAGGTGTATGGTTGGAGTAGTGCTGAAGCATTAGAAAGATCTAGCTTCTCCTCCCTCTATGGCTGGACAGACCTTGTAACACGCCTCCCACAAGTCATTCCACAGGGGAAACAGTGTGTCTTGTGTTTTGCTGCGTGCACTGAATACTAGCTATTTAATACATGCAGCTTCATTACCTGGCAACTGTAGGATCAAACTGTGATTTGCATGTATGAATCAGATCAATCATCAAAAGAATGTTCAGATAATTTCACATCAGCTGAAATGTGAAACTCCATTGAAAATGGGGAGCTGCACATATTTAGAAGTACACCAGCCTTTTTCAAATGATTGGAAACCATGGGCAGTAGCCAATGCTGCCCGTCAATGAGCAGGGACCACCACTGCTTCCATTCCGTGAGTGGCCAGCCCCACCAATCGGCCACTTCCACAAACGATGCCTACTGCTCGCAGAACAGATTTAGTGCATCTAAGGACAACACCTGAACAGGGCATATTGGTGGAGCTTCTTTATGTGGTCTCTATGGTACTGCCCCAAATAACCAAACATGGATGGACAGAGAAGGATTTCTCCATTGTCTCCACCCAGACTTCCACAGGCACAGGGTTTCTATGTGCACAATTCCTACATGTGTAGAATAATGTGTAGGGATGGGAGATTCAGCAAAACCCAAGCTTGTCAAAGCTCTCTGATTTCCACCTTGAAGCTTGTTCTGACTTGCTTCTGTATCAGATTACAACCTTTGTGGGGCTTTTCATACAGAAATTTTTGCATATTTTTGTGCACATTTTCCAAAAAATGTACACATCTATTGTGTGCATGTTTAAAATGTATGTATTTTTCCTTCCATTGACTCAAGCATGCCTGTATGCAGTTTTCAAATGTACACATTTTTTTCATGTGCATTTTTATGCATTTATCAAATGCATTTTGTTGTGCAAGCTCTGAAATATATGGACTTCAGACCACGGATTGCATTTAAGTCTGTGTTTGGTTCCGGGAGGTGCAAACTGGATAAATTCTGGTCAAAAATGAATTGAATCAAAATATTACTCATTCCTATGTGCACACAAAGCCCTTGAACACACTGGGGTGAGGGGGCAGGAACTGTAGTTATGATCCTGCTTGCTCCTTCTCTCCATAGTCATTTTTTCCTTCTTTTTTGTTAGTTTTTGCATAATTTCCATAACACATATACATCAAATAATTTAAGATCAATGCTATAACATTTCATTTAGTCAAATCATCTCAATACAAATGTGTGCATCGGGCATTATTAAATTAGTTCTACAAATCTGAAGGCTAATCCAGATTTTGCACTTGGCCACGTATTCTTCACCCATTTGGCACCATATATGTGCCTGAGCAATGTTAACAACTTAACAACTTCCAGGATCTTACTGGTACTGTAGAAGTGTTTTGGGAATATGTAAAATGACCCTCTCTCAAGACTTTTATACAGTTTGCAAGAAGAAGAAGATACCTACTTGGTCTGGGGCTGATAACTACTGGCACATACCTTCAGATTTACGAAGAGACAATCATTTGAGCCCCACTCCGCTGTCCATTATGTCATTGGAAATGTGACCGTGTCCGAGTTGTGAAAATGAGCTGGGGGGGGAACACCATCTATTTTCTCACTAAAATAAAAACCTCAGTTGGCTGAATCCAATTCTGAATAGTAAGAAAGTCCACCCATCACTAATAAGTTCATGATCAGATTTTATAGGCTCACATTATTGGCAAGAAGCGACCTAAATTAGCGTCTGAATTAGACGTGACTCTGTATAGGAGAAAATACAGAATTGTAATAAAATCATATTTTCTTCTATTCCCACAACAGAATAAAAACTTACAAGATACCATGTAATCCAATTATTATTGTGTTTGCACTGTGAAATGGAAGATTAATGAAATCTTTATCATTTAAGAGGCATGCTTGGTGCGCTGGGAATCCTCGTGAATCCATCTGTTGACTCAGGAACATTTTTAGCCAGTAGAGACAGTGCAGCATTGTACTTTGCAGTGCACTGCCGGAAAGGGGTGCATTTCATGGAGCGCATGCTTTTATATTCACACAAAACTTGAGTCTGCATTTTTCTTATTCATTACTTTTCCCTTTCTTCCTAGGCTGTATCCAAATGATTAACTCCATGAGATTTCTGCCAAGCAAAAGAAAAAAACAAACAAAACAGACTCGTGCCAAAACAAATGCAACCTTCTACAATTTTTATCTGAAAATCAAAGAGGAGTGATTAATCTCCTTATATAGACATGCACTGAGAACAAATTTTGCTCTTTATGCTAGGCACACGTACTACTTTAAAAGAAAGCTGCAGTCATTCTGCTGAGTACAGCAACTGGAAAGTTTACAAGGTAACCCCACCCACCCACCCGGCATGCTATATAATGTGTACATTGTCCAAGTAGATGAAGCTTTTAATGATTCCTCATTAGCACTGCTGTGTCTGACTACACAGAGCAGCAAAAATAACATCTCTCCTGTCATTCCACACCTCTTGTTTATATCAAGACGGCAGGGTTGCAGAATTGTATAGCTGGCTTGCACAACTTTATTGAGCACCTCCTACTGTATTATTTTACTCACGTTCACAATGGCATCATGCCACAATCTGGATGGCCGTGATAGTGGTTGGTTATGAATTTGCATGGCAACAAGGTCAACAGTAGATAACAAAACATGAACTGGCTTGTGGAATGTCATGAGCCCCATTCATGAGAAAGGGCCTCCTTGCAATTGGTGCACTGTGCCACTGTCCCCACCCCCTAATTGCACCCACTCACTTAGTCCTGCCCTCCCCCACAGCCTCTGTCCAGGGCTCCATGAAGGGCAAGCCAACCTTACTCTGTCCTGGAAGCTCCTGCATGCAATCCCAATCACACGGGGCTCCCAAATAGAAGATCCTTGTTGAGTACATCTGTCTCCTCTTCACACCTTCACTCGAGACATGAACAATGCTAACCACACTGGACCTCTCTAGAAGTCCCACATCTCCAACGCATATACCAAATGCATAGAGGGGGAAGTAGGAGAATGCCCACCGGTCAAGCTTCCAATGTAACAGTAGCCTGAACTGCTTCAGTCACTCCTCTTTTCACTAAGTGCCCCTCTCAGTTTATCTTTGCAGCATGAGAGTCACTGCAGTGCTGCACCTTCCTCTACTGCTTGGTCAGTGTCTGAAGCCTCCAGCTGCATGTAGTGTCATCTCGAGATTTCAGGGACCCTTGGGCAAGGCGCCCTGAGTGGTCCCTCATCCCTGACCGGACCTACTCCATTGCCACTCTCACCAGTGGATGCAATCTGCACCACCACCCAGAAGGATGCATCTCCTTGCTCTTGTCAGAGCTCACTATGCTTGAAGAGGGCATTTGATCAGGCAGCAACAGAGAAGAGGAAGGCCATGAGAATCTGAGTCTGGAACAGGGTTGGGGAACCTCAGGCCTGGCGGCCAAATGTAGCACTCCATGATTCCTCAGAAGGTCACACCCTCTTTCCCTTGTCTCACTCCCTTTCCCCCAACCACCAATTATTGGATAGTTTCCCAGCTTTTGTGCATTTCCCCCCTCATTCTAAAATGTTGAAATGCCTCTCCTAAGGCTTAGCTACTGGCAATAAAAGGCTTTAAGCTACCATATGCTGGCATTGTTGTACTTCTGCCCCACCCCCTTTGTCTTTGGCCCCACCTACTACTGGAGTGCAGCCCCAAAGAGCTTCTCTGAAGTTGGATTTGGCCCTCGGGCTGCAGGAGGTTCAACACCCCTGGTCTAGAAGGACCAATGGTCTGACTCGACATGGCAGCATTCTACGAATTAGCAACCAGTGCATCTGTTGTAGGATAGCTGTTATATGATCCCATGGAAAGCACCTATTAACATCCTTGCTGCCACATCCTGTACCAACTGAAATTTCAGCAGACAATTCAAAGGCTGTGGGCCTCAGCAGCTGCCTGATGATGCCAATCCTGGTGCTAGCCATAGCCACATGACATGTCTCCTCCCCACCCCAGCATCATAGCTCCTGTAAATTGGCTTGGCCATGTGGGAGGATCCTACTCTATAGGTCCTCCCCATGCCAGCATTGTCTCAATGCTGGCATGGAGTGGACCTATAGAATAGGATCCTCCCACATGGCCAAGCCTTTGACATTATCTGAGTGGCCCAGGAAAGAACAACATTAAAGCGGCCCCAGAGCCCCAAAGGTAATCTGAGAAAGGGCGACTAAGGTTATGATCCAAAACATATTCAACTGAAGTAAGTTCCATTGGGGGGGGGGACAACAGGATTGTACTTCAAAGCAAGTGCTTTTGGGACTGGACTTTTAGGTACCCGAGTAGAACTACTGATGATATCATTGTTAAAGTCTTTACACAATAAAGGAAATTAATAGTTTAATTTGAAAGGAATGTATAGGGCTAACCATTTAAGTTTTAGAATACATTGAAAATCAAAAGAAAATAGTAGTTTGTTTGTGAAGCAACCTGGCACCTATTTAATTGCAACATTAAGGTTTGTTTATTGTGTCTGCAAAAGATAAAATTAAACCAAACAAGTAGGTTGTGGGTGTTGTTGTTTTTTAAAGGAATACGTTGCAGATGCCAGCCAATAATATAGGAAAATTCAGTTATGGTGACTGAGAAGTAGAAAGAGAATGAAAGCTTTTAAAGTTATGAAGGGGATAAACATTGATCCAATTAAACTCCACTCATTTGGGAAATGGGAAAATGAAATGTAGAAAATAAAACAGAGAAGCAATAAGTAGAAGAAGGAACTTTTTTTTTTACCTCCACAGTTTGAAATGCCTTAAATATATGATAAATTGCACTGTTAATTTGGCCAGAAGAGTTGAAAATTAGAAATGAAAGACTCTATTAAGTAACAAAGAAACTAGAACACACATACACACACACTACAGCAAAATGCCTCAGAATGCAAGATTTGCCTAACTCCTAAATATTTGTTCATTTTGTCTATGCCCATGTATACCAGTTGCTGGGGAACATGGGCTGGAAGGTGCTGTTGCACTCATGTCCTGCTTGTGGGATCCTGTGGGCAGCTGGTTGGCCACTGTATGAACAGAATGTTGGACTAGATGGACCCATGGTCTGCTCCAGTGCAGCTCTTCTTATGTTCTTATGTCTTTTATCTCCCCAAATCAAGTTCCTTGATCCTTCTCTACCCAGCTCCCAACAATCTAGCAATCACATTTGTTCCTCCTGTTATCTACATTCCATTTATTATTAGGAATATTTGTTTTTCTGAGGGACACATTCAGATGAAGCGGAGAAAGACAAATGTGAATGACTTATACTTCTTTGCCTTTTCTATTGTAACATTGGAAGCTGAACTCACAATTTCCTTACAGAGAAATCCTCCACAAAAGCCATCTGAAAACATAGGAGGTTGCTAAATCACATCCATGTCTAGCAGAAGTACCATGTACAGTAGAAGTAGGGATAGAGAAGTCCATGATCTGAAGGTACATGATGGAGCAACTTTGCTGAAGTTAAGCCAATCTGGTCTGGTTAGCACATGGGTGGTAGGATGATTTGAAACCCTACGTATAAAACCCTAAGTTACCTTGAGTGTTTTTAGAAGAAAGATATAAATGTGATGAATACATCATAAACAAGGTGCAAATTGGCCATGTTTCCTTTCCATTTTGGCCTAGATGTGTCTAAGCGACAACTGTAAGAAGTAGCACTTCACTCTTTTCACATTGAGAGACAACTTCCAGAAGGCTTATCTTTGACTAGAGTGTGCACATAAATAGTACCCTAAGGAACTCATCTGAGTCATCCAAGCCTCAATAAAATCAACTGAAGCCTTTACTTGAACATTTTGGATAAGGTTTTAAAAGTACAAGCTGTCCCCTCTCCCACCTCTTCCGCAGCGCTTGCACTGGGATTTCATTTCATTCTTGGCCTTCAGCACCTTCGAGAAGTAATTCAATCAATTTAGCACAGAATCATTACACCAAGGGTCTGATGAATTACAATATGTTCCAAGTAGTACTGGGCGGGGGATGGGAGAGCAAAGGGGACAAAAAGATGAAACAAGCAATTCAGAATTTCAAGGACTAAATCATCAAGGCAATGACTTGGAAACTTCTTATTCCAAGATAATTATCACCCTGATGAAGGGCAATATTGCTCCCAAGATTGTCAGCTGATCTTAGAGAATGAAGACTTTTTCACTGATCATTAAAGCATGGTAGAGTAGCTTCTCTTAAGAATATTAATCAACTATTTGCGTGTGTGGTTGAGGGACATTCGGAATCATGAGGTGTTACCAAACCTATAGGCATGATCAGGGTTGTGAAGTGTGTGTGTGGGGCGGCAGAGTGTGAATTACCAGAGTGCAGCAGACACCAATGTGTTGGTGAACTGAGCTAATAGCAAAGGTTTTCTGTTTGCTCCTGTGGCTGATGCTGTCAGGCTCAGTGTTCATAACTTGCTTTTGACTTGAGCTCTAATGCAGGCTGGAATACGTGTGACAGGGAAGTGAATGTGAGAGAAATCGTCACTGCTGCTGTTGCTATACCACTGGCTGCACCCCCACTCTCCATGAATTGGATGAGTGTCTCTGAAATGGAAGCCTGCTGTATACATGCCGTCTCTCCCTGTGATTTGAAACCCTCTTTGTGTAGGGTGCCAAGCCATGTGGAGAGCCTGTGGAAGTACAGCTAAAATTCTCACCTCCAGTTGGAACCAGAGTGTGAGTTACTCTTTCTGGCAGCATACACCAGCTGTAATGTTTTGGTGTTCTTGGGCATAGACAGAATTCTCCAGACACAGGATACCAAAAGATAGCTTTACTGAGTGAGTCACAATACCACCTGACTTTCATGCCTGCCTTACAGTAATAGGTGAGTCCTTTTATAGTAATCAGTGCAACACTCAAATGAGTCCCCCATACAACACATATCATTACACCAGCGTGTTGGTGGACAG
This sequence comes from Shinisaurus crocodilurus, assembly GCA_021292165.1. Classification (NCBI taxonomy): domain Eukaryota; kingdom Metazoa; phylum Chordata; class Lepidosauria; order Squamata; family Shinisauridae; genus Shinisaurus; species Shinisaurus crocodilurus. Next base: position 208,731,114 of record CM037880.1, on the reverse strand, counting down.
GGTTAATAGCAAAGGTTTTCTGTTTGCTTCTCCTTACACACATTTCACCCAGTCCTTGGACAGTTGTGATGGTGAGAGGGCACAGATACCTGACATAGCTCCACTCCTTCCTTCCATGTGTGGAGGCTGACACCCTCAGGGCTATTATAGATTAGGAATCTGTAGTATTTTGGATAGGCATGGGGGATAACTTTGTTTGATTCAGATTTCCATGCTAATTTACCTAATTTTACACTTTCAAACCAATATGCAACCAATTGTTCAAGTTAGCATGTGAGACCACATCACCTTCTGCAGATACTATCACAATGTTATTTAAGAAACTTCATTCAGATATAACCAAACATTGCAAACCCCTGATCTTTCCATTATGGTTCCCGCTTAGTGCTTCCTGTCCTTAAAAATGACTGGCACATCTTCTTGAGCATACAAGACTATACTTAACTACTTGAGCATTTAGCACAACTGTTCTGAGCAGCTTCGTGTCAACTGAAAGCTTCTGATATGGGCCAGCTACTGCATCAACCTGGATGAGGTTTGTCAAGCTGTCACTGATGTTTCTCAAGAGGCAAGACTAATCAGACAGCTTGATAAATGCAAGATCAACATGGGGTTTCCGATAAAAGTTTCAAATTTCTATTGTTTTTGTGTTTCCTCCAAGCAGCCTTGGATTCATTGTTCCTAGAAAAATGCTTATGTGTGACCATGTACATCTTTTTCAGTCTCTACTTCAGATATGCATCATTTGGAGAAGATTTTTTTTTTAATTGCTTACAGAGTTGGGAACTAGCTAGCAGGAAGAGCTCTTTGACTATCAGTGGGGGCAAAGACAACTCTGAACAAAACCTAAATTTGGACATGTCTGGAAGTTCTTCTGTCTTGTTATGAGGTGAGACTTTCTGAATTAAGAGAGTTCAAACTCTGAACTGCCCCATTTCCATTTTCACCCCCATCATTGTTCAATCCCTGGCATTTCTAGCTTATAGGATCTCACATAGCAGAGTTGGGAAAGATGTCCTTGAAGAGCTGCCAGACACTCTGTAGCTACAAGGTGCCATTGCACTCATGTTCTACTTGTGATCTTCCCACAGGCAGCTGGTCAGTGACTGTGTGAACAGAATGCTTGACTAGGTAGGCCTCTGCTCTGATTCAGCATGGCTCTTTTTATGTTCTTAGACCAGGGATGTTGAACCCCTTTCATCCCGAGGGCCGAATTCCATTTTGGAGAAGCTCTCAGAGCCTATATTTTCGTAGTGAGTGAGGCTGGAGGCAAAATGGGCAGGGCAAAACATACCAGCACATTTCAGTTTAAATATCTTACTGCCAGTAACTCACCTTTAGGAAAAGCACGTCAACCTTTTAGAATTGGGAAAAACTGTGCAAAATCTGGGAAATCACCAAATGACCAGTACTTGGAGGAAAGAGAGTGCGGCCAAGAAAAGAGGCACAGCCAGCTGGGGAACCCCGGAGGGCCATATTGGGACCCCAGGTATGCCATATTTGGCACCTGGGCCTGAACTTCAGCACTCGTCTTAGAAGGACCAAAGGTCTGACTTAGTATAAAGCAGCGTTCTGTGTTCAAATATATTGTTGGCTAGGTAGTGTATCCTACTTGCTTTTCTTCCCTCATTTCCGTTAGTGCATTTTTTTTTAGAATTGTCACTGAGTATCACAACCTTAAGTAGATCTTGGATTGTCAAGTTCTGTAAACATTTGATCTTGAGTAGGTGCATTTTCAGAGCATACTGAGAAGAACTCTTGATGCCTATTTAAACAAGACAGAAGAACTGTGTAGGACTGTCCTTTTATCTAGCAACCATTAAATTAAAAAAAAAAAAAAATGAAATCAGCACTGCTAGTGTGACTTTCATCAACCTGTTTCCTGGCCTGATACCTCCACAATAATGCCGCAACTCATAATACAGCGATTGCTTCCTATATTTCATCCATACAATTATTTGCCCTTTTATTCCTACTGACATCCCATTGATTCTGCTCTGTACCATAAAGTTAGGAGAGGAATTGTTCTTTGGTGTTTTGCAACTAAGTCTCCAAACAATTCTCTTTGCACATATTTATTGCTGGAGGCAAAATTAACTCCTTGACAAATATACAAGCCTTCTTGCCCTTTATATGGTGAGCTGTGCATCCAGATATGAGGCTCTTGAGTGTGATCACAGGCAGTCAACTCACACAATGAAATTTGTGCCCAGTTCATTTTTTTTATTTACTCTTTTAAAACATTTCTGCTGATTTCTCTGGAGTTTAGAGACTTTGGTTTCTGTGTTGTTATGATTTTGATGCTATTGCTTTAGATGCCATTCATTTATTGCAAGCCAGCACTGCATAATCATTTCCATCCATCCAATCACATTTTTATGTTGTTACATTTGCTTTGGCTAGTTTCGCATCAAGGAATGGGTGAGACATTTGCTTCACCTAGGTATGTTTTTTAATGGCTTTACCCAATTTGCACCTCCTGAACCTTTCAGTGAGCTGAGACAGAGTTGCATTCTGAAATCTGCATTTTTGTGAGCTTTCTAATGCAGGTCATCACAGGAAAAATATATAGAAAAAATGTGCATATTAGGGGAAACTGCTCACAAAATATATATTTTTGAGAAGAATGGGCACAAAACAGCATTTCAGCAATCAAAAATTGTTGGGGGAAATGTGTTCATTTAAAAATATGTAAAAAAAATCTGTATATTCATGTGTACATTACAAAAAATGTATACAAATTTCATGCTTCTAATTTCAGTATAGATTTAAAAATTTAAAAATACTGATGCTTTTAAAAATAGGGATGCTTTGACTTGGGTTCCTGCACTGAGCAGGAGGTTGGACTCGATGGCCTTGTAGGCCCCTTCCATTTCTACTGTTCTATGATTCTATAAATAATAATTGCAAGCTCATATGGAAATGAGACAGAATGAGCTTGACCTATTTTTAATTTTATTTTTTTTACAATCTCAGCAAGACTGAGATTGACAGATCCATCCATCCAGTAACAGATCAAATTAAGAATATAACTGCAGAACAACTTAAGAAGTGCTTTACTGGATCGGACCAAGGGCCCATCTTTTCTCCCATTCTGTTTCCAAAAATAGCCTGTCAATGGCTTTGGAAAGCTTATAAGCAAGGCATGAAGGCAACATCCCCCTTCCCTGCTGACATATTATCTCTGTGGATTTAGCTTTTATTTAGCTGTCTTGGTAATCACTGATAAACCTATCGACTTCGATTTTGTCCCATTAACAGAATCCTATCTGGCATCAATCAGGATTCTTATCAATCTAATCCTACCAATCCTAGCCGGATTCCTATCAATCTAATATCAAATTGAGTTTCTCACTGTACGCTGAAAGCACATCTTACACTATGAATCTCTATGGCAATTTTCCTTCAGTAAATAATATGAAATGATGTTGGCATGACTCTTAAGCCAATGTAAGTCTACAGTGTAGACATCCCCTTATTCTACAGCATTCACTGGCTCCAACCTTTTTCATTTAACTATTTAGTTTTTTGGATAGGGAGAAAGATGTTGGTGGGCCACTACATATGCAATATAGTGATATAGCACAAGGCAAAGAATGGACAGCAAGGAAACATAGGAAGCAAAGGAGCATGGAAGTGGAGTAACAACACTAGTTATGTTTTCTAACAGCCCCCTCAGGAGCTAGCTTTGCTACGCTCTTGCTAAACAATCCTCTTTATTAGGAGATAAAGCTCCAATTTTCTTTTCATTTTCTTGAAATGGTCACATCAGGCAGTACATCAGGTAGGCAGATGACCCTACCTGTGAGATGAAGGCCTCTGTTCTGGTTGTCCTTTTTTTTGACCACTGGCCACCAAGTTTCCTTGATTTCTATAGGTACATTAAAGATGTAAGCCTGACTCAGCTTGTCTGAGCATGGAAAGCTAAGCAGGGTCAGGCCTGGTTATTATACTTGGATGGGAGACCCCTCCTCTAGTTTCCTGCATTGAGCAGGGGGTTGGACTCGATAGCCTTGTAGGCTCCTTCCAACTCTACGATCTATAGGAATGTATGTACAGTTGGAGGTGTGTTTCCTGGAATAGTCATCCCTTTTCCTGAAGCCCACTGAGTGAGCAGAGCAGTCACTACGTCTCAGCAACTAACTTCATCTGGATGCAACCCATAATGATCAGATAGAAAAGAAATTGCAGGAGACAGTTCTGGATAGGATGGAGCTGAAAGGCCTTTGTTCCTAGCTAAGTCAGTGGTGAGGGCCACTGTCTTCTTACCCTAATTCATCCCTGATTGAGACACCTCTGAGAGAGGTGGAGCCAAATGGTAGGGGCCCTCACTAGGGATGAGTAACTCTGTCAGTTTTGCTTTCTTTTCTCCCACATTTGAATTTCTAAAATCTCAAGGTTTTTCTCTCCTGAATATTAAGAACTTTGAGAATTTTAGTAAATACTGATCAAATACTTGAAACAAGCATTCTCAACCATCCCCACCAGCCAAATTCAATAGGTACAGCTGTTCCCGTCACAGAGAGGGGGGCCATGCAGCTGTTAAACGTGAGGAGTCTGTCGAAAAAAAGAAATGACAGCCCTAATTCAGCATGGTTCTGTGAGAGTTGGACTGACTTGGGTTCAAAAGCTCCCCTAGCCAATGACCCTCAGTCTCAGTCACGCAAGCGGAAGGAGGAGATAACAGCAGTTAATAAAGATTAAAGAGTTTATTTGTAAGACCCAATTACATGGGATTAAGGCAATCAATGCATCTCTACTCACTACATCATAGCAGACTCAAAACCTATACCCCAGTGGTAAGGCTAGATGGTGAAGTCCAAGACTATACATGTCGAGACGAACAAGCAGCAGAGAGAGATGAAGAGGAATGAACGGAAGCAAGCAAGTGTGCTAGCTTATATACCCCAGACCCTGCATCTATGAATAGGATATTACTCACCAGTAGTATAACTTATTCATCAACATGTTTATCCAAACCTGTTCAAGGCTGCTGAGTCATATCACCTCGAGACTATGTCTCCTGACCAAAGACCTTCTGTACTTGAACTCAAGTAACACTCACCAGGTCAGGTGATAATCCCGATGTCAGGTGGTAATCTCGTTCTGCCTATGCAAAACCTAACATCCCCCTGCTTTTGCATTTGCGTAGAACGTGGTTATTTACCTCATACAACAGCAACAGCGTTGTTGACATCTGATGCTGTTCCTTCATCTATGGACTTTGATAAAAAAAACTTCTGCAGGAATTACTTTACCTGTCAGAAATTTGAACCACCATCAAATCACTTCTGATGTATCCCTCCTTATGACACAGTTTTATTTGCAAACCCAAAACGTTGTGTATTGCTATCTGCCTGCAGCATAGCAATCCTGCCTTGGTTTCCTGAAAAAACTGTAATAGGTTTTTCACATCAATCTCAGCATCATTTAAACATTTTTTTACAATTTAAACTATTTAAACAAATGCAATCAGTTCAGCTTCAGTTGAACTCTAACCTTTAGATGATTGTTTCTACAAAATCAATCAAACAAAGTATGATTATAAAAATAACAAACTTCAGGTGTGTTCTTGTTGTTCTTACTATCACAACCACAACTGGCATTTCTGTGAATCTGTAAGCCACCTGTGCTCTGACTTGTAACTCTTAGTCTGAAATGTGATGTTCCTTCCAGATAACACTCAACTCCTTTTCAGAGCTCTCCAAGCATGTCCTGTTGGTCTAACAGTCTGCCCATTACACTGACAGCAATACCTGGCCTTGTTGCTTGTACAGTAAAGCTCAACAGCCCAATGCTTCTGTGTAGCATTCAAACTGCTTTTCCATCAGCATGTGTTTGAAAATCCTCAATTATTTGGAGTCTCTCACTGAGTTAACTATCTCCAAAATTCTCAATCACATCCATGATATTTCTCTGGTTTGTTGCAGTAAGTACTGCCCTCTTGGTTCTCCCTCAACTTCTATTTACAAATAAACAGTTGATCCACCACCAAGCAGTTTCAATTCAATGAAATTCCAAACCCTGGATCAATTATATCATATTGCTTTTATCTGTCCAGAAAAAAACAATAGATCACCCATCTAAACAAAGTACATACAGTCTATGTCCCTGTTCCTCCTGTTCAACAAACAAACATTGATCTGCCTCTCTGTGCAAATCTCACTTCAACAATGTTTGAGTTCAAAACAGAATTCCAGCCTCCAGCTGATTTCTACCTTTTCTACAGAAAATCTCAGACAGTTTTCCATTTAAAGACTTCCTCTCATTTAAAATGCTTATGTTCCAATATTTCAACTTGTGAAATATCCATACATATTGCTCCACATTCTTAAACATCAGTCTAACTGTTTCCAAAGCAAATTGTTGTTGCACTCACTCATGATTATCCAGCTCCTTTTTAACTTGAGTAAAAATCACAAGCAACCAATCTTGCTATTTTACACATATAACCTTTTCCAATCTGGTTAGTTTTCACCTAAAAATCTATCTGGTAACAATGAGTTCCATGGACTGCTGTTTGTTTCACCAGCTTCCATGTTTTGTTCTTTATCTAAAGAATTCAACTCAGCTTGCATAGCCTGAAGCTATGGTTCAGCTTCCTTAACAGATAATTTTTCACCTCTTTGAAATTTTGAAGTTTCAAATGGCTTTTCCTGCAAATTCATCCTGATATCTCACAGGTTGTTTGACTCACCTGTTCCTTACCTCATCAGTTATCAGGTTCCTGTTCCAATAAATTTGCACCAATGATGAACAACCATTTGTTTAGTCTCCACTAAACCAAATGTGTATCAAAGTTTGTCAAATTTACCTGACTGTCTTTTCAGCAAATGCTTTTCTATTCTGACTCTGAGCTTGATGCATCCCCTGCATTAACAGAATTAATTTTGAAAAATGATCTCATCTTTTCATTTAGCATTATACTTAACACTTCTAGATAATCTCACTATCCAAGTGTTGTTCATGTGAAACACAATATTCTCATTTCTAGAAAAATCTCATGTAAGCTCCCTTACAGATTTCTTCTAACTTTGAGGTGTATGTACATACATATCAGATCCAAGATCCTGAAATGTTTCTCCAGAAGATTCTGCTTTCTACACTACTTTCTATAAGGTGTACAGTTCAGCACAGAACTAAAACTTCTATCATGTACATAATCAAAACATTTAAGAGCTTCTACCCAAACCTCATTATCCAAGTTAGTATCACCTCTTCTGAGTGTTTGTTTACTCTTCCACACAATCCATGTGTTCAATATCACATCCTGTTAGAAAGTCATCAAAACATGCACTGAATTGAACTTCCCATATCTGAAAAGAAAATAGGTAACATGGGTAATATGCTTGTTTCCCATCCAAGCACAAAACACCTTGACTTTGTTCAATATTTCAGTTTTCTATCTAACATGTACACAACCTGTACCTAGTGTATTGATCAATTAACATCATGAAATAACGTGCCTTTCCTCTAAAAACCATCAGAGTATCCACAAGATTACCAAGAACAAATTTAATGAACTGTTTTTCAGCTTGCCTTCCAGTTTACCTGTTGAAGCTAGCATCCCTTGTTTATGTGCACAAAATTACCTTTCATGTGAAAATTACAATTTCCAAATGCTTTCCCCACCAGAGTTTGCATTTTCTTTCACAAGCCTGTGAATCTAAATGATCAAACAATCATGTGATATGCATGCATGTACATGTCATACATATAAGCATTTAACCTTTTTATAGTTGCAACAGTACAACTTTCCATTTCTTTATTTACACCATTACAGTATGAAAGAAATAATCCATCTCTTAGCTTTGCCATATAAACATACCTAATTATTCAGTATTTTACATTTTGCTACAGAAAATCCACAATATACTCAAGTCATATATACATTCAGTACATTTCAGAGCATATATTACACTTTCTTGAATCCAAGTTATCCAAACTTTCAAGAAATACATTTCAAAAACATGACTGTTAAACCTCTGACCATTTGCATAGTCTTCTTCCTGTTTATTTATGTCCAACACAGAAAGCTTCGTTTAAACAATCCACTGCTTCTGGTCCACAACAAAATAATGTCCATTTTGTTATGTCCTGGGTTAAAACATAAAGGTTTTCCCTTCAGCAGCACCCCTGCTGATTTCAAGCTCCTTCTTCTGTGATCCCACATGAAGAAAATGAAGAACAGCTTCACATTTTAAGCACAGCTTTCTCTGTTCAAAACTGCCGCGCTGCTTTAAAAACCACGCCTCCGCTGGTTTGATACAGCCTCCGCTGTAGTATCAGGTTTCCCATAATACTGCGACATGACGCTCCAGACGCTTTACCCACGTCAGACGTAATCCACGCATTTGTAATCCAAGCCACTTGTTGATACAATGCAAAAGATAGCTGATCCGCTGCTGTGTGAAGAAAACTGTAAGTGAAATATGATCCTCCTGCTGCTGTAGCCTTGAGTAGACACACAGAGCCTCCTGAAGATTATTTCCTTGCCCGATACAGCTCCTTGACAATCACTCCAGCAAGCTGTGGAATACGAAATCCTTGTGTCCAGCGTTGTTCACTTTTCAGCCTAGTAGCTGCCCGAACCAGCTTCACAGTCTGTAGCCTTGGATTTTGCCAAGCCTGGCACCTCCGTTCTAGCTGCTTTCAAAACGAAAAATCCTCCGTCTCTCTGTTTCTGCATTTTTCAGTTGTGCTGCATTCCAAGCCGCTGTTATCAGCTCCAGCTTTAGCAACATGCCTTCGCCTTTTGCGGTTTGTTTACAAACCGTTCTTACAAATAGTAAACAATTTCCTTAACTCTATAACTGCTGAATTTCTCCAAACTGCGTTCCTATGGCTTATCTGCCCATCAGATAACCATCAGATCGTTATCTGATCCTTATCTGGGCCCATAACCGATGTGAGAGTTGGACTGACTTGGGTTCAAAAGCTCCCCTAGCCAATGACCCTCAGTCTCAGTCACGCAAGCGGAAGGAGGAGATAACAGCAGTTAATAAAGATTAAAGAGTTTATTTGTAAGACCCAATTACATGGGATTAAGGCAATCAATGCATCTCTACTCACTACATCATAGCAGACTCAAAACCTATACCCCAGTGGTAAGGCTAGATGGTGAAGTCCAAGACTATACATGTCGAGACGAACAAGCAGCAGAGAGAGATGAAGAGGAATGAACGGAAGCAAGCAAGTGTGCTAGCTTATATACCCCAGACCCTGCATCTATGAATAGGATATTACTCACCAGTAGTATAACTTATTCATCAACATGTTTATCCAAACCTGTTCAAGGCTGCTGAGTCATATCACCTCGAGACTATGTCTCCTGACCAAAGACCTTCTGTACTTGAACTCAAGTAACACTCACCAGGTCAGGTGATAATCCCGATGTCAGGTGGTAATCTCGTTCTGCCTATGCAAAACCTAACAGGTTCAATGCACGGGGGTTCAAAAGCCCTAGCCCTGGATGGACAAATCTGTCAGTTTCTGTTTCTCCCACATTCTCTCTCTCTCTCCAAATAATATTTACAAATTTTGGTCAATTCTTCCCTAAACTGAATAGAAACAAATTTCTCACCCATCCCTAGGTTACCTCTCTCCTTCAGATGCAGTCAATCTACAGTATTGGTCTGTTTGTTTATATATATCCCACCTTTCCGTCCAACAAACCCACAATGCAGCTTATGACAATAAAATGGCAGACTCGACTACAACATTCCAATAATGGAACAATAGGATATTACAAATGCCAAATATATAGGTACAGTTCAGAATGTGGTTATGGTGGGAAACACTGAATTGCTAATGGCAAATACAATAGTCCAGTAACCTTCTTTCCAATTTTTTTTTTTTTAAAGCAGAAAGAAGGAACAGACTGGCATGGCAAGGTAGCAGTCTTTATATATATTTAAAGCAGGGGTGCGTTTGGCCTACAACTGCCATCATACATCACTGTTGGCTATGTTGGCCCAGGGTTGATGAAAGTTGTAGGCCAAAACATCTGGAGGGCTACAAGTTGCCCACCCTGCTCTAAAAGAATACAAACCTATTTGCAACGCTGCTCTGCTATAAGGATTTTCTAGTGACACAAGTAGCACCATCCTATGCATATCTACTGAGAAGTAAATTTATTTATTTATTGAAAATATCTCTACCACACTTTTCTTTACATAGTTTAAGATGACTTACAAAAGTAATGACACAATTAAAAAAAATGCAAAATGCAAAAAGAACAAACAAGAATACAAACTAGCAATGTTTTTTTAAAAAAACAACAACAACAACAACACAACCTACAGTAAGAGATGTCCTACACAATATATGTCCTCCTTTATCAGTGAGTTTAGGATTAGATCCTGAGGGTGCAATCCTATGTATGTTTATACATACGTTATGGTCCAAGAAAACAGAATTTCATGAAATCATGAATATCCTGGGGTGGGGGAGAGAAAGAGAAGGAACAGGACATTAATAAAGATTATATTTTGTTCAGACTGGGAAGGGAGAAACTAGAAAAGAAAAAGAGAAATAATGCATCAAGGAAAATGAAACAAGCTAGTTTCCCCCCAGAAAACAAGTATCTGATGAAGGATAATGGAAATGCTGTGGTCAGTGCAAGAAAACATTCAGAGAACGCATAATGCCAAATAAGTCCTAGGAATGCGGTGCGGGGAGCGTGAATGAAACATAATTTCCAGTCAGTTGGCTCATACACTTGTGTAGCCCCACTTTCAAATGCACCATGTTCCCAGAACATTGGAAGTATAATTGATTTTATGCAAACAAGCCAGAAGATAACTTTAAAGAATGCAATTCTATATACCTGCTTATGGCGAAGTCCCACTGCAGTCCTTTTACTCATAAGTGATAGTTCTTTTTTGGAGGAGGGATTTGGATAACCTACTGCTTCATAGTCCAATAGCAGCACGTGATCCTTCATTGAGCAGGGGGTTGGACTCGATAGCCTTGTAGGCTCCTTCCAACTCTGAAATCTATGAAATCACTATGAAATCCAAAGCCGCCCTTCATAGAAATGGTGCACATGGTGTGTGTGTGTGTGTGTGTGTGTGTGTGTGTGAAAATGTAGGGGGCACATGGCAGCACTAGCTCCATCCAGTGCTGGCATGTGGTCACCATGTGGATCCCTGAAATGCTCTCAATATTCTAATGGTGGTTAGGAGATTATATCTCTGCAAGGCCATTGCCTGGGCTCTCACAAACTATAATGCGTTTCTGTTCACATAGACATATGGCATCCTCTTGGATGTCCATAACACATACAACTTTCTTTCACACATGCCACACATCAGTCATGAGGAACAACTTGCTAATATTGGATGGATGCCAACAGAAATGCAACCAGCTTACATTCAAATAGGCAGAGATTTCAGATTTCCATGGAAAATCCAAGAAAACAATTGAAAATTGAATTCCATCTGTGAATTTCATACAGTCCTAGCATTTTTAAGCATACAGAAGTGGAGTGGGGGTAGCATATAACTTTCTTATTTTCTTCATTCTTCTAGATACTTCAGGCTAAATTGGGGGGTGGGGGTGGCTTAAGGCAACTGTGTAGTTTTGCAAACATCCACTAGATAGAGCTAACATGATTCCATCTCTACAAAAATAAACAAAGCTATATAAATAAAAGCTCTCTACTCTCTTGTACTTAGGTATGCATATAATGATTTAAATCTCTTGTCCTATCTAGCTCATGGTCGTTGAACTGCCTCCATTCAAAGTGTAAATTACATGGCTTTTTAAAACTAAGGTCATATTTGACTAACAAGACATTACATCGTAAAGCTGGGGACCAGCAGCCAACGATGTGGAGGTTATTACAAATCAGCACGAGAAATATGCTATTCTGTCTCAGTCCCATTCACTGTGCCATTGCCCTTGAGGGTCCCTTTGCCTCCTGAATCACAGCTTCCAAAATTTCCTTGACTGTCCACTCTCTACTTGCTAGGCACTTCCCCCATCACTTGGCTTTCTGTAATGTATCTACAGCCATTTTTTATATGTGGTATCTTCGTCAGACTAAGCATTATGTCTCCTCTACCTGTCCTTCCATCCAGTCCCTGCTTTTCATCCCACTGCTTACTCAGTCCTGATTTTGACTGATTTTTCTTCTTCTCACTTAGACTTCCCAGGCCTCAGCTTCCCTACCAGCTCAACATCCCCTCTTTTCCCCAACATGCACACACAGAGTGAGGGAAAGAGAGAGAGAGAGATAGATAGAGAGAGATGTATTGAGCCCTGGTAAACCATTCACTGTGATTAAATGGTAGAGCTACCAGTCACAAAACTACAGCCTTCTCTCCATCCATCCTCTTCCCACACATATGTTTTCTGCATATGGAAAGCTTGGGGAGAAATGTATCAATTTCTGGACTCACATACATTGTCTCTCTGAATTCCAAATCTTCAGGGGTGTTCAGATTCAGTCCACTTTAGAGGAGCCCCACTCCAATTCAGACATCTGTCCAAATCAGTCCGATTCAGTCAAAACACACCCCTAACTACACATACGGACAGGGAAGGATTGTGCCCCCAAAGCATCCATAGCATCACATATTTACCTGGAAGTAAGTTGCACCAAAGTCAATGGAATGTACTTCTGAGTAAGAAGTATTGCTTGCAATAGGGGGGAAATGCCATTGAAGATAATGTTATGAACATACCCAGTTTATCTTCTGTCTCAGTTGACAGGAATCACGATAGTGCTATATTTATATTGAGCCATAAATTAGAAATGGAAACAATATCCCACTCAGCCTCATCAGATTCTCAGGGCTGAATGACCCTTAAAATGAAATATGAAAAGGAACAGCAGAAGAAACAACTTTGTTGTCTTGGCAGCATATAAGTTTAATAATGTAGAATTTGTATCCATAAGACATAAATGGGATTTATTTTTAAAGAGATGCGATTTATGTACTTGTTTTCTTTCCAAAAAGGATTGGGTTGTTTGTTTCATTTTTTTCGCCTTTTACTATTTATGTGTGATGCTTTCATCTTTTATAATGTGGGTGACAAAACAGTTCTGCTTTTGAATTTAATGGTCAGGACAGTTGAAACTTTACATGGAGGATCTGCTTCCCCCCCCCCTTTCATGGCATTTATCTCACCATTTTATTCCACCGTGCTGTCTCTCTTCTGCACCCGTATTGTACCATATGCATGACATTTTTGATTACTAGTTAAAGCCTTGCATCTATTCAGGGGGGAAATTACATTACTTTAGACAGGTCTGGAAGATTGCACGGTGAAGTTAGATGGTAAAATTACATATCAAAGAAGGTTTACTGCTAGGAAACCAAAATTTTCCTATGTATGAAAGTGTAGAGATCCTGTTTGATCTGGAAGTAAAGGAAACATTGAAAGCACACATTAAAAGCTGAAACTAATGACCAGCAGCTCCAGATAATGTATCTAATGCTGGGCCAGACTGTATCAGACTGCAGGAAGTCTAATATAAGGAAGTCTATATTGTGTGTGTGTGTGTGTGTGTGTGTGCGCGTGCAAGTGCGTGTGCATGTGCATGTGCGTGCAAGTGCGTGCACACATGCATGCATGTTGAGAGAGGAGAGAAAGAGAGAAATTATATTCAGATTCAAACATTCAGTCTCCCAAATCTGTAGTCTGGATTACCACATATTATACTTTTTCATATCCAAAACTGATGTATAAATTTCAGAATAATTACCTTCTCCATAGCAAACCCCTCCACAAAGTTATTTAATGGCTACCACCTGTTTGATCATCTCAAAGGAATCAGATATGTTCCAAACGAATTCATGTGGTGAATGATGAAAACCATTGGGCAAATGCAAGAGCGGGCAATTTGTTACCCTCCAGATGTTTTGGCATACGTACAACTCCCATCATCCTTCGCCGTTGGCTATGCTGACTAGGGATTTTTTGCCCCAGTGTCATCACTTTACTCTTGCATACACTGAATTGCATTTGCCATTTTGGTGCCCATTTTCCCAATTCAGAGATATCCTTTTGGATCTCTGCACATTACCTTTTTGTTTTAACCACCCTAAATAATTTGATGTCATCAGCAAACTTGGCCACTTCACTGCTCACTCTGAATTCCAGATCATTTATGAATAAGTTAAAAAGCATTGGTCCCAATACAGATCCCTCTGGGATCCCACTATTTAGGAGAATTTACCATTTTTATTCTTACTCCCAGTTTTCTGTTTTGTAAACAGTTACTGAGAGTACTTATCTTATTTCATGATGGCTAGTTTGCTCAGGAGTCTTTGGTGAGAGACTTTGTCAAAAAGCTTTTTGGAAGATCAAGTAAACAATGTCTACTGGATCACCCCTGTCTACATGTTTATTGACACTCTCAAAGAACCCTAAAAGTTTAGTGGTACAGGACCTTTTGGAAACTATGTTGATTCTTTTTCAGCAGGGCTTGTCATTCTATATACGTACTAATTTTACCTTTAATAATGCTTTCCACCAATTTACCTGGAAGAAGACATTAAGGTAATCAGCATGTAATTTCCTGTATCCCCCTTGATTCCCTTTTTAAATTGGTGTTATATTTGGTCATTCTCCAGTCCTCTGGTCCAGAGGCTGATCTCAGGGACATGTTACATATTTTTGATAGAAGATCAGCAATGTCACATTTGAGTTCTTTAAGAATTCAAGGATGGATACCATCCAGATCTGGTGATTTGTTAGCTTTCAATTTGTCAATAAGGTTGAGAACTTCATCTCTTGTCATCAGTGTTTGCCTCACTTCTATTTGCCTCTTGTCACCAGGATTGCCTACAAACACACTTTAAATAATTTCAAGGCAATTAGCCTCCATCATCATCAGGCGATCACTCGTGACCGAGTAAGATTGTCTTCCGGGATAAAAGGAGGAAATTCTAAAGAAGATTGTGTAGACTCTAGCGATGGGTCCGTAAGTGACTGTGGAGGCCAATTCTAGATCCACACAGCTTCCCACAGTGAGGACACAGGTTACCAGATAGAAGATGGTCCTGTAAAGGATTCATTTGACGTGCTTTTCGCTTAGCACATTTCTCCCTTTCACCTTGCACTCGGGCTTCTTCAAAGTCCATGGAACCTTTGTGAAAGGCCAACCTCCATTTAGATCGTTCATGGGCAGAGCTTCCCAGTTTTCGATGTTTATATTGCATTTTTTTAGATTAGCCTTATGAACATCTTTAAACCTCTTATATTGACCACCGATATTCCGCTTTCCATCCTTGAGTTGGGAGTAAAGTAACTGCTTTGGGAGACGGCAGTCAGGCATTCGAACAACATGACCGGTCCACTGAAGTTGGCGTTGAAGGATCATTTTTTCAATGCTAGTAGTCTTTGCTTCTTCCAGTACACTGACATTTGTTCGCCTATCTTCCAAAGTAATTTGCAGGATTTTCCGGAGGCAACGTTGATAAAACCTTTCAAGGAGGTGGAAGTGACGTTTATAGATAGTCCATGTTTCGCAGGCATACAATAAAGTTGGCAATACAATGGCTTCATAAACCAGTGTTTTGGTCTTCTTACAAATATCCCGATCCTCGAACACTCTATGTTTCATTCGAGAAAATGCGGCACTTGCGGAGCTCAGACGATGCTGGATTTCACTGTCGATGTTAGCTGTAACAGAAAGATAGCTGCCAAGATAGAGAAAATGATCGACGTTTTCCAGTATTGTCCCCCCAAGCTGGATAGATGGCATCACCAAAGGATTGGCTTGCACTTGCTGATGAAGCACTTTGGTTTTTTTGATGTTAAGTGAGAAACCAAGTTTTTTGTATGCTTCTGCAAAAGCATTTAGGATAGTTTGGAGATCATCCTCTGAATGTGCGGAGACCACATTATCATCAGCATACTGAAGTTCCACGACGGAGGTTGTAATTACCTTACTTTTTGCTTTCAGCCTGCTGAGATTAAAAAGCTTTCCATCTGTTCGATATATAATTCCCACACCGGTGGGAAGTTTCCCCTCGACAAGATGTAAAACCATGGTGATGAAAATGGCAAATAATGTTGGGGCGATAACACGTCCCTGTTTAACACCTGATCCCACTTTAAATGGAGCACCATGAGAGCCGTTGTTGTCCAAAACCGTTGCCGTCATGTTGTCATGGAGAAGTCGCAAGATATTCACAAATTTATTGGGGCATCCAATTTTCATAAGGATAGTCCAGAGAGCTGTACGGTCTACAGTATCAAAGGCCTTAGCCAAATCGATAAATGCCATATAAAGGGGTTGATTTTGCTCCCGGCATTTTTCTTGGAGCTGACGTGCAGTAAAAATCATGTCTACTGTCCCTCTAGAGGGGCGGAAACCATATTGAGTTTCAGGGAGGATCTCTTCTGAAATAGATAGAAGACGGTTTGCAAGAATCCTAGCAAATATTTTACCTGCGGTTGCTAAGAGAGAAATGCCCCGATAGTTTCCACAGTCTGTTCTATCACCCTTCTTAAAGAGGGTGATAATTATGGCATCCCTGAAGTCTTCTGGGATCTCTTCTCTTATCCAGATTTTTTCGATGAGTTTATGAAGATGTTGTACAAGTTCGGGGCCCCCCTTCTTTAAAGATTTCAGCAGGAATCCCATCTGGTCCACTAGCTTTGTTGTTCTTCATTTGATTAATGGCTTTTTTTACTTCATCCAAAGCAGACATTAATTCTGCAGTGGACCTATGAAAAAACAACCTGGTACAGCAAATTAATTGAAATGGAATGTACTACTTACTGTGCTTTTTAAGCATATCATCTGCTTGCATTCTATACAACATTGTGTGTGGTGGGGTGCTCTTTATTGAGCATAGAACTATATGTTCTTCAAAGGCAAAGTGAAATAGCAATGCATGACTGTACAGTTAGACTCCTGATCATAAATATCTCGTCCAACATGCAACGATACCAAGCCACTCACAAAGTGAAGCAAGAGTGGTGAGCTGCATAAGCTTGGCACCATCAAGGGCTCAGCACCATTGGGCAGTTGTTGATGTCCCAAGCTCTAAGTAGGGCCCTTCAGCAACCCAGACACTGACCCAACTTGCTATCCAGCTGACACTGGGTGAAGGAAAACCAGCAGCCTCCTAGTACTGGCACCCACCATTTTAATCTCCCACAATGCCTATGGGACCCTAACATAGGGTTGCTCCAGAGTGAAGTTATATCAGGGTCCTACAGGCGATGGGGTGGGATTAAAATGGCAGCCACAGCACCAGCACTTTTTATTTTTTATTATATTTGTTAATCACCCATCTGGCCAGTCACCCGGCCACCCTAGACTGACTTTTCCAGCTAGACTGACTTATTTGCTGCCGCCGCCGCCACTTCCTTCTGCTCTCAATGCAAAGAAAGGGGGTACTGTGGGGCAGGTGCTAAGGCCACTAGCTGCAAGTGAGCACCAAAAAATGCTGTTAAGTTCTACTCTGGCCCAAAAAATCTCCTGTTTCAATTCTCCCTTCTCTCCCTCATTCATCTTTTTCAGCAAAGGTGGCTTGAAGGATATGCATTTGCCAAGATAACAGTGTCGTCTACAAGCTTTCCATTCATCCTGACTAAAGGTGGCGAAGATAGGGATTGATAAGAAGCTGCCTTGCCTTATGCCAAGTCAGACCATTGGCCCATCTACTTCAGTGTATGCTCTCAGTGACTGACTGACATACATTGACAGACAGCAGGTCTCCTGCATTTCAGAAAGGGATATGCCCCATACCTACTCGGAGTTGTCAGTATTTGAACCTGGGACCTTTATATGTTTAAGCAGAACTAGGTACAGAAGAAGTAAATGCATTTCATCCAGTGTGGCTACAGTGTAAAGGCCCTTATTAGGGATGGACAAATGAGTCTATTTCTGACCCATGTTAGTTTTGTATCGTAAGTGTTGTGCCTCCGTTTGGAAGATGTGGGGCAGCTGTGCCGGAGTGTGCTTGGGGTGGGGCCAGGCAGGTGTCATCTGCAGCCTGGCCCAGCTGTGCTGCCTTGCCAATCAGTGCCTGTTTAGAAGACAGGCCCCAGACACACTTCGGACGCTGGAAGCAACTGTCATTGCAACTCAACTGTAGCCAGATGCTCCTGCCAGCCCCCGGACCGAGACTCGTGACTTCGGAACACCCCTGACCACGCTTCAGCCTGCTCCTGCACTGCTTCGTTCTATTTTGGTTACGGACAGATCTCTTGACTTTCAACCTTGGACTGGGTTAATGACAACGGTTTATCTGTGGACCGGACTGATTTACGACAGTAAGTCTATTCCATGCAATTTCCACACCAGTTTTCAATTTTTAAAGACATATGAAAATTCACTTTTTTGTATATATCTTTCCCGAACATTGCCATTTGTATGCAATGTTCCCTAATGTACACATTTTAAAAACACAACTTTCCCTGAGGTACACTGTATGCCCGTTTCCCTAATATACACCTTTTTGTATGCAACTTTCCCTAATGTATGCATTTTTTGAGCTGAGAACTGCATTGCAAAATTTGGAGAAGCAGGCATTCTGAAGGAGAATCTGCATATTAGTCCAGGAAGTGTGGTTAGTTCACTTAAAAATAAGGACCAAACAAAATTCTCCCCCATCTCTACGCGGCCTTCATACACACAAATAAGGAGCGACACTCACTGTTGCTGCCTCTTTCTCATTACGTATGTACAATAAGAATATATGTTGTTGGGATGGATTAAATGTTCAACTTCCCTTTTAATATTATTCAAATGTGAAATAGAAAATTATCAAAGGAAAACAACTAAGTCGCTCTTCATCTTCCCAATATTCAAAAGTGTAAAATCTAGTTATGAATATAAATGCCAGCATCTGTCAAATAGAACCAAGTGCAATGAAATTCAGTTGGATCATCCAACCAAGCAATTTCTCATATATAAATTTTAACATTAAAATTTGACTTCCATTTCACAGCATATTTTGCATATAGCTACACACAGACTACTATATTGCTCAAATCCTCACCATCACATTTTCTCTAGGATGCTCTCGAAGAAAAAAATGGCTTTGGTAATAGCTCTGAGTCGCCACAGTTTCATATTTTAAGAGATACACATAACTATGTGGAGAAAATATCAGGTTAGAGAAAATGGCTTATACTCTTAAAATCAGCTATGCTTTCTATTGACATAAAGAAGTCTACCAAATACAAACAAATGATGTCAGCATGATAATGAACTAGCATTACCATTAGCCATTTTAAGTAAATAAAAGAGGTTTTACAAGCATATTTAGGATGTGATCATATGTATATTTAGACAAAAAAAAAGTCTTACATTTCCCAGCACGTCCCGTCCCAGTCAGCATGGCTGGCTGGAAGGATGCTGGGAATTGTAGGATTTTATTTTATATATATTTTTAAACATGCATAGGGTTGCATCTTTAGTTGGTTACCTTTATTCATGTAACCTAGACATTGGGCTGGATCGAGAGTTAGCCCTGCTTAGAGTAGATCTATTGGGATCAATAGGATAAATTAGGGGCGCAATCCTATGGCCCTCCAACCTTGCCTGCAGGGTCACAGGATTATTCAGAGCCCCAGCTCTGAGGTCCTGTGACCTTGTAGCTGGGACTCCACATGCCAAGCCCCTGCTCTGCCCCCCTCACAGCTGGTATGGAAAGAACGATGCCAGCTGCCTCCTCAAGGTCGTAAATCAGCCTCAGAGAAGAGGAAAGGGGCTATGCTGGGGGTAGGGAGTGGGGAGGCTAGGGCCTACGGCTTATGCCATAT
Organism: Shinisaurus crocodilurus; assembly: GCA_021292165.1. Classification (NCBI taxonomy): domain Eukaryota; kingdom Metazoa; phylum Chordata; class Lepidosauria; order Squamata; family Shinisauridae; genus Shinisaurus; species Shinisaurus crocodilurus. The sequence goes on along the minus strand of CM037880.1, from coordinate 208,711,377 downwards.
CCAAACGGCGTGCCAGCCTCCTTCCCTCCCCCTAGACAGCCAAAAATGGCCATCTAGATTAAATACAGGGACTAGGCATGAGGCACAGGACAGTACACGGGGCAGTGGAGATCGCTGCTGTACCTCGCGCCTTGCATTGGATGCACATAAGCCTCCATGTTCAAAGGCTTACGTGCATTGAGGGCAAAGGGCACTGGATCGTGCACCCCATCATGACTAACTTAAGTCCCACTGAATTCAATGTTTCTACTCTAAGCATGATGAGGTCTGGATCCAGTCTATTATTTATATATTTATTGTTTACAAAATGTATATCCAGCCTCTCAGTATCCTACTTTCAAGGCAGCTGATATTGGTATGTTCCTGATCCATGTAAACTGTAGGCATTGTTATCGAAAAACTTTCACTGGCCTGTTAGGGGATGTGACAAAACCAAACCCCAACCTGCAGTCCCTTTTCTCCGTCAGAGAGAAGCCAGCAACACAGGTTTCCTGGAATCCACAAGGAGCATCTGGCCAGAAGATAGGGAAGCATCTCCTCAGGGTTATACCTTCTAAAACCACTCCCATGGACTAAACGGTGTGTTAAGTAATGTCATCCCCATGCAAAACCTAACTGATTACATGTGTGCTTCCCCCATGCAAATCACCCCTCCTGGAACATAATCTAAAATTGAGATAGCATTCATATTTTCTTTTTATCTTCCTTCTCCCTTGGTTGGGGTATCTCTGCTTCCCTCCAGATGAGTCCCATTGTGCATCCCATTGTGTGTAAGAAGGATGATGTTGTATTGTATAAATCATTGAACTAATGTAGGGACTGTATCTGAGGAAGAATTAGCTAGCCAATTGCTGTTTAGTTTTCTTTTTTAATGAAAGTTCTGATGTGTTCTATTCTTTTAACATGAATTCTTTAATAAAACTCTTGAATTAGAAGCCAGGAGTTGAACAATCTGCTTTTGTTGGAATGCAGTCCTACCCACAAGCTGGCTGCTCTGTCTAATGCTACTTCATTACTAGAGGAGAGTTGGCTCAGGTCACGTCACCTGACTCTTCCCTATTAAGATACTATTGCTCTGGATTCTACAGGTCCAGATTTTAAATTAATTAATGTGGTAGTGGCAGCTGTTGATTATTACAGAAACAATAATAATAGGCTGGGCCAGCCTATTCCACCTTGAAAGAAAGGTGGGACCATGTGTACATCGATTACAGAGGACTACTTCAATTATTACTTAACTGATGTTTGCCATGAGTAAAGTATCAATCTATACACAGTGTAGGTGTATAGACTGATACCACTTTAGGTGGAATTTGGTGGCAACCTCTTCTTATATATGTATTTTTGGTACGGCCACATCGAAAATACTGTGTACATTTCCATCACCTCATGTTAAAACCGGTATTGTAGAACTGGAAATGGTGAAGAAAAGTTCAACTAAAAGGATCAAAGAGTTGGATCACCTTCCTTATGAGGAAAGGTTAAGGGGGTAGGGATATTTGGTTTAGAAAGAAAAAAGTAATCTATGGGGGAACAAGATGGAGTTCACTAAAATCATGAAAGTTGTGGATCAGATGAACAGAGGGAACAGGTTTACTCTCATAAAATAAGAAATCGGGGTAATTTTAAAAATTGATCGTCGGTTCAGGGCTGACAAAAAAAAAAGTACTACTTCATACATAGCATAGATAAACTATAGAATTCATTATAACAAGATTTGGTGTAATACCTCAGATTTTTAAAATTAGTAAGACTTATTGATAGAGGATACGTCTATCGAGGACATTTAGCTGTCATCCTCTCATGACAGCTAAATGCAGTCTTCATATTGCAAGGCAGTAGGCTTCTAAATATGAGATGCTGGGGGCAATCAATAGGAAATAGCTACAACCATTTTTTTCCGTTTGTGACCTTCCCAGAAAGAATGATGGACTAAACCAGTGATGGTCAGAAGGTAGATATCCAAAATGTTTTGGACTTCAACTCCAGGCATTCCTGACCATTGGCCATCTTGTCTGGGGTTTATGGGAGTTGAAGAGAAAAACATCTGGAGATCTACCTTCTGTCTATGCCTGGGCTAAATGGCTCTTTGGTCTGATGCACCAGAATTACTTCTTATGTCATAGCCATGTAGAATCAAATTTCAGGAACAGAGAGTCAAGCAGACTTAGCTTGTAATGAAAGTGATTCCCAAAGACATGTCCCTGACCTATACACACACACACACACACACACACTTGTAATCTCCAGTGTTTGAACTGGGGCAAGTGGAGCAAGGGGGGGGGGTCTATTGATGAAATTCAGAAATCTCACCCTTGAATCTTCCCAATTCAGATAAATCATGGCCTCTCCAGTAGTCTTAGGCTAAGGGGACAATTTCAAAAGGTAAGCAGACCAGACCCCCACCACACCTTTAGCTACCTTATAATTTGAGCACCGGTAATATCACAGTAGTGCTGCTACTCAGGTGTGCAATCCTACACACCCTTTACAAACAATTGGTAGCGAAGCTAGCTCATTTGGATTGTGCCGTATGACACCATAGCACTTTATTTTTACATTTTCATTTTGTTTTGTTTTGAGTTCCCCACTTCTGCAAGGATAAGGAAATTCCGGGCAGGGCCAGTGCTACCATTAGGCCAACTAGGTGGCTGCCTAGGGCACCGGGCTAAATGGGGCGCCAGAAAGCCTTGAAAAAAACACTTCACATATATCTACGGAAGAAAAGCTTTTTTTAAAAGAGTCTTTCTGGGTTGTTTGAACTGCACGTGCGCGTCGCTGGCTGCTCTCCTCCTCTTCCTCTCCCCCCTGTGCCTCTCTCTCTCTCTCTCTCTCTCTCTCTCTCTCTCTCTGCCTTCGCTTCCAAGGAACACACAAACTGACTCTCCCAAAGATTTCTTTTGTGATCACTTGAAGGGTGGGGGGGTCGGTGGGTTTGTCGTTGGTTTGTTAGTTACAAAGACAAAGAAATAAGAGGGGAGGATGGAGGGGAGTTTCTTTTTTAAAAAAAATCGAGCAGCAGAAAGAAAAGAAAAAGGAGTACCAACCAAGCGAGCCTTCCCCCCACACCCCATTTTCAAAATCCCACCAAAAGACACATACTTATATTAAAGTGATTCCTTCCATGGACAATTCACTCCCCCTGCGCCTGATAATGCCTACTGTTTGGGGAAGTTCCCCCCCCCTTCTAGTCCCCTTTGGTACCTTCATAAAAAAGTGAAAATCTGTATAATGGATCTTCGCTTTATCCAACGGGATAACTGAGGATATCTTCATAGAAGATTTCAAGAAATGTAGCAAATTGGTACTACATCAACATGTATTTTATGTATGTTTGTCAATGTTCATGATAATATTTTTTTTAGGTTTTGCCAATTGACTTTTAATGGGCATAGGGCTGGAGGGAGGGAGGGCTCAAGTGGGAAGGGGGGCGCTAAATATCTTATCTTGCCTAGGGCACCAAACTGCCTTGCACCTGCCCTGATTCCGGGTCAGTTTTGCAGGATCCATTGAAGAGAGAGTATGCAAAAAATGTGTAGTTTTCTAAAATTTGCTTCTACACAAATATACACTTACGGCTGGAAGGAAGTAGACACACAGACTGGCAACAAAACATCAGTCTCCAAGAGCAACAGCCTTGCAGCCCCCCAACTCATGAATATGGGTGCCCAATGTGTCATGACAACACAGTGAAAATTCCTAATAATAGGATTAGGGATGAGTTAAAATTTTATTTCAGTTTGTTTTGATTCAGAGCATTTCTTTCATCAGCCACAAGTAATTGGCATTCATATGTATCAGTGATTTCAGGAGACTTTGGGTGGGGTATGTGATAGAGAACATCTTCCTGTGCATTTTAATGTAATTGCTTAATATATTTTTTAGGTTTAACCATATATTGACTAGACTAGATACACTGCATAGAGGTTGCATCACATCAGTCATACTTGTGGCCGGCCCAACCATTAGGCAGAGTGAGGCAACCACCTCAGGCTGCAGATAGTGGTAAACAGATAACACTGTTGAGACACTGGAGAACAGGACCATGCACACCATCTGGCCTGCCCTGCACCCCCAAGTTAATCTGCTGCCCACAGGTGCAGTGGAGGACATTGTCCCATTGCCAGTATCATAGTAATATTCAACTACCAGACTAGGCAGCTTCTACGCATGGAATGGAGGGGGCGCCATCTTATCCTTCACCCCAGGAGCAAAATTACATAGGTTGGCCCTGTTCATGCTGACAGGCATCTTACCTGTTTCACATCTAGCATGAGGAAAGTTTCACACACAAGTCCTTGCTTCCACTCAGCCAGTTCTTCTTTAGATTGCATCCAAGGATTATTCTTGCCAGTCACCTTCAATGGCCCAAACTCAACACGGCTCAACATGGCTACTGATTTGCCTCCAAAAGAGCTCGATCTGCCCTTGATTTCCTTATTAGGTCATTTGTTGCTGTTTCAGTACACCAATGTATTTTTCAGGAAGTAAATTTGGCCATACAGGAGAAACCTAAGTGTATCAATAAATCATTTCTATTATGCTTCTCAATTTTTTGCAAACAATAACAGTGAAGAAGTCCAATGGTTAGCCTCCAAAAATACCAATAGACAAAACCAGCTGTGATCTAGACATACTTTAGACCAATGTGAAATTTCAGGTCTTCTTAGAAAGGAAGGAAGGAGATCTATAGACGATACAGGAAAAAAAAGAGTTTTGCTGGGGGTGATTTATCTGGTGTCACACAGTCTAGGAAATTCAAATTTATATCTTCAGTGGAAGATTTAAATGCCAGAAGCAGCTGTTCTTTACCTGCCAAACTTTGGACTTCTGAAATAAGATCCCAGCATTTATTTATTACTATGGCAGTGAAACTTGCTTAGAAATGAAATGCTTTAAAGTAGTCTAGAATTAGACAATCATAAGGTTAGTGAAGTTCACAAATATAGGGGAAACCAAGTTTTGCTTCCTCTCCCCCACCTTACTTTTCTTTATTAAGTTCAGTATATCTTAGGAAGGTGCTTTGGGAGTTACTGCACACCCTAGACAACAGTTGAAAGGTTGCAATATGCATGATTTCAAAGAGCAAGTTATATTTAGAAAATGAACATCTCTTCAGAGAGAGATTTTTCTTTTGGTGAAAATCTATCAACAAGCAGCAGCCATCGATCTAAATGCATGGACCTCAGATTGGAGCAGAGCTGTGTGCAAATGGCCTCAAAATTCTCGTCTCTATTTGTGGTTGCAGATACGCTGGGTGGACAACTTCACGGAATTGTTCCTTTTGACCCATTCATTTATATCCCATTTGAATGTCTGGGCAGGTCTTAAGCATGCATACATAGAAAACGTAATGTGTAAAGAGGAGCCAGAGTCATATTGGTTTCAATAGGAGTGCAGCTTAGCTTTCTCTTTCTTACACTTGGCTGGTGCAACTGTTTTCCACTGAAATTAAGGGAATTGACTTCAAATGCATTTATTTCATTGTTAGACTTATTTTATAGCTTGTATTCCATCAATGAGGTCAGAGATCGTTACTTATGGTACCCAGTGTATGCTGACAGGAACAAACTTGCTGTGTTTCAGCAACAGAACTGCCAGAATGTGCCTTCAGAATATTAGGATTGGGCATTTGTAAGGCTTAAAATACCCTGCTCCAGAGAGCACATTGATGAATTCACCAGATTTCAAAATATACCATCCAAACTGTCTAACCCTCATTATCTCCTGTTCTAGGTGAAGGCCTTCCCAGTTTTATTAAAAAATGCTGTTCTTAAAATAATCTCCCAGACACAAATGTTACCCAGCATCTTAATTATCTAATCCTTCCACTTCCCACCATCCTATTATCTTATTGCAAAGTCAACACCCACCACAGTTCTAATGACATCCTTGTCACCCAAGTCTTGCACAAATGCTTTTGTGTGTTCCCCCTACCTCCTGTGCTGCTCTGTAAGTGTGGCAAGATCATCTGTCATTGTCTTTCAAGCCACCTCTTTTGTTCCCTGACATACCTTAAAAAAAAAAAAAAAAGTCACTTCTTTTATGCATCCCAAAACTCTTCATCAGATCATAGGGAGGCAGGCGGTGATTTATGATTGCTGTAGCTAATGGGCTCAAGTTTCACACTACCGGCTCCCTGCTCAAATATTTTGTTACTCCTGTCACCTGCTGCCATTTCCTTTTGTACTTGCTTATTAGGTCGTGTCTTTCAAACCATGAGAGCTTTGTCATAAAATATGCTGACTATCTCAAACTAGAGGTGCCTCTTAGGATGGCATTTGTATACATTAATGCAGTGTTCTCCAACCTTGGGTCCCCAGATGTTTTTGGCTTACAACTCCCAGCATTAACACTGCATTAAGGGCTGCAGCAGAACCACTGGGAGTCCGCAGTGGCAAGAGGCTGTATGCTTGGAACACCTGCAATGGTGGAAGCTGACTCCCATACAAGCCTGCCTGGGTTTTAAGATCTTCAGGGGAGGCCCTTTTTTCTTGGTACTTCTGCCAGCAGAGGCCCATTTGATGGGGACATGACAGAAGGTGTCTTGGTGGTTGCCCCCAGATTTTGGAACTCCCTGCCAAGGGAGATTAGGTTGGCTTCCTCTCTGTTGTCCTTCCGCTAGCAGGCAAAGATGTTTATATTCAAGCAGGCCTTTGCCATGTAAGCTGGTCTGTTGGATTGGGTGCTGTTTTGTTTTTGTTTTTTTAATACTTTCATTGTTGCATTTTTAATTGTGTTTTTAATGTATTTGTTTTAGGATTGTTTTAACACATTTATTTTTTTTAGTTTAAATTTTGGGTTTTATTGTCAGCCATTTCTTTGGCAGAATGGGAGACCCCTCCTCTAGTTTCCTGCATTGAGCAGGGGGTTGGACTCAATAGCCTTGTAGGCTCCTTCCAACTCTATGACCTATGAAATCTATGAAATCAAGTAAATAAATAAGTATCCTGGCCCATAGCGCTATACTGCTGGTATACCGCCCACCCTGTCACCCTGTGGTCTCCTTGACTGAGCTGGCTGGGAATGTCTCTGGCTTGGTGTTGGATCTGTCTCTTTTGAAGGTATTTAAAAAAAAAATTAAAAAAAATTAAGAGCATTTTGCTGATAATATTTAAAATTAACCAACAGCATATCTCCAATACTTTTCTGCAAAAGCAGATATGCGATATCTCCTGGCAGCAGGATCTGCAAAGCCCACATGTTTGTGCCAGTTTAGGAAAGACTATATATCCTCACTCACTGCTTCACCTTATCTCAGTGGAGGTAATGTACATTACACGAGCCATAGGTGAAACAAACTCTTCCTATATGTTACCAGGACTGAGCTGACAAGAAGTGAAGGAGGACCAATAGCTCACAGACAGAAGAACACATACTTTCCATGAGTAAGTCCTGTTTTCAGTCCTGGAAAGCTGAAGCCAGTCACAGCACATAACGCTTGAGCTATATTGGCCAATGGACTAACTCCTCCCTGAAACCCTGGAGAGCCAAGGCCAGTCAGTGTCAACAATATTGGCCTAAAGCAGGGCTCTCCAACCTTGGGTCCCCAGATGTTGCTGGACTACGGCTCCCAGCATACCCAGCCAGCATGACTAATGGCAAGGGATTCTGGGAGCTGTAGTCCAGCAACATCTGGGGACCCAAGGTTGGAGAGCCCTGGCTTAAAGGGACCAATTGTCTGACTCAGTATAAAGCACCTTCCTAGTATTAGGCAGCTTCGCTGAGTTCACTGGGACTCACTCCCAAGCAAGACTGGGGCTTAGGTCTGGTTTGGCAGGGCTTAGCTCACCTTGTATAGGACGGTTAGCAATGTAGGGGAAAGTAATCAAGGGCTTCATTAGAAGCAGCATATTGTCCTTAGCAGAAGCAGTAAAATCAGAATGGTCAGCCAGTTGGATATTCCTGGCAAGGACTCCTGCCATCAGCAAATCTATGCAGCAGCAGCACTTGTAGCTGGTCTCTTGGCTGTCTAAATCTGTGTCCATCTTTTTGAGTGGCACTATGCCTGCCCACAAGATGCATTTTCCATTTCGCTCAGGGAATATTTGCCAAAGTCTGTGTGTTTTGAAGGCCGGCCTGCCTAACAGTTCAGAGCCTCAGATAACTAACAAAGATCTCCATTTGATTTGATGGTGCCTATGCTTATGTGTTTGGACTGGGTTTTGTTTTGTTTTGTTTTAATCATGTGGACTAAAGGAGGCGAACAAAAGTCTTCTTTTACACCGTAGATGTATCTGCCAATAAGACAGAAGGCATTCCAGTGGGTACACAGGAAACCTATTAAAAACAGTTGTGGTGTCAAAATGCATGTAGCTCAAGCGAGCGCTCACCAGTCACTCTGCTGTTGGCAAGCCTCAAATAAAACCACTGGGAGATTTATGTGGAATATGTGGAAATCGGGGCAAGAGATCATAAGTGAAACTTCCTTGCCTAAGCACGTCTGTAATTATGCACTGTGCACATTGGTTATCTGTCATGCCAAGATCTCAAGGTTTATTAATGGTACAATCAAAAGAGACACGCACATGCTGCAATTAGTGATGCTGATGAAGTTCAAAGTTTGGGGAGATCAGAAATCCATGCCCCATTATGAGCTGAGACAAAATCCCCTCCAAAGCCCTTGAGCTGCTGGAAGGACTCAAATGGAATTTTTGCAACCCACCAATTTATTTTTGAGGTGAACAGGAGTATGGAATACCCTCTCTGGGGCGGTGTGACTGGCACCCAACACTGCAATTGTTTTGGCACCAGTTCAAAATCTTCCTTCCTTGTAAAGCTGCACCTGTTTATTTCTTCCTGTCATGTACCTTGTAAGAGTTCTGGGCCCCTTGCCTCTTACAAGCAACTCTGCAGCCCCTTCCCTTTACAAGGTTGGGGGTGGTAAAAATTAGACAGCAGCATTGAGATTCTGAGGTATCAAGAAGCAGAATGGAGAAGGCCACCATTCTCAGACAGAAGCACTCATACCACTACTGCTAAGAGACAAGGCCTATGTGAGGAATACGCCTAATCTGCCTCAAACACATGAGTTACACCAGGGGAGGGCAGAAAATAGAACTCCAGATGTTTTGGACTTCAACTCCCAGCATTCCTGACCATTGGTCATGTTGGCAGGGGCACCTGGAACTTGAAGTCCAAAACATCTAGAGATCAAGCTTCTGTTCACCCCTGAGTGACACCATTCAAGTATAATGGTTGCCTCCCCGCCCCCCCCCAGACATGTTGCTCTTCTTTTATCTCAACCTGGAGTCCAGGTTCTCCATAGAAACTCTCCCTGCAAAGAATGTCACTGAAAAATGTCCTCCCACTTTCCCATCCTGTAGATGAGGCTGTAAAAGTCTGAGGGCATTATGGTAACCTTACACTGTGTTTCAGTTTCAAGGACACAACAGAAATCGGTGACACAATAGGATGGAAATAATGGATATTAAACTAACAAGTTACAAAGAGTGTGTGTGTGTGTGTGTGTGTGTGTGTGAGAGAGAGAGAGAGAGAGAGAGAGAGAGACTGTGTTGTTCATGAAAAGTGACATTTGCAGGACACTGAACTTTATGGGAGTGATTTATCAGTAGAACACTTCATACAATCTTGGCATATAGTAAAAAGCAAATGAATCCTCCCTCCTCATTTGACATCTAACCTTGGGAGGAGGGACTAGTAGGAGGGACTAATGCCTACTAGTCCCTCCTCCTTCTCCTCTTTGCTTGGATTGGCATTCTCATGGTTTCGGAAGGGGTTCTTGGACTACCAGCGCCATTCCCACTACCTCCAGCTGCTGTGGCCATGAGCCTCAGCCATCTCTTCCCCCTCTTCGTCTGAGCCAGAATCAAATCCCACATCTTCTCGAGGCAGCTCTGCAGAGGTGCTGGGTCCAACCCCTACATCCACCACTAGCATGTGTCCCCCAAGAGCTTCTCTGAAATGGTGTTCGGCCCTTGGCCTAAAAGAGCTTCTGCACTGATGCTATAGTCTCTGGGATAGCACCTGCCACATCAATATGCAAAGGAGAGGCTTTGAACATTGGAACCTTGAGACTACAACTCCCATCATCTCTCACCATTTGGCTATGCTGGCTAGGGCTGATGCCAACAACATCTGGAGGGCCACAAATTGCCCATTCCTGAGCTATACTGAACTGTCAGGGCGAGTGTGAACAAGCTACAATACCTGTTTTCACTGCACCCTTCCCCAGACTCAAACCACCCCCAATTTTAAACATACTAGATTCTAGACAAGCCTAGAGCCCAGCTACTGAGTTTCAGTTGAAAAGGAGCTGCTTTCAGTATGCACAGATTTCCTACATTTTCTCCCAGCTGCTTAACTCAGCTCAGCTGCTTAACTCAAGATTTTAAAGTCAAGCTAGCCTTGTTCTTTCTTTTCCATGCATCACCACCAGTGAGAGAGATCCTACAGTGGCCTTTTAATATATGTCCATAAAGCATAAATAATACCCAATAGTATTTTAAGCTAGTGTACCATGTACCAAATTGGGCCCTGTGCCACTCCGTTTCATCAGACCGCCCAGCTGTTACCTAGGCTAGGACAAAATGTAGCTTCAAGGTCTATTTTCTTTTTCTTTTTAAAGATAACGATGTATGAGTGGGAAGTAATTCTGTTTCATTTGCAAGACTGATGTATGGGAGAAGTAAGGGTACTTCTAGCCACAATAAATCCTGGCCTAATTTGGACCATATAGGTTCTGAAAACGAGTATCTTGAGGGAACAAGGGGTGCAGACTGAACCCAGGGAGTGCACTCAGGGCCATCCATGGCTTGGAGGATAATGACAGGTCAAGGGTGAGAATAACATATTTCCATTTGAAGAATTTGAATTTAATTTGGGTGGAAGATGCAGGGTAAAAAAAAATGTTTTGTGAATAAATTCAAACCATGTGCCACAAGCAGACAATAATCAAGGATATGCGGAGCACATAACTCAAGGTGAGCCGATCTTCAGACTTCAGTTTACATTACACAAACATACATTATAATATTAAGGAATTATGCAGACAGAAGACATAGAAATCATCTCACAAAAAATGCAGTAAGATCCTAAGCATGTTTACTCTGAATAAGGACCAACTGAATTCACTGGGCATTAGTTTGTAATAAATGTGCTTATTATTTAAAGATTTTATCGGGGGGGAGTTAATATGGTGAAATTACACCAATCAATGGGATAGGTCCAGATCAATAGCAGCTGGTGATGACTGGAGTTAATGGGGCTAATTTCTTTCATTTGATAAAGCACAGCATGCATCACTACAACATGTACAGTTTTCTTGTGTGTATGCAAACTTTTGGATAAAAACTATATGCCAAACAAAAGCCCTTCCCTGACACTTCCGCCTGTACTGTATTTTTCAAAAACATTTATCTGCCACTCTTCTGCAAATGATACCTGATATAGTCACTTTTTGCCTCATTATCACACTAGATCTGATACTTATCCCTTGTTCATTTACATTGTTGTAAATAAAGTTAGGCACCACAAGGCCAACCTATAAGATCCATTTGGGCAGGGATGGGGACTCGGACTCCAGGACTCAACTCGTGAATCGGACTGAGTCCCCCCTCTGACTCGACTCGGGACTCGAAACCAAGGACTCTTCAACATCCCTGGGCTGTTGGAAGGATGCTGGAAGGAGTGGAGAGGAGTGCGATCGCCGGCAAAGAGTGAGGGTGAAATTGTGATGAGACCTCACCGTTCCAGAATGGGGGGCGAACATTTAGAAAAAATCATGTTCCTCAAATGCAACATGGATAAGTTTTAGGAAGTACAGTAAGCTTATTTTTTAAAATCATTTTCCTAAAATGCAACCTTTCAGACATTTTCCTAAAATGCAACCTTTCAGACATTTTGGGTTTGGCTGCCTCTGCCTGCCTGTTTGGGGTTCCCAGCCTCCTCTGCCTGCCTGGTCTCTTCTTAACCAGTTCCACAGTTTGAATTGTCCAAGACAAAGGCCTCTGCCTGCCTGCTTTGGGGTTCCCTGCCTCCTCTGCCTGCCTGGTTATTTTGGGTTTGTCTGCCTGGTCTGTTCTTGCCAAAGTCAGTTGCAGAGTTTTGAAATAAAAAGGCACACTTGTGCCTAGAATTTATTTAAGCCACACATCTGAAGTAGCCTTATTTTGTTGGGGAAAAACCCCATTGATTTTAATAGGGACTCATGGAGTCAGCTTTGGGAGTGACTCGGGACTTGGGAGTCACCATTTTGGACCAAGGACTCGGACTCGGACTCGAGACTCGGGTCCAAGGACTCAGGACTCGACTCGTGACTCAAAACCAAGGACTCTTCAACATCCCTGCATTTGGGATTGTCAAATCCCAAAAGAGAAGAATCTTTCGTTTAATATTTGCATGAACTAAATATATACCCAACCTGATATTGCTTTCCCCCATGTCCCCAAGTAACCTACATTACACTACTTTTTTCAATGGTTAATGAAATTATACCAGTGAAGTCCTTTGAGTACATTATGTATTTTTAGTTATAGTATTTTTAATCTCCATATTGATTACCAATTTCCATATTTCTGAAATATGAAGTCTCTCCTACTAAACAAGTATAACATACAGACACACTTCTACTGTGCTTTCTGCTCATGCTCAAAACCTTTCAGTATGAGTGCAGTACAATAAACAGCTTCCATAGTAGGGGCTGTGTGAGGCAACAATAAAAAGACAGTACAGAACACAACCCGCACAGGATCCCAGTGTAGATTATAGGGTCGTCAACTCTGACCGAAGTTACTCCTGGATATTTCCTCTCTCTGCTCACCACCACCACCCCACCAATATTTTTTACACAAGACCAAACTATTAGAATCTCCAGGATTGCTTGCAGTAACTTCTTGGAGATTAATGCTGATTCCTGGAGACTCCAGGCCAATCCTGGAGGGGTGGCGACCCTAGTGCAGAGCTGCTCTCATGTATACTTCAAGAACATTCATGTTTTTGTTTTTGTTTTACCTATCAAGAAAGATTTAATATCGAGCACTTCAGATCCCTACACACAGCCATGTAGCTAGATCACTCGGTGACTCTCAGACCATCACTATCTCACAGTTAACCACAGGATTTTTGTGATGATGAAAGGGGATTGAGGGAATGGCATGTCTGCCACTTGGAGCTCCTTCCAGGGAAGGGACACAAATTTTAACATAATTGTGGAGAAAGCCAGAGCACACACAGCAGACAAACCCTTGCCTAGTTTCCCCTGTAGCTGACACCCCGCATTTCCCCCTCCTCTTTGCATAATCCTCACCTGGGGGCAAGCGACACAGTCTGATCTGACCAGTTGTATGTGACCACCTCTGCATAGCCACATCTACATACTTTCAATGGGGGCAATCACGCCTACCCTCAAGGTAGGGCTGGAATGCCAAAAGGTGAGAAGCATCTCAAAGAGCTGCCAAGTACCCCAGATCACCCAAGAGATGCCTGCCCAAAAGACGCCATCACCCCGCAGGGCACCTAACCATCAGGGGAGGGGTAGGTGGCCGAGAGAGGGTTGAAGACCAAGCACTCAGGAACCAGGTGGTGCACGGATCAGGTCGCTGGCTCCGGTCAGGACCAAGCAACTTCCAACCCCGGACAGGGTGCCCAGAGACCGGCTACGGAAACCGCTACATTAGATCTTAGAGTCAGATTCTCTGATGTAAGGTAACTCTCTGCATCGAGCCAAGCCTACGTTGTAAGCTAATTGAATACTTCCGCTCTGCTATCTTTATTGACTCCTGCGTTTATACTGTGAAATTCCTGTAATCTATTAGTTGCGCTCCATTAAACTCTTTGAAATTGACCAGATTGTGGTTTCCCTGTGCTCTGGGGGGATTCCGTATCAATATCACTCGCGGCTGGAATGAAACGCTTTGGGAGCTGCCTACAAGGCACGACTTCAGTGCCGGTTAACCCCTAAGGTGGCAAACCCGCGCAACGGACCAGGTTCGGTCTGCCACAATAATTAATTCTAGGCACTGTACAACACACACACAAAAGACAGGCCCTGCAGCTAAGAGAAATGGGATTTACTTCTGAGTAAAACTGGTTAAGACTTTGGGCCAAGCTGAAACAAGGCCATGGATTCCACTTTAAGTCTAGAGTTTATCCATGCAAGATTCAACACATTTGTGTTATATTTAAGATTCATTTACAACAACCACATTGTAATTGAAACATAAAATACTTGAAACATCCAATAAAAAGAAAATAAATTCAATGTAATTGTAGATATCAAAACAAATTCATTATTTTGAGAGCAACACTCCCCCCCCCCCTATTGATTAGTAGAATAATAAAGGAAAACTTCTTGAACACTGCCAGAATTGTAACAACAGCCTTGGTGAGCACCAGCAAGGCTAGTCACTTGCGCGGCAAATGTAGTGTTGCATGCATCTAGGACTGGACCATGGGGCCAAAAGCCAGATGATCACCCAGAGAGCAGTACCAGTAGGTGATGTCATCAGAGCAGCAGAAGCAAAACTAATTTTATAGCTCTAACCACAATCATACTGTGATTTAAGTGAGTTTAAAATGTAAAACTTCACATGTTTCAGAATGTTTTTCTTTTTTTTTTTTTAAATCAGGGTTGGCAAACAGTTTTGCTGTTCTACTAACATATCGGGAATGTAGAAGCAGTTGTAAAGCATAGAATGGCAGTGCGGGGGAGGGAAAAGGTAAATGTTAGTTTTGTGTTTTACAACTGAAGTAACACACATGGCTATCTAAAGAGGGCCTCCTAAGATCATTAAGGGTACAATCCCATCCATGTTTAGACAGACAATGTCCTATGGCTCCCAGCATTCCCCAGCCAGCATGGGGAATGCTGGGAGTTGTAGGACTGTTTTCTGTTAAACATACATAGGATTGCACCCTAAATCCAGGGTCTAAAATTACCTGGCTGTACCACTGTCTGCCACTTTTAAAAACATGTCTACAACATGTGATCCTTCCCTCTGGCAATCGAGCCCGTCAAGTTTGTTTGTTGTCATCGTTGTTTGAAAGAAACAAATACTATATCTCCTCGAGAACAGCTCTCCTTCATCGCCTGGATTCTTAGCCACCTCTCAAAGCCTCATGGGACTTCTACTCTTTTAAAAGAAGTTGTGTTCCCAAGTCCTATTTTACTCTGAACAAGTCCGTCCCTGAGTCTTCCCCAAGCCACCTTTATCCTCCTGTGTTGTAATGTGAAATAGCCGAGGGATTAGCAGAGAGCAGGAACGGGATCAGGGGAGCTTTCTGCTTGCTTAATAGAGCTGGAGAAATGCTGACTTTTTAAAGAACAGAAGCTCTCCAAGGGTTTGAGCTATAGCTGTAGGTGGGTGGGCAGGAAGAAGTGTTTCTGTCCAGGTGAAAGAGCAATGCCATAAAGAGATTGCCTATCTGAACCAAGGATGTGCGTGGAGCTCATTTGGGGGATGGAAGTCCGGCGAACTCGCTGGGCTCGACCCCCTGAGCTCCACTTGACCTACCTACTTCCCCAGCTCAACTCACCTTCTCCCGAGCCCAGCTGGATAAGCAACTTCCAGGTTCTCTCCGGAGCGCTTTTTACATAAGAGATGGCATAAGATGCGTTAAAAACGGCTGCGATTTGTGTAAGTTACACAAATCGCGGCCGCTTTTAACATATCTTATGCCATTTTCTACATTAAAAGTGCTCTGGTGGGAACACAGAAGTCGGGCGAGCACCTCGGCTGGCATTTGCTTTCAGCCCGGCTCAGCAGCCCGGCTAGCTGAGCGCGCTGCGAGTCAGGTGGTGGGCGGATCGCCCACCGCTAATCTGAACACTCTTTTCCTGTGTTTCCTTTAAATGGGAGGGGCACTGCAGAAATGTAGAGGGATGTCCAGCTCCCACTAGGCAGGTAACTTTAAGTCAACCTACAAAGAATGAAACCTCATAATCACCTCTCATGTGTATAATACAGGGTTAAACTACATGTTACATTAATTACAAAGGATGCAGCTTTCCGTCTATGTTCATTCCAGAGGAAGTAGGAAGGGTCCTGTCCAAATTGGAACTACTATATGTGGGAAGGGGAGGTTTAATCCTTCTCTCCCCCAGCTACTTCCCTCTTAGAATTCTTCTCCACCCTCAATTAAAGAAAGGGGGCAGGGGAGCCTCCAATTGACTCAAATGGAGGCTTTAAAAAAGAGGACACCTTCAAACAGAGGATGGTCCTCTGTAAAGTAAGCTACATGGCCAACCTTAGGCGGGGGGTGACCCACCCGGCACTCAACTCGCAATGCGTGAGCCGAGCGCTCCCGCTGCACGAGCCAAGACAAGCTGAGCACAAGCATCAGCTGAAGTGCTTGCTGCACTTCTGGGTCCCTGGCCTTATGTCATTTACATAAAAAAATGTCGTAATACAGCCGCTATTTGTGCAAATTAGGCCACGATTAACGTATCTTACACCATTTTCTATGTAAACAACGTAGCTCCAGAAACCAGGAGTCGCTTCCCCTGGCTCGGCTCATAAGAACGCATGTCAAGCTGGGGAAAAGGTAGGTCGAGCGGAGCTCAGGGGGCTGAGCCTGGCGAATTCTCCAGACTTCCACCCCCCCAATCGAGCTCCGTGCACATCCCTAGCCACCCTATTTGTCCATCTCCTTTAAGATCAGCAACTTGGTACCATTTTTATTTTGTTTATTTCAGCACCTACAACCCGTTCTATGATAAAGTCAAACTCAAGGTGGCTTCCCAAGAAAACATAAATCACAACAAAATGAGAAAAAAAAAATCCTAACAATAACGCAAAATAAAGAAACAGCCGTGTTTAGTAACCTCCTGCTTAAACTCCTGCAGTGCTGCCCTTGAAGCATCTTTGGGGGCTCCAGTTTGTGCAGAATAATGTGGCTGCTCATTTGATGAGTGGAGTGGGGGCGGGAAAATGAGATTATAGTGTTCCAGTGTTGGCATGATTACAGTAGCTGCCTAGGGCACTAGGGCAGAGTTTTCTGTGCTCTGTGCACCTTCCATCTGTCCCTCCCTGCCCATTACGATCATCAGGAGAAGGCTTGGTTTGCATTCTGTCATTCACGGTGGGTAGGCCGTCGAGGGGTGTGGAGTAATTCTTCTCTGCTATGGTGCCCGCTTTGTGGAACTCACTCACCTGGGAAATCAGACTTGCCCCTCATTATTTAGCATCATTTTTATTCATGAAGGCATCTGCCAAGCTTTGCAGAGTATTGTTAGATCAGTGTTACCACTGTGTTTTAGTTGTAGCTGTTCTCTCGCTTTTAGAAGGATTGCCTGTCACCTTCAGTGCTATATTGCTGGAAAGGTGAATGACACCGTGTATAAATTAAGAAATGAAGGCACTGAAGATGCATTGGACCAGGTCAAACTATTTGTCTATCTAGCCCAGTAGTGTCTACTATTCTGACTGGTAGAAGCTCTCCAGGCTCTTGGGAACAATGTCTTTTCCAACACCTGCTACCTGATCCTTTTACTGGACAGGCCAGGGATTGAACCTGAGACCTTCAGCATGCAAAGCATGTGCTGTGCTATGGTCCCTACCCAGCACAGCTTGTGACCCACTAAGCCCAGCGCAGCCTACCTATGACATACAATGGCCTACCGGGTTGCTTACAATGCATCCTCCCGTCACTTTTCTGCCTGGCTAGGACTGCAAAATCGGGAAGCTCTCATTCACCTGGCAGGCCACACGTTGTGCAGGCCCACCATAAATATACACAAGTAGACATAAAAGGGATAGAGAAGGGGGGGGAGAGGAAGAAGAATTTCACTGAAGCTGACAGAATAAGAGCTTGGAGACTGCTTTCTCAATTTCTAAGCATGTCTGGGGAAAGACAGATTAGAACCATATGTTGAATGAATACCCTGCACACTCCAGACGCTTCCTGCTCTACGTGGCTCTTGAACAAATGTTGAAGGCTTAACACGTCCTGTATTTAGTGACTGTGGCTTCAATCCACCTGCCACCTATGTATTCTGGAGGAGGCCTGTAGAAATTGATAGGACTAACATAATCTCATCTGTGCAAGGTAAATGGGTTGTTGGTGGATTTCAGACTGTGTGCATTTGTGTAGTGCAGGGGTGGAGGCTGTGGCTCACGCTGGCTCAGCTTGTCTGAGTGTGGAAAGCTAAGCAGGGTCAGCCCCCCCCCGCTAGCTTCCTGCATTGAGCAGGGGGTTGGACTCGATGGCCTTGTAGGCCCCTTCCAACTCTATGATCTATGAATCTATGAATCCCTCCTGGAACCTACCAGGGGCTGCACCCTTTCCTGCCACTGCTGAAATTGCTACCAAAATTCAGCAGTATGGCAGACTGGCAGTGGCTAAAAAGTGGTGATGTCTCTTTGAACCAAGGTGCACAGGGAGAGCATGCCTTGTTTTAAAGCAAAATCATGTTCCCTGAAGCCTCCAGGAGCACCATGTGCTTTAAACCAAGGCAAGTTCTCTCCATGCACTTTACCTTAAAGAGAAACCATTGCTGTTTTGCTGCTTCCGCACTGCCATTTTAGCAGCAAATTCGGTGGCACAGTGGGAGGGATGATGAAAGTGAGGGCCGCAAAACAAATTGTGTGGGTGAGCTGCCTGCAGCCTGCAAGCCATGTGTTGCCCACTCCTGGTGTACAACTCTGAACATATTTTCTAGCAATGGATATAATACATCAATGCATGTACCAAATGTTGTGGTCTGAAAATCATATGTAAGCTTTACGTTACCTGTATCTTTCAAGTGCAAGCTATGATCCTAGCCTCCATGGCATGAGAAGGATATTAGACCATTAAAGGAATTTATGGACCACTAGGCAGATCCACTATGGCATTTTTTTATATTATTACCTTCCCAAACTCTCCCCCCCCCTTTGATGTACTTCCCAGGAACACCTTAATGGAACAATGTGTCAGTTTACGTGTGCATATCATGGTGGAGGTGAGAAATGTATTTGTCAAAACGTGGAAGGCAGCAGTAATTCCCTTCATGCTGATTTACTTGCAGAAAATGTTATTATTAGATGCTTCGAAAACATGCTGGTGAGGATGATGCCTAAATCTAAGTAAACAGAGAGATAAACTATCTCAGAAGGCTCTGGAAACATTTCCAGAATGTCCAGATAAATTATATTCATAACAAGAGCACTCAAATGAAATCAATATCATAAATATCCACCTTAACTATCTAGAGGTGCTAAACCATAAAATATAGCTGTCTATATAGAATT
This sequence comes from Shinisaurus crocodilurus, assembly GCA_021292165.1. Classification (NCBI taxonomy): domain Eukaryota; kingdom Metazoa; phylum Chordata; class Lepidosauria; order Squamata; family Shinisauridae; genus Shinisaurus; species Shinisaurus crocodilurus. Next base: position 208,692,187 of record CM037880.1, on the reverse strand, counting down.
ATCCCCTGGAAATGAACAATTACAAGATGATCACAGAAGAGCAAAGTAAGAAAACTTTGAAAAAGAGCCCACTGTCATCAGCTGAGCAGAAGAGAATCAAGGGCAAGCAAAGCAAGATGGCATTGGAACAAATAATTACAGTAAATCAGATTGGACAGTAACGAACACAATCTACAACCTGTTAAGCCAAATTAACTTGATTTAAGTAGATACATTGCCCAATGCTATCATACCCTCCAACATTTCAGAGATGAAAATCAGGACAGTCTTGTATATTGTAGCATGCCTATTTTTGTAAACAGCATCTCTGCCTGAGAAGTTGCAGGAAGCACATTGCATGTTGCTAGGGATGGCAAATATGTCAAGCTCAATCTCATTCAGGTTCTCAGAACCACTGGGCTGATTCTCTCCTGGTTCCATGTGTGACTTCCTCCACCCATGCACAGAAATTTGTATGTGTTTTTGTGCGCATTTCTCCAAACTTGTGCACTTTTGTGTGCTAATTTTTCAAATGGCCTGTGGCTTACGCTGGCTCAGCTTGTCTGAGTGTGGAAAGCTAAGCAAGGTCAGGCCTGGTTATTACTTGGATGGGGAACCCCTCCTCTAGTCTCCTGCACTGAGCAGGGGGTTGGACTCAATGGCCTTGTAGGCCCCTTCCAACTCTATGATCTATGAAATCTATGTGTGCATTTGTGTATGTATTGACTAAAAGTGTCTTTGTACACATCTTAGAAATGTACGCATTTTCCTTGTGCATCTTTCAAATGTGCTCATGTTGTCAAATGCTTCCCCCCCCCATTCCAAATGCATCACAAACTCAGAAATGGATGGATTTCAGACCACAAATTGAATTTGTGTCTGTGTTTAGTTCTGGGAGGTGCAAATGGGATAATATTGCATTAAAATGTGAACCAAAGAAATTTCTCACCCATCCCTACGAAGGTTTTTCTCCAGCTGTTGTGTGTTGTACTTATCTACTCTGCAGTAGCCTGTCCCATGCTCAACTTCCAAAACATTCCATAACAGTCCATAAAATTTCAATACTGTATCCACAAAAGGCAAAAAAGGGGGGGGGGGAAGGGACAAAATAGATAGGGATGGACTGGACTGCCAATTTCAGATTCTCTCAGTTTTTCATTTTTAATATCTTAAGTTCGGTTCACCCTGAACTCTGAGAATATATTTTTTTAAAAGTTTGCAAGAAAACTTTTGTGCACATTTCCCCCTGAATACATGCATTGTTGCCTAATCGACACAAGAGCTTTGGCTACTGGGCGGTATAGAAATGTAATAAACAAATAAAATAAATGTGTGCAAGTAATTTTCCTAAAGCAATGCATTTGTAAATGTTATTTTCCCTAATATATGCATTTCTGTATGCATTTTTTATTGGAGAACTTCATTGCAAGATATGGAGAAGTGTGAATTTTGAAGGATAACAGAGCTTGGGTTCATATATGAAATATATATTAAAATAAATTAAAATGTGAACTGACTGAATTTCTCCCCCATCCCTATAAAAAAAAAAAGTGATCCAAAATAAGAGCAATTGGAGAGTATATCCTATGGTTTAGCTCACTATCGTGAGAGCACAGAGGGTAAAAAGCCAGCACTAGCATCCCTTCTGCACAGGCTTAGCCTTGACCATCCCAACTGGTTTTGAGAGGCAGAGAAACCAAGAGGTTTATAGAGCCGCTGATGAGCTACCATACATACCCAAAGGTCTTTGTTCAACTTGAGGGGTCAAAAATTGTTCAGACATGATATGTGTACAAGGGCTAGCTCCAGGTTTGAGGGTCTCTAAGCAAAGTGCTGTAAGTGGGTCTCCAAGCAGTCTGGGCACCCTAGCAGGCCACCTCCCCAGCAGGCTGGGGAGCCCCAGGTGCTAGCTGGCTGGGTATGTATGGCCTTGCTTTCGGGGGGCATCAAAATGACTGGAATGGGTGGATACAGCTGTGCCAGGCAAGCGCTCCTGGTAGTGCTGCAAGCAGCCTGGCGGCAGCAGCAATACCTTTAGACAAATAAAAGAAGACATCCAGACCAAGCCCTGGCTGGTGTTAGCAGTGGTTGTATAGCCAGGGGCCAGCATTGGCATGCAGTGTGTTCTGCCACTAGGTCTGCATTGAGCCATGAAACTATAGCTGCATGAATGTGTCCATTCCACTTCCTCCCAGATTTGTTTTTGCCTTTTAATCTCAAGTTCTTTCTCTCCTGAATGTGAAGATCTTTGCGAATTTCAGTCAATTCTTGTCAAAAACAATTGGAAATTAAATTCTCACCCATCTGCACCAGCCAAATTCAGCAAGGTTCAGATTTACCCAGCATAGAGAGGACATTGATGTACCTGCCTGCCACAGAGCTTTTAAAGATGAAATGCATAGCAGGAAAAAAAAGTGGTGGCAACCCTGATTCAGCATGGTTCGGTGAGAAAGCAGGCCTTCTTAGTGGTGGTGCCTACCCTGTGGGAAAAAACTCCCTTGTTCACTTCGGGAGGCAGAAAATTTGGCATCTTTTAAATGCCTTCTGAAAACACACCTGTTCATCCGGGCTTTCCCAGGCCTGAAATTAAATTAACTGTGTTATCCCATTTTACTTCTCCTGTACTGCTGTGTATTATTATTATTATTATTGTAGTAGTAGTAGTAGTAGTAGTTGCATTGTTTTTAAAATTGTATTTTAAATGTGCCTTTTATTGTGATTTTAATATTTACATAGAAACCACTTAGGGATTTTTCTTAATATTTAGAGGTATAGAAACAGTACAAATAAAATAAAATAAAATACACAGGGATTGAAGACTGGACTTTTAAGAGGTAAGCACTCAAGGCCCTGAGCCTGGATAGACATATCTGTCACTTTTGGTTTCCCCACATTCGAACTGTTTTAATTTCAAGCTCTTTCCATTCTGAATATGGAGAACTTCGTGAATGTTGGTGAATTCTTATGAAAACCAAACTGAAATGACATTCTCACCCATCCCTACGCGGATGGAACTTCTGAAGCTAAATAAAGTAAAATAAGGGTCCATCATAACTGTTTAAGTCTATCCTTAGATTTCAGTTATTTGGAAAGGATGCTCTTCCCCGCCCCACAACCTACAATGCTTCTCTTCTTTACTGAGGGGAGCTGAGCTCTCGGAGGTTATTTTTAGCTACTAATCTTTTATTACTGCTGAAGTGAACAGCCTGCTATTCAGGTGATAATTTTCTAATATTGGATACAAAAAAAAAAAAAAAGGATATGCATGAAAATTGGAATAATTGAGCAATCCAGTATAGAAACTATTTATAAGGATAAAAAAAAATAAAGGCTGTCCATCCTGCCTGATGCTGTCATGGAAGATTAGAACATTCACAGTGCCAAAAAATGGGTATGAATTTGGTCCATATATAGACGAAGGTGAGTGGAAAAAGATAATTATTGTAGTAGAAAGAAAGCACCACAAGGAGCTAAGAGTAGCTCCTTGTGGTAAGTAGACATTACTGGGGAGGAATGGCCTCTCTAGTAACAGTGAGTAAAAGAGATACGGTACATAATTTTTCCATCTCCGCTCTGTGGCCCCTTGCAGGGTATGTGCATGTTGAACGCAGATCATGACAATATGACATCATGTGCTTCTTATGCATTTTCCCTGTAATGTCTAGTTAGGTCTCAGAGTTTGCTTTAGTTCAAGGATGTTTCCCCCCCCCCTCAAACATTTACTCATTTCTAACAATTATTTTAAGAAGTAATGTCACAGTGATATATGTGCACTGGTGCAGAAAAAGCAGGGGCTTTTGTAATCTTGTGACTTATATAGCAAATGTAGTAACAGGAAAGAGGATTCAGGTTGTAAGAACGTAAGAAGAGCCATACTGGACCTGACCAAGCATCCACCTAGTCCAGCATTCTGTTCACACAGTGGCCAGCCAGCTGCCTCCGGGAAACCCACAAGCAGGACATAAGTACAAAAGTATCCTCCCTCCCATGTTCCCCAGCAACTGGTGTATATTTCATAGATTTCATTTCATAGATCATAGAGTTGGAAGGAGCCTACAAGGCTATCGAGTCCAACCCCCTGCTTAATGAAGGAAACTAGAGGAGGGGTCTCCCATCCAAGTAATCACCAGGCTTGACCCTGCTTAGCTTTCCACACTCAGACAAGCTGAGCCAGCATAAGCCACAGGCCTGTGTATATATAAGCATGCTGCCTCTGATCCTGGAGGTAGCATAGAGCCATCAGGACTAGTAGCCATTGACAGCCTTCTCCTCCCTGAATTTGTCCAATCCCCTTTTAGAGCCATCCAAATTGGTGGCCATCACAACATCTTGTGGATGTAGTAGACGTCATGTGTCTCTTTCCGGTTACAGCAATTTCTTTTACTATCCAAAAGTATGCAACTGAATGATCTTGGGCAACATTGTAATAGATGCCACATTGCTTTGATTTTCATGCTCACCTTCTGCATAATCAGGATGGTTTAAATAGTTCCATGATGTTATTTCATTACACTAATAATCCACATTTGTCCACTCAAGCACTACATTTTAATAAGTGTTTACTGAATTCTGAACCCACTTCAGATGGAAGCTATTACCCCCTGGTCTGTCCCATTGCTTCCCCTTTTCACATTTAATAATTGGGTATGTAATCCATAATAACCTCAGGAGTGCCATCAGCCTATCTCCCCATAGGCCAGACGTTACGTGTTGCTATCTTGGATGAGCATTTATACCAGACTTCACAACCAGGATGTAAAATAGCTCCAGCACATAAACCTACGTAATGAATTGCAGAATTGATGGTGGATATATGAGTAGAACAGATTTAAACCCTGCTCTGTAGAAAAAAGGCCTGGGATGATTTTATATAATGTTGTAAAGTTAAAAAACACACACAACATATTCATATTTAAATATTTGCAGCCATTAAACGATCACTCCCCCCCCCAAAAAAATGTTGTCTTAATACATTTAAAATATGTTCAGCTCCGAGCATCGGGACCCTAGTTTGGGAGTGGATTTTAACTCTTTCTGTCCCCTGCTATAATGGGGTGGGTGGGCCTCTCACACCTGCTATTTGTATTGCCTGATAATGTTCTATTAAAGCAAATAGATCACTATTTAGAAATATAAATTGCAGGAGTAGGGGCACCAATCTGGATCAGGACCACAGTGACTGTGTGTGTGTTCCCTACCCACCACACTTTAAGAAGGACGTAGACAAACTGGAGAGGGTTCAGAGGAGGGCAACAAGGATGATAAAGGGACTGGAAACAAGGCCCTATGAGGAGAGACTGAAAGAACTGGGCATGTTTAGCCTTCAAAAGAGGAGACTGAGGGGAGATATGATTGCACTCTTCCAGTACTTGAAGGGATGTCACACAGAGGAGGGCCAGGATCTCTTCTCGATCATCCCAGTTTGCAGGACATGGAATAATGGGCTCAAGTTACAGGAACCTAGATTCCACCTAAACATCAGGAAAAATTTCCTGACTGTTAGAGCAATAAGACAATGGAATCAACTACCTAGGGAGGTGGTGGGCTCTCCCAGTCTGGAGGCATTCAAGGTGCAGCTGGACAATCATCTGTCAGGGATGCTTTGACCTGGATTCCTGCATTGAGCAGGGGGTTGGACTCGATGGCCTTGTAGGCCCCTTCCAACTCTACTTTTCTATGATTCTATGAGTTCTTATGGGACCAGCACTCACCGAGCGCCAAGCAAGTCGGATGGTGGGCAGATTGCCACCCCTACAATCACCTTAGAGTTCTGTCTGCTAGAAGTCCCTAAATCTCTGTGAGTTGTCTCTTTATGCAAATATTCTTGCAAGATTTTTAACTTGCTAATTTCCCTTCCAGTTTTACCCTCTCTATTGCCTTAAAAAAAACAAACCCTCTACTGATACAGAAAAATTATATTAAAGCACATTTTGCCCTCTTCCTCTAAATCACAAATTAAACTATTATGTAAGTTGGCACCAACAGCTGACCCCTGTGATACTTCTGCCTGACATTTGCTCACTCTTTCCAAATGGAAACATTTCTGTATATAATTATCCTTTGTTTGCTTAGAGTCCTTCAGCCGCTTTGAGTCTACATGACCAGCATTTATAATATACCCATTCATTCGTAAACAAGTTTCTTGAAATTAATTTGTAGAGCTCATACAAATAAAGAAAGAAATAAAGTTGGCAGCAGCACTCCATCCTACGGAACGCAGTACAAGCATAGCTGGCCACCATTTGTTGAGCCAGGTGGGAATCTTTTGCTCCTACATTTGTTTTAGCCTTTAGTAGATCAGCCCCAATGTCATTTATTTACTTGTACTAGAATTGATGTATTAAAAGCAGGCACCCATGCCAGATTGATTGTATACAGGGTGATAAAGAAGTTGTGGGTGGATGCCAACCTCAAAATTACCCGGAAGGTAATTTTCAAGGTCACGGCATGGATTAGACTACTTTCAGGAAAACTGTCACAGCTCCGAAAGTAATGAACTGATTTGGAGATACGATACATCAAAATGAAGGTAAGGTGCTGTGCTACCAAGCATATGTTTACAGCAGAATGCTATCTTTGATGGGTTCATTAATATAACAGACAAAACCACCAGACATTATGGCAAAAGCATGACTTTGGGCTGCAGAACCCGTCATATCTCTTTGAGAGTATTCATGCTGAAAGGTGGTATATAAATATAGGGTTGGATCCAGACTTAGTTGTTCTTAGAGTAGAACCATTGAAATTAGTGAGACTTACATTAGCCATGTCTAACCTGTCCCATTAATTTCAGTGGGGTTACTCTAAGCATGATTGAATAAATGAACATATAAGGTAGGATTCAGAAAAGTTTCATAGATAAATTCCAAATATATTGGAAGAAGACCAATTAAAACAATTTGGGATATAACTTGGGATACTATTCTTAGTGGCTCTGGTAGAAGTTCTGTTTGACTATTTTGAATAATGGGTGACATCCAACATTGCACTAGGGGATATCTGTTCAGGCAACAGGACTTTCCCCTCATTTCTTTCCCCCCTGCAGCTCCCTGCATCTCCTCAAATTTGCTCCAGATTTTGAAAGGCACACAGAAGGCTACGGGGGGATGGGAAATCACTCCCCTTCTGCTGATAGTAGTCATTCATTCCATCGATGGGAGAAGTTAATTGGATACCACCCAATCTGTTGGAAAATTGCAGATTGATTTAAACCTGTATTCTATGCATGTTTGCTCAGATATAAGTCTCCTAAATTCAGTGAGACTAACTCTAGTCCCACATAGACTTCATAGATCATAGAGTTGGAAGGAGCCTACAAGGCCATCGAGTCCAACTCCCTGCTCAATGCAGGAAACTAGAGGAGGGCTCTCCCATCCAAGTAATAACAGGGCCTGACCCTGCTTAGCTTTCCACGCTCAGACAAGCTGAGCCAGCGTAAGCCACAGGCCTTCAACATACATTCTACTACCATACAGTGAGACATGTGTTTAAATAAGCATGCTTAGGATTATGCAGTAACTCTTAAATAACTTCTCAAATAAACTTCTTAAACTAACCTATTGTATAAAAGAAAGAAAAAATAAATTAGTTCCTTTTGTTCCTGAGAGAAATTTAAAGGGTTGTTGTTGCTGCTGTTGTTCCTTGGAGCTGTAATGTACTGTTATAAGAATAGGAAGGAACATAGGAAGCTGCCTTCTACTGAGTCAAACCATTGGTCCATCTAGCCCAGTATTGACTGGCAGCAGTTCACCAGGGTTTCAGGCAGATTTTTTTTCCAGCTTAAACTGGAGATGTCAGGCATCAAACCTGGAACTTTCTGCATGCAAGCATATGCTCTACCACTGAGCCATGACCCTTCCCTGGATTAGAGGATATATCTGAGCAAGAGGACATTTCTTGATTCTGAGTTGAACTCATTGTTTTTGCATATCAAATATGTAGTATAGAGCTCAATCATGGTGTGTGGGTGTGTGTATATATATATATATATATATAGAGAGAGAGAGAGAGAGAGAGTCAGACAGACAAACAAAGAGCTCATGGCTAGGCCTTCTATTGAGCCAGACAATTTAGTTCTTCTCTAACTCTTCATTTTTTAAAGGCACTCATGTTTTTTGGTGCCCATTTGACATATTTTTACTGTGGTCATGGTTCATTGGTCGAGAGAATGCCATGCAAGCAGAAGGTCCCAATTCAATCCTTGTCATCTCTAGGGTAAACAGGAGGAAGTACTAGATGAACTGAAAGACCTGCTGATACCCTTGAGAGCTGATGCCAACCAAGGTACGCAATACTGGGTTAGATGCAGAAATAGTCTGATCTGGGTATAAGACTGGTTCCTACCTTATATATATGTGTGAACCTATTTGAAGACCTGAGCTATCTCCGACTGCATTCCATTCAACCCCCCCCCCGAGCATTCCAACACTTTAGTCTATGGTGGGAAATGTGCATTTTTGGTTGGTGTTTTTTTTAAAACTTTTTTCCCCCTACAATTAAATTTGCGTAAAATTAAGAAAAGTAAAAATAATGGTCCTCAAGTACACAGAATTGTGTGACTGGGGAAAAGCCAGTCCACGGTGAAATCCATGGGTTGGATTCTTAGAAACACAAATTAATTTGAGTCAGTTTCAGATTTCTCCGACATCCCTAAAATTTATGGGATTATTGTAGGATATGCTGAGAAGTGTTTGTTTCTTGAATGCCTTCAGTAGTTTCATCAGTGCTCTTCTTCCCTGGAGATAACAGTTCTCCAAGTGCTCCTTTGTCCTTCGACCCAACTGCAATTCACTTTATTGTACAGCTCAGCAAATGCTTGCCCAGCCACTCCTTTAAGCACAGTTGGCACAGTGGACAAATGATGACCTACAACTTCAATCATCTTTCCCCCACTTAATAGGAGAGGGCTCAGGATCAAATATTTAATAAGAATTATATGGCACTAATCCCAGCCATCAGTGGAAGGACTGATGATTCAGCAAGTGATGTTGGATGCTGGTCGATGTTTCCCAAATAATTTAAAATGGTTGATGGAAATATCAGGCATACTTAATTAAAAATTGACATTCTTCAGCCAAATCACCCCGTTCCACCCTTTGCTAATGTAACAAACATCTTATGAACATCATTAAACTGATGCCTTTTTCAGAACAGTGAGCATAATATGGATAAAACTAAGGCCTTTGTAAGGCTAACAGGACTTTAGGCAGGAAGCCTTTGGAAAAGGTTTTAAGTGATAATGGGATATCAAGATGTGAAGCTTTCTTTCACGGAGTCTGACTGTTGGATCATCTTGCCAGTTCTGTCTACTTCAACCAGCAGAAATTCTCTAAGTCCACAGGCAGGGGTCATTCCCAGTTTTGCTACCTGTGGCTCATAACATATCAAATGAACAGCAATTCAAAAACATAGCATGAAAAACTTTTTAAAAAAATATATGATAGTGACAGTAAGTAAATAAAATGGGTTGGATCCTGACTTGCATTCCGTGGAGTTCCCTTCACACTGGAAAAAGGGATGGAGCATCTATTTTAGCAGTTTCTCCTTCCCCCTACAGCCTGCTGTGCCCCCTGAAAAGCTGCTTTGGAGGGTTGGGGGACCCTCCATAACAGGGTCCCCCAACTCCTTAATGGCTATTTATCATGATGTCTCTATATTACCTGTAGTATCAGAGGCAGTATGCTTTTGGGAACACAAGAATTTAAGAATATAAGATGAGCCCTGCTGGATCAGACCAAGGGTCCATCTAGTCCAGCTTTCTGTTCACACAGTGGCCAACCAGCTGCCCACGGGATCCCACAAGCAGGACATGAGTGCAACAGCACCCTCCCGCCCATGTTCCCCAGCAGCTGGTGTACATAGGCATACACACTGGTGCACAGTTTGGGGTGGGCGACCCCCCGAGAGATCCCACCACACGAGCCAAGCCAAGTGAGAGCCAGCTGAGGCACTTGCCAGACTTCCAGGTCCCCAGCTTTACATTGTTTACATAGAAAACAGCTTAAAATGTGTTAAAAACAGCCATTTTTAACGTATTTAACATTTTAAAATATGTTAAAAATGGCAAATCGCGGCCGTTTTTAATGTATCTTATGCCATTTTCTATGTAAACTACATAGCGCCAGAAACCGGAAGTCACTTCCCCAGCTCAGCTTGCAAGAACGCGAGCAAGCCAGGGAAAAGGTCGGGCAAGCAGAGCTTAGGGGGTTGAGGCCGGTGAGTTCGCTGGACTTCCACCCCCCAATCGAGCTCCACACACACATCCCTATCAGTACATTACATAGGCAGGCATACTATAGGCATACTATAGTAGCCATTGATACTATAGATAGGCATGGAGGGATTTTGGAGAAATTCTCTTCCATGAATTTCTCCAATCCCCCGTTAAAGCCCTCCAAATTGGTGGCCGTCACTACATTTTGTGGAAGTGAATTCCATAGTTTAACTATGTGCTGTGTGAAGAAGTTGCTTGGGGGATGCTTGGACCATGAAGAGATGCTTGGGGAAAGACAATAATTGCCTGAAAAGCAGGAATAAAAAAATGCAATAAATAAATTCCCATTTATTAAAAAAAAATCTAGACAGTGGATTCGATCCAGACTTTTGCTTCTACAAATAGAAGGGCTCTTTCTGTTTGTGGAAGGGACTGAGATTCCGAGGCTCCTGCTGGAGGAAGGGGGGAGGGGGTTTCCTTTGATTCCCTCTCACCCCTGCAGCCCCCTGTGCCATCTTCTTCTTTATTTCTTTATTTGATTTGTACCCTGCCTTTCTACCAAGAAAATAACACTCAAGGCAACCTTATTTATTTATTTATTTATTATATTTATACCCCGCCTTTTTTCCTGCAAGGAACCCAAGGTGGCTTACATAATCCTCCTCCTCCTCTCCATGTTATCCTCACAACAACCCTGTGAGGTAGGTTAGGCTGAGAGTCAGTGACTGGCCCAAAGTCATCCAGTGAGTTTCATGGCCGAGCGGGGACTAGAACCCGGATCTCCTGAGTCCCAGTCCAACACTCTAACCACTACACCACACTGTTCTACTGTTCTGGATAGTTCCTCAATCACAAAGGATTTGGAGAATGTTCAGGGGGCTGCAAGTGGAAATCAGTGGTAATCAGCTTCTTCCTCCTTCCTCTAGTGGGAGCAGTGGTGCAGATGGGTAATTTTAGACCCTGGACTTAATAGTTTTATGGGGCCATGTATGTTAGTTCTCCACCACCACCACCACCACTGCTATTCCATATTTTAGAACTGCTTCTACACTCCTGATATATTAGAACAAAGACCCCATTTACCAAACCTGATTTAAAAGAAGCAGCAGAAGAAAGAAATCCTCTGAGCACGTGCAGTTTTGCACTTTAAACTCACTGAGATCATAACACCATCATTACTACAGGAATAAAATGGGGTCTGTTTCTGCTCCCTGATGCTAAACACATTTACTTGGGAATAAGCACCATTTTGTTGTAGAAAAGAAACTGCCCAGAGAGCTTCTTCAGCTATTAAAATAAATACATACATACATACATACATACATAATTTTTTAAGTAAAAGTAACAAAATTAGCATCTGTATCCATGCAGAACACACACACACACGCACACACAAAACATAACTGGATGTTCTTGGGTGGTCAGGGGGGGGCACTGGACTGCAGGGCTTTGGACCTCAGCCTCAAGATCCAGCCCTACCTGAACCCCTGAGTGGAAGTGTCCCATGATCAGCGAGCTCTGGATCCAACCAGTAGCCTTTAGCACTAGAATAGCAATCTGAGAAGGGTCCGAATCCGATTAATACCATCAGAAGCCAAAACTGCAACTGGACAATAAATAGAACGTTTATGCCAGAGAGACAAAAAAGAAACTGTGTGCTCACGCTGGCTCAGCTTGTCTGAGCGTGGAAAGCTAAGCAGGGTCAGGCCTGGTTATTACTTGGATGGGAGACCCCTCCTCTAGTTTCCTGCACTGAGCAGGGGGTTGGACTCGATGGCCTTGTAGGCCCCTTCCAACTCTATGATCTATCTATGACCTCTCAGCTCGGCAGAACCACGGGGTTGTTATGAAATGAAATGAGAAGGAAATCAGAGAAGAAAGGGACACCATGGGAATAAAATGCAATAACCTGGAGATACTGGAATAGAACAAAGCAACAATTTGATAATGATAGGAGACAAGTTGACTCTTTGCTCTCAATATGAAGGGAGGGAAGAGATTAGCAGGGGGCACTGTATGTTCAAAAAAGGAGTGCAGGAAAGAAAGAAAGATATAATTCTTCTTGGGTCTTGGAGGGGTCATTCAGCCAGTAGGATGAAGTAGCAGAAAGAAACAATAGGCCAGGAAGCACCATTTAGTTCCCCACACACACACAAAGTGGAAAGTGGAAATGAGCACCAAGGGGAAGAACTTCAAAGTGAGCTGTAAGACAGAACAGGAACGGTGAATAAAACTAAAGCCTGAGATTACAAAGTAGAATCAAAGTCCGATCTCATTACAGTTAATTACATACAGGTTTTTTTTGGGGGGGGTGTTTTTAAATTGAAACATCATAGGTACAAATGGCTCTTTAAAATCAATGAAATTTCCATCAGCACAAATGTGTGCGAAGGAAGTCACAAGCTGTGGCAGATTTACATAAACACTGTAAACATAAACACTGACTTCCACTGGCATCCCATTGCCCATCTGTCAGTGGGCGCCACAGTCAAGTAACTGAATTACAAGTAATATGCTTCTGCCCATCTTTCCTGCATAATCCTGCTCATGACTCCAGGGGCCATTTTGTCAAGAAAACTGCTCAGAATCAGTACAATATATATGCCAGTACAACTGGGATGCGATTCTACCTTTCATTCAACAATCTGCAACATTTAGTCAATTAATCAGCTGAATTAATTGATCAACGTTAGAATCCTGTACACACTTCATTTCATTTCATTTATTTCATTTATATACCGCCCCACAGCCGAAGCTCTCTGGGCGGTTCACAACACTCTATACATAAAAACAACAATAAAAAACATACAAAATAGTTTAAAAAATTAAAAACCAAATTTAAAAACACAGTTTAAAATAACAATACAAAAGCCAATAAAACTGAGACTACAGGTGACAATCCCCTCCGTGCTATTCCAAGCTCCTAACTAAATGCCTTGGCATAGAGGGAAGTCTTAACCTGGCGCCGAAAAGATAGTAAGGTTGGCGCCAGGCGGGTCTCAGTGGGGAGCTGATTCCATAACTGGGGGGCTACCACCGAGAAGGCCCTCCTCCTCGTTGCCACCAACCGAGCCTCTCTTGGAGGTGGCAGTCGGAGGAGGGCCCCAGATGTTGAGCGTAGTGTCCGGGTAGATAGCGGTTGGGAGAGACGTTCCATCAGGTATTGTGGTCCTAAGCCGTATAGGTTAAAACCAGCACCTTGAATTCGGCTCGGAAGCACTTATTTCAGAGTAAGCCCTGTGGGCACTTCATTCTGAGTAGGCATACATAGATTGCACTGTAAAGGAACCTTTTTATCAGTTAAAAAGGTGGCCCCAATTAACCAGGTGGCAGGTGGCAGATTTAATTTTTTAAAAAAGTATTTTTATGCAAGCATTTACAAAGCCAGCATTTACTTTCTCTTTCAGGCACAGGGGTGAAGCCTACTTTAAAGTTGCTATCTTCTGTGATATGTATGTACATGCATCACTAAAAACAAAGTATGCTTCTTTTCTTCACAATTAGCCGTTTATTCATATGCAAATGTGTGCAGACGGGGAGAGTGATCCTATGGCCCCTAGACAGCATGGGGGGGGGGGGCATAGTAGAGTTTGGATTCCCAGATCCAAGGACAGAAACAGAGCTCCAACCCCGGAACTGGGGATCTGCGCTCGATCATCCCAGTTTGCAGGACACGGAATAATGGGCCCAAGTTACAGGAACCCAAATTCCACCTAAACTTCAGGAAAAATTTCCTGACTGTCAGAGCAATAAGACAATGGAACCAACTACCTAGGGAGGTGGTGGGCTCTCCCACTCTGGAGGCATTCAAGGTGCAGCTGGACAGACATCTGTCAGGGATGCTTTGACCTGGATTCCTGCATTGAGCGGCAGGTTGGACTCGATGACCTGATGAGGTTTTTTTCCCCTCACTAGATCCGCCTTCCCCAACCTAATGCCCTCAGAATGTGTTGCAGTCCTTTATCTGTGTGCAGATGAAAGTTGTGGCAAATTGAGCATGCTCCCGTTCTGGAATTTATATTAGACATTACACGCTCTCTTCAGGTGTTCAGTTTGAACGCATGAAGAGGCAAACAGGAATGCATGGGGCTAGCCATACCCCATCAGCAATGATTGGTCAGGGTTCCCATCCCCATAGAAGGCAACTTCTTCAGACTTAGCAGATCGCACATTGACTTCGGAGCATGGCCAGCATGTACATATTTATCAAGGGCTTGGGGGCTAGCTCTGTCCACACATTCCTGCTTGTCCTTCACACACAGAAAGGGAAACTAAAATAATCAAGTGGCTGGAGCAACTTCCCTGTGAAGAAAGCTGGGGTTGTTTAGCTTAGAAAAAAGGCAAGTAAGGGGAGACATGATAGGGGTGTTCAAAATTATGCATGGTGTGGAGAAAGTGGATAGGGAGACATTTTTCTCCCTCTCTCATGGGTCATCCCATGAAACTGATTGGCAGGAGATTCAGGACAGATAAAAGGAAGTACTTCTTCACATAGCCCATGGTTAAACTATGGAATACACTACCGCAAGATGTAGTGATGGCCACCAATTTGGGGTTGGATGGCTCTAAAAGGGGATTGGACAAATTCATGCAGGAGGAGACTATCAATGGCTACTAGTCCTGATGGCTACATTCTACCTCCAGGATCAGAGGCAGTATGCCTACGTAGGCCAGATGCTGGACACATGGGCGGGAGAGTGCTGTTGCACTCATATCCTGGCTTGTGGGTTTCTCACAGGCAGCTGCTTGGTCAGTGTGTGAACAGAATGCTGGACAAGATGGACCCTTGGTCTGAACCAGCATGGCTCTTCTTATGTCCTTAAGTTCGATACACATGGGTGCTGAATGCCTGGACAGGGCTCTAGTTAAACCAGGATTTAGGATAACTAACATGCATAACAGCACAAGATTCTGGAACACGGGAAATCCTCTCATCCATCCTTACTTCCAGCAGCAGATGCAGACCTTTATTTGTGCTGCATCCGACAGTGCTCCAGAGGATCACTAACTTCCAAGAACAAGCGATTTAGGTGAGCAAAGATCTGCTGTGGGAAACACCTGTTGTATTGTTGTTTATATTCCTCCCGTTTCCCAATCTGCTAGACTTTCATAATGAAAATCAACAAGTTATGGAAAGCTTAAATTATTATTCATGAGAGCCAGCCCAATCCCCCCCCTTTTTTTTAATTCGGATTTGCTTTACAGCATGATTTGGGCTGTAGGCAGAAAAATGTCAATTTTGCATCCTGTTTGGTGATTCCTAAAAATGAAAATAAAATGCTCAGTGTTCTTGGGCCAGTGTAATCTTACACTGTGTTTTTATAAAAGAATGTTGCAGATGAATTGCCTGGTGGCATTTTTAGAGTTCAAAGCATTCCCAGTGCTTCTAGACATAAGAAACCAACCAATATTTCACCATGAACAGTAAGATCTCATTTTATTGTCAGACTACACTGGGCTGATTTTTTTTCTCTTTTCCTCCATGTCTCTGAGCAGTAATTTTCTATTGTTTCGCTGCTGAGAACCAGGAGAGAAATCTGTGTAATTATATTAACCGGTAGTTAATGGAACATTTGGGGATCTGAATGCATACAGTGAAATTGTCAAAATATTTAAACAATGGTTCAAAGGCTCACATAATTGCCTTATCCATTTGCAAGCATGCTCCTATAAAGCAGGAGAGATACTACCCAATCAGACAGAAACAACAACAAAAGGTTCCTGCCAGGAGCAAACTGATTTGGTTCAGACAGGAATCTGAAAAAAAGCTCAATGATATGAGAATGAGATCTTCATGGATAAAGATAGATTTCATTCAATACTTACAGCATCATCAGTAACCACATTTTTTCCTGCTGTGAAAAAAAAAAGTAGCACAAACCCAGAAGAAACAAACTCCTTTCTAATATAAAGCTTGAGTGATAGAACTAGTAATTCAGGCAAGGCACTAGGATAAAGAATATATTGCAATGAGCCATACATTGTCCTGTTCAAATGGCCAGCCACTAGCAATGAATGTTTACCCACCAGCAATGAAGGTTAGCACTTACAACTCAGAGGCAAGTGGCTGAGACCTTCTGCCTGGTTGTGCACGTGACAGAAGAAGCCTTCTCTTCATATGGAATGGTATGCATAGAATTAGTTATCAATCAAGGATTCCAGGATTTGTAATCCCAGTCTCAGTTCCTGGCAGGAAAAGGAACTTATACGGGGCCCTGAGAGTGACACTGCCACCTCAGCATTCCTCCACTGCAAAAATAAATTTCTGTACCTTTGGCCAGGGAAAGAGGGTGTCAGTGGTGGAGGTGGGTGCTTTGTGAACACCCTCAAACTTTTGTTAATATTGGTATTGAATGCTTCCAAACCTCTTGAGCTTCTTTGAGTGTTCAGTTTGTTTGTTTGTTTGTTTATTTATTATATTTATACCCCGCCTTTTTTCCTTCAAGGAACCCAAGATGGCTTACATAATCTTCCTCCTCCTCTCCATTTTATCCTCGCAACAACCCTGTGAGGTAGGTTAGGCTGAGAGTCAGTGACTGGCCCAAAGTCACCCAGTGAGTTTCATGGCTGAGCAGGGACTAGAACCCGGATCTCCCGAGTCGCAGTCCAACACTCTCACCACTATGCCACACTGGCCCTTACAAAGGCTTGGCCCTGTTGGTGTGAGCAGGTAAATTATTCTCCGAGCTAGAGTTAGGGTGGCCACTTACCAAGCACTCCCCCCAAAAAGAGAGTAAATACATCGACATGTGCTAATTTATATGCATAGGAGCAAATTTAGAAATAATTATTATAATTTAAATAGAAATACAGTGCATCTCACCATCTTCTTCCTTATCAGAGTTCTTATGGTTCTTTATCTTTAAACCAGAATTGAACAAGAGAACCCTTAAATAGACAACAATGTCAAATAGAGGATGGTCCTCTATAAAAGGGGACAAATGGCCACCCTAGAATTCAGTTTAACCCCTCTTACTAGGGATGGCCCAAAATACATCTCTCTCTCTCTCTCCCTCCCTCCCTCTCACACCCATACACACACATTCATGTGTGTGTCAAATTGGGGGTCCTCCAGCAATTTTGGGGGAGAAGGGGGAAATGATTCCGATCATTTTGGGGAAGGGGAAAGGGATGCTTGAGACCACTTATTGGGGCAATGGTGGCACCTCTTTCCTCTCTCTCTCTTTTTCTTTTTTCTTTAAAAAAGCACCAATTGTGGTGGTGGTCTCTTCTTGCCATTTCCTCCCAGAATGCACCTTAAAATGACGTCATTGCCACCACAAGCAGTGCATTCTTAAATGAAAAGAGAAGGGGGGGGAGATATGCTTCCTCCACCACCCTAGTAAGTGCACTTAAATACCCACCCAGTGCAGAGAATGAGAGTTCTGGACCGGAAGAGGTCCCAAGATCAAGCACTGGTTACCTGTTCTTCTCTCCAACTGCTGGTCAGAGAAGGGAACTTGCAGGCAGTTCGAGGCAACAGCATTAGCACAACCATCTAGAATGGGGTGCTGTGGCATAACCCCACAATTCAGTTCCCTGGTGTATGTCTGCATTAGTATGTTTAGTGAGTATAGAATGTTGAACTGAATGGGTGTGGTTTGTGATGTCTTGGAAAGGGTGGGAGGAGTATATAAGGAGTGTTATGGGAGTGTGGAGTAGTGTGTTGGGAGTTGGGGAGTTAGGTTAGTTGGGTCATTGTCTTTTCCTTCTTACAGTTATTCGTGTCTTGTCTGTCAGGAGTTTTGAGAGAAATCAGTGCTTGTCTGAAGAGTGAAAGTATTTAGAGTTATAGGGACTTAGGTTAATTACAAAATGTTTTGGTGTAGGCAGGTTTAAAGTTATTTTCTGGAACTAAGATTTTGAGAATTAAAATAAACTTATTTTTATTTTGTTTGCTACCCAAATCCTACGTGGTGTCAGCTTGGCGTAATTAACCTGCATTACTGTTAAATCTACACACACACACACACCTTTGTATCCACCCACAGTATCATAGATGTAAAATAGATCTTTAATAACCTGCAATAATCTTTTCTCTCATTGGTAGGGGGAAGGTTTCATTTGACCCTCCCCTCAGGTTTTTAAGTGTTGGTGCTTAGCCTGAGAAGGGTTTATGCAGCGGGTCCAAGTGTGAAGGGACTGTGTCGTCGCAGATGCAGAACCTCTTTCAGCCCAAGGACTGAATGCAATTTCAGAGAAGCTCTTGGGGGGAGTGCACCTTCCAATAGTGGGTGGGGCCAAAGGCAAAGTGTGCGGGGTCAAAGGCAAAAGGGGTGGGACCAAAAATCCAAAAAATGGACTGACTTTGGCGAGTAGCACCACCACGCATGCATCTCAGCAACGCCGATTATCTGGTGGCGGCAAATAACTGGATCCCTGGGAAAGTCAATGGCTTCAGGCAGAGGAGCTTGACCAGGAGGCTTGTAGCACCCTGAGGAATTAATTTTGCTCTAAATTCCACCTGACCTTGGGCAGCAGCAGTGTCAGAACCGATCGGAGACTAAGGCAAGGGATGCCGGTAGGGCTTCAATGTGTAAAATTGCGGGCGAGATGGTAGCCATCGTAATTGGCCATAGCGCTGCGAGGTGGAAGGCAATGGAAAACCACCACATTATATTTTCCAAGTATACTCGCCATGGCTAGACGGTCTAGCCATGATTAGACAGGCCTGTGGCTCATGCTGGCTCAGCTTGTCTGAGCGTGGAAAGCTAAGCAGGGTCAAGCCTGGTTATTACTTGGATGGGAGACCCCCTCCTCTAGTTTCCTGCATTGAGCAGGGGGTTGGACTCGATGGCCTTGTTGTAGGCCCCTTCCAACTCCATAATCTATGAAATCTATGTCCAAGTTCTAGGGATGTGCACGGAGCTTGATTGGGGGGTGGAAGTCTGGCAAACTCGCCGGGCTTGATCCCCCTGAGCTCTGCTTGGCCTATCTTTTCCCCAGCTCCACTCACGTTCTTGCAATCCAAGCTGGGGAAAGCGACTTCCGGGTTCCAGCACTATGTTGTTTATGTAGAAAATGCTGTAAGATACGTTAAAAATAGCCTAATTTGCACAAGTTACGGCCTCATTTGTGCAAATTTGGCCGTTTTTAATGTATTTTATGCTATTTTATATGGAAACATTGTAGAGCTGGGGACCCGGAAATCCGGTGAGCACCTCAGCTGGCGCTCGACTGCGAGTCGAGTGTCAGGTGGGTTGCCCTTCCCTATGAGAGAAACAACAAGAAGAATAAGAAATGGGGAAAGCTGCACAAAAGCTGCACAAAAAACATCAGTGGTTGGAGAACAAGCAGTGGGGCCAGGGGAATGGGGCATGGCCATTGGGGAACCCTGGAGGGCTGGATTGAGACCCCAGGAAGGGCAGTTTTGGGATGTAGGCCAGAGGTTCCCCACACCTGGTCTAGAATCTTGGAAAACATGTGATCTCAACAATCTGATCCTACTGCCAGCTATAACACTGCCAGCTATAACACCCCTAGATCCACAAAACTACAGTAGTCCACAAAACTACTACAATTGTGCCTTACGGCATTTCTTTCCAACGCCACGCTTTAAAATATGACTGGTCCACTTTTTAATAAGTTAGATTTTAGAAGAGGAGGAGGAGGAGGAGGAGGAGGAGGAGGAGGAGGAGGAGGAGGAGGAGGAGGCAGCTTTCTCTCTTTGGTATGTAAAAGTTGAAAGATTTCACTAGGTGGTTTACAGAATGAGAGGATTTCTATCATCCCCACATTGATGATTTCCAATGTCTTTTGCAGACTCTGAGACACACATCCCTGCACACTGAATTTATTCTCCATGCTTTTCAGGTGACTGCCCTGTATATCTTTCCT
Organism: Shinisaurus crocodilurus; assembly: GCA_021292165.1. Lineage (NCBI taxonomy): Eukaryota > Metazoa > Chordata > Lepidosauria > Squamata > Shinisauridae > Shinisaurus > Shinisaurus crocodilurus. Next base: position 208,672,158 of record CM037880.1, on the reverse strand, counting down.
CTGGGAGCCATGTTGTGAAAAAGATACAGTGAGATCACAGGCTACTGAATTAATCAAAGTGAGTGACCTCCCCTTTGAGAATGGAAGGAAAATAAACTAAAAAAAAAAAAAAAATTCCAACCATTTGGCACTAAAGCTTTTCTGTATTCATGCACAAGAGATTTATTTTTATGAAGCCAATGGGAGTCGCATGCATGCACCTGAAGGCACCATGGCTGAAACATTTGTTTCTGTCATCCCACACTGGCAGGAGAGGATAACCTGGTAATAGTGGATTAGCACAGGGAAATTTTAAAAGGCAAAGTCTCAGAGGAGGGGACATTTTGTCCTTCATGTCGAATCAAATGTACAATCAGAAAAATGGTTATAGATCAGTAGAACTTTAAGATTACAGTGTATGTGGAAGATAGTCTAATCCATCCCTGCAATGATAGTAGAGTTCAGTATGCAAGTAGAGTTGCCCAGATTCTCCAAATAAGCTACAAGCAGAAAATAGAAGCTTCCTAAGGGGTTGTTGTGCTTTGACTGAAGCATCATCAAGAAGGAAATCTTGTGCCAATTTGGTGTTCAGAAGAAAAAGGCAGAGTCATTGGGCAGACCTGCCTGGGGATACCATTCTTCCCCACCCCCTTGACTGTGGCTGACACCCCATTGGATATCTGAGAGTGTTGGCACCTGGAATGGCAGTCTTCAATGGTGTCATCATGTGCTCACTGGATTGTCCAGAACTGGAGATAAGCCACAGCTGTGGCTGATCCAGTTGGGGGAGGAGAATCAGGTAGAAGGAGGTGGGTTATAAATGGCTCTGCAATCAGAAGGATGGAAAACAGAGAAGGGAGTGGAGTGGATGGAGGCAGAGGATAGAAAACCAAGATGGAGGAGAGAGGATGAAACTGTCTGCAGCATGAAGAAGCTAACAGAAGTTGATCAGTGCTAGAACACATAGTTTGCATACAGAAGTTCACAGAGAGGAGCTTAAATCCCTGGAACAACCAGTTTTAATGGTCTGGGAAAGACCTCTGACCTTGAAGACCCACTGACAGTCAGAGTACTGGGCAAGATGAACCAATCAGGTGTCGCAGTATGGCAATTTCTTCTGTTCATAGAATTAAACAAAGGCGATAAAGGAAATGTAAACCTCTTCCAAGCCATGTAGCATCTCACTGGTAAACATTGCTAATCATGCCTTCAGGGGATTTCACTTTTAAGAAAGAGAAAAAAGTAAGTCTTCTCACCATGTCTCTTCAGAATACAGAATATCCTTAGGGTGATTTCAAACTCACAGGGTCAGATACAGACTTAGTCATGAGTTCCTTAAGTCAAATTGATTTCAATGGCTATACACGAAGTATGACAAAGTCTGGATCCAACCCACTATATGGCTCAGCATATAATTTGACAGAAAGCTGCAACCAACCCTGGGTCCCTCCTGGGTATACCTATATTTTATTTTATTTTAAATGTTTTCTTTAGAATATTTATATCCTGCCTTTTTGCCTGACATCAGTTTTCACATGTGAAATCTTAAACATTTGGTGCAAGCTTACAATTAAGCTGTGTTACATGCAATCCTTGCTCTTGCTTTCCCTAGATCCTCTGTGATCCTACCTTAAGTGGTCCCTACCTCTAAAATCTGTAATAATCTCTTCCACTAACATTTCACAGATTGAGATATTCTGGCTTTCTTTGTTTGTTTGAAACAGTTCATGGTATTTTTATTTCAAGCATTTTGTTTTGACCTTAAGATGGAACCCATAATGGGGAAATTTGGGGAAGCTGAGAACTAGTGTCTTTTTAATGCTTCAAATAACAGTGTGTTAAGGAACAAGACATTCTAAAAGCTGTTTGGTGATTTATCTAGAGCTGGTGATAGAAAATCTTGGCAGGATAAATGACTGGCCTTGAGGAAATTAAATGTAAATGCCTTTCAGGTATAAAAGTCAATCATTCAACTGAGGGAGAACACTGACACCAAGAATAAACCTCTCTGAATCGCTGGCCAAGACAGGCGCCTCAGCAATTCAAACAATGGTGTCCCTGATGAACCTGAAAGACAAAAATAGAGAAGAGAGAATTTGTAAGATATCAATGTCAAAGGATACCTAAAGCAGACAGAAATGTAACCTGAAGCACTTATCTACCAATGTGGTGGATGCCTTGGGAAACAGAACAGACAAACAGACTACCTGACAAATTCATGGAGAGAAAAAAGCATTAAGTAGCATTCAAATGTCACTTTCTTTACCATGAAGGAAAATGTACAAATGTCATGGGACTAATCCTCTTTTTTCCTAAATGCTGAGAACTCATGGCTTCCTTGATCCACTTCATATATGCTGTCTCCCACATGTGCTGTCTCCCACATCAATAAAGATCGATGGGGGTAGAAATCCATTTTTATGAGCAGCTGTATGTACTGTTTGGGAGTTGCTGGAAATGTGAGATTGTGAGGGGAGTTGCATACTAGATTTCAGGTATCTGCCCCCATCACAGAATTTCTGAATGGAGTCACATATCTCCATGGTTTAACAGTTTGACACTAAACCAATATAAAATAAATCTATCTGCCTCAGTGCATATGGACAATCTCCTTACCACCAGTAAGTTACAGAAAGTAAGTTGTCTGGGTGGAATGAGGACCAGATCTGCTCTAGACCCAATATGGAGTCCAGAACAATTATCAGATATCTGGGAAAGTAAAGGAATAACACCACACTAATACTATATGTGGACAGGTCCATCCATGACCCATTTGGGGAGCTTTAAGCATGTCAGTGCCAACTGAGTACCAAAGAAGAGGAGATTTGTTGGTGCGGTTCAAAGTGCCTGCATGATTCTGAAAGCAACTGTGTGTGTGTGTGTGTGTGTGTGTGTGTATGCTCATATAAATTGGCCATAGTACGGAGGGGGGAAAGGTCATCTAATCCAATCCTCTTGCCTAAAATGGGATAATTTAAAAACTATCCAAGGGGCGATCTACACCTGAGGTTTATTCCAATACTGGATCGCCTCTGTGACTTGCAAGGCACACGACACTCTCACTTTTCCATTCAGGTTGTGTTTCTCTTGTGTTCTTGTTCTTCTTTTCTTCCTTAATTTCCTGGACTACTTTTATTACATTTTTTCTTGTTATTGCTATTCACTATATTGCTGTATGTGGCTATGCCTGTGCTCACTGGGCACTGTCGTTGCCTGTGTTAGCCAATTGTTTTTGAGGGGCGGGGACATTCGGCATTTGTCCCCCAAAGTGAAGAGGAAGTGTCCTATCGGGGGCTTTGCAAAACAGCAGCAACTCTTGCTTTCCCACCTCCTTCGCTCCCTATGGCTTCTCTGAGTAAATGCTTCTCCCCTCCCCTGCCCTCCCCTTTGAGAAAATAAAGTTTGGAATGTCCCTTTCATCCCCTTGGGTCAAAGGAGAACTTGCTGAAAAAGTGCCAAAATGCATGTTTACCCAGAATTTGCTCCTTCACACCTGCGCGTAGCTGAACAAAAGAACACCCCCCCCCCAAAAAAACCCTTTTTCCTAAAGGGCAATTTCCCCTGCACACAACACCTTTCAAACTCCTCCTACTTCTCCCACAATTGCATTTGTGTGTGACACAAGATCAGTTTTTCAACATGTTGTATTCATTAGCATCTGCCCCAACAGTGGTGAATGCATTTTGCATAAAGACTGCAACAGAGATCCCTGATTAATGAAAGGGACTCTGGTGTAGATTTGCCCCAGATTGAATGCCTATCTCCATATTTACCTTGAAAGCCTCAATAGGAGGAGGTTCCATTTTCCACTTGGGCAACTGGTGCCAACTGTGCTTCCATGTTAACAGTACACTGTGCCCTAGGCATCCTTCCTTTCACAGAAAATGTTTTTTTCTTTGCAATTTTAATTTTATTTCTATGTGAAACAAACACATAATACCAAACATATAACAATTAACAAAACAAAATAGACCTCCGATTTTCTTCTACAGCAAATATAGGTAACAATAATTTTTCTTACTCGATAATCAGTATGAGAAATCTCTTTCTTCCCGTTGTCCCAAATTCACGTATTATTCCAAAAACCCACAAACAAACAAATCATTATTTTCCAGTCTCTGCAAAAAGTCAATTAGACGTTTCCACTCAACAATAAATGTGGATGTTGTCCTTTCTCTGATTAATGATGTGAGTTTGGCCATCTCTGCCAGCTCCAGCATCTTGACCAACCATTCTTCTCACAGAAAATCTTAATACAATTTTATCAGAAATTTAAGGTTTTAGGTTGCATCGAGAGCACATAATGCAGGCCACATGCTGAAGCTAAGCAAGTATGAGCCGGGTCAGTGCTTGGATGGGTGACTGCCTGGGCTGCCCACATCTGCTTTCCTGCATTGAGCAGGGGGTTGGACTCGGTGGCCTTATAGGCCCCTCCCAACTCTACTATTCTATGATTCTAGTCATAGTCCAATTTCTCCCCATTTATCCCTTGAATGTTCCCCTGTCTCTAGGGTGACTGCCAGGAAAATGATTAGCATAGAGTTACTACAACTCCAAGGTTTAGAAATGGATAATACAATCCCACTGGCATGGAAATGAATATTATTAATGCTCATCAAGTGTTCCTAGCCCTTATCTACATATTAGTGACACCTTGTAAGAGACATGGGGCAAAAAGGGGTAGTTTTTTCCTTTAGATGTCTAATTCATTTATTTGTTAAATGTGTATCCTGCCTTTATACCAAATGGTGCTCAGACAAGCTGATGTTGTATACACAAATGGGTGGCTGTTAAAATGTTAAGAACTGATCGTTATTTTTAACCCTCCATTGATTTTTTATTTTTTTTTAAGTTGACTGGACCAATCCAGGGTCAAATGCACCCCAAGAAAGCCATACAAATTTCAAAGCAGGAATTTAAAAAGATTGGTCCAGCACTACCTGAAACCCTCAGTTTCTATCTTGCTTAACTGTCAGTTGTGTTATAAATGATTGATACTGATAAACATATATTTTGTATCCATATAAAAAGCTGAGGCAATTCCAAATGCCCTTCTTGTTTAACATAACCACTACTTATGTCAAGCTGACCAAGCCTTAGCTATCATGGCCAACAGAAGTCCTGTTCATCACACACTTGTGCCAGCAGCTTTGAAAGTGCCAAAGTAGGAGGCAGGAGCAGGGATGTGTGAACAGGTGATCTTCATCTTCATCCAGGTTCTCCAAACATCAGCTCACTGCTCGTCTCTCCTCAATTTGCACTCACAGTTGCAAGTTCTGTTCATTTTGCGCAAACGGGGAAATTGCGCAAAACGAATGCGATTAAACATGAAAGTTGCACACACAAAAATCTCAAATTTGCACAAATTTCCAAAGTTGAGCAAACTTCCCCTATAGACTAAAGTGTGAAATGGCACATTTTTAAGATTGTGCAATTGAGAACTTTTTTCTTGTCAAAATGTGTGTATTTTTTTAACGTGAGCAGATGTTCAATAATTTGCAAACATTTTTGTGGCATAAACCAACCCTTAATAATTTGTTGTTTACTATCTATCCAAAAGTACTGACCTTATGGCTCACATCTCATCAGGTCTGTCATTAAACTGTATGGTACAATTCCAAGGCTAACTGGTGCCTATGCACTATGTTAGCAAACAAGCAATGCTCAAGTTTATTTGAGCAGGCAAAATACCAAGAGTAATAGTAAAGTGTTTATGGCTTCCCTGGAGCATGAAAACACTTTGGTGTCCAATTGGACTGTATCACATAGGATGTTTGAGGTGGCTGCTGCCAGTTGACAATGGTGGACTTTGAGTGAGAAGCCATATTTCTCACTGAGTAGCAGTCATGCATGTTCTTCTGAATCTCTCCAGTTTTATTTTGAAGAGATAATAAGATAAGAACAATACAAAAGGAAATAATTAGTTTTAAATTTCAAGGTTGGGTTTCTAACAAATTAGTAATTTTTCATCATGATGATGATGTTTATTTGCTTTTCTAAATTATGCTCAAAGCAGCTCACAAGAAGAATAAACAAATTACAACTAGAACATAGAACCATGAGCATATCAAACACATTGCTTATATCCATTACAATCTAAGAAACACTGTGTTGGATCTAGATTTAGCCATGCTTAAACCAGATCCATTGGAATCAATGGGTCTTACGTCAGTCATGACTAAGTTAAGTCCTATTGATTTTAATGGGTTCACTCCAAGTATGACTAAATCCAACCTAATTAAATTTTCCCTAAATATAAGGGGGAAATCATAAATAGTAGTTATCATAAAAATATCTAGATTTAGCTAACAACCCTTCACTAAGTAACCTTTCACTAACTATTCCTGATCACTAGGAACAAAAAATGACAATAACATGGTTTCCTTTCACAACTTTATGGAAACTGGTTTTTTTTTTCTTCTTAGACAGGGGGTGGGGCTTCTGAGAAAGTCACAGAACACAAAACAGGAAATGTATGGTGTGTGGTTGGGAAGGAAATATTTTTTTACTGTCTTATTGGCAATACATCTATAAAGCAAGACAGGCCTGTGGCTTACGCTGGCTCAGCTTGTCTGAGCGTGGAAAGCTAAGCAGGGTCAGGCCTGGTTATTACTTGGATGGGAGACCCCTCCTCTAGTTTCCTGCATTGAGCAGGGGGTTGGACTCGATAGCCTTGTAGGCTCCTTCCAACTCGATAATCTATGATATGATAATCTATGATATGATAAATAACTAAGTCATTTCCAAAGGGGGTTCAGGGGATCACAACACAACTACAAGTTCTGAAAGGATGATTCAGATTACAGATCTCTGGCCAAGGAGGACCCAATTATCTCTGCCTGGAGATGAATTGGGTGAAGAAAAATGGGTGTCTATGGATCAAACATGATGCAGATATGTGGGGCATGGAAAGATATTTCCAATGAGTTTTATAGGTTGAAGAATGGAAAGAAAAGGGTTATATGTTTAGAAATGAGCAATATTTCATAAATTTAAGATGGCTTGAAGAATTATCTGTTTCCAATATGACATTTTTCTTCTCATGCTTAACCTACCCTTCTTCCTCTCCACAATCTAAGGTACATTTGTTTCCTCATGAGGAAAGAAACTACCATACTGCTGAATGAGTTAGAATGCTTGATGTAGTGTTGTCCTGAAATCCCCCCTCTTTCATTTCCACCACTCCATTCACAGTCAGCAAACATGCAAGGAGTCATTTGGTGCATTTTTAGAGTATCAGGATTGAAATTTGGGATGGTGGGCAAAAACTCACTGGCCATATAGCAGTATTCTCGGTGTCTCCCAACAGCTGCCTTATTTTTATTTATATTTTACTCGGACGTCTCCTTGAACAATACTACATATGACAGCATTGCTCTAATTAAGGCCTCTGGATGATGGTGATGATGATGATGATGATGATGATGATGATGATGATGATGATGATGATGATGATGATGCCATCAGAGCTAGTTTGGGGGCTGCTTTTTTTTTTTTAACCCAGCAGCCCTCCTCAGAACATCATTATTTCAGCATGTAGCATTTCTCTAGGACACTTCTTCTGTGGCAGTTGGGGACCTTCTTGCCGTGGTCTGCAGCAGTAAGGCCACCATTATTCTTCCCCAGGATGCTCCTGGAATGATATTGTAGCATGGCTCCATGCTTGCTCTCGGAGGACAAGGAGTTCTGCAGCCACCACATGTGATGGCAAAAAGTTTTAAACAAAATGAAGAAAAGAAACAACCCAGCCAATTTTTATTGTTTTGTTTTTTTAAGTCTCTCTCCGGATGTCTTTTATGAAATGGCTGCCCAATTTTTGCCATCCATGAATGGGGCAGAAAATGTTGGGCATGACAAGAGCTATTTTTCAACCTGTAGTGATGCCTTTGGCAATGCGTCCTTCCATGTTTCCCAACATCTTGCAGCTGCTCTGAGTGAGAACCAAAACAGACATGACTTTAAAGACACAGCTAGCAGCTACCTATTTCTTTTCTTTCCTTTTCCAGTTTTACTCCAGAGCAGTGTTCTCCAGCCTTGGGTCCCCAGATGTTTTTGGCCTACAACTCCCAGCATGCTGGGAGTTGTGAGCCAAAAACATCTGGGGACCCAAGGCTGGAGAACACTGCTCTAGAGTATGTGCAAACAGCCCAATCCTTGTTGGATCCATAGCATAATCCTTGTTGGATCCATAAATTTGGGATTTTGTCATCCACGATATATGAGAAATGAGTATGCATTCCAGTCTGAGCAAAAAAGAGATGTTACTTTGGGGCCTGTTATGCTGAGTGGCCCGTTGAAATTTCATATTTTTATGTGTGTGTGTCCTAGACGATAATCACAGTTCAGAGAGACCTGTGCAAATGCCCTCCAAGTCTGCTTTGGAACTGAGCTTCGTGTTTGCTTTCCAACAGAATCTCCCATCTCCTTTGCCCATCATGCCGTACGACCCCACAGTCACTTGTTGCCACAAAGAGGACTCTAACTGTGTGCCATGTAATAAATCAAGAACACAGTGGTCATTTTTATTAGGGCAGACATAGGTGGAAGAATCGATGGCTGCTGATGCATTGTGGGATTTAAAGGCATGAGTCATCTCTTTGGTTGCAAACCAGAAATCCAGTTGGAAGCCACAGTATGGAGAGGTTTCTATTAATTAATCCATTAATATCCCCATTACTTCTGATGAATTAAATTGACATTACTAATAATAATCCATTCACAACATTAGTTGCTTAGGGATTTTATTCCTGGAAACTTGTTTCGCACAAGCCTGCCAGCAAGACAATGTTTTAGTTCTCTAGCAAGCACTTTTTTTTTTTAAGGTGTGACAAAATACAATTCTTTACCAGGAAAAAGCAAGACAGGAGCAGTAAATCTATTTCTGTCAGACCACAAAATCTTAAGTAGTAGGACGATTGACAAATGGGACAATCTGCATTTATTGTAGGAATGGGACCTGAAGTGCAGAATTGATGTTCAAACCTAAGAGAAATGTTTCCCATGAATTAATGATATTTCAGGTTGCCTCTTATGTTTAAGTTGCTCACTGAAAAATATATGTCTCTGAAGTCCTGTCTTAAATTTGGGATTTTGTCATCCACGATATATGAGAAATGAGTATGCATTCCAGTCTGAGCAAAAAAGAGATGTTACTTTGGGGCCTGTTATGCTGAGTGGCCCGTTGAAATTTCATATTTTTATGTGTATGCGTCCTAGACGATAATCACAGTTCAGAGAGACCTGTGCAAATGCCCTCCAAGTCTGAATTTTAGGTGCAAAAAAGATGTATAATCCCTGAACATGTCTAGGGAAGTTCCGGGGGAGAAATCTTTATAGTGATGATGTGGTCTTGAAATCGCTATGGTTAATCCTGAGAATTGTTCTCAGTGCACTGTGTTTGCCCTACCATTTGACTGAACAGCATGATGGATTTTCTTTGTAAATTGAAAATGGTGTATATTATTCCAAACACTAAACTGGAACTCCAAAGACAGTAATTATATGAAGCGTCAAATAAAACCTACAAAACCTGTAATGGGAAAACGAGCCCCACCAAAATAGGACTCACAAGCCTCCCGTGGACGAAAGGTTATGAAATCCAAACAAACCCTCCAAAGCAGAACTCTCCACCCTCTAGTTCATCATGTATTACATGGCTCAGGAGCAGAATACCTGATGGAGCACTTCTCCCGATCTGAACCTACCCGGCCGCTACAATCAACATCATCAGGCCTTCCTCTGAGTGCCTCCTCCAAGGGAGACTTGGAGAGTGGCAACAAGGGAGAGGGCCTTCTCAGTGGTGGCCCCCTGGGTGATTCTTGGGATGCTCACTGAGATTCGCCTGGTGCCAACACTGTCATCTTTTTGCTGCTGGGTTAAGACTGTCCTCTGCCACCAGGCATTTGATGGCATTTCATGGCATATGATTGGCCATTTGTGTCAGTTGTTTCTATCAGGTCCAGAATCTTATTGTAATTGGGGTTTTTTAGCTGTTTAAATTGTTTTAAATTTTGTACGTTACAGATTTTATATTATGTTTTTATAATATCTTGTATCATGGTGTGTATTTTGGTGAACCACCCAGAGAGCTTCAGCTATTGGGTGGGACAGAAATGATGATGATGATGATGATGATGATGATGATGATAATAATAATAATAATAATAATAATAATAATAATAATAATAATAATAGAATGATCATAAACACAATGTTTGCAGTATACCTACATTCCCTGCCCCACCCCCTAACCCAGGGGTGGGCAATTTGTGACCCTCCAGATGTTTTCACCTACAATTCCCCTTACCATTACCTATGCTGTGGAATGATGGGAGTTGTAGCCCAAAACATCTGGATGGCCACCAGTTGCCTAGCCCTGTGATAACCAATATTTAGGCCAAGAAGCCTACGTGTGGCTGGGAGGGGCAGTTTGTTAGCATAGAAAGTTGCAAGTTGTCCACAGTATATGATTTATTTCTTAATTTTAATATTGCCTACCATTTGGTCTATGCCTTCCTTTCCACATCATTAATTTTCATAGTGAAATTGTTCTTGTTCTGAATTTCCATTTCTTGCCTGCTTGCTTTACAGACCAATATGCATGTTAGAGGGTGTCACAAGCAGCCCCTCCCATTAGGGTGAGCACAGATCTGTTCAAAACTTCCTGCAAGCAGGTTCCCATACCCTGGTAGCATGTCGTTTCCTACAGGTGGCTGGTGAGACCTGAGGCTCTCCGTTTACTGAGTTTTGCAGCTTAGTGGTGGGAGATAAGGATCGCCAGTGAGGCTGACTTTCCTCACACGAATCAGTATTTTGCAGCACCGTGAGGTGGCGACTGTGAGAAAGCCTCCCAGCACCCACGAGGGTGTAAAACGAGGGGAACAATTTGCGTGCGGGGGGCAATGACAGATCAGACCACAGTAGTCTCATTTTTGATCTCCAATCAGGGGGCAGAGTGGGAGGGGCGGTAGAGCCGTTATTAGGCCCGCCGCACACCTCTCCCTCTGCCTCCTTTCGAATGCGGCTCCCTCCCTCCCATCCCTGTTTGTGGTGTAGGTTTTACTGGTCGCCTGTTTCCAGGGGCTGAGTAGGAATTTTGGTTCATTGTCCTAACTGGCCGGGGGCAATGTTCGTGTTTCGCCTACTCTACACTGTTACATAGAGATGCTTTCGAATCGGTGGGGATTCGGAGAGTCATGGCGGCGGAGAGGCACGCCCCCCCGCCTTGATCTTCTGAGCGGTGCGGAACAGTTATCTGCGCCGCTCAAGCCTCTGGCGCTAGTCCCGTCGCGTCACATCCAGCCCCGTAAGTGACACGACAGGACCCTGCGCAGGCACAGTACGTCCAGTGCGCCTGCGCAGGGTCCCGTCGCATCACTTCCGGTGCCGGATGTGACGCGACGGGACCGGCGCGGGCGGCTCGCCACGGAGAGGCAAGCTGCCACTGGATCAAAGTAGGCCCACGCGAGCCCCGCACGGACGTGAGCGGGGCCGGTTTTGGCCCGCTACACCTGCGCAAGGCGAATGTGCACACCCCTAATCAGGGCTTGGGTGCTTAGTGGCATTATCAATTCAGTCACATTGGTGGTTAAGTGCAGGATTAGGCAGTTTTAGGGGCTTGGTGATCATCCTATGGCACCTTTCAGGTGAGAGGCGTGCCCGAGGCTCCTGCCACCGATTGCCTCACGGCTCGGGACTGTGGAGATAAGGCACGTCTTTGAGGTCTTCCTACCTCACCTGGCGGTACCTCAAGGGCCGGTCAAGGCTGACTGCAGGAAAGACCTTCCAGCACCGTGTGGTGATAAGCAAGGAGGGGATGCCTTGGATTCCATCATCCTCCTTTGCAGGATGTTTCGCCCTATAGCAATGGTGACCAGCTGATAGCCGATGTAATTAGTACCCACACTTTTTTCCCTTCATAGATCTCCAACTGATGATTCAATAAGTGTGGCCCATTACTTTTACCACAATTTGTACCCTACAAACAAATTTCCCACCCATCACTGCTTACTACAGTTGCCTGCCAACTTAACCGTGTGATGCTGAGATTCCCACAGACCCAGCAGGTTATTATATAACCAGAGTTTACAACATTTAAATACAAGGAAACCACATTGGGCATTGGCACACTTCATCTTAAACTTCAGCTTCATCTTAAACTTTCTTATACAGGGCAAAAGACGGGAAGAGGAAATCCAGGGATTCTGTAAAGTGGCTGTAAAGTGAATGAACCCCTCCACTCTCTCAGAACAAACTTTCCACTCCAAATCACCAAGACCAATTCACTTTTCAGGAGTCAGGACAGTATATCAGCTGGAAGGTATTGTCAAGAGGCACCAGGCGCTTTCAAGAATATCTCTGTGAAATAGAGGATTAGAGGACTGTCATATTGAGTTTGATAAATTGGTACTTTGCCAATAAGTCACAGCACCTCAAAAGGCCTTGAAAAGGTGCTAAGCAGAAAAAGGCAAGGCATAGCATGAGGGCTAAAGGAAAGTGCGAAAACCTGGTCCTCTTATAAATTGGAACAAAAATTAGTATTTCCCAGAGTGGTAACCAGGTAATACTTGTTATTATTGGCTGCAGGGCACAGCAAATGCTCAAGCTGCGCAGTCGGTCCTTCTCTTCCCTATCAGTCCTCCTGGAAAACATCATGTCCACTCTAGAAGGGGGTGTGGAATACACCATGAGAGAATGGTGGTGGATGCCAGACAATGGATGCGGCCTGGGGGGGAAAGGATAAGGGGAGTGAGCAGAATGCCAAGGAAGGGGAAGGCCCAGGAGCGATGGGTCCCACAGCTGCCGTGACCTTGCTCCATCCCTGCAGATGCAATGGGGACAGCGGGGATCGCACAAGCGAGCAACAGCCACAGGAGAAACAGCAGCAGTCACCGTAGCAAACACCCCCCACCCCACCCCAAGGAGCTGTTATGTAAAATGGGAGGCTTCCACTACATGTCCAGTAGTGAACTGACAAGCAAAGGAAGCTGCCTTATACTGTATCAAACCCTTGGTCCATCTAGCCCAGTATTGTCCGCACTGGGTGGTAGCGGCACTCCAGGGTTTCAGGCAGGAGATTTTCCAGCCCTACCTGGAGATGCCGGGGATTGAAACTGGGACCTTGTGCATGGAAAGCAGGAGCTCTGCCACTGAGCTATGGCCCCTCCCCTGGTGGTGGCCCTTACTGTTCATTATAAAGGAGGCACACCTTATTGGGCACTCTTTAAGAGAACCGGGGCGCCTAGAACACATAGGGCTTTAAAAGTCAAAACCGGAACTTCGAATTGAGCTTGGAAAACAACTGGTAAACAGTGCTGATCTTTCAGGACTGATGTTATGTGTTCCATATGGCCAGTATTCTGGACCTGTTGCAGTTCCCAGATCATCTTCCATGGCTGCCACTTATAGAACACAAGGCAATGGTACTGGTCCTTTTGTACTCTGTAAAGTGTGATGCATGTTAATGGTGCTAAATAAATAAATGCGTGCTGTGCCAAAACCTGCTCCTTAGTTTCTCGAGATTCACACAGTGCATAGTTAAATCAATCTGTTTGGCTTTAAAAGGGGTTTAGAGCAATTCATGGAGGATGAGGCTATCAATGGCTACTAGTCCTGATTGGCTATATGCTGCTTCCATTATGAGAGGCAGTATGACTATGTACACCAGCTGCCGGGGAACATGGGTGGGAGGGTGCTGTTGTACTTGTATCCTACTTGTGGGATTCTGTGGACAGCTGGTTGGCCACTGTGTGAACAGAATGCTGGACGAGATGGACCCTTGGTCTGATCCAGCATGGCTCTTCTTATGTTCTTAAACTTCTTCCCACCCTGTGAAAGAGACATTCAGGAAGAGAAAGTTGAAACTCCAGTTGTTATACCTTCTCACTGAATTGCTAATGTGGGTAGGCTAGTGTCACAGACCTTTGAAATGTACGAATCTCCTTCTGCACAAAATAAATAAACTTGACATTGCAACTTCTGTTGTTAGGCAAATAGCAGCTGGCGGGGAATGTTATCAGGATGGTGGTGTGGGGGAAGGGTTTAAATCCCACCTCCCCACTCTCTGAAGCCCTAATCTTGATTTCTCCACTTCCTTGTTTGGCCCACAGTTCAAATATGAGTATCTTCTGGAACCATTAACGGACCATTTTGTTTCGTCTGCTTTTTCTGCTCTTGAATTAGGAAGGGGATTCTTTTGGTTGCCGATTAAGGGTGACCAGAAGACTGTGAAAATTAAGTACTTTTCAGCCCAATCTTCACATTTGCTCTGCAGGAATGCCAAATATAGGTAGTTAGGATGAAGGCTTGCAGACTAGAAGATCAATTTATTACAGACAGAGAAAGCTAACTTCCCATCAAAATCAATGGGATTTAAAATGCTAATTTAGGTTGGATAGTGACCATTTGGTGGTGGTGCTGCTGCTGCTGGTGGTGGTGGTTATAAGTTGTGTTTTTAATAGTTTCTGAGGCTGCAATCCTAGCATATTTATGTAGAAATCAATGCCATTAGGTTTGGGTTGTAAATGTTGTAAATGCTGTTTTCTGCCCTTTAGTTCTAGAGATAAAGAAGGCTTTAAAGTGATTCCATTTTTTTAATCATTTCTTATCTATTGATTTATTTAAACACAAAATAAATTATTCAGAAATATAAAATTTGCCTTGGCTAAGAAGCTTTCATTTTATGTACTTAGAAGCACACACAAGATCTTGGAGAAGACAAACACATTTTCTTCCTAACCTTTCTGATGAAATGTGTCCCTTGTAAATATTTTTTCCCCCTGTATCATTTGTCCTCTTCAGTGAAATAAATAAATAAAATTATGGCTTGTAGAAGCCAGCTGTAAATCCATGTGACAATGCTGTGGAGGGTTTTAATTCCTCTGACTGCATTTTATTAGTCATCTAATCTCCCTGCATCTGGTAAAACTGCGACATAAACTCATATTTTATATGGGTAGAATAGCCATGCCTGCATTAATGACTGAATAAATTGTCACTCTGAAGCATTTGATGTGCAGCTCATTCGCAGTTCTTCAGATAGTATGGCAATCTGCTGGAGAGGCAACACTGCAGTGGTGATCACCTAGATCTCTATGGTAGGACTGAATTTTATTACAAACATCCATGATTTTCCATGTCTTAATGCCAAAAGTTGCAGACAAGCATCCCAAACAGGCAGCAAGGTTGAGAATATTATTTTTGGATCCACGGGGGGCGGGGAGGGGGAAGTACCATAAACGAATGCACAATTAAGTCAAATGAGCACATGATATTTAGTAAATATTCAGATCTATATTACACAACTTAGAGAAATCCCTGAGATTTTAGATAGGGAACATAATGTGCAAGTCAAGTAATTCTAAAGGAGTTCACATGAACACACACACACACACACACACACACACACTCACATACAGCACACATGAGGCGCTGATAGGACCTAGCCCGACCGTCAGCTGAGAATGTATGCAATGGTCATGCCCCCCCTCCCCGCCAAATGTTCAGTTGCCACATATGAAGAGCCCTACATGGATGGATAACAATGCACATGTGTAGGATTCCTCCATATGAACAGTTCTGCAGCTAGGGCTAGACCTTGGGGCCAAAGTCTCCATGGGCTCTGGCACATGGAGGCATCAAATGACCACCCAGAGCTGGAAGGTGTGGGAGGAAAGCAGAAGGAGTTTGCAGAAGCGAACTCCATTTTATTATGGTAGCCATGATTTAAGTGGGTTTAAAATGAAAAACTGCACATGCTCAGAATATTATTTGTTTAAAAAGGATTAGCAAACAGATTTGAGGTTATTGTTGTTCTAATGTATTATCAGGAATGTAGAAGCAGTTGTACAGCATGGAATGGTGGTGCGGTGTAAAGAGGAATGTTGGTTGTGTGCTTCACAGCTGAAATAATACACATGGCTGTCTAAAGGGCCCCCCCATAAGACCATTAGATCCAGGGTGTAAAATTGCCCAGCCGAGCCACCGCATGTAAGGGCAACCCTGGGCTAATCAGGATTCCCACTCATGTGGAAGAAGAACCATAAAGCACATAGGACCCCTTCACATGGCTGCTGAATATAGGGCAGTGGGGGTGTGGTTGTGTCAACATGCACACCCTTGTTGTACATGCAATGTAGGCAATTATTCAGATCTGCACTGCAAAAACAGCACATCTGCATTAACGGATAAAGTATCCTGAGCATGTCATATTAGCATGGACAAAGGCAGAAATATCTACAGAAACAAAGGCAAGGTTTTACACATTTTTACCAATTTCCAAAAAAGAAATTGTAGGACCCACATTGATTATTTTTTCCTCCATTCTGTTTGCTATGCAATAATTTAAAATGTGAAAAACCAGGGGTATTTTTTCTCATATATCAAAATATTCTATATAAAAACAATAAATTCCCATGTTCTTGTAGATGTAATAAAGTCATGGCAAGACTATTTGTGTTTCATCAAGTTCATGTGGTAAATACTCCTGGATGAATGTATATTCAGATTGAACACTAGTATTCATAATATTGGCAAAAGGTCCAAGAACAGACATAATCAATATCAATTGTTACCATGTAAGGGTGTGTGTGGACATTCCCAAAAAACAGAACCACATAAAACTTAAAAGGGTAAGAAATAATATTTTGCTGACTTTTACATGCCTGCAGATCATGTGACCCACTGAGCAAAAGGCAGCACACACCGTCCAGGTATGGTGTCCACCAATGGCTTGAGAAAGGAACATTGAGTTTACTGTGAAGGATTCTTCTTCTCAGTGGATGGAGAGTCTGTTCATCCAGAACTTGTTTTGTCGCTGTTGACTCCACTACTTCAGGGATATTTTAAGAGCTGTTGAACATGAACTCCCAGGATCCTCAATTTAGAATCATTCAAGTTCTGGTGGGGAAAACCTTTGTGTTCTCTTCCAGTTCCTTCTCTATCACCAGTTATATTTCCAATTGCATGGAGTTTGTTCTTCTTTTAAAGTGTGATATGTGTTTTTCTGGAACAGGTTGAGGCCTCCTCACATCCCAGGATAAAAACCTGCAATGATTTGCCATGGCCTTGCCTGGGGAGCAAGTGGGAGGAGTAAATTCAGTTACACTGAGGGACACACCTGCTTTTGCTGTCCACTTGGATTGCAAATGATGCCACCAAGCAAACCAGAATAAATGGTTGATGGGTCAAAGTTGAGCCTGGTGAATCACAGGTTATGCTGGACTGCTTTAATACATTCACAATGAATTGTGCAACTGGAATGCAACTGGAAATATAAATCCCTTCCCCCGTGCCTGGCTTGCCTAGGCATGGGGAGGCTATTGCAGGTGGCAGGGGGAAGAGAGATGAGTGGGCTCCTGGTGAGTGGGCATCCACATGCTGTTCTTTGACAGAGGGTGAGGCTTATTAGGGCAATATTAGCCCATGAGGTCCCACCCTCGGCCTTTTTGGTCTTCCGGCTCTCTCCCTCCTGCCTGGTACTCAGTGTAGGCTTTGCTGGTCGGTTTTTGGGGCTGAGTAGGAATTTTTGGCCTATTGTCTAATTGGCTGTGGACAGCTGGTCTTTTCACCTACTCTACAATATAAACAGTGTTGGGTTAGTGTTATTTTTTAGGTTAATTTGGTTGATAGGTTGATTTGGCAGGTACGGTAGGTGGGGACATATTTAGTGGGGGTTAAGGTTGGTGAGCATCTGAAGGCACCTTTATGGTGATAAGTAATAACTGAGGCTTCCCACTCAGGACTTTGAGGTCCAGTGGGGAGATACAGATTGCCTTTGGGGCTAACTCACCTCACCCACTTGGAGTTTTGCGGCCCCAGGAGGGGATGACATGGGAAGGCCTCCCAACACCTGTACGATGTAGACTTGAGGAGTGGCGATCCCACAGGCGCTGCTCAGCAGGGCTAGGATGTCTCACACCCAATAAACTACAGGATAGCTGCCTGTATAGATGAGAAGCCCACACTAGTTTCCCTTCACAGGTCTACTCATATAAATAAATGTGACCCAAGTTTATACCATTTATATCTGTGTCTCGTCTCGTTATGTCCCCGCTCCTTTCACTTGCGACTGTTAACAGGGAAGGAATAGGGGCAGGACAGCAGGTCAACCCCGTGATCTGAATTATTGTAAATGGACGTAAATGGACCGAAAAGCCACGTAGAAAAAGAACTTCATATAGCAAAAAGCTGCAGTCTTCACCATCCAGAAGCTTCTGGCCAATCCATTTACCCTAATATTTGGTGGGGTGCCTTTGCAATGACAGTCTTCTGGAAATAGAAGGGAAATCATTTGTCAACTTAACTTTTTAAATTATTTCCTTGCAGAGCTGAAAGAGACGCTTGTGTCTATTGCAGAACAACCTCAATGCAAATTGATAATGTACTATTCATTCAACCATTTGTTTACATGCATCTGTTTGGCATCCCCAACTTCTCCCAGCCTGGTGAACTAATTAATTCAGAGGGTTTTAATTCTCTCCGATTACACATTCTGTTTCATACAAAGAGAGACATTTATCATTATTAATTTTAATGAATGCCATTTTTATGTCTTTTTATTGTCAGGTACACACTCATTATATATTTTCCAAAACTCCTTTTTTCTGACAATACTTTTTTTTTTTAGGGCAAATTTTAAACATGTATCCCATTCCACTTTTCCCAACTAGTGCAGAGACTCGGTCATATTTTTGGACATATTGGATCAAAAAAGGTTTTCAGTTGTAACAAGTATTCACTTGATAAATTGTCCTTGCATTCTTTCTGCAAATTATTCCAGAAACAATTACAGTGGTTCTGAGATATCCAATAGGCTCTTTACAGGGTTTTTTTTTAATGAAACAAAGCAGTGTTGTGTTCTAAGGAGACAGATCCTACTAACAAGTGATATTTTTCTTTATAAAAACCATGTCATTTGGGATTTTTTTTTAGGCCCCAAGATGTTATTAGATGTTCAGTGTTGTAAGCTGATGGATTCCCTTCCAAGTCATTGCATGCATTTGCCAAATCTCTAAGTGCTGTGCTGCTGTCATCACACAAGCAAAAAAAAAAAAAAAAAATCAACAACACACACACAAAAACAGGTTGGATGAAATAAGTTTATTAAACCATGAAGGATGGGGGAGGCTAAGACTGAGCTGGCTTATCCTTGAAATCCCTTGGTACCCATGAGAGCAAGCATGCCTTGTAATCATCTAAGGTAGCTGAAAATCTTGTAACTCTGCAAGACAGTCCTTCCCATGGCCTGTAATCAATTTAAGTATAAAAGCATTATTCTGTACTATTTCTACAGCAAATAAAATTAGAGGTGGGTGGATTTCCCCCACATTTTGCTCTGTTTTTATTCCACAGATTCACTCTGCCCCATATTCCATTATGCCTTCCTTCCTACTTCAGATAGAAAATTTCTACAGTTAATTCTGGAATTAGCATACGCAAAGTTTGCCACAGCTAGTTCTGTTCATTTGGATCTCTCTCTTTATCCCCCTGCCCAGGTTACTGGGCGACCCACGTGCCTATGTGTATTAATGAAGCATAGAACAAAATGAATATTGATGATTTCATAGATTTCATAGATCATAGAGTTGACCAAGGTTTCCTTTTGCTTAGAGTTTCACTGTGCAACAGTAAGGAGAGAGAGAGAGAGAGAGAATGAACTAAGAGCTGTGGAAAACTGCAATTGTCTATATACCTAAGTCCAGAAGTGGAAAACAAATTGCTAATGCACTGGTGCTTTTCTCCAAACAAGAGCAGATAATTCACAATTGCAAAAGCTACAAAGAAATTCTGATAGGCATAATCTTGTAGATACCCTTAGTCAAAATATACACAAGTATGTGTTGTAATTAAGCTTTGGCATAGATTGTTGTATTCTAGAACTAACTGTGTATATGCAAGACATTTTCTTTTTCTTTTTCTAAATCTGTTTAACTGCAGTGTACAGCAGACAAAATACAACTGTAGACCTTTTTTTCCTGCTAAAGCTCACTGTAGAACAATGGCTGCACAATATCTCTGTCCCAGGCATTATTTAAATTACCGGTAGTTACCTCAACGTATAAGGAGGGCCACACCAAGTAGCTCTGCCCCCACCTGCTTTCACGCACTCCCTTTAGCTCCATCTGTACACACAGTGGCTTTAACACAAGCAGGAACCCTGATAACTACTTTAAATAACACCTGAATAGGGTTTAAATGTCATCAGATTCCGGAAAAAACACATGATAGCTGCCTCCTTAGCCCTTGTGAGGCCCCTCACAGGACCCATAGTTGTACATTGAAACAGGTCCTATCCCTCCTGATTTCTCCTGTTTTGAGAACCCCTGGTATGCAAGACATTGGATCTTATATATTTCCAGATTAGACAAAATTCCCCAGCCCAGGCAAGGCCTGATTTGAAATAGTCTTCATGATTTCTCTCACCTCAAAAACAGCCTGCTTGGGTTCAATGATTTTCCAGTGTTGGTTTTTTTTCTAAATGATGGGGTGGGGATGCAAAATGTATTGGTACTTTTTTTCTTTCTACCAGCTGCTGGCCACCATTTTATCTTCTCCGGCAGAACGCTCTGTTCTGGCATGCACTTTGGGAAATTCAAAATGCTGGCTGTCATTAAAATGGCTTCCTCCAGTACCAGTCACTGAAGGCGATCATTGTGTGGTATAGAAACTGAATATGTTCAGAGAGGAAATAGAATTATAGGAGAGTGGAAGTGTGGTGTGCACAATCAGTCTACTTCATGAGCCTGTTGAGCCTGTGAAAAGTAAATGTCGTGGTCTCTCTGCAGACTCCCTCATCTCTGTTTCAATGTAAGTCTCCTAAAAATGTTCTGGTTCTCCTGCCAGTGGGCATGAGTTTGACCAGCGATGCAGGGGCTTCATCTCCTAGAATAGGAGCAGGATCCTCTGGATGAGCATATGATGACGATGATGATTTTTTAAAAAGAAGGAAATATTGCCATGGGAGGACATGTTCCCTTTGGTCCTCCATCATGATTCATTTTTTATAAATGTGCCCTCATGAGATAAAATAATGGGAAATACAATAATGGCTTACAGAGTTTTCCCATAGCTGTATTTCAGTTTAAATGAAAGGAGAAAATCCTCGTGGATCAATGCAGGGTATCACACTAATTTATTCATTTAGATTTATAGCCCACCCATCCTGAAGGCATGGGATAGATAATGAAAGTAAAGCAAAACACCCAAAAAAAACTTTCCCTGACTCTCAAATGTCAGCCCAAACAATTTTATCTGACCATTTCTCTGGAAAAAGTGAGATTAAACTCAAGCCTTGCTGATTCTCTAATCCAGTGTTCTCCAACCTTGGGTCCCCAGATGTTTTTGGCCTACAACTCCCAGCATGCTGGCTGGGGCATGCTGGGAGTTGTAGGCCAAAAACATCTGGGGACCCAAGGTTGGAGAACACTGCTCTAATCCCTAACAGAGAGAAATTCTGCTCTATTCAATTTGAAATCCAAGTTGGTGAGGAATGTACAGGTCAGAATACTCAATTTGAAGTTTGGCAAAGCATCATGGACCTTATAACCCAAGTATAAACCCGGTGACATCTCTGCCTTGGTGTATTTAAGTTCTACCTCAAAGCTCGGTCCACCTCATTCCTGTTTCTGAATGGGGACAGTGTGCATGTAGGTGCACATATATTTTTTTTAAACTGTGCAGTCAAATGCATACTCCCCTCCCCCATGGACTAAAGCATGAAAAAAGTGTATTTTGTCCAAAATTGAACAAATGCATTTTGTCAACGCAGTTGCAAGCTCTGAAATATGTGAGTTTCCCCCTCCCCCCCAAAAAAATGTGTTCACGTTCACGTTTGAGGGATGCGAATGGGGTAGGTTCTGATGATTAAGAGACTGAAAAGAGACTGAAATGAAATGCTCATACAGCCCACCCTCCAACATCCCTCCCTCCCATCGATCAGCCTCCAAGAAACCGCTCTCTCCCTTCCATGCACTTTCCTAACCCCTGTCCCCCACATCTACCTGTGTCAAATGCCCATGTGATGGATCTTGCCCATGACATTGCAAGCCTTTAGATATTACAGCCAATGCCAAGGGACCCCTGCACAGGGGAGCAGCTGCCGCAGCATGACTATAGTGTTTCAAAGTTACCCTAGAAATGGAGTTTTCAGAATAATTTAAAATACGGTGTATATGTAATAACAACAACCTTTATTGAATCAGATGGATATATAAGACACCATGAAAATTAAAATCCCAGAGGTCTATTATGTCTATACCTGGGAATCAACACCACAGACTTTTTATTTGTCCTTAAGGGAAAGGACTTGAGAGCCAGTGTGGCGTAGTGGTGAGAGTGTTGGACTGGGACTCAGGAGATCCAGGTTCTAGTCCCCGCTCAGCCATGAAACTCACTGGGTGACTTTGGGCCAGTCACTGACTCTCAGCCTAACCTACCGGTACCTCACAGGGTTGTTGTGAGGATACAATGGAGAGGAGGAGGACTATGTAAGCCGTCTTGGGTTCCTTGCAGGAAAAAAGGTGGGGTATAAATATAATAAATAAATAAATAAATAAACTTCTATGTGCAGCCATCGCAAACAAAGCAACTTTTGTCGGTAACAAATTTACCCCGGTTAGAGAGCAAGGCACAGATTCTGTTCCAGTCATTTCCTTCAGGCAATCTTTGAAAAGGAGAGACTAGGAATTCATTTCTGGAAGATAGCGAATGATACAGAACATCCTCTACCCACAGATACATCACCTTTATTTTTGAGGTCTAAAAGGAACACCCCTCGTGATCCTTTGTGGACACCGTTTGGAATCTAAGGTCACTGACAAATATTCTGAGAATGTGTAGCCTAAGCAATACTGAGGGAGGGCTATAAACCACAGATAAATGTGCATTTATTTTCTAATGCAGAAATATATCTAGGCTCAGTAGGAGGAAAGTTACTAATATCCTCATCTATCCTCAAAGTATGTAGAAGGTTACTCCTAGCAATAAAAGGGAGAAAATTGCTGTTCCTTTTCAGGTATAAAATAGGGTATGATTTCATCCCAGGCAGCCATTCATTAAAGGATAATGAATAAGGGTCGCATTACTATTTATCTCGGTGGAATCTCCACCCCTCGCCGGATCGTCACCTTGAAGTGGTGAGTGGGCTTGCGTGTTCCGATGAATCCTGTGAGCAATGCCGTCGGGAGCTATGTACTCCCAGTAGGGTCACCCATGGCGGTAAGGTCCGGGGAGAGGAACCAGACAAAGAACGATCCAAAACATAAAGTCCTCAACGGCAGAACAGGCGGAAGATAATTAAACCTAAATTACAACGGCTGTGAAGGCGGATGAAGGCTGCAGCAGAGAATGGTTTTCCAATCGTCAGGGTAACCGTGCCATTGGATCTCTGCCGTACTCTGTCAAGTTTGTGTGGTGATTCGTTGTGCACCGATCTCCCCACATAAAACAGTTTCACGCACAGGCGTCTTCCAACCCAACCCATCCAACCCAACCCAACCCAACCCAACCCAACCAACCAACCAAACAAACAAAAAAAAGTCCCATGGCGACTGGCGAATGGCAACGGGGGCAGGACTGTGAATCTGGAAGCCCCTAGTCATGGACCAGCACATGGGCGGTGGATGCAGACTCAGTCGCCCTGTTCAAGGAACGAGGTAGTCGAGCAGCTCGGCAGCTGTATCCATGACTGAGCAGCCCTATTTAGGATCCACTCTGCTCACCCCGTATGGGGAGGGGGCTAGAAAAGGTGCCCTAAACATAGTCTACCTCTTTCTCCCCTGACTGGATTACCGCGTCCAGTGGGGTCACCATTTTAGCGGTCGAAAAAGACATTTGAATTTTGGAACATGGAATATACGGACATTGCTGGATAACATAGATAGTGAACGCCCTGAGCGTAGGACTGCTATTATTGCAAGGGAGCTGAGACGGTTTAAAATTGACATAGCAGCACTTCAAGAAACTCGAAGGGCAGGAGAGGGACAGCTGAAAGAAGAAAAAGGAGGTTATACCTTCTTCTGGAAAGGACTACCTGAGCAGGACCGACGAATACATGGTGTAGGCTTTGCCATCAAAAATGAACTAGTGAACTCTTTGTCAGAAGTTCCTACTGGCATTAACGAACGCCTGATAACTCTTCGATTAAAGCTCGCCAATAACCAACAGGTAACTATTTTGAGCGCTTATGCACCAACATTAGATGCTGATGATGACATCAAGGAAAGTTTTTACAGCCAGTTGGACACTCTCCTGTCAGAGATACCCAAGGAGGATAAAATTATCCTCCTGGGCGATTTTAATGCAAGAGTCGGGCGTGACTTTGATTTATGGCCAGAAACTATTGGAAAAGACGGAGTTGGTAATAGCAACCCGAACGGACTCTTACTTTTGTCTATATGTGCAGAGCATAATCTCACTATTACAAACACGCTCTTTCGACAAAAGAATAAGTTTAAAACATCATGGCAGCACCCACGGTCAAAGCACTGGCATCTTCTGGATTATGTAATTGTCCGTGTTAGAGATCGCCGCGATGTACTTCTTACTAGGGCCATGGTGAGTGCTGACGACTGCTGGACAGACCACCGACTAATCCGGTCCACTATGGTTATCAACATTGCTCCCCAACGTAGGCTTCAAGGAAGGAAACCAAGGCGTAAAATGAACATCCACGCCCTTCAAGATCCTATTAAGCAAACTCGTCTTCAATCACTTCTTAAGGAACATCTACCTACGGAACCTCCTGACAACATTGAGGACCATTGGTCTAAGCTGAAAACCTCCATTACTGCAGCTTGTGAACAAACTATTGGATATGAAACTAAGAAACATCAGGATTGGTTTGATGAAAATGACAATGAGATTAAATATATAATTGACCAAAAAAGGAAAGCCTTCCAAATATGGCAAAATGATATTAACTGCGCTGCCAAGAAAAAACCTACGCTAGCGCAAAGGCTGAGGTCCAAAGAAGAACAAGAGAACTTAAGAACGCTTGGTGGAAAAAGAAAGCTGAAGAAATTCAACAACTTGCAGAATCCCATGATGCGCGGGGCTTTTTTAAGGCCACAAGGGCCATTTATGGACCAAAAACCTATGGTACAAACCCTTTACAATCAAAAGATGGCACCAAACTCTTAAAAGACAAAGAGTCTATTGCACTGCGTTGGAAAGAGCATTATTATGACCTTTTAAATCGTAAATCTAAGGTGGATAATGAGATTTTTCCGCAAATCCCGCAAAAACAAATTAAAGAGGAACTTGCAATACTCCCCACTTTGGATGAAGTAAAAAAAGCCATTAATCAAATGAAGAACAACAAAGCTAGTGGACCAGATGGGATTCCTGCTGAAATCTTTAAAGAAGGGGGCCCCGAACTTGTACAACATCTTCATAAACTCATCGAAAAAATCTGGATAAGAGAAGAGATCCCAGAAGACTTCAGGGATGCCATAATTATCAGCCTCTTTAAGAAGGGTGATAGAACAGACTGTGGAAACTATCGGGGCATTTCTCTCTTAGCAACCGCAGGTAAAATATTTGCTAGGATTCTCGCAAACCGTCTTCTATCTATTTCAGAAGAGATCCTCCCTGAGACTCAATATGGTTTCCGCCCCTCTAGAGGGACAGTAGACATGATTTTTACTGCACGCCAGCTCCAAGAAAAATGCCGGGAGCAAAATCAACCCCTTTATATGGCATTTATCGATTTGGCTAAGGCCTTTGATACTGTAGACCGTACAGCTCTCTGGACTATCCTTATGAAAATTGGATGCCCCAATAAATTTGTGAATATCTTGCGACTTCTCCATGACAACATGACGGCAGCAGTTTTGGACAACAACGGCTCTCATGGTGCTCCATTTAAAGTGGGATCAGGTGTTAAACAGGGATGTGTTATCGCCCCAACATTATTTGCCATTTTCATCGCCATGGTTTTACATCTTGTCAAGGGGAAACTTCCCACCGGTGTGGGAATTATATATCGAACAGATGGAAAGCTTTTTAATCTCAGCAGGCTGAAAGCAAAAAGTAAGGTAATTACAACCTCCGTTGTGGAACTTCAGTATGCTGATGATAATGTGGTCTCCGCACATTCAGAGGATGATCTCCAAACTATCCTAAATGCTTTTGCAGAAGCATACGAAAAACTTGGTCTCTCACTTAACATCAAAAAAACCAAAGTGCTTCATCAGCAAGTGCAAGCCAATCCTTTGGTGATGCCATCTATCCAGCTTGGCGGGACAATACTGGAAAATGTCGATCATTTCCTCTATCTTGGCAGCTATCTTTCTGTTACAGCTAACATCGACAGTGAAATCCAGCATCGTCTGAGCTCCGCAAGTGCCGCATTTTCTCGAATGAAACATAGAGTGTTCGAGGATCGGGATATTTGTAAGAAGACCAAAACACTGGTTTATGAAGCCATTGTATTACCAACTTTATTGTATGCCTGCGAAACATGGACTATCTATAAACGTCACTTCCACCTCCTTGAAAGGTTTCATCAACGTTGCCTCCGGAAAATCCTGCAAATTACTTGGGAAGATAGGCGAACAAATGTCAGTGTACTGGAAGAAGCAAAGACTACTAGCATTGAAAAAATGATCCTTCAACGCCAACTTCAGTGGACCGGTCATGTTGTTCGAATGCCTGACTGCCGTCTCCCAAAGCAGTTACTTTACTCCCAACTCAAGGATGGAAAGCGGAATATCGGTGGTCAATATAAGAGGTTTAAAGATGTTCATAAGGCTAATCTAAAAAAATGCAATATAAACATCGAAAACTGGGAAGCTCTGGCCCATGAACGATCTAAATGGAGGTTGGCCTTTCACAAAGGTTCCATGGACTTTGAAGAAGCCCGAGTGCAAGGTGAAAGGGAGAAACGTGCTAAGCGAAAAGCACGTCAAATGAATCCTTTACAGGACCATCTTCTATCTGGTAACCTGTGTCCTCACTGTGGGAAGCTGTGTGGATCTAGAATTGGCCTCCACAGTCACTTACGGACCCATCGCTAGAGTCTACACAATCTTCTTTAGAATTTCCTCCTTTTATCCCGGAAGACAATCTTACTCGGTCACGAGTGATCGCCTGATGATGACTATTTATGTAATGTACATTTGTTTCAGACATCTGAAAACAGATTTTTTTTAAAAAAATTATAATTTAATATGGGCAATTGTGGTCGAATGGAAATGCACCACTTACCCGCTCACATAATAACCTCCATTTCACAGGTCTCACATAATAACCCCCATTTCACAGGTCTAATTGCACTTGCTTGAAAGAGAGCTGCATATTATTCAATGGGACTTACTCCTGAGTAAACAGTTTTGGGATGAGGTGCCAATCATTCTCCTCTTCAGACTGCTCACCCAGATGCCAAGCTGGGAGATATATTTTCCCTCCAGTGGCATCTGGTTCCTTGGCAGGCAGTTTCAGCAGTTGCTTTGGCTTCTTCCAAATGCCCCTGGCTCTCTGTCATTATCCTGATGGCTTGCTTTGCTTGTGCTACTGACTGTTCCTGCTTAACTCTTGTTTGCTTTGATTGCTTCGCTCTGAAGAGTTTGCTTGTGTGGTATTAATGTATTGATCAAGTGACTGTTGTTTTCCTTAGAAAGCCTAAAGAATCATTTAGAGTAGGAATTGGTCATCTCAGAGCCTTTTGCACAGTTTCCAGCTGTTTCAGAATGCAGCTGGTAAATTTTTATCCGGTAGCCATAGGTAAAAGCCAAGTTGAGCAACTTTTCTGAATTCTGAAAATTACATGGATACCACTGACAAACCACCATCACTTCTTGGCAGTACATCACCCATTGCTTAAAACAGGAAGGATGCGCATGTTTCACATCTATAACATTATGAAGGCCCGTTGCATAGTGATAGAGCATATGATTTGCATGCAGAAGGCCCCAAATCAGGTAGCAGTGCTGGGAAAGATCTGACTTTACAGACCTACAACTGGTCAGAGCAGACAGTTCTGAGCTAGATGGACCCGTGGTCTGACTCTCTCTATATTTATCCACAAATTCAGAATGTTGCCTGTGCTAGTGGAATGTCGCTGTTGGATACTGCCCTGAAATTCCAAGTTGTCACTGACCAGGTAGCACATTGTTCTACGGTAATACCTTGGATTGCAAGTAACTTGGTTTGAGAGCGTTTTGCAAGACAAGCAAATTTTTAAAAATTTATTTTAAAAAAATTGACTTGATATACAAGTGACGTCTTGCAATACAAGTACTGTAGTACGGCTTAAATTAAAAATCTCTGTACACATTTTGGGGGGGGGATTTCGTTTTTATATAAGTCAGAGCATTTTGGATTACAAGCACGTTTCCAGAACGAATTATGCTCTCAATCCAAGGCATGACTGTATATCCAAACCTGTTGAACAAAAACCTTCTGGCTGCTGCTGTGCTGTCCAATCAGGAGGACCTGAAAAGTTACATCATGATTTCTTACCATCCCATTGGCAGCTTTCAATAGATGGGTGTGCTTTGCTGAGGGCACTGAGCTAAGGAAAAGCTGCAATGGTGCTTTCTGTCTGGCTTCCTGATCAAGCTGCTATCTTTCTTTTAATCTTCCTCCTTGAAAACATGTCTAATTCTTCCCAACTGAAACCATTCTAAAATGTCTTTTGCAAAAACAAAAAACAAAAAAAACACCAGTACATACATAAAACATTACCAAATATTTTTAAAACAACGGATCTCAGTTCCACTTGCACAAGCTCTGCTAGCACATCTTGGTTCTGCTGAGACACCTGACACCTCCCCCAGCAACTGGTATTCAGAGGCATGCTGCCTGATCCTGGAAGCCATCATGACTAGTAGCCACAACAGTCTTATCCTCCATGAAGTTGTTTCTAATCCTCATTTAAAGCCGTCTAAGTTGGTGGCCATCATTACTAAATCTTGTGGTAATGATTCCCTAGTTTAACTATGCACTGTGTGAAGAAATACTTCCTTTTATTGGTCCTGGATTTAGCTTTATGGTCCTACCATTTAGCTTCATAGGATGACCCCAGGTTGTAGAATTATAAGAAAGGGAGAACAAACCTCTCGCTTTTGAAAGACACACACACACACACACACAGACGCATACAGTTTAAACTAATAAACTCAAGTGTCTTGCTATGCGTGCTAGGTTTTTAGAAAAGATGGCGAGTATTCCTGCAGTGTTTTACTGTCCCTCAGTTGCTTTGTTATTCAAGTGTCAGCTGAATACAGGTTTCTTTGTTTGTTTTGCCATTACAGACCATTTTGATGCCCATTATCTGCTGCAAAAAATGAATTGTTGGTTACACAAGATTATACGAACAGGTCAACCCATCTCTTTCATTTGGCAGCAGTTCTAATGCAGCTTTCCCCTCTGAGATCAGCGATTGTCGTGCTAGTCAAATAAAATGTGAATCAATATGAGGACTGTTATTGTACAGTAAAATGAATTAATTCCTCCCTTTCTCTTCAGTACATTTTATGTGTTTCTGGACAGATATGCAGCAGACACATCTTGTTAAAATACATTATAGAGGAGACACGCACAAACGATTCTCATTTTCCTTTCCCTGCAGCAGGCACTCAGCATTTTGTGCAAACTGAGCATACTCAGTTGTCATTGGACAGTTTTGGTCCCGTCCCGTCCCCCGACTACCACCCTTTAGCATCCCCCACCCCACCCCACCCCAAATAACTTCTTAAATTTCTGCAAACTTTGAGATTCTCCCAATTCTGCTTATTTGCCTCCATCTTGTGTGTGGATGATGCCATTTTGCCAATATAAAGACTGACACACAGAAAGCACCACTATCAGCTTCTTATAACTGATTTGATTGTCAACGCATGTACCTGTGATTATTACATTTTCACCAAGGCAGGGAGTGGCAGATATAGATCCAAATGTGGCTTACACCACACACTGTTGACACTTGTTTCAACCGCAGCGCATCAAACAGATAAATAGATGGCCAAATACACACATACCACTTCATGTTATATTTCCCTGCTCTTCAGCAGCCTTTTGCTTCCAATTACATCTGCTTCTTCTTGTGCCATTTTGTTTGCCCTAACAGTCCTTTAATATATTTCCCAGTGCACCTTTCCAAAATGCATAGACCTTGCAGGCCACCTTTGGCAATAATGTAAAACAGTCCATTGTGATAAAGCAAAATAGAAAAAGCAAACTGCCAGCAGCAGGCTGGGTAAATAGGACTGTTCTTTTTCAACTTGGCCCCCACCTAAAAGATAACAATGTATGCATACCTAGACCATGCCTGGGGCGGATATTCCAAAACCTGGGTGCCACCACAGAAACGGCCTTGTAGTAATCAGCTCATCTCTGAATGTAAGCCATCTGGAATGTGGGCTGAACATGGGATCATAACAAACGGGCAGGTTCATGTAGGAACTGGGAGCCTTCAAGTGCCTTGGTCCCAAACTGTTTTTTGACCAAGATCAAAATCATATTTATTTATTTATTGGGATTTTGCTCAGAAAAAACTGAGTAG
This sequence comes from Shinisaurus crocodilurus, assembly GCA_021292165.1. Taxonomy (NCBI): domain Eukaryota; kingdom Metazoa; phylum Chordata; class Lepidosauria; order Squamata; family Shinisauridae; genus Shinisaurus; species Shinisaurus crocodilurus. The sequence goes on along the minus strand of CM037880.1, from coordinate 208,641,677 downwards.
ACTGTACAGCAGATCTTATTAACAACTTCAGCATTTCCAGCAAGTGCTGAAAAACTGCCAAAACTTAGAAGTACTTTCTGACACTTATGAAACACACCCACACCCACATAAGTGGTCTTGGCTCAATTCCAATTATGATTCCTGCCAGTCAGAATCCTGCTACCATGATATGTTTTTTCTACCATTGCTATATTAAGTGCATTGGGTTGCACTGATGTACCAGCTGTGGCTTCATGGTTGAAATGCCTTTAAGGGTGGCATGCAGATGAGACATCCCCCAGGTTAGGGACATAGGAGCATAGGAAGCTGCTTTATACTGAGTCAGACCATTGGTCCATCTAAGCCCAGTACTGTCGACACTGACTGGCAGTGACTCTCCAGGGTTTCAGGCAGGATTCTTTCCAAGCCCTACCTGGAAGCCGGGGATGGAACCTGGGACCTTCTGCATGCCAAGCAGGTGCTCTCTGTCACACTGAGTTATGGTCCCTCCCTGCAGCACCTGGTCCAAGGTGGTCACCCATCCAAGTACTAACCAGGCCCAACCCTGCCTAGCTTCCAAGATCAGGCTGTTCAGGTTGCCCCATCACACTATCACTCAGCACTTTCTTGAGTTGCATAGCTTTCTTTGTGTGACAAGCAGAAATTCCACAAATATCCAAGATTTTCTGTTCCCATTTATTCATCGTTGCAGATAACTGTCCTGAACAGACCAAAGATTTTAAAAGGTTGCCACATCCGTCCGTAGGGAAAAAGAAGTGACTGGATTTGCCAACAACTGCCGCACAATGGATCCAATTGCGCATAAGCTGAACAACAACAATTCAAATCCATATTTTACTCATCTGTGCTTTGGAACAGGAAGCATGATGTGCAGTTAAAGCAACTGCGGATCATTTCATATCCCATCTTTTTGGAAATGCATCAAGGCAGCTAACAAAATCAGCACTATTAAAACAATGAAACAATATAAAAAGAACAAACAGGATTGATGGAACAAAGATAAGAAAAAAATAAAAATAATAGTGTCATTCTTCTGGCAATATGCTGTGGGTTGGTTTACTCCGCCACCCTTAGAGTCCAGATGGAAGCATGAGGGAAGCATGTAGCAGTGGTGCAGGGTGCATGGGGTTGAGGGGAGAGAAGGGATGCATGCCTTTATAAGACAGCACCTCCTCCTCTGCCTTTTTTGGCTTGCACAGTGCCCCTGCCCCCAGCAATAAAGGACTAGCCAGTCACCTTAGGGACTGTGTAAATATTTCTAGGGTGCGCCTTGGCCCAGGCATCTATCTCATGCCTTTATTTTGGAGTGGGGAAAACATACAGCCATTATATCAATTATCTAATTAAAAAGGGCAGTTGTTATAAAAGAAAATCAAATCGCATTAAAAGACTGAATGAGCATGGATCTTATTCCATGGACGATACATATGTATTATAAACTTTGTAATAAAATGTATATTATTAAGGCTTTTGTAGAGTCCAATGATTTCATTATAGTGGTTGTGTGCTCTTTAGCATTTGTTGCTTGTTTGTTTTACTTCTGAGTAGACATGCATAGGACTGTGCTGCCAATGTATTAAATACCCAAATTCAACTTGGTTCAAGTACATTCATTGCTATATTACCTTTGTGGCATGTACTGTGTTTTGTAATACAATGGGTTTTGCTGCTCTTGCAATACACAACAGAGTGTAACTATTTGAAGGTTCTGCTCAGTCCTTTAAACCTCTGGAAGCACTGCTGGTTGCCCCAGGCACAGGAGGAGGAGAAGGAGAAAAACACATCGTCCCTTGCTGTGTGTTCTAATTGGCACCAACCGCCAGCCACAAAACTGGGGCAGACTTCAGTTCTGCTACACCATCTGTAACTCTCTGGGCTGTGTCACTGAAAGCCTGTGCTGCTGATCTGGACTCTCCTTATTCAGTGATGCCTGGCACTAGTTAACCCTAACAAATCCAGAAAGCAAACCCAAATTGATTACCATAGATTACGTAGGACATGCCTCAAAATTTACTGCACCAATGTCCAAATTAAATTCTTCAGGGAACAACCATGGCTGGGAAAGGTTCCTTTGGAAAAAGACAAGTCTTCGTTTCCAATAAGCATTGTAAGGCCAGAAATCTGTTAAATCCATAAGCTATGTCTTGGTGATGCTGCAGGGTGGGAGCATCTCTCTGAGGCAGAGAACATACGTTGTATGCAGAAGATCTCGGGTTCAATGTCTTGGCAATTCCAGTCCAAAGGGATCTCAGGGGAAGGCGTCTATAAGACCCTGAAGAGCCACTGGCAGTCAGAGAAGGCAATACTGGGCCAGATGCACTAATGAACTGGTTCAATATAAGGCAGCTTTATATGTTCATATGGGAGACTCACAGTTGCCAGGGATAACTGGGTATTTCCTGGTATAAAGGAAGTGCTTAGAAGATAAGCTGGCAGGCAGAGTCTGTTTTCATATTTGGACCAATCCAAGAGTGATTTTAGGAGGAGGAGGAGGATGACAACAACAACAACAACAACAACAACAATGAGCTGAGATGTCTATTTTTTGCAGAGTGCTATCAAGATACAGAATTTTTAAATAAAGGGTGTTCATTTTCTCTCATAAATTTATGAAGTTTGGGAATGAAGCATTCATTCAAATAAAAATATCCTGGAAACTCTAGATCAATGTTCTCCAACCTTGGGTCCCCAGATGTTTTTGGCCTACAACTCCCAGCATGCTGTAGTTGTAGGCCTACAACATGGAGTTGTAGGCCAAAAACGTCTGGGGACCCAAGGTTGGAGAACACTGCTCTAGATCATTTTATTAAGTCCAGTTACAGGATACATTCTGCTAGATTCCTTTGTATTCAATTGCACCTTACTGCTGGTTTCTGGTGGAGGATAATTTTCACCATACTGCAACAGTTCCTCCCAAGGCATTAGGGTAAAGCCACATTAGGGTAATGGCATCCCTCCTAAGGCATTAAGGTCAAGCCACTTTACTTGTTTTGCCCCATCTCACTGCCACCTTGTGTCACCTTCTGCTCAGCAGCATATATATATGAACCAGTCTATTTCTGGTCCATGCCACTTCCACATGTTTTAATCCATAAGTTTGTCCTGTTTCTGCATTAAATGGCATCTGAGTCCTGTTAAAAACACTTAACACTAACTCAGAGTGGTCACTGATCTGGGCACCCATACTGTCACATTCCTGGAGTCTGAGCCTAGCAGTTGCCGGTTCAAGAGTCCAAGAGTTCCAAGGTGGTCAGCACAAACAGGGATGAGGCAAAAGGCAAGGTCTCGTCTCAACCGTCCAAGTCATAGGCAGCAAAGTTCCAAGCCAACACAGCAGACAATCCAGAACTACATATGTGCCAGAAATCAGTCAAAGAAGCAATTTGAAGGCCAGGGCCACTGGATTCAGGAAGGTCTGATCAATGTTGTTTCCAACACCTCTCTCAGCCTTACACTGCAGTTTTCATGCAGAGGCAGTCAGAGCCACCCCCAAGCCTCAGCTGTGAGCTCTTAGTGACTGCAGCTGAAAAGGTCTTCCTTGTGAGCAAGCCCCTTATGTATGAGTAGACCTTTTTTCACAAGGAGGCCTCTGGCTCAGTCTCGCACTCCTTCTGAGTTCCTGTCTTAGGGTTGTATGAGGAATCCGAGGGAGGGTGGAAGCTCAGCAAACTTGCCCCGCTCGCCCCCCGAGCTCCGTGCTGACTTACCTTTCCCTGGCTCGGCATATCTTCCCAGAGAGGAGCCGGGGAGAGGTAGTTCTGGGTCCCTGGCACTGCATTTTTCATTTAAGTACCATAGAAAACCACCTTAAAATGGCCACGAATAGCAAATTGCAGCTGTTTTAAGGTGGTTTTCTATGGTACTTACATGAAAAACGCAGCGCCGGGGTCCCGTTGCATCACTTCCAGGTGCTCGGAAGTATGCCAGGTGGCTCGCTGCCGCCACGGGACAGATCACGTGCCACAGTCCTGCTCGCCGAGCGCTCGGCAAGGCGAGCACCAGGTAAGTCTACACCCCTATGACCTGTCTTTTCAGGTGCCATCTCGCCTGAAGGCTTGGTAGTTCCTCTGCCTTCACCTCTAAGGCAGAGTCCTTGTCCTCCGCAGGTTACATCTTCATGGTAGTCACCCCTGAGGGCCCAGGCTCCTCCTGGTCTACTGGGCATTGCTGGTGGCTGGCGATTCCTGGTCTTCCATTCCACCTCTTCCTCCAAGGAGGAGTCTTTCAGTGGGGGCAGGACACAACGAAGAGTTGCTTCCGGGTTTATTCATACTTGGAATAGATCCATTAAAATCAATGGGACAAGTTAGCCATGACAAACACGTCCCATTGATTTCAATAGGTCAGCCCTAAGTATGACTAAAACTGGAACCAATCCATATTTTCTTGGTAACAGTAAAATAGTATAAGCACTAAGAAGCATCTTGAATTGAAAATGATGGGCACTTATGCTACACCAACATGGCATGTGCATCATTGAGAAAATCCACCCTTATCTATTTTAGTGGACAAATGTCCTGAATTTGCAAAGTCACTTTTTGGAAGGCAGATATAATAGGGAAGGTTCCACATATTCCTAATCAACAGCTATTCACAAATGCTTTTTAAATTATCACACACACACACACACATACAGGTGAAACAATGGGAAAGCCTGCATTTCAGGTGGCTTCCCCCAACAGAATGAATAAGACATTTGAAAGGATAGAAGTTTATGATTAGGATGCTAATCTTGCAAAGACCACCATATGCACTTAACATTGCAAGTACGTACAGTTCTGTGCATTTGAGAGTCCAGAGTATAATGAGACAAAGCAGGAGTGAAGAAATATGATGTGTGCTATTGAGCAAAATTTGTTCCTGAGAGAAAGGGATTAAAAAGCAAGCACATTGCAGTGCAAAACTAAGACCACCAAGATTATCATAAATACTGAATAAGTCCCCAAACGACTAAACAGGCCTTGTAAATCTTTCCGAGAAGGAAACATGGATTTCTCTCTTCTTGAAGATTTTTCCCCTTTATTAAAGGCAAACTGAGACAGAACTGGAACAATCCACTCTACCAGCATGCAAATCTACAAGACACCAGACTACTGCCATTAAACTCATGCATCCAGGAAAGCCTTCATTCCAACTAGCGCTCATATTAATCCATCCTGTATCAGAAATGTAAAAAAAATAATTTTAACTATAATACCAACATGACTTCTTACATTATAGTGGTGCTTAGTGGGATGAATTCCTTGTACTTGCAACCCCCCTCTCTTTTTCTACCCTCCCTTTCTGTGTTGCTGTGCCTAATTTGAATGTTAAAACATTTATTCAAAATGCAAAGTTTTAATACAAAGAATAATATCAAATAGCTTATTTTAAACTGTGCTAACTTGAAATATTTTAAATAAACAGCAATACAATCATTATTAGCTTTTCCTCCGCTATCATCCCCTTACAGCATGTGTTAATGTGCAGATAAGGAAAATAATGTTCATATATATATATATATATATATATATTTCTGACTAATTGGCAGCAATGTGCACATTTGCACTGTAGTCTCCGCAGTTTACCAAAAGGTGACACAAGCAATTTTGACATTCTTTTTAGTGAACCATATTTTAAAAGTCAGCCTGAATAGTATTTTAAGATTGAAGAAGCATATATATACATATGCCTCACAGCCAAACTCCACTAGCAAAATTTAAGTAGAATAAGTGGGAACCTGTGGTCCACCAGATATTGCTGTACTCCACCTCCCATTGGCCCCAGCTAGCATGGCCAATGGTCAGGGATGGCGGGAGTTGTAGTCCAACATCTGGCCGGTCACAAGTTCCCCATCCCTGCTGCAGAAGAGAGTATTTTCTTAACTCTAACAGCATATCTGTACTTCACACCAAGGGTGCAGCCACACGGCTTTCTCCAAAGAACCCTAAGAACTGTAGTTCAGAAAAGGTGCTGAGAGATCCCTCTATTGGGCTCAATTCGGATTGGATTTGGATTAGCTCATTTTAAGCGCAGGCCCATTCTGAGTTCCAGTCCTTAACATGCTCCCTGGATGATGAGCTTAACATGCTCCCACTGCCACCCTCCTGTTCCGTTCCTGCTGAAATTGCAAGAAGGGTTGCAGCTGCAGCCTTGCCTAGGCCCCAAAAATGCCACAGAACTCTGGGAAATATAGTTTCATAGGGCTTCTGATTCCTTAGTAAGGAGCAGAAGCCCTTGGAAACTACATTTACTATGGGTATTGGTATCTGCAATGTTGGTGCAGTATCTAGGATTAATGATACAGCAGCCATATTTCTCATTACCATCATCAGGCGATCACTCGTGACCGAGTAAGATTGTCTTCCGGGATAAAAGGAGGAAATTCTAAAGAAGATTGTGTAGACTCTAGCGATGGGTCCGTAAGTGACTGTGGAGGCCAATTCTAGATCCACACAGCTTCCCACAGTGAGGACACAGGTTACCAGATAGAAGATGGTCCTGTAAAGGATTCATTTGACGTGCTTTTCGCTTAGCACGTTTCTCCCTTTCACCTTGCACTCGGGCTTCTTCAAAGTCCATGGAACCTTTGTGAAAGGCCAACCTCCATTTAGATCGTTCATGGGCCAGAGCTTCCCAGTTTTCGATGTTTATATTGCCTTATGAACATCTTTAAACCTCTTATATTGACCACCGATATTCCGCTTTCCATCCTTGAGTTGGGAGTAAAGTAACTGCTTTGGGAGACAGCAGTCAGGCATTCGAACAACATGACCGGTCCACTGAAGTTGGCGTTGAAGGATCATTTTTTCAATGCTAGTAGTCTTTGCTTCTTCCAGTACACTGACATTTGTTCGCCTATCTTCCCAAGTAATTTGCAGGATTTTCCGGAGGCAACGTTGATGAAACCTTTCAAGGAGGTGGAAGTGACGTTTATAGATAGTCCATGTTTCGCAGGCATACAATAAAGTTGGTAATACAATGGCTTCATAAACCAGTGTTTTGGTCTTCTTACAAATATCCCGATCCTCGAACACTCTATGTTTCATTCGAGAAAACGCAGCACTTGCGGAGCTCAGACGATGCTGGATTTCACTGTCGATGTTAGCTGTAACAGAAAGATAGCTGCCAAGATAGAGAAAATGATCGACATTTTCCAGTATTGTCCCGCCAAGCTGGATAGATGGCATCACCAAAGGATTGGCTTGTACTTGCTGATGAAGCACTTTGGTTTTTTTGATGTTAAGTGAGAGACCAAGTTTTTCGTATGCTTCTGCAAAAGCATTTAGGATAGTTTGGAGATCATCCTCTGAATGTGCGGAGACCACATTAACATCAGCATACTGAAGTTCCACAACGGAGGTTGTAATTACCTTACTTTTTGCTTTCAGCCTGCTGAGATTAAAAAGCTTTCCATCTGTTCGATATATAATTCCCACACCGGTGGGAAGTTTCCCCTTGACAAGATGTAAAACCATGGCGATGAAAATGGCAAATAATGTTGGGGCGATAACACATCCCTGTTTAACACCTGATCCCACTTTAAATGGAGCACCATGAGAGCCGTTGTTGTCCAAAATGGTTGCCGTCATGTTGTCATGGAGAAGTCGCAAGATATTCACAAATTTATTGGGGCATCCAATTTTCATAAGGATAGTCCAGAGAGCTGTACGGTCTACAGTATCAAAGGCCTTAGCCAAATCGATAAATGCCATATAAAGGGGTTGATTTTGCTCCCGGCATTTTTCTTGGAGCTGACGTGCAGTAAAAATCATGTCTACTGTCCCTCTAGAGGGGCGGAAACCATATTGAGTTTCAGGGAGGATCTCTTCTGAAATAGATAGAAGACGGTTTGCGAGAATCCTAGCAAATATTTTACCTGCGGTTGCTAAGAGAGAAATGCCCCGATAGTTTCCACAGTCTGTTCTATCACCCTTCTTAAAGAGGGTGATAATTATGGCATCTCTGAAGTCTTCTGGGATCTCTTCTCTTATCCAGATTTTTTCGATGAGTTTATGAAGATGTTGTACAAGTTCGGGGGCCCCTTCTTTAAAGATTTCAGCAGGAATCCCATCTGGTCCACTAGCTTTGTTGTTCTTCATTTGATTAATGGCTTTTTTTACTTCATCCAAAGTGGGGAGTATTGCAAGTTCCTCTTTAATTTGTTTTTGCGGGATTTGCGAAAAAATCTCATTATCCACCTTAGATTTACGATTTAAAAGGTCATAATAATGCTCTTTCCAACGCAGTGCAATAGACTCTTTGTCTTTTAAGAGTTTGGTGCCATCTTTTGATTGTAAAGGGTTTGTACCATAGGTTTTTGGTCCATAAATGGCCCTTGTGGCCTTAAAAAAGCCCCGTGCATCATGAGATTCTGCAAGTTGTTGAATTTCTTCAGCTTTCTTTTTCCACCAAGCGTTCTTAAGTTCTCTTGTTCTTCTTTGGACCTCAGCCTTTGCGCTAGCGTAGGTTTTTTTCTTGGCAGCGCAGTTAATATCATTTTGCCATATTTGGAAGGCTTTCCTTTTTTGGTCAATTATATATTTAATCTCATTGTCATTTTCATCAAACCAATCCTGATGTTTCTTAGTTTCATATCCAATAGTTTGTTCACAAGCTGCAGTAATGGAGGTTTTCAGCTTAGACCAATGGTCCTCAATGTTGTCAGGAGGTTCCGTAGGTAGATGTTCCTTAAGAAGTGATTGAAGACGAGTTTGCTTAATAGGATCTTGAAGGACTTGGATGTTCATTTTACGCCTTGGTTTCCTTCCTTGAAGCCTACGTTGGGGAGCAATGTTGATAACCATTGTGGACCAGATTAGTCGGTGGTCTGTCCAGCAGTCGTCGGCACTCACCATGGCCCTAGTAAGAAGTACATCGCGGCGATCTCTAACACGGACAATTACATAATCCAGAAGATGCCAGTGCTTTGACCGTGGGTGCTGCCATGATGTTTTAAACTTATTCTTTTGTCGAAAGAGCGTGTTTGTGATAGTGAGATTATGCTCTGCACATATAGACAAAAGTAAGAGTCCGTTCGGGCACGCCCGACTCTTGCGTTAAAATCACCCAGGAGGATAATTTTATCCTCCTTAGGTATCTCTGACAGGAGAGTGTCCAACTGGCTGTAAAAACTTTCCTTGATGTCATCATCAGCATCTAATGTTGGTGCATAAGCGCTCAAAATAGTTACCTGTTGGTTATTGGCGAGCTTTAATCGAAGAGTTATCAGGCGTTCGTTAATGCCAGTAGGAACTTCTGACAAAGAGTTCACTAGTTCATTTTTTATGGCAAAGCCTACACCATGTATTCGTCGGTCCTGCTCAGGTAGTCCTTTCCAGAAGAAGGTATAACCTCCTTTTTCTTCTTTCAGCTGTCCCTCTCCTGCCCTTCGAGTTTCTTGAAGTGCTGCTGTGTCAATTTTAAACCGTCTCAGCTCCCTTGCAATAATAGCAGTCCTACGCTCAGGGCGTTCACTATCTATGTTATCCAGCAATGTCCGTATATTCCATGTTCCAAAATTCAAATGTCTTTTTCGACCGCTAAAATGGTGACCCCACTGGACGCGGTAATCCAGTCAGGGGAGAAAGAGGTAGACTATGTTTAGGGCACCTTTTCTAGCCCCCTCCCCATACGGGGTGAGCAGAGTGGATCCTAAATAGGGCTGCTCAGTCATGGATGCAGCTGCCGAGCTGCTCGACTACCTCGTTCCTTGAACATGGCGACTGAGTCTGCATCCACTGCCCATGTGCTGGTCCGTGACTAGGGGCTTCCAGATTCACAGTCCTGCCCCCGTTGCCATTCGCCAGTCGCCATGGGACTTTTTTTTTGTTTGTTTGTTTGTTTGGGTTGGGTTGGGTTGGATGGGTTGGGTTGGAAGACGCCTGTGCGTGAAACTGTTTTATGTGGGGAGATCGGTGCACAACGAATCACCACACAAACTTGACAGAGTACGGCAGAGATCCAATGGCACGGTTACCCTGACGATTGGAAAACCATTCTCTGCTGCAGCCTTCATCCGCCTTCACAGCCGTTGTAATTTAGGTTTAATTATCTTCCGCCTGTTCTGCCGTTGAGGACTTTATGTTTTGGATCGTTCTTTGTCTGGTTCCTCTCCCCGGACCTTACCGCCATGGGTGACCCTACTGGGAGTACATAGCTCCCGACGGCATTGCTCACAGGATTCATCGGAACACGCAAGCCCACTCACCACTTCAAGGTGACGATCCGGCGAGGGGATTACCACTGCTACCATTACCACCACCAGGTTAGCTTCAAAGGGAAAAGGAAGCAGGCAGCTGTCATTCCGGGGAGCAGTGGCGCTACGCTAATTACGAGTTGTGTCTGAACTTTGGAGTGCTTTCGGTCTGCTCACCGTTAGCGCAAAAGTTTCCAAACTAGGAAAGTTCTCATCTTTGAATGATAGAAGCACTCACTGCTGCCTCTCTGATGTCATTGTTTGTCAATGTCTGATTTATTCCCTTACTGAGTTCCTGACCAACTAGTCTGGTTGTCCTGCAAAAACTATAGAAGGGCATTGTTGGCAAGTAATGAAATGAAACATGTGGGCAGATGAATGAACCCTTAAAAGTGTATTATTATTTGGTCCTGCAATATTGTTGCCCAGACAGGTAGGGTGATACAGTTGGCCTCAGGCTTTCTTGAAGGGCTTGTTTCCTTTTGAAGAAGAGGGCACACTTCCAATTCTTTCAACACAGGTGGAGAATCTCTGTTTGGTGGGTGCGTAAACAAGTCCAATGCACAGTGAAAATTAAAATTGCATGCTGTACTCCTGTACTTGCTTCTCTGTAGCGTCTTGTAACATGTAAATGAGTCCTCTGTCTCTTTGTGCTTATTCTTTCAGCCTCTTTCTCTGTGATGTTTCCTTTTGCATCCTAGCGGGATACTGTTGTTGTAGCAGCAACCTGAACTGCTTAAAAACATTGTGGGCACTTGGCACTGAGGCAAAAACTGAAGTGGAAGTTTATTCAGAATGTGGCTCTGAGGAAAAAAAAACTTTACTTGTTTCACCTTTCCAAAGGGGTTCTCTTCAACTGCAAGATATTCATCCATGTCTGCTGAACTAGCGCTGCTGTGGGTTTTTCACTTTGGAAAAAGTTAGTTCGCAGTGTTGTGGAAATCTTAACAGGTGTTCCTACAGTCAGGGTTGAAAAGCAGGTTCCAATTTAAGCCTTTTTTATAGCCCTATATAGGCATTTACCCTGCACATGTGAGGGCTCGGCTAACAGCAATGCATGCCCCCAAACCACACCCCAGCATCTCCACATGTGTTGACTGACCCCATCCTTCCTGTTTCCAGCCTTTCCTGAGCAACGATGTCTGAAGGGGGCTTCCACCCATGTTCGCTTTATCAGAGTTCCTAATTGTGCAGAGGGTTCTACTCAAGTTCTATGTGAGTAGAAGCCCTCTTCAAACCTTCCCTGGGAAAAGGCATAGGGACACAGTGCCCTTCAACATTTTTATTAATGACTTGGATGAGGAGGTACAGGGAATGCTTATCAAATTTGCAGATGACACAAAGTTGGGTGGAACAGCTAACACTCTGGAAGACAGAAGCAAAATTCAAAGAGATCTCGATAGGCCGGGGCGCTGGGCCGAAAACAACAGAATGAAATTTAATAGAGATAAATGTCAAGTGCTGCACCTAGGGAGAGGAAACCAAATGCAGAGTTACAGAATGGGGGACACTTGGCTCAACAATACCACAAGTAAGAAGGATCTTGGAATTGTGGTAGATCACAAACTGAATATGAGCCAGCAATGTGATGTGGCTGCAAAGAAGGCAAATGCTATTTTGGGCTGCATTAATAGAAGTATAGCTTCCAAATCACGTGAGGTGATAATTCCCCTTTACTCAGCACTGGTTAGGCCTCATCTTGAGTACTGTGTCCGGTTCTGGGCACCACACTTTAAGAAGGACATAGACAAACTGGAGAGGGTTCAGAGGAGGGCAACTAGGATGATAAAGGGACTGGAAACAAGGCCCTATGAGGAGAGACTGAAAGAACTGGGCATGTTTAGCCTTCAGAAGAGGAGACTGAGGGGAGATATGATCGCACTCTTCCAGTACTTGAAGGGTTGTCACACAGAGGAGGGCCAGGATCTCTTCTCGATCATTCATCCCAGTTTGCAGGACACAGAATAATGGGCTCAAGTTACAGGAACCCAGATTCCACCTAAACATCAGGAAAAATTTCCTGACTGTCAGAGCAATAAGACAATGGAACCAACTACCTAGGGAGGTGCAGGGCTCTCCCACTCTAGAGGCATTCAAGGTGCAGCTGGAGAGCCATCTGTCGGGGATGCTTTGACCTGGATTCCTGCATTGAGCAGGGGGTTGGACTCGATGGCCTGGTAGGCCCCTTCCAACTCTACTTTTCTATGATTCTATGATTCTATGACATTGGGGTGGCTGGGGCTTGCATGCACATCCTCATCCCTCCTTTTAGCCCTCAGGTAGGCAGGCCAAATGCCTACATAGGGCTTATACTTTTTTTAAAAGGACTATTGAGTCATAACTAATACCTGCACTTCATTTTTAGATCTGTTCAAAAGGGGGTGTTTCAGTGGGCAGGTAGGAGAGAGGAGAGGCCTAGATATGAAAAATTCTTTGGCCGCTCTGGGTAGTGGTGGTCAACCCGCCCACCACATGACTCACTGGATGCTCAGCGAGCACTGCCACTGCGCCCGCCGAGCCGGGCCAAAAGCGAGTGCCAGCCGAGCCTCTCACTGGACTTCTAGGTTCCCGGCGGAGCGCTTTTTACGTAGAAAATGGCGTAAGATACGTTAAAAGCAGCCACGATTTGCGCAGCTTGTGCAAATCGCAGCTGTTTTTAACATATCTTATGCCATTTTCTACACAAAAAGCGCACCGCCGGGAACCCAGAAGTCGTTTCCCCAGCTCAGCTCAGGAGAATGCGAGTTGAGCCAGGGAAACAGGTAGTTGGGATGGAGTTTGGGGGGGGGTCAAGCCTGGCGAGTTCATTGGACTTCCACCCCCCCGAATGAAATCCTCACACATCCCTATCTCCAGCCCTGGCCAGTGTGCTGCCTCTCGAGGTGCTCTGAGGCCTGTCTATATGTTTTTTGGGGGTTTTTTAAAGGTGGACTTAGAGGTGAAAATTGTCTCTGTTGCTCCTACTGCCCTGCTGGCAGCAGCCCAGCAGGGCATAGGATACTGGAAGCCTCCAAGATCAGAGGTTTCCATCTAGTGCAGTGTTCTCCAACTATGTTGGCTGGGGCATGCTGGGAGTTGTAGGCCAAGAACATCTGGGGACCCAAGGTTGGAGAACACTGATCTAGTGGGTGTCAGCCCGAAAGTGTTACGCCTTAAGTTATTCTGGTTTAAACCATGCTCAATTTTTAGGTGATGCTTCTCCTACAATATGCACAGCATCTCTTTGTCCAACTTTCTTTCACAGTCATGTCCCACATGCACAGATGGATGGATTTAATTCTACCTAAAAGAGAGAGAGAGAGAGAGAGAGAGAGAGAGAGAGAGATTCATTGAGGACCCAGTTCCTCATTTTTCTTACTTTAACATAACTTTAATGGGGACATTAGCCTGGCAAGACTGGACCCATGAAGGAATAAAGGTCACCTTGAGGTATTCACTAAGGCAATAAGGAAATGAACAAGTTCTGTTTGAAATTACTGCTAGAATAACATGGTATAATTTCCTTCCATTACCTCAGGCATATTTTATAAGATACTTTACAAGGTATCCTGCCATGAAATAACCCATAGTAGTAAATAAAATGGAATTATGTCATACAAATAGGAGTTATTCTCCAACACCTTCACTTGGCCCTCACCATAAGAATGTCATTGCTGGCATTCAGCAATTTATTAAGAAGAGAGCTTCTAGACATGCGATGCCATACTAATCACGTATAATTTGTGAGCTACAATAGCTTTTTGAAAGCTTCCCGAATTCTGTACTTTGTATTGATAACAGGCACACACAATTTATCATCTTTTTTCTGTACAGTAGAGGCAATGCCTAATTATCAAAAAGATTAAGGTTACCTTTTTAAAAATAAAAATGATGAATTTTTATGTGAATTTTTATCAAGCAGAATAATGCTGATATGCTTTCATATTAAATTGCTGGACAATGACCAGTATTAAGGAAAGAAGACTTTAAAAGGATTTCCATGGAAACCTCCAAAAGAAAGGTGTGTGTGTGTGTGTGTGTGTGTAGAAGGAGAAAATGTTAAGTGAAATGGATGATTAGCAGGAAGAAGAACACATACTGCGCTAGGAAAATTGTACCAGGGAAGGCACATATTTTGTTCAGAGTACAGTACAGGTTAATGCATTCAACAAAAGAGAGATTAATACTGTGATTAGGTCCAATTCTTCTCCTATTGAAGTTAATAACTAAACTCCCATTGTTTTGAATGGAGCAAGATTACAGACCTTGGCCTCAGTCCAATAGCATTCATGTGTAGCAGCAAAAGCTATGTTCATGTTGGCCTGTTTGTTTGTTTTAAAAATAGCCTAATTTCAAATGTATGAGACAGTCCCCTGACTGCGTTCTCTGAAGCCTTTTTAAGAACTCCCCTTGGATGGTCCCAAATAATGTATTGCACCAAAATGTGTAGAGCTTCTTAAAAAATAAACAATTTTCCAGCATCTTGAGACTAGTTTTCTCTTTTTGGAAATATGTGATTTGGCATTTAGGGCTTAGACCCCACCACTGTCTTGCACTCAGTTTCTTGGACAGGTAACTTGTCTCTGAGCCTCACCAATTTGCCTTCTGTAAAAATGCTTGTTGGAGCAAAAAAAACACACCTATGGATTCAAAAGAGCGGCTTTGTGTTTTGGAGCTCAGACTCTCTCCACTTCTACCTGGCACGTAGGTTCTTTGGCAAGTTACTTTTATTTTGGCCTCACCAGTTTGTTTTCTGGGAAATCAGTGTTTCGTGACTGGCCACACACACCATGGTAGCCATTTTGTGAATGGCAAGCCCCCTCTAAGGTAGCCATTTTGTGAGAGCACCCACAACATTCCCTCAAAATTCTGAATGTGCCCACCGGCCCAAAAAGGTTGGTGACTCCCAGTGTAGGCAATAAAGCCAGCCAGGTCCCTACTGCTTCCCTTGCTGAATAAATGATTGATGCTATTGCAGCTTTTTTCTTTTTCTTCTTTTTAAAAAAAACAGGACTACACACATTCAGGCCTTGTCACTCACTCCCTGTCTCTGTTGTTTCCATAATGTCTCTTTCCGATTTTAACTTCCTTGGTAACAGGGGCCTGTCTGTGTTCCATATACAATGACGTAAGGCACCATGCACATTGATGGTATAACAATAACAACAAGTTTTGTGAGTTCACACGCAACCAATATTCTTGCCATGATATCGCTTCCCATCCCCACCAAGGCCAGCTCAAATTATTTTGCTGCCCTTAGGTGAAAATTATTTTTTCTGCCCCTGGGGAAAAAATAAATTGCAAAGGGAAAGAATAAAGCCAAAACAAGTCTGCAGATAGAATCCAGGCCCTCACTGAGATCAAATTTAACCCTTGAGCAAACCCTCACGATCGGAAGCTGCCTTTGCTGCTATAATGTGGCGGCGGCAGCCAAATTTCTTTTCAAAATAGCCATTCTTCTCACCCAATTACTTAGGATGATAGGGAAATGCCTATCTCATCTAAGGGTGCAATCCTATGCATATTTACTGGAGAGTACACTCTACTGAACTCTGTAGGGTTTTCCCTTTTGAGTAAGCATGCCTACAGTCAAGCGTGCTGCACAGATGAAAGGAAGAAGAAGAAACACAAGAGTAAAATACTCTCAGAAATACCCAAATGGGTTGCAAAACATACTTGAAGGCATCATGTTGGGGCAAAAATGGGGGGAGGGGGCTTCAAGCTCTGCTATTCCTCAATGGCAGGGGGGGAAATCCCCACCTGAGATACTCTGCTTCATGAGAGGGCCAGGTCTGCTTGGTGTGTGTTTAGTCACCCTGGACAACCACTTGAATTGTCGAATGGCTGAGTTTATCGTCATCAAAGAACCCAAAACCAAAAAACCCAGGTCAGTTGATAAATACAGATTCCATAAACAAAATATCAAACAACAAGAAGAAAATGAAATACAACTTAATTTTAGCCAAAAATACATACTTATCCCACTTTAGCAGTGACTTTACTAAACCATTTGGATGTGCCATTCTTCTTCTCATTCCTCTCCTACCGCAGGTTGGACATCATCATGGCTAAACAGTCTTTAGATATGGCCGCTCTAAACAATGATGTTGCAATGATGTTGAAGTGCCATTAGAAGAGGTAAAGCCAATGTCATGCCCCTCCCGCCCCGCTGAAGGAATCCTCTTCAAAAGACAATCTGGACCCTCCTGAGCCAGATGTCCCTGGGGAAGAAGTCACTTCAGGGGAACTTGGTGGTGCTGACCAAGAAGGGCCTGGGCCCTTGGGAGAGAGGGCTTCATATCTTTCCACTCAAAAGGTTTCCTCCTGAATTGTAGATCCTGCAGTTAGCAGGGGGTTGGATTAAATGACCCCTAAATTCCCTTCCAACTCTATGGTTCTACGATAAGATAGTTCTCGGTCTATACAGGGGGGGAAGACATAATATATCACACCAGTTAGAAATCGAAGCCAGCAGAGTTCAAATAGGGTGCACATTTTAACAGCTGAGCTAATTAGCTACAGGAAGTGATTAACAGGAGATGAAGTAAACTAACCACCACCTGGAGTCTTTAAATCAAGAGCTGAATTTCTTTAAAGAAGATGGTCTGGTTTGCTTATAAGGTTGTGGGTTAGATATAGGAACTGCTTGATGTACGGATGGGAGAATCAGCAATGTTTGAGCTCGCTGAATTTCTGCAAACTGCACTTTGAAGCTTGTTTTGGCTCATGCCTGTTCTCATTTGTGACCTGCTTTTTGGTTTGTCTGAATGGGAAAAGTGTGCATTTTGAACAAGAAGTGTTCTCATTTCTGTGCACATATCTCAAAAGTCTGCACCTTTCCACTATTGAGCAAAGTGTGAAAATGCTTTTTAAATACGTGTGTTGTGTGCATTTCACAATGTTCATTTTTTTAAAAAAAAAATCACATTTTTCAAACACAATCACAACTTCAGGAATGTGCAAAAAAAATAATTTTTTAAAAAATTGTTCCTGTTGGCGGTTGAGGTTGCGAATGGGGCATGTTTGGATGATTTGCAAACTGAACTGAAATTCTCATACACCAAGGTTTCTTTAAACAAAGTATCAGATTGCTAGATTTCAATGCTATAATGACACAGATTTCTGCAGAGGATTTTGTGCCTATCAATGAATTCCAAAAAACAATTTAAAGAAGTTCCATAGGCATCCTATAGAAAGTACTGTTCTTGAATCTTTTCTGTTCCTCACAGTATAATCATATACATGTATACTCGGACATGAGAAATATCTGCTAAGCAAGCCCTCCGAATTGGTTTGGAACAATTCAATTTTGTAATAAATTGTTAACCCAAGGGGAGCTTTCAGAAGCTAGAAACAGTTGACTTGTTCTAACTATGTTGAACTAGGTGCTGGTGTGTAAAGAGTCGTTACGAGTACAATCCTTTGCATATTTACTCAGAAGTAAATCTCATTTTCAGTGGGGTTTACTCACTAGTAAGTGGGTTTAGGATTACAGGCCTAATCTCTGTTACACAAAATATTATTACAGGCTAGCCCGTATATATGCTTTCTCCAATGGTTCCGGACACAATTTGGTACACCCAATGTGTGCCCTTTATTTCCGGAAGTCAGAAAGGAACAAGACTAGATGAGAAATATATTGCAATAGATCGGGCCAATCCATCCTATTTGGATGCTTTTAGTTCAATTACATTAGGCTGGCTCGAGTTGGATTCCACATAATTGATGTGCTTCTGCTGCATGACTTCCCAGTCCTAGGAGTTAATCACCCTGCAAATTAGAGCTGTTAACTAACAGCACAAATTAAAACATTATTGTATTTCCGTTGTATAAATGGAGCCCGCTATCCACTGTCACACATTATTGTTACATTTTCATTATTTGCTACCTCTGGAAAATTCCAAAAGGCACCTCAATACATTTGGAAATATACATTTGGAAAGATATGTATTGGAAAAACATTTTGGAAATATACATGAGCTGCTTCTATATATGAACATTTCTTCCTTTTGACGCTGATACATTTTTCAAAATATATTGAAGAATGGGTGAAAATTTCATTCAGTTAAGGTGCAATCCTATGCAAGTTCAGACCAAAAAAAAGGCCTACAACTCCCAGCATGCCCCAGCCAGTGGGAGATGTAGGCCTTTTTTCTGCCTAAACTTGCATAGGATTGCGCACTTAGGTTTTTGTTTGTTTGTTTGAATAAGAATTATAAGAGAGCCAGTGTGGCCTAGTGGTGAGAATGTTGGACTGGGACTCGGGAGATCCGGGTTCTAGTCCCCGCTCCGCCATGAAACTCACTGGGTGACTTTGGGCCAGTCACTGCCTCTCAGCCTAATCTACCTCACAGGGCTGTTGTGAGGATAAAATGGAGAGGAGGAGTAGGATTATGTAAGCCGCCTTGGGTTCCTTGCAGGAAAAAAGGCGGGGTATAAATGTAATAAATAAAAATGAATACAAGAACTTACCAAAATTCACAAACTTCTTCATAAAGGGGATGGAAAGAACTTGAGAGTAAAACAATTCAAATGTAGGAGAAACTGAAACTGACCAATTCATCCATCCAGGCCCAGGGCTTTGCCTGCTCAGCTCTTTAAAGTCTGGGTTTGAATCCCTGTGTATTAAAACATGTGAGTGCTGCCATCTCTTAGGGATGCCGTCTCTTTTTTTCTGACAGGCTCCTCATCTTTTAACTGCTTTGTTTCATGTTTGTTATTTTTCAATCTGTCCAATAATAAACATTATCTGGGCAGGTTACGTAATGCAAGCAGATGGTTCCTCATGATAAGAGCATTAAGGCAAGCCACAAGTCAGATCCATATAATGCACATAGATGCAGCACGATGTGGCATATATACCATTTAGAGGATAATGGTTCCATTTTATAGATGGGGAACACTAAGGCACAGCAATAAATGACTAGTCCAAGATCACTTAGGTAATTCATGGTACAGAATTCTTAAACACAAATAAAAGTTAATTATGAAGAGATACCTCTGAGCCTATGCAGAGTGCTTTCCCCACCACCACTGAGCAACTGCAGCCTCCCACTCCCCACCCACAAGTATTAGTGCTTACAAAATTAGGGCATATTGCCCACACAAATTAAAGACCTAGCACCACCTTTCTTTTCAGAAATTAAGTAATGTAACTGGCCATCTGTTCCGGCTTTGATGCAGATGATTAATACTTTTGGAGACTTGTCTGAGCTATTCAGTTAACAGGCCAAAGTCTGAATTGATGCCAATTGCAGAAGAGACAGATCAAGCTCAATTTGAAGAAGCTGAGTAATGAGATCTCATGGATTTAGATAGGTGGGCATCTTTAAACTTGAGTTTGTGGCGAAAGGTTATCATACTGAACATGTTTACTTTATCTCGGATTGTTCATGTTATATGTGGGATTCCTGGTTAGTTTTAGTCCCACCGGGAAGGAACACAGTGGGACCACTGTTAAAATGGGCCCTCCAAATATAGAGCAAATTATTTTTGAAAAGTAATAATTTTCAAAAATTATAAAAGTAAAATAATTTGAAGTGTGTGTGTGTGTGTGTGTGTGTATGTGTTTGGAATATGTGTGAAGCTGCCCATCATTAATAATAACACTTTTAATGTATTGGATATTCATTTGGCTGGAATTCACAAAACAATTGCCAAGGATACACCTCTATTTTTGCAATAACAATTAAGCCCCATATTTATTTATTTATTTAAATGTAATTACTGTTATTTTTGCTGGTGCATATGTACAAATAAGCCAGCTTACCCATGGCTGAAGTGGGTACCAAAGTACAGGGATGAATTGTCAGTAAAGTTGCATGACATTTTCAAAAGGTGGGATTTGTGTTGCCGAGTGAGACTCTCCATCAGTTCCAAGGAAGGACAGTCTTATTATTTTTATATTTGGAAACATAAAGGGCAGGCTCTAATGTTTTGGGTCATGTTGGCAGCTTGGAAAGGCACTTAGTGGAATAGGAGCCTGTAGCGCTTCCCCCTCTCCAACTGAGAACAGATGTGCATCTTTGGAAACATTCAGTAGGAAGCTAGCACTTCAATTCACTGACTTATGTCATTACGCTGTGTTTTGACACACCATGAAATATTGCTTCCCCTGGTTAAACCATAACAAGAGACAGACCAATTTTCAGAGGGAAAAAGCTAAATCCATTATAGTTTTTAATATGGCATAGATGTTCCAGCCGAACTGTACATTTGAAGTGGCTGCTTGTTGCTAGGGCCTAATCCTGCCCTGTGCAGATCTCAGAGACAAAAGTGCAAGTGGCATTGCCATTTCACCACATTTTGGCTTGTACTGCATGTGTGCATGCTTGTACAACACGTCAGCTGGTGGCTTTATCTAACTCTCTTGTTTCTTTTGAAGTGACCAAGATTAGCTCAGGGGTGGAGGGATTCCATCCTATGAGAAGGTTTGAATTACTGTATTTTTCGCTCCATAAGACGCACCAGACCATAAGACGCACTTAGGTTTTAGAGGAAGAAAACAAGAAAAAAATATTCTGAACCAAATGGTGAAATGACGACAAAACCCTGCCATTGTCACAGAACCGAGCGGGGAGGGCTTTCCTGACCCTGCACTTTCTCCACTGTTGGTGGTGCTGCTGCTGCTGCAGGCAGCTGGGTCGGAGTAGCTGAAAGCTGAAAGCAAACATCAACAGCTCAGGGCACAATCCTAAACACGTTGAGGCAGAAAAAAGCCCCGGGGCTTTTAGGATTGCGCATGGCTGGCTGGGGAATGCTGGGAGTTGTAGGACTCCCCCCCCCTCCAAACACGCATAGGATTGCATCCTAAAACCATTTAAAACCAAAACACAGAAACAGCATGGTAAATAATTAAAACATTAGAGCCCCAGCTAGCTTAAAATACCTTTCCCTCCCTCCCTGGTTGCTGGAAATAACTGCTTTCAGGGGACTGTTGAGCTGAGGAACCTGAGGCGCACGAAGGAGGTGTTTGCAGGTGCATCCTTCCAGGAGGGAGGGAAGGAGAAGGAGGTGTTTGCAGGTGCCTCCTTCCCGCCGCGCAGCCAAGCCCCGGCCAAGCCATGGGCCCGCCAAACAGCTGAGCGAAGGATCAGCTTTTTGGTGCTGTGGCGCAGCGGCAGCAAATCTCGTGACTCTTGGCCTCGCTCCATAAGACGCACAGACATTTCCCCCTATTTGGGGGGGGGAGTGCATCTTATGGAGCGAAAAATACGGTACTGTGCACCACAGCAAACCTCGCCCACTGTGCCCCCTTTGTCCCTGGGCATTGATGGAAGAATAGTATGCCCTTTGAATCAGATGGCAGCCATTCCCTACAGAAATACATCCCAATAGTGCTGCTTTGCTGTGGCTGTCGCAGCTTCTCTCTTCAGTCTCTTGGGCCCCTCTCAGAGGTTTTGAGCTACTTATTTATTTATTTAATACATTTTTATACCGCCCAATAACCAAAGCTCTCTGGGCGATTTACTACAGTTTTAATTATGGTTTTAATTGTTTTGAACAGCCCAGAGAGCTTCCGCTATTGGGCAGTATAGAAATGTACTGCTCAAATAAATAAATAAATAAATAAATAAGTAAAGTACTTTGCCTTTCCAGGTGCCTTGTTCCTTGTTCTCCTTTGCTGCAGCTTGGGATCACCAGGAACTATTAATGTTGAGAACTTTCCTCCCCTCCCCTTTCCTCCAAATTCCACCTTATGTTCCTCTCTCCCTCCACTAAAAATCATTCTCCACCCCACCCCCTCAAGCACACCTCTTTCCTCTTCCCTTCCTTGGCACACCCATTGACCTAGGAGTAAACACCGTCAAAGTCAATAGAATTTACTTCTGAGTATTTTTTTTTAAAAAATAATAATAATATTTATTTATTTATTACATTTCTATACTGCCTTTTAAAATCTCCTTTTTGTAATTTTTTTATCCTGGAAGACAATCTTACTTGGTCATGAGTGATCGCATGATGATGATGATGATGATGATGATGATGATGATGATGAATAGCGGAAGCTCTCTGGGCTGTTCACAACAATTAAAACCATAAAATACAACATAAGATAAAATATAAAAGTGTAAAGCTACAGTATAAAATATAAGTAAAAACCAAAATAAAACCTAGCAGCAATGCAAAGAGTTAAAATATAGTAACAGATTTAAAACAGCCGAAAGACTAAAAGATGGGTAGCAAAATCCTATGAGGCTGCCTATATCCGCCGTGCCCCCCCCCCGCCCTCAAAAACATCTAGATGTCCAGTCTGGGCTGTCTAGATGTTTTACCTCTCCTCGCGAGCAGGAGAGGCTGAGGCGCTGCCTGGATTCCTCGGAATCCGGCAGCAGCACCCCTCCCCATTCCAGGGAACACCTCCCCCAGGGGGGCGCTGAACACGGTCTTCCATGTTTGGTTCCCTGCCAGCGCAGAAAGAACCACGCCAGCTACAAGGGGGGGCGGGGCGCTCAGTGGCACTGCAACCTTGGAAGAGACTTCCGTTCCAGGTCCAATCCTATGTACCCCAGACAAGGTTGGAGGGACATAGGATTTCACCCTAAAATGCCTGGGGAAACAAGAAGGTCTTGGCACTGGAAAGAACACAACGTAGGTGCTAGGCGAGCCTCTCTGGGAAGCCCATTCCACAACCAAGGTGGCCCTCTTCTTAGTAGCTGCCTACCTCGCTTCCTTTGGTGAGTACTCCCAGAGAAGGACCACTGAGGATGATCGTAGGGTCCAGGCAGGTATATACGGGAGGAGATGATCCTTCAGGTAACCTGGCCCCAAGCCGTTTAGGGCTTTGAATGTTAATACCAGCACTTTGAATTGGGCTCAGAAATGGACTGGCAGCCAGTGCAGATGGAAAAGTACTGGCATAATATGATCATGTTGGTCAGTCCCTGTTAACAATCTCGCTGCCCTGTTTTGGACTACCTGAAGTTTCTGGACTGTTTTCAAAGGCAGCCTCATGAATAGCGCATTGCAGTAATCCAAACAAGAGGTTAATCCAGTAATCCAGACAAGTAGGCATGTATATGATTGTGTTGTCAGCTTCCTAGTAGGGTAATTGTTTGTTTTTTAGGGTGACACCCTAAAAAACAAACACCCTACTAGGAAGCTGACAACACAATCATATACATGGTTTATTGGGGATTTATGGCAGTTGAAGCAGCGAGTGTGGTAGACAGCTAGAAATCAGATGCTATTTGACTTTTTGAGAAGTTGATCAATTGCTACAAAAGACTTTTTAATACAATTGCTGTAGTAGTCACAGCAAGTGGACAAATCTGGATTCCCCCCCCCCCGCCATAGTGTCTGCAAAAAGTGGCATCCAGCAGAATTATTCTGGATTGTGAATAACGTAATGAATCAGGTCTGTGACCAGGTACCTGGAGGTTGATTCATGTTCTGTCCAATGTGACAAATTTGCTACCGACTTTGCAATCTAAATCGTTCACATCCAGTTGGACTAACAATTTTATTATGGTTCTGGGGGTTCTGGCTAGGTTATGTGGGGCTAAGGCATATTTTGTCCATATAGATCTGATTTAAATTGCAATGTCAGGGCATATATGTGTATGAGGGTTGAAACAACCAGTAATGAGTTGGATAATAGTGGTGAGGAACTCTGGAAAGTGAAAGCAAACTTCATATAGATAGTGAATAAGAAGACTTCTTATTCTTGAAACATAAGGGCTATAAAAAGCTCAAACACCTTACACTAAGAATCTGCCGCAGGTGCAGAGGGTTCTGCAAATGCCTTCATTGATTTCCTTTTCTTTCAAATGAAACCTTTAAATAAATGCCTTTTATTTGGACATTGCCAGATCAACCAGTAACCAAGTTATGGCATCCGGAGAGTGCAATGGGTACCAAGTACCCCGGTGGGCACAACTGGGAGAGACTGAACCCTCCCTGTTCACCCACCCAGGTCTCTTATACATGCCAGATAGGCCACCTCATCCATGATTACACCATGGATGAGGGAGGTCTTATTCTGCACCGCTCTGGCATTTCAAAGCAGCATCCTGAGACACGAGGGCAGGCTGATAGGACAACCAACAAACCTGTGGGTGTGAGGAGGGCTGGAATGCAGCACAGCCATTAACTGCCTGGGCCACGTCCCCCTTACCAGGGCTACCTCTCCTCCCAATGCCATGTCTCCCTTTACCCATCATCACTACACTGATAAGTGCCCCCCACATGTTCCCCACTTCCACCAAGGGCACTCAGCAACCCAATTTGACAGATGTTAGGGGGGGTGGCCCTTGCCCTTGTGTCCCACCTTGAAGCAGCTTCCTCCAAAGGGATGAGCCCCTTTGGTGTCACCCCCTTGAGGGACACCCCTACCAGGGCGGCCCGCCAACTCGCAGCAGGCCAGTTTATATTTCCCAGGGTGTGCATGTTGCGAAGGGCTCGGTCTCCTTGGGGCTTCTCAGGAAGGTGTTGCCACTTTGCCTAGATGATTGGCCTGAGACCAGGGAAGTTGGCTGGAAGGCGGGGTGCACAGGCACTGGCAGCAAGATCTTTAAAGCAGCAGACAGTCCTCTTCCCCAGCCTCCACTGTTTCCTCACCAGTCTCCGAGCTTTTTAATGGCATATGGGGGACTTATGTCAGCACTTTTTTTTTCTCTTATCAGGTCTAAATTAGTTTGAACGTATTGAATGTGTTTTAATTGTTCTAGTTTGAACGTATTGAATATGTTTTAATTGTTAAAATGGTTCTAATTTCTGTTTAAAATTTTGTATTGAATTTTTATGGTGTTTTTGTATTTGTATTGTATTTTATTGTTTTGTATAAATTATTGTTAACCACCCAGAGAGCTTCGGCTATTGGGTGGTATAGAAATGGCATAAATTAGAGAGAGACAGACAGAGACAGAGACACACACAGAGAGAATTTCAACTATGTGAGTGTAGGGTAAATATGTGATTGAAACTCTTTGGTTGGTGAAGCTCAGGGTTCTTTATTTGGAGCAAGGATATGACAAGTAGGGAGAGGATACTTAACCTGTTCTCCACTTACCAAACAGTTGTTTGATACTCTTTCCCATACTCCATTTGGCTGCAATCTTCAGGACTCCTTTCTCAATCACCTTCTTCAAAAGCAGCTTTTCATGTACAAACTGGGATACCATTACATGCCTTTGCATATAACACATTGATTAGCCCTTAGTCTTTCTCACCCCAAAGCACAGACATAAACATGATATGGAATTTGACCTCTTTGCGTGCTCAGATGCAGTGTATTGCTAGTATTAATGGGAGACTTTCTATTACCGCTGTAGAATTTATACGGAGGCACTGAAAATTTGATGGACCCTTTTATGAAAAGAACACTTACCACATGCTTTATTTGTATCCATCTTTTATTCAGAATTTCAGAATACTGAGGATTAATTCCATGCATATTCATAAAGCAATATTAAAGGGTTATTTTCATGATGAATTCGTTTACAGCTTTGGCATAAATTGTTAACCAACCCTGAATCTATAAATAAGCATAAGATGGTGGAACTTCTAAAATGAATTAGCTTGTTTTAAATTTAGTGGAGTATAAATATTCCTAAATATCAACTTAATAATATTGATTTCAACAAACCTAGTAAATTACCAAATACTTACTTGATACCCTTTTCCATATTCCATTTGGCTGCAATGTTAAAGCCTTTCATCTGACTTTAATCCACTTAAGGGTCCCAATCCCAGCTAAATTTAGGTCATGGTGAACTAAGGCTGAAATCTTATACTTAATTACCTGGGAGTAAGCTCCGCTGAACAGTGGGGCTTACTTTTGAGTAGACTTGTATAGGATTACTGTCTTAATGTTTATTGCTTTCAATAGGATTTTGTCAAGACTGACTTGTTTGATTAGGGCCATACCATTTTTCAAATAGCATTTTAGCCACTGCACACTCTATTAGATTTCAACAGCACAGTTATTACCACCTTATTTATGAAGATATATCGGAACACACACACACACACACACACACACACACCACTGTACAAAAGAAAGGCATTTTTCTCAATCATAAGATGAAGGGTATTTCATGAACAGATGGATGATTAGGTCATGGAATCATACATGCAGTTTTTTTGTGTCAGAAAAAATCCTGGCTGGTATCATGTTCCCCAACCTCGATCCACCCTTCACCACTGAAGAGGACTCGGAGGCAGAGGAGGCTTCTCCCATTAACCCATCCCCCGCTATGTCAGGGTCTTCCAGGCCAGAAGACGTGGTTCTACCTGACACTTCAGATGCAGAGGACACTCTCCCATTACAACCTTCACCACTCACACACTCTGTAGGAGCCAGCAGCTACATAATTGGACAATGGCACAATAATAATAATAATAATAATAATAATAATAATAATAAATTTTATTTCTTACCTGCCTCTTTGTCTAGATCGAGGCAGGGAACAACAAAAATATAAAATACATAAACTAAACAAAACACAATACATACTATTAAAACATCTTTAAAAACATCATTAAAAACATCATTAAGACATCTTAAAGGCAACCTAAAATTCCGCCAGATAGGCCTGCCAGAAGAGATCAGTCTTTATGGCTTTTTTAAATTCCAAAAGACTGGTGAACTGACGAATCTCCTCCAGCAGGCCATTCCATAATCTGGGAGCAGCAGAAGAAAAGGTCCTCTGGGTAGTACCTGTCAGCCTAGTTTTGGCTGACTGAAGTAAATTCTTCCCAGAGGACCTGAGTGTGCGGGGTGGATTGTATGGGAGAAGGCGATCCCGTAGGTAGCCTGGACCCAAACCATGTAGGGCTTTAAAGGTAATAACCAACACTTTATACGTCGCCCGGAAACTGATTGGCAGCCAGTGGAGTGCTTTTAAAACTGGTGTGATGTGAGCACCCCTAGGTGTACCAGTAACCAGTCTGGCTGCCATATTTTGCACTAGTTGAAGTTTCCGGACTAGGTACAAAGGTAGCCCTATGTACTTTAAGAAACAAACAGCCAGGGATGGGGACTCGGACTCGAGGACTCGACTCGTGAGTCGGACTGAGTCCCCCCTCTGACTCGAGTCTGACTCGAGTCCCAATATTTTTAATGGGACTCGAGACTCGACTCGGGACTCGAGACCAAGGACTCGGGACTCGAGACCAAGGACTCGTCAACATCCCTGGGCTGTGCCAGAAGGAGTGGAGAGGAGCGTGATCACCGGTGTAGAGCGCATGGAAATGAGGCGCACCGCTGCTCGGCCACTATGACAGCTACCAGGAGCACAGCCCCAACAATGTGTTGAGATTTATTTTGATTGATGTGTTGTTGTGAGGGGTTAGGGTCAGACATTTTGGTTTTGGCTGCCTCTGTCTGCTTGTTTGGGTTCCCAGCCTCCTCTGCCTGCCTGGTCTCTACTTGACCAGTTCAACAGTTGAATTGTCCAAGACAAACGCCTCTGCCTGCCTGCTTTGGGGTTCCCTGCCTCCTCTGCCTGTCTGGTTATTTGGGGTTTGTCTGCCTGGTCTGTTCTTGCCAAAATCAGTTGCAGAGTTCTGAAATAAAAAGGCACAAATTTATTTAAGCCACACATCTGAAGCAGCCTTATTTTGTTGGTGGAAAACCCCATTGATTTTAATAGGGACTCGTGGAGTCAGTTTGGGGAGTGACTTGGGACTCGTGACTCGTGAGTCACCATTTTGGACCAAGGACTCGGACTCGGACTCGAGACTCGGGTCCAAAGACTCGTGACTCGACTCGTGACTCGAGACCAAGGACTCTTCAACATCCCTGCAAACAGCTTCTCTGAAGGGGTGGGGCTAACTGCAGGTCTAGATCTGCTGGTTCTCCCTGACTGTGCCTCAGCTAGCTTGAAGCTGTCCAAGGTCCTGAAAGACCCTTCCTGGTCTAACCTTGCCTTTTGATTCTGCAAATCAGACCTGACTAGACCTGACCTGACTGGCCTTGACCTGACAAGACTGACTGGCCTCAGCTCTGCTTTCTAGCACTTAACCCTGCCACATTGGTTTCAGCACCTCTGGGCGCCTTGAACTGATCTGGACAGGACAGTTACATCCATCATAAAGGTATTATCTTATGAAGCTCCCTTATACCATTGGCCTATCTAACTCAGTCATGTCTAATCTGCATGTCAGCAGCTCTGCAAGAGCTTAAGCATAGGTCTTTATGGGCCCTGCTTATTTATTTGTATTTGTTTTATTAAATGCCTCATAAATAAATTTATCTAGGCATTTTACAGTGAGAAGAAGAACATTACTTCTGATTCTTTTAACTGGGGATGTAGAGATGTAATCTGGAGCCTTCTGCATTTATTTAATTATTTATTATTACATTTGTTAATCGCCCATCTGGCCGGTCACCCGGCCACCCTTCTGCATGCTCTATCACTGACCTAGGGATTGTTGATAACATGACAACAGTGATTGTTGTTAGTTCAACTGTGCTGTGACAGTACTGTTATTATTAATATTTACATTATTTTTATTTTATTTTTAAATTGTGAAGTGAATAAAATATTTAACAATCAAATCATTAATATATCCATATTGTAGCCCATGTTTGCTTTCCTACCCAATTCATCAATAAATATACATCAACATCAGTTAATAAATACACAGATAGTTCACAATAGTTCATAACACCTCCATACACTCACCTGAACAACAGTGGCAACCGTGTTGCAACATGTGAGCTATTTCGTTCTTCAAGAGTTTCGCAAACATGTTAGAGTGTTCCTCCATGAGTTCCTTAACATCCACAGAAAGGACAAATTTCAAAGGACCCTGAACCACCTGGGAAAGCTCAGCTGGAGGGCACTATGAGGACACAATGACTTTGGAGAAGAATTGCTTTTTCATTGCCATCACTACTACTGAGTAGGCTTGGTATTGACCCCTTACTAGTGTTTAATCAGAGTGAGTTTTAAACCAATTGCATTCAAGTTATCTTCCTACCTGCTTGATTGTGCTCAGGTATGCAGTATACCAAGGCTCTCCTCGGTGGGAGA
Organism: Shinisaurus crocodilurus; assembly: GCA_021292165.1. Classification (NCBI taxonomy): domain Eukaryota; kingdom Metazoa; phylum Chordata; class Lepidosauria; order Squamata; family Shinisauridae; genus Shinisaurus; species Shinisaurus crocodilurus. The sequence continues at coordinate 208,612,541 of CM037880.1, read as the reverse complement.
AGATGTTTGGGAACAATCATATCATTCTCCTGAGTCATCTCCACATTCCATAGCATCAAGAGTAGTGCCAACCATGGGCATCAAGAGTAGTGCCAACCATGCCAACCAAAAACTCCCCAAGGGCACTTAATCTTCCAGAGGCAGTCCATCCTAGTAGGTCCCCCCACCCCTGCAGAGGGGAAAGGCCATTACAAGTCTAAACCTCAACAGGAAATTATCCTACCATGACAAGAGAGCTAATGAAAACTCTCATTCTCCAACCACCACCCTCCTATCCAGTCAAGAAAACCAAAACTAGAGTGTGGAAATAACTGAGGTTAAAGACATAGGGATGCTAGTATATTTTATCAATATATGCAATATGCCTCTATTAGGAGTTGGGACCATATGGATATTCCAGCCTTATTGGATATATTCAAGGGTACTACTGAGGTGACTGGAAACATTAGTGACAACTTCCCCTCATCAATAATAAAAAAAAATATCCAGCAAGGCATAAAGTAAGCTGTAGTGTTAAATAACAGATGTCGCATGAGGCATATAGTTAATGCATGCAAAATCATCCACCACACTTTATCAATGTAAAAAGTGGCTCATGGCATGAGCCAAAGTGAGTGATGTTGACAACTGTTCTTTTTAGATAAAATATGGGTGATTAAAAAAAAAAAAAAAAAGCTCTTCATTGTTAGCTTGCTCAACAGTTCAGGATGTGTTCCAGGAGGAAGCAGATTGCACTAATACAGTGGACAAATGTACTATTAGTAACCCTGTCTATCGCTATTCATCATTTTTACCCATCTGCCCACCACTTAGCCATCTGTCTCTTCAACTTCAGGGATTTAAACTACTGAAATAAGGCAATATATAGCTTCAGTGATTGGGAATACCTCAAGGAAGAAGATACATTACATATGGAATGCTTAATTTTTCATAACAGCCCATCATTTTGAATGATACACATAGCGCGCACTTCCTGGCTACTTTCTCCCTGTGCTCCCTCCAACCTGTTTTACCAGCCTGAGGCTTATGCCACAGTTTTCAGTGAGTCACTGAGATCAGAACCCCAAAAGAATGGCAGCAGCAACTCCAAAGAAGCAGCCCGGTCCTATGGATCAGCTAAACCAGTGTTTCCCAATCTTCTCTTAGTGTTATAGGCACCTGCCCAAGGGCAAACCTCCAAGGGCAGAAGCCATGTAGACAGTAGAGGCTGGTGGCTCCAATGTCAATAGGGCAGTGTGGATCCACTCTTGGTTATTGTCTGAATTTTAAGGAGCTATCTATGGTGCTGAACTTGTTGGGGACAGGGTTCAGCATCATGGATAGCTCCTTTAAAGTTCAGACTAAAACCCAGCGTGGATACACCACCCAACTGATATTGGGGTCATCAGCCTCCACTGCATATAAATGGAGGTGAAATACAAGGAAATAACAGTCAAGTTGAAGTAAGATAAGCAAAAGGCAGACTGAAGACAATTGGAGGCCAATGGGAGGTTAATATCTGTAACTGCTACATGGTGGGGGTCATTCTTTGGGAGGGGGCTTATGGCTGAAGAGGGAATGATTAAATCATCCTATCCTGTGTGCTCTGATCCCACTCTAGATTGAGATGCTTACTTTTTAGTAAAGAAAAGAACATACAGGGAGCTGCATCGTAGGGATGCATGAGAAATTCATTTCAGTTCATTTATTTTTATCAGAATTTCCCCGGTTTGCACCTTCTGGACCGAATATGGACATGAACACAATTTGTGGGCTGAAGCCCATACATTTATGAGCTTGCAGTGTGAATCAAGAAACACAAAACTGTGTTTGACAGCATGCTTACATTTGAAAAATGTTCGTGGAAAAATGCACATTTTTGAGAAATGCACACAAACACACTTTAATCAGTGAGAGAAGAAAGTGTGCATTTCAAAGATGTTCAGAATGAATGCATACATTTGGAAATGTATGTATGAATGTTCATGTGGATAAGAAGAAGAAGCAAAGATTGCAATCTGATAAGGACACGAGATGGAATGAGGTTCAAGGTGGGATTTGGAGAACTTGGATGAACTCAAGTTTTGCTTGTACGTATGTCCCTAGCTGCACGCTACATATCTAAAGTGATGTGCAGTTTAATTCTTATCTTTTAGGTCTGCCATGTAGTCCACACAGCTGTTCAATGACCTCTGGGCCAAGCACATATGGCTATGAATCCTAGTTTATGCTGATAATAGTTTTTTCACCACCATCATCAGCATATCAACTACATAAAAGCCCCCTTCACTGCAAACTCCTTCTTTCATATTCACAGTGGAGTAGTTGTTTTGCGATTTTAAGTTTAATGGGTAAATCATGTTATAGACCTTAATTAATTATTTTATTTAGTTATTGTGGCATTTAACTTGTTTTTAATGATGGTTCCTGTGTGTTTTATGGAAATCACGAAGCAATTTAGTTGGTCTACCTTCCTCACCTGTATCGGCACCTCACGGTCTGTACAAGGTTGACTGTGGGAAAGACCTTCCAGCACCATGTCGTGTTAAGCAAGGGGGGATCACAATTGATGGCATCAACCTCCTTAGCTTGATGTTTCGCCCTATAGCTAGTGATGTTACCTTTGCCTGCACTGGCATGAGTGAGGATCCGATTTAGGCCCACTCGTGCCTGTGCGCAGCTCTCCGCGGTGAGCGTGGGCCTACCTGCCTCCTCGCCGGCTCGCACTCTCCGCGGTGAGCCAGCCACGCCACCCGCGCTGGTCCCGTCGCGTCACTTCCGGCGCGGCAGAAGTGACGTGACAGGACCCTGCTCCTGCGCGCTGGACCCCCGCGCTATGTTTTTGGCGGGGAAAACCAGGGCAACAGGGCTGTTTAAGCCCTGTTGCCCTGGTTCCCCCCGCCAAAAACATAGCGTGGGGGTCCAGCGCGCCGGAGCAGCAGGATGTGACGTGGTGACAGAGGTTCTGGCGGCGGTGGTGGCGGCAACTGCGGTGGCGGCAGCTCGAGCGGCACGGAGAACGCTCCGCGCCACTCAGAAGAGCGAGATCAGGCCACTGCCACCGTGGAAGGATGAGCCGCGGAGAGCCTCAAGCCCAGGTAAGGCTCGATTAACATCCCTACCTATAGCAATGGCGACCAGCTGATAGCCGGTGTAATTAGCACCCACTCTTTTTCTCTTCATAGATCTCCAATTTGATGATTTAATAAATGTGGCCCATTATTTACGCCACGATTTGTACCCTACAACTGTGTCTAAGTCGTCATTTCTCCTCTACACGCCCAAATGCACACACGCGTTTTAATCAATGAACGAAAAATGCATACAATTAATGTCTACATTTGCAAAAAAAAGAATGTGCACAAAGATACGCAAGAATTTTCATGTGAAAAGAAAAAAGCTTGCAATCTGATAAGGACATGAGTTGGAACCAGCTTCAAGGTAGAATTCAAGGAACCTTGATGAGCTTGAGTTTTGATGATTCACACTCCCCTAAGTGTATGTGGGGCTACTCGTGAAGGTGGATCAGAAACTGCAGCTGTTTTAAAATGTGGCGGCTGCTAGGATTTTAACCAGAATGGTTCATTGTGAATATTTGGGTCAGGTTTTAGAGAGTGATTTGGGGAGGTCTGTCTATGAGACTGTAATCTATCTGCTTTGTAAGCAAGACAGGTAGCTAACTGCAAAATTGCATGTTTTCTATCAACAGTAATTGGTGATAGGAGGAAATTCTGCAGGAGAATTCTGCGCCTTGTCCGGGAGATTCAGAACGTTAAGTTCTTCAGTGATTTTATATAATTTCATATATGTTTGTGTAAATTTGATTCATCTTGGTTAGAGATCCAGAATTTTATATTTATTCTATATTTTGCTGTTTCATTTTAAATGATTTTAGGGCTTCTTAGGGTAGAACCATCGCTAGGAAGATCTGGGTTTCTGTTATATAAATTTGTACTGGCATCTAGCATCGTTTGTTAAATGTCTGTTTGGCGATGATTTGACAACTGTATACAAATAAACAAATCTGAAATCTGAAGATATATATTTCACCAGTTTTGGAAGGGCTTCACTGGCTACCAGTTCATTTCCAGACCCAACTCAATGTACTGGTTCTGAGTGCACGGAGCTCGATTGGGGGGTAGAAGTTCGGTGAACTTGCCGGGCTCAACTCCCCCCCCCCAAGCACTGCTTGCCCTACCTTTTCCCCAGCTTGACTTGCGTTCTTGCGAGCTGAGCTGGGGAAAGCGACTTCCAAGTTCCGGCGCTATGTTGCTTACGTAGAAAACGGCCAAATTTGCGCAAATTATGGCCAAATTTGCGCAAATTATGCCTAAATTTGCACAACTTTGGCCGTAATTTGCACAAATTTGGCTGTTTTCTACGTAAACAATGTAGAGCCAGGGACCCGGAAATCCTGCAAGCACCTCAGCTGGCACTCGCGCTCAGCTCAGCTCGGCTCACATGCCATGAGTCGAGTGCCGGGTGGGTCACTCATCTCTAGTTCGGACCTTTAAAGTCCTAAATGGGTTGAAGCCCAGATATCTTAAGGAACACCTATTCACACATCAATTTGCTATTAAGATCTTCCACTCAGAAGCCCAACACCATCCGAGATAAAGTAGGTGGTAACCCGGGAGAAGGCCATTTCAGCCCATGTTGCCCTAGTTCCGAACATAAGAACATAAGAGTCTTGCTGGATCAGACCAAGGGTCCATCTAGTCCAGCATTCTGTTCACACATTGGTCAACCAGCTGCCCACAGGAAACCCACAAGCAGGACATGAGTGTGACAGTGACCTCCCACCCACAGAACTGTCCTCCCACCACCCAAATGAAGCAAACCTGGCATCTACTTTATTACTTTTTGTGACACCAGCAAAACCCTTTTTCACTCTCACAAGCTTTTAAATTATTCTTTACTTTTAAAATACTGGTAGTTCTGTTGAGTTATTTCACTCTGGGTTTTTGTTTAGCACTTTTAGTGTATTTATAATATTGTTATTGTTTATTTAGTTTTACTGTGACAGTAGTCTTTTGATTTATATTATGAAGGTTGGTATCTATGAACAAACAAACAATATTTTTTTTTTGGATGAGGAGCTTAGGGCCAAAAGAGGTGTTGTGCTTCTATTGCCATCTCAGCTGTTTGGGATCCCTACTGGTGGATTGGGGCCACTGACTTTTAGCACATCCCTGAAAGCACCCAGTTTGGCCCACTCAGATTGACATTCTAAAACCAATCCATACGAAGTTCAGCATGTGCTGGTAGTCCACCGATGACTTCCTCCCCACATGCTACCAGTTGGATGAAGTTATCATGAGCAAAGGCTAGCTAGAATTCTGGCCATCATGGGACGTGCCCATAAATTTTAGAAAGAGAGGGCGGGTTTGCCCATCACACTAACCCACCCTGGCAATAAGCTACGGTGGGTTGCTTGTTTTGAGAAACAGACCATCGGGCTCACCGTGTGTTGGTCACCCCCTCCCTCCCCTTCGATCCTCCAAACAGTATCCCAGGGGGCACCATAGCAGGAGCAACGTATCTTCCCCTCCTTACCACGATAGCGAGCCATTTATTTATTTTTTGGGGCTCACCATGGCTTTTTCCCCCCTTTAAACTTTTTTTCTTTCAGAGATCACCTTTCACGATCTCCAAATAGAAAGCCAGTGACAGCCCCTCTGAAGTGCCCAAGTGGCACATTGGAGGGGCTGTCAGAGGTTTCTTTTTTCTTTAAAACACCCCGAATGGGCACAATTTTCCAGTAAGTTTTTCTTTTTTTTTTTGTAAAATTTTTTTATTTTAAATTTTAGAATCCATAAAAACAAAATACCAAGAACAAGACAAAACAAAAACCAAAGAAACATACACTACAAAAACAAAACAACATTAAACTAAAAAGTACTTCCGATTTCTCCACAACCAAGTATAAGTAACATCAGATATTCTATATAATGATTATAAAGGAATTGCTTCCTTTTCCCCCTTAAACAAACAAAAAAATCAAACGAAAGATTTCCCCCCCTCTTATTCATCAACCTCACAAGTTCACAAAACCTTGGAAACCAGTAAGTTTTTCTTTTAATAGTCGTACTTGTGCAAACGCAGAGGTATGCACTTGTGCGGGTCCAAAACAGGGAAGCCTCACCTGGACAATGTACCAACCCTGGACTTAGACCCAAAGAGGATCCAAACATGAGTGTCCCCCCTGCCTTTGCTTTGCTTTGCCCTGACAACTGCCAAAAGGTGAACTGTCAAGGGAAAGCAAAAGTGCGAGTGATCTTTGATCACAAAAAGGGGGTGGTGGGATTTACATGCCCCTTCATGGCAAGGTCCTCGTGTTTTTCTTCTTTACTCTGATAGTCCTCAGTGTGATGCACATTTTGCACTTTTCCCTGAAACTCTAGCTGCTCGGGAAAGCACAAAAGTGCATCCCACCACCTTTTTCTGGGCAAAAGGAGTTTTGACAGCTTGCTGGAAAAACTCCCTGAAAAAAAGTACCCATTGCCCTGTCAAACCCCCTTTTTAAAGTGGACTCATCATCCAAAAACAGACCGATGATCCTACAGGTGCAAAGAACTTCCCTATGTAGATTATGAATCTTCCTTTAGGACAAGGTCAGGATGATTTGTTTTCACAGGTCCAAATCCATTGGAGTTTTGCCTTGTTGTTTGTTTCAGGCAGCCGGAATAATGTGTTTGACAGGGTTCCTTGATCAGAGGAGGGGCTACGGTGTCCACTTATGCATCAGCAAAAAAAAAGAGGACAACAGAAGACACTGAACTGCATGACATTAGCACATTTATCAGCATACATCTCGCCATAGTGGGAAAAAGACTGTGACCAGGTGGCCTGTGTGTGTGCCTGCTCTGTCTGCTCTCCAGGTGCTGAGTGTTGATGGGCAACTTCAAGGCCTCTGCTGTCTGTTCTTCTGGTTATTTTTAAACCAGATGTGGACTGGATAGTCCTTCAAAGAAGGGACTGTCCTGTGATAGCCCTTCAAACAGATGCCTGTCCTCTGTAAAGTAGGACACGTGGCCACCCTATGAGGGGCTTGTGGGTAGGTGGGCTGCTGATCTTTCCTTTTGCATGGAAAATTGCATGGTCATTCATTCATTCATTCATTTATACATACCCCACCTTTCTTCCTGCAAGGAACCCAAGGCGGCTTACATAATCCTCCTCCTCCTCCTCTCCATTTTATCCTCACAACCCTGTTGGTTCTGTAGTCATCACTCTATTGTTCCATGGGCCAGTTCAATTTTAATGGTCCCCATGCAAGCACCTTGGAAGTGTGTGTGAGCTGAGCGGGCACTGCTGAGCTCTCGTAAGGAGCTAAGATTGGAGTCAATGTAGGAGTACTTTGGCTTTGGACCTTCAACAGCACTGACTTTATGTTATGCAGCTCCCTTTTCTTTTAACGGTGCTTGTGTGGAAGAGGTAGATTGTGCCCTCAGCTATGAGACTTCAGCTATTTAGAATCCTGAATAAACTCATTTATACCGTTACCAAAATAGTTATTTTGAGAAACTAGAAATTAGGTTGCAGGGGGGGTTAAACACGGCTGAGATATATTCCTAAACCACTACCACACTGAAAAACAGCTTTCATTTACAGAACCATATGCATTTGAAGTAGGCAGTTCAGCATCTTTTTGGTGATTTATCGGGGTGAGGGGAGAATAAATGACTTACAAGCTGTTGGTAGCTTGGCTGGTCAAATGGTTTGACCCACATGCAGACACAGAGCTAAACAATTTTGAGATGGAAAGGCACCATCAAGGGAATCTTTGCTTGCTCTGAAAATGCTATAAAGAAACTTATTACTGAAGCTTAACTGCATGTTCTTCTCCAGGAAGGTTTACAAGGGATAAGATAATTAAAGTCTTTTATTGTAAAGGCTTTTGAACATTTGTGAAACAAGTGAAAATATTCAGGAGGGACCTGTAAAATAAGTCATTTAAGGCTCACATTGAAAGAAGTATATAATATTTCCTCCCCAGTGTTGTATCAATTATGTAAATCAAAGAGTAGCACATTTCTAAGCATTTTCTTCTGTATAATGAAAGACTACTTACTGCCAGTGGAAAGTGCTTACCTGGAGAAAACTGGGATTTTATTGTGTTTTACATCATACATATAAGAAAGATAATTATGTCACATAACACCAATCCAGTATTCCCCAGAGCCCTGTTCAGGCATTTGCCTGAACGCATGAAAGCTTAAAGTGAGTAGAGTGGTGGGGGGCCATGCATGCTGACCCTCGCCCCCCCAATGTCTCCACTGGGCACACCAGCCTCCTCCTCCTCCATTCGGACGACGTTGCCATGTTGAATCAGCGAGGTCTGAAAGGGAGGCGTATTCACATTCATTTGGATGTCATGAGTAGAATTTTCTCTATGATCATGAACCCTGAGAGAGATGAGGCAGGGTCCAGAATCAGGGAGCAAGTTCTACCCACATTCAAGCGAATGCAAGCAGAACTCCCTTTCAGGCCTTTCTGATTCAACATGGTAAGGTCTGAACTGAGGCGGGCAGGGCTGGTGCACCTAGGAACGTAAGGGGTGGGGCCAGCATGCAAGGCCCTGCCATTCTACTCACTTTAAGCCCACACACAGTCAGGCAAATGCCTGAACAGGGCTAAGATCTTTGTCACTTCTTCGCAAGGCAGGCAAACTCTTAGTTTAGGATTTTTTAAATGCAATAATATTTTTTTCCTGAAATTGTCATGTTTTTATTGCATTTTGATGTATTGTTTTAATCAATTTTAATTGGTTCTGTAAGCTGCCTTGAGTGCCATTTTTGGTAGAAAGGCAGGGTACAAATGAATGAATGAATAAAAAATAAACACTTCCATGTTCTCTGTGTGAGCCTCTAGTTGGCATAAATGCAACATCAATATAGATGGAACAGTAAGAAATCTAAAACGTGTGGAGTATAGATCTATTGATCCAAGTGGTATAAATCCCAAGTGCATTCAGATAAATTAGCACAGCACTCGGGGAGGCTGTCAAAAAGAAAAAAAAGGGAAAAAAAGAAAATAGCTCATATCTGTTGCGTATCTGTTCTCATATGGCTAGATCAGTGTTCTCCAACCTTGGGTCTCCAGATGTTTTTGGCCTACAACTCCCAGCAACTCCGGAGGCAACGTTGATGAAATCTTTCAAGGAGGTGGAAATGACGTTTATAGATAGTCCATGTTTCGCAGGCATACAATAAAGTTGGCAATACAATGGCTTCGTAAACCAGTGTTTTGGTCTTCTTACAAATATCCCGATCCTCGAGCACTCTGTTTCATTTGAGAAAACGCGGCACTTGCGGAGCTCAGACGATGCTGGATTTCACTGTCGATGTTAGCTGTAACAGAAAGATAGCTGCCAAGATAGAGAAAATGATTGACATTTTCCAGTATTGCCCCGCCAAGCTGGATAGATGGCATCACCAAAGGGTTAGCTTGCACTTGCTGATGAAGCACTTTGGGTTTTTTGATGTTAAGTGAGAGACCAAGTTTTTCGCATGCTTCTGCAAAAGCATTTAGGATAGTTTGGAGATCTTCCTCTGAATGTGCAGAGACCACATTATCATCAGCATATTGAAGTTCCACAACAGAGGTTGTAATTGTCTTACTTTTTGCTTTCAGCCTGCTGAGATTAAAAAGCTTTCCATCTGTTCGATATATGATTCCCACACCAGTGGGAATTAGCTTCTCCTGACCTGGCCTTTGGCTATAAATACTTCTTGACCATGCCTGGGATTTTACCTGGGCAACAGCCAAGCTCCACATTTACTCATGTGCTCCTTAGTCTTGCTTTGGTCTCAGTTTTTGGACTGCCTGTTCTTCCTCCCAGCCTGCTACCTTGGCTTTCGTATCTGCTTGCTTGCCTGTCAGTCTCCCTAACTTCCTTATCCCAGCCCCTCCTTCCTTCAGATGGACTTCACAGCTCTAATCATGGCCTGTAATTGACCCTGCCTGGGAATCAACCCTTCTGTAGATATGTCCCACCGTTTGCACGTGTAACGGGTGATAATGAAGAGGCAGACACAAATATATGGTTTCAAATCAGGGCCACATTTATTGAATCAAAGATCTGCGAAGGGAGAAGTGTGGTTCTAATCTACTCCCGCCGTGCAGCCGGGAAAACAAGTTTTGGGCAAAAGCATTCTAACTGGAGCGGTGGCGGGTAGACTTGCCACTCTCCAGTTGCACTCCATGTGGAGCTGGAGGGCCTTACCGGTGTCTCCTCCCATTGGCGCCGCATGACAGCCAATGTAGGTTAGATGGGTAGAACCCAAAGGCAGCCCAAGCTCCCTGTCTGCTAAGCCACACAACATTAGCTAGGGCAGCCTTGGGTAACCGCCAGTCACCTTGAAATGTGCCATTGGATGATCACCGGAGCCCTCACCACCACTGCCTATTTCTACACTTCCTGCAATATGTGACCAATTGACTAATTCCAATCCGATCGAATCAAAAATCCGAAGGAAAAAAATCCTACCCTGACTCACAATGTAGAGTAGGCGAAACACACCCATTGCCTAGGGCCAGTTCAGACAATGGGCCAAAATTCCTACTCAGCCCCCCCAAAAGGGGGGCCAGAGGAGTTTACACTGCTGACAGGGCGGGAAGGGAGGGAGCCAAAAACGAAAGGTGCAAAGGGCGGGGAGGCTGGCCCTTACATGGGGTTCCCAGTCCCCCCACCCCGAAGAAGCCCATTGGCTGATCACACATGGCCCGATTGTGGTCTGTCGCCCCATCCCACCCCCCACGCGCAAACCTCTCCCCGACCCCAGCTGGGCGTGGCTGGTGGAAGGCAATTTGTCCTGCTCTGGTGTCAGACTTGCTGTAACTCCTTATGTGCACCGCCGTATAAGTCCAGTACTAACGGAACACCTGCCGTAAGTGCAAAATTGCCAGATTCTGTGCAGACAAGAAGTTGAGATACCTCCTGTGGATGAAATCATCTGGCTAATGGCATGGAACACTCCCCACTTGATATAGGCTTTTAGAAAATATGTTCTGCTGAGAAAGTGCCCATTTAATTTTTTAAAAATTGCTCTCTCCAAGTAACCTAGAAAATGCACCAGTATTCATCCTTAAAGTATTTAAATTATGTCCCCAAAATGTGTGTCTGGAGCCAGGCAATCAATCTAAACAGATGAGAGAACACTGAATTCAATGAGAGAACTGCCAATATCCTAAAGCCCTTATACATTTGGAATATTGTGACATTGTAGTGCTTCCAGATGGGAAACATCATGTTAGGATGTGAAGTAGTATATATTATTGCAGGAAAGGCAATCCAACCAACCTGCTGATCATTACATATACTAAAGTTTCATAAAGTTTGAAAAGTATATTGTGGTGTGTGGATTCTTCAAGCATCCCTAGAGATATGTAACTCCAAGTCTGGAAATTTCTACCAATTGTATTTCTTTAAAATATTTCTAGGCTGCCTTTTAGGGCAGAAGGAGCCTTCCCAAGGCAATGTATGACAATAAAATTCATTTAATAAAAAATTCGGTAATAAAAACAACAAATGGTCCAAGAAACAACAAACACCAACGTATGACAAAACCTACAACAAAATTGCAGCTACAACCCAGTGTGATAAAACACAATTGGGGAAGGCCAGAGTAAACAATTAAGTCCTCAGGGCCTTCTTAAAAGCCTGCAGTGATGGGGTCTGGTGGACCCACTGATGGCAACCCATTCCAGAGGTGTGAGGCCACTGCAGACAAGGCCCTGTCTTGTGTATTCACCCACCTGACTTCCCTCACAGGTGGGCTAATGAGAAGGGCCTCTCTTGCTGATCGAGGTCCTTCAAGTAATTTGATCCCAAACCATTTAAGGCTTTGGAGTTCAAAACTAGCACTTTAAATTGGCCTTGGAAACACACTGGTAACCAGTGCAGCTGGCGTTATATGGTCTGATCATCTCGCCCCCACCAACACTTGGGTGGCTGCATTCTGCACCAGCTGAAGATTCTGGACCATCTTCACAGGCAGCCCTGGATACACTGCATTAAAGTAGTCCACCCTATTGCATAGATAACCGAGATGAGGTCTGTCCTCTCTAGATAGGCTGGTATGCCAGCTGTGGCCCTAAGCTAGTAAAATGCACTCCTTGACACTGTAGTCAGCTGGGCTTCCCCAGTTAGTGCAGAGTCCAGGAGGACTCCCAGACTATTTACTTGGTCTTTTGCAGGGAGTGAAGCCTCATGTAAGACCAGTTGTAAACCTCTATCCAGAGTAGTTCATAGATGTCATAGATCATAGAGTTGGAAGGAGCCTACAAGGCCATCGAGTCCAACCCCCTGCTCAGTGCAGGAAACTAGAGGAGGGGTCTCCCATCCAAGACCAGGCCTGACCCTGCTTAGCTTTCCACGCTCAGACAAGCTGAGCCTGGTTTCCCAGCCCGCAGTACATCCAGCTTGTCTGGGTTAGGTCTCAGCTTGTTCACCCTCATGATTCATCCCCCTGAAAACAGCCTCTACACACTGGTTCAAGAGTTCCACAGCACAGCCTCCCTGGGATATGTAGATGTAAATAAGAGACAGCGCTGAATATCATCTGTGTACTGATGACACTTTAGCCAAAACTTCTGGATGACATCCTCCTGCAGTCTCATGTAGATCAGGGTGAGAACCTCCCAGACCGGAGCGGTGGCACAGTAACTCGCCGCCCTCCAATTCCACACCACTTGGTGCTGGAGGATCTTCCCTGTGTCACCGGCCCACGGTGCCACAAAACAACCGATGTGGGCGAGAAAGGAAGACCCCAAAGGCGGCCCTATCTCTGTAATGGGAGTTGCGGAAGATGGCGAGGAGTGCAGTGTTGCACAACAGTCCTCCATCAATGCCCTGTATTATGTTTTGTATGATACTATGCTCTGTATTATGCTCTGTATGGTATTATACCCTGTATTTTGCTCTGTAATAGCAAGGCATGACCTTGCTTAAATTGTGAGTTGGCTGCTAGCCAGGCTGATGCAATCTTCAGCAACTTGCTGGCTGCAGGCCAGAGGAATGACACTGCACAACAGCCCAGGTGCTACCAATTAAGCATGAGGTCTGCAGCCCAAGGAGTTTGGTGCTAGAAAAGTATATAAGACTAGCAAATGCAGACTAAGGTGTGGTGGTTGTTGGTAGTGGTGGTGGTGGTTGGTAGGTTGTGTGTGTAGTGGTGGGGAATGCTGAAGAATCGGAAGGAGCAAGGAGGAGCAGAGGACGCTGTCCAGAGAGCCCTGCTGAAGCCCCAACGCTGAAAGCTGAGGCGGAGAGCTGCTGGAACTAGCAGGGTTGGTTGGAAATAATACAGTGACTGTGTAGGCAAGGGGTGGGATTTCCACCAGGGAACTTGGAGGAAGGCATAGCATTGTTGTATTTCATGCTCAGCTTTGCAATAAAGATGTTTGGCTTTAACTTCCTGGAGGAGTATTTATTATGGTCTGAAAATCCTTTAAAGAACCTTTGCCAATCCCTTTTGGGGAACCTGTGGCAAAACAATCTCCCACAGACTGAGCCGCACGACATCAGCAACGGGGAGCCTCGGGACGGGTTAATGCCAATCACCTTCAAAGGTGCCATTGGGATGCTCACCGGAACCCTAACCCCACTGCCTATTCTCCACACTTACCTAGCGCCAAATGTGACCAAATTAAACAGACCCGTACCCAAAACAAAAAATCCTCCCCACATCCACAGTGTAGAGTAGGTGAAACACACACCCTGCCCAGAGCCACTTTAGGCAGGGAGCCAAAATTCCTACTCGGCCCCCAAAACCGGCAACTGGAGGAGCCCACACTGCTTATCAGGAGAGGAGGGAGGGAGCTGCAACGAACGAGGCAGAGGTTTGGAGACGCTGGGCATAAATGTTGCCTCAGCAAATGTTGCTCCTCCTCTTGTGCAAACGGATTGGAGGGCGGACATCCTTCCACATGCCACTGATTGGCGGGTGAAAATCACCCCATTCTCATCTCATTTTCCATACCCCTCCCATTGCAAAAGCTCTCCCCCCCCCCACAGAAGGTGTGATGGGGGAAGAGAATAGTTAGCAGTGCTGGCTCCAGGTTTTTTGGCGGGTCCTTGTGCAAAACGCCCTCAGTAAGTCATTTCTGGGTGAGCTTGTGGCGGAGTGACAGGCAGAAACCCAGGGAGGGGCCAAGCTGAACATTTCAGAGGGTCTGATTGGCTGAGGCCAAGAGCATAGAACTCCAGGGAGTTGACAGTTAAGGCGAGCTGGTTGTCAGTTGGGGAAGAGAGTGGGTTGGAGTGGAAGGTTAGTAGAGTAGGTAGGGAAAGGTGGTACTGAAGAGTAGAGTTCAGACAAGAAATCTAGTAATAAGTTGTGAGAAAGCAAACGTGGAGGTGTTAGTATAGAACCCTTCACAGGAGTCTCCACTTAGGGAGTGAAGGACCTTCTGTCTGAGGAAGAAGGAGAAACTCTGGACTAGTGTGAGGTTAAGTTCCCTGGTCTGATACTGTAACTTTCAAGCAACCAAGCCAAATTGATACAAAGAGCACTGTATAACATCTGCCTGCCTTTAACCTGAATCTAAGCAAAGAACGTTTGAATGTAACTGTTGAAAATTCCAAGTTATCTGTTCCTGAGTTGAATATCAGTTTAGAGACTTTGTTAGAACAATAAATCAACCTTTTTATTCAAAGTTCTTCTAATTCTCCAGAGTCTGACTGGTGACAGGAAAGTAAGAAGGGAATTAACAGAGGGGCACCCCACTTCAAGTAATCAAATAAAACAAGCTGCTTAATAAAGACAAACAAACGAGGGTGAACAGCTACATATAAGACCTAAGACACATAATCGGCTAACGCAACTTTAAAAGACAGTTTAAAGTCTGAAGTGACCAATACAAGGGGGCACTTGGTGAGAGCGAAGTACCCATTGAGGGTGTGGGCTTTGGAGCGAGGGGTCCCGTCCGCTACAGAGCTCACCTTCTTGTTGCTACCCATTTGCTGGCCCCTCTCCCTCTTGGTCTAATCCACACCAATCCAATGCTGAAGATGAGTAGAGTCTGCCACTCCTTGCTCTTGGCATTATACGGAGAGGGCAGGTGAACAGGCAGGAACCATTATAAGGAAGATTAGCAGAGCAAGAGCTTCCTGGGGCCAGCAGTTGACCTTCTGCTAGGGCCTGGGCCTCAGGGAGTGTCCAGCCCTGCCAGCCTCTGATGCTGGCCCCAGTTTCTGGGCCCACCACAGGGCCTCCGTGCGTTTTGCCAACACTCAACTTTATATATTTATTTATTCATTCATTTATTTAAGGAATGTTCTTCCCCACTTTTGGTGCCCAAAAGGGTCCCCAAAGCAGCTTTCAGATTGAAAAACAAAACAAAAAACCAACTCCCCCAATAAGATTAATAAAAACAAAAAAGAATATAGGTTGTTCAAACAGTAATTTGAATTCTTGTTGCATCTCCAAAGTTGTAGATCGGAGCTCAGAATTATTCAGAAGAATTGCTCTTGAGTTGCTTGATCATCAGGATGTGAGAGCAACAGCTATGTGATGCATTATAAATACCTCCACATGTGTTTCTCTCTTCCTAATGTTTTCCTCTCATCAGCAGGGTTGGGAAGTGGGTGGCATTGACCATAACTAAGGCATGGAGGCAGTTGCAAGGAAAAGAAGCAAGCAATACATTCCCCATGAGGACCACCAGTCTTCAACCTACTTTTGCTTCCTTGTTCCCTCCTCAAGACATTTACTCAGGGCAGAATCCTATGCATGATTATACAAACAAACAAAAAAGTCCTACAACTCCTAGTACCCTCCCCAGACAATGCCAGGACTTGTAGGACTTCACCTTCCTTCCCGCCCCTCAATCATTGGACAATTTCCCCCTGCCCCTGAATTGTTGGACAATCTCAACCTGAGTGTTCAACCTGAGTCCCCATTTCACCACCCCAAAATAGGGTGGAGAATTTTGGATGCACTGTGGATCTAGTTTTAAGACTGTTCAATAATTATTTTTATACTGTCAAAAGGAACAATGGGCCAGACCCCTCCTTCCCTCCCTGCCCCACAGAAAGTTCCATGCCTTTCAGCTTTCCAACATCAAAGCTCCTACATTGAAGAGAGAGAAAGGGGGCATGATCAGGGGCATGGAAAGGGCAGAGTGGGTGAGGTTCTGGATCCACTGGATCGAAAGCCCTTCCAGCCCTCAACTTGCCTCTGAGCCAGGACCGGTGCAAGGCAGTTTGGTGCCCTAGGCAAGATCAGATATTTAGCACCCCCCCTTCCCACTTGAGAGTGCTGTATTTTTTTTAAGGTGTTTCTGGCGCCCCCTTTAGCCCTGCACCCTAGGCAGCTGCCTAGTTGGCCTAATGGTAGCACCGGCCCTGCTCTGAGCAGGTCGAAAAGTTAGACCAATGGGAGGGAAATTGTTTTTTTGTGGGGGGGCAACCCAGGAGGAAGAGTGGTGAATGCTGGCCCTCCTCTTCTGCCTTGCCAGCAAGAGCCTAGCAGGGTATTGGATGCATGGTACGCTCCAACCTCAGAGTACTATGCCATCTGTAAGATTGCCCTGTTGGGCTGCAATCCTATAGACGCTTACCTGAGATTTAGTTCTGAGTAGACATGTGTAGGATTGCGCTGTTTATGTGATTTGCTCAGTGGATTGCTTAATGTGGATATAATGGGGACAACAGTGTTATTCAATATTGTTAATTAACATATTAGTATTTTTTATGTTTATTTAAACATTCATTATGCTTTAAATGAACTTTTACTGAACAGTTGAACTGTCAATCTTATATCGCTATATATATATAACCTTTATTATGTATTGTGGTTATATTGGTTAGTGATATCTGAAGTTATTGTATTTAGATAGTTGCCACTTTATCTTTGACCACAATTTATTTGTGGAAAATGAGGTATATAAACTATGACTATAAATAAGAGTAAATGTATTGTATGACCATGTCCATATGAGCCTATTTATTTATTTATTATTTATTATATTTATACCCCACCTTTTTTCCTGCAAGGAACCCAAGGCGGCTTACATAATCCTCCTCCTCCTCTCCAGTTTATCCTCACAACAACCCTGTGAGGTTTAGGTTAGGCTGAGAGTCAGTGACTGGCCCAAAGTCACCCAGTGAGTTTCATGACCTAGCAGGGACTAGAACCCGGATCTCCCGAGTCGCGGTCCAACACTCTCGCCACTACTGCCACACTGGCCTATCACTCTTAAGAAAATCCAAATGTATGGTGGCTACTGGAATTCTGCTTGAGGTCACTGAATGCATTGATCCGTTACCAGAGAGGAGATGATCATTTGCAGGTACCATCACATACAAAATGGTGGTCTTAGCATCCCGCCAGCAAATGCAACTTCAGCCCCTGTGATTCAGGAGTCGCATGAAATTGCAACCTATAATTAGTAAAACTGATTCAGGGCTCAATACCATAGCATTTGCAAATAATGAATCTTAGCAGAGAAAGGTTAAAATGTTCATAGCAATTTATTAGACTGTCTCAAATATTATTGGAGAAAAAAATACTGTATTTTTAGTACTGCTTAATAGTTTTGGGTGCCTTTTATTTTTTTAATGGTGACCTTTACAATCCCTGTATTTTTAGGACTGATTTATTTCTGGCTGTATAATAAAAACACTCTCTTTTTATGGACAATGATACCTCATTCACAATGAACTTAATTGTACTTAAAATTCATTCTTCAGCTTCATAACCTTTTAGCATTAAGCACTGGGTGTTCTGACTCCCCAAAGATATGTTCGTTGTCCAGAAACATTTGCACCTTGTAGTTATCTGTAAAAGGTCTTGATGCAATTATAGATCAATACATCCTAACTTCACTGCAATTTAAAACAATGAAATATACAATGCTAAGACCCATTTCTTGATTAAATGATCTCAACCACTTTGAAAAATTATGATTTTTGGTCTTTTTTCTTTCTTTCTTTTTAACTCCGTCCTATGGTAGCTACTTAGGTGCTGGAACATTATTGCTAATGTCACCATTATCAGTTCAGTTGTGGAAGAATTACCGTCTCCTTGTAGCCACACTGGAGAAAGAAGGGAGTGTGTACAAGGTTCATGCATGTAATGTAGCTAAGAACTGGTGCCTGAGTTTTGCTTTCTTTCTCCTCCCTCCCAATCCCTGTTCCTTTTGTGTCATGTCTTTTAGACTGTAAGCCTGAGGGTGGGGGCTGTCTAATATTAATCTTTGTAAGCCACTCTGGGAGCCTTTTCGGGCTGAAGAGCGGGGTAAAAATGCTATAAATAAGTAAATAATAATAAATAAACTATGGCTTAGCATTATGTCCAAACCAGGTCATGGTCATCTTAATGTATTTAGGATACCATTTCTTCATATCTATATTATCTTAATGCTTCTGGAATTAGGAAACAATTATTCTGGCTTATAGTAAGAGAGCATTATTGGCATTTATTTATTTAAAGCTGTTGTCGCCTGCTCTTCAGCCAAAAAGTATCCCAGAGTGGCTTACCTATGATCAATAAGCTTTAAATCTGAGCTGGCAGTGATTGGCCAAGGGATCTTGAGGTTCTTTATCTTTATCTTTGACCACAATTTATTTGTGGAAAATGAGGTATATAAATAAACTATGCCTATAAATAAGAGTAATACTGGATAGTGGATAGTTCGATGAAAACATTGATGCAGTGAGTTGCAGCTGAAAATGGCAAATTCCTTATTGAGGATAATTAGGAAAATAATTTAAATTTAAAACAAAATAGCCAGTATTACAATGCTGCTATACCAATCTACACTTAAGAACATAAGAGCCATCCTGAATCAGACTAAGGGCCTAATCCAGTCCAGCATTCTGTTCACACAGTGGCACACCAGCTGCCTGTGGGAAGCCCACAAGTAGGAGAGGAATGCAATAGCAATCTTCCTCTTCTGTTTCCCAGCAACAGAGGCATACTGCCTCAGATACTGGAGGTAATATATAGCCAAATAGGGATGTGCGAGGATTTCGTTAGTGGGGTTGAAATACAGTGGACTAGCTGGGCTTGATCCCCCGAACTCCGTCCCACTTGCCTCTTCCGCAGCATCGACTCACGTTCTCCCAAGCTGAGCTAGGGAAGCAACTTCCAGGTTCCTGGTGGGCTGCTGTTGACATAGAAAATAAAGCGGCCACAATTTGGATAATTTGCACAAATTGCGGCCACTTTTGATGTATCTTAAGGCATTTGCTAAGTAAACAGTGGCCCACTGGAAACCCGAAAGTCCAGTGAGCAGCACAGCATGCACCAGCTTTCAGTCCGGCTTGGTGGGCATACAGCAGTGTCGTCCACCGAGCTGGAGGTGGGTTGGATCCCAGCGGATCTTCTACCCCTAATTAGCCGTCATAACTAGTAGCCACTGATAGCCTTATCCTCCATGAATTTCCAGTCATCCAAGTTGGTTGCTATGTTGTGGTAGTAATTCCATAGTTTAACTACGTGCTTGGAATGCTGTGTACACTTCTAGTCATCACACCTCAAAAAGGATATTGTAGAGCTGGAAAAAGTGCAGGAAAAGGCAACAAAAATGTTCAGGGGGCTGGAGCAATTCTTCTATGAGGAAAGATTACAAAATTTAAACTTAGAAAAAAGCCAAGTAAGGGAGGCATGATAGAGGTGCATAAATTATGAATGGTATTTCAGGATAATGGAACTTGAGGTCATCCAATGAAGCTGAATGGTGAAAGATTCAGGACAGATAAAAGGAAGTACTTCTTCACGGAGTGGATAGTTAAATTAGGAATTCTTTTCCACAGATAGTAGTGATGGTCACCAACTTGAACAGCTTTAAAAGGCCATTAGGCAAATGCATGGATGATAAGGTTATCAATGTGTACTTTTTCCAGTATCAGAGACAGTATTCCAGTATCAGAAGCAGTATGCCTATGTACACCAGTTGCTGGGGAACATGGGTGGGAGGGTGCTGTAGGCAGCACTCATGTCCTGATTGTGGAATTCCATGGGCAGCTGGTTGGCCACTGTGTGAACAGAATATTGGACTAGATGGACCCTTGGTCTGATCCAGCATGGCTCTTATGTTCTTAATGGCTTGTTATTTCCAGTTTAAGAATACCAGTTGCAGGTGAACACAAGTGGAAGTAGCGGTGGATCCAAGCCGGGTCGCGCCTCCGAGTCGATTTTCCTGGGGTTGGCGCGCCACTTGATCGGGCTGCTCCGGCCTGTTCGTCACTTCCAAGATGCGACGGGACCCTGCGCAGGCGCAGAACGCACCACAGGGGTCCAGCACGCCTGCGCAGGGTTCTGTCACGTCATTTCCAGTCCCGGAAGTGACGCGATGGGACAGAACGGGCCGCACAGGCGGCACTCCGCGGAGTGGGCGAGCCGCCCCGAAGTCAAGGAAAGGCCTCGCGCGGGCATGAGTGGGGCCGATTCGGCCTTGTTTTGCCCGCACGAGGCTCGATGGTATAACCCCTAAAATTGGAAGGGTGCTATTGCACTCATATCCTGCTTGTGGGTTTCCCATAGGCATCTGGTTGGTTACTGTGAGAATCAAATGCTGGACCAGATAGGTCTTTGGTCTCATCCAGCACATCTCTTCTTATTTATATTTATTTATTATATTTATCTGTACATTTATGAGTCAACTTTCAGCCCAAATAGAGCTCCCAAGGTGACTTAAAGTTAAAATGTGCAACAATTTAAGAACTTTCTAAAACTTAAATAAACTTTAAGAACAATGTGAAAACTATAAAACAATTTAAAACTTTAAAAGCAATTTAAAAACTTTAAAAACAGCACCAACAGCAGAAATTGAGAGCAGAATCTTAAAAACAGTGTGGAACGAAGAGATATAAAAAATACTAAAAGCTATATGGAACAAAAGGTTTTCACAGCCCAGCTAAAATTGAAGAGAGAACTTCCTTTAGAAGAGAGTTCCACAGGCAGGGTGCTTCCACTGAGATCTTATGTTCTTATGCTTTGGAAAATCTATGATCCTATGCTATCCTAAATCCCAGAGTGAATTAAAATGGTAATCTGTCAGTGGTGGCTAAAAGAGGAGAGGCTTTGCTTAGCAACAGAAGTATGCATGCAGTGTTACAAGAAAAGTTCAAATCAACCTCTTTGTTGTGCTTGTGATATGGTTATACATTTTGCCAAAATGTACTCTATATATTTCACTAATCAGATCTCTACTTTAGAGATACATTTATTAAGTGTATGGCCAAATCCAGGCCCACCCTCAATGGGTCCCCTCCCTCAGTGAGCCTACCATTCTCACTGCCATTGTCACCAGCTGCCATTGCTGCTCATCCTCTTTCTCATCATTGCTACCACTTGCTTGCTTGATAGGTGAAAAGCCTATGACAAAGGGCAGGGGAATCTACTGCTCCTCCAGCTTACCACCACCATTGTCTGGAGCAGAGCAAGATGCGGGTGAATAAGCAGGTAAAGAGGGGCAACTCCAGGGGGCTCTTGCCAGTGGGTCCCTCTGTGGTGTGGGGGCCCTTGGCAGGTGCCCAGGCATGCCTACCCTTGATGCCAGCCCTGTCTACTGAGATCAGTCAACACAGTAGCAAACACATTTAGTTATAAGTAGGGCTGTACATAGTAATTTGCAACATTATTTAGTAAATTGAGGCAAATAATTTATATTTATAATGAGCTAAACTTCACATTGGCTCTCATTTTATTAACCTGCTGCTTTCACTTAAGAGTTATATGCTGGGTTCATTTCATATTCATATGCGGTATGTTTGTATGCTGGGTTCATTTCTATTTTCAAGTAATTTAAATCTTTGCAGATACTTTTTAATTTACCTGCAAATTCCAAGGAAAAAAATAACACTGTAGCATGAAACTTCCACAAAATGGTGCAAGGAATTTGATTATTCTCCAGCCTTCACACTGGTTCTAAATGTTCTCTTGCAAAGGACACTCAATATTACAAAAGCAATTATCCATTTTTATTTTGTTTACATTGCACTGAAAATTTACATCATACTTTTACAAATCCCCTTTTTTTTCATAAAAATAGACTTCTTTACAAAAGTGTATGCATTAATATAAGAGGAGTAGCCAGTTGCAGAAGAAACAAGATTTTAAACAAGATCTCAAATGTATTAACCTTGACATTAATGAATGAATCATCGTTATTGCAATCATTTGAATAAACAAGAATAAATAACAAATTGATGGTATAAAATATAAAAACGGCATTCGTTTAGTAGAAGACAGTTTCTGGACAGAACTGTATGAATTCTCAAAACAAAAGGTTGTAAAATGATTGATAAGAAATTCATCAAACACCATAGAAATCCAAGCAGCAATCCTGGGTACAATGGTGGATTGGGGGTGGGGGGGGAGGGTTTTTTTTGGTAGGCACTCTCTATAATGTTAATTAAAAATTTGATTTTCACAGAGTTATTCATGTCTGGGAAAAGACAGTAGTACCAGATAATTCACACCAGCTAATATACAGCATTGATGAGTCCAAAAATGTTTTCATGCTATAAAAGGAAGACAATGAACTATGGCAGGGAATTACTCAGGCTGTCATTTGATAATTCAGTTATGTAACTATAATCAAAATTAAAATTGCATTCCTTTATATGAGAGTGAAATGGGTCTATGATGGCTAAACTTGACAAAAGAAAGTAGGATTTGAATAAATTGATTATTTTGCTTTCTGTACCCTTATTTACATTGTACTGTCACAACAGAACAAATTGTAACTAAATAGGATTTATTTTAAGCACACAAATACTGATTTTTATTCCAAAACAAATACACTTCCCAAATTATGATGATGTAGGATTTGTTGGGACTTAAACCAAAGACCGCTGAATTCAGTAGGCATGTTCCTACTAATGTACTGCAATGTGATTGGCATTAAACAGACTGAAATCTACCGGACCAATTCAATTTTAATCCAAGTACTTTGGCTTAACTGGGTTGTGAATTATATAACCTTTATTTAAAGTATTTCATAGGATCGTAGAGTTGGAAGGTGCCTACAAGGCCATCCAGTCCAACCCCCTGCTCAATGCAGGAAACTAGAGGAGGGGTCTCCCATCCAAGTAATAACCAGGCCTGACCCTGCTTAGCTCTTTGGCAAACAGTCAGTACACTCACTCAAATAAATTATTTCTTGGCACAGCATATTATAATGAAACAAGCACTGTAACTGTAAATGTATGTTCTCCCATGACAAGATTTGTAACTTTTAATGAATATAAATACATATTTACCTGTGCATCATATGGGATGTCTATGAATGCAGGAGAACCAACATACTCATGCCTTGTTCTTGTATTATAAATTGATAGAACTTCAGTTATGATTTTTGTCATAGGAGTCAGTTGCAGATCAAATATCAAAATAAAGGAAGCAACTCTTTTAAGATTAGGCTGGGTGCACTCCTGAAATAATGTAATGCAGAATAATCCCAATAAATTAAATGGAACCTAGGGATGTACGAGACTTTTGTTTCTGTTCGTAAATATCAGAACTGGCCCCATTCACAACTCCACACAAACATGATCATGTTTTGGGGGCAAAGCTTGCATATTCCCAAGCTTGCATTTGCATTCACAAAATGCATTAAATAGAAAAAATGGGTAGTTTTAAAATGTGCATTTTGAAAGAAGTACACATTTTCGTGCGTTAGTCAATGGGGGGGAAGTACACATTTGAGTGCGCACTTTTAAAAAATGTGCACCCAAATGTGCACTTCTCCTGTTCAAACAACAACAACAACAAGCTCACACTTGGGAGTGGGAACAAGGCAGACCGAGCTGCAAGGTGGAAACTGGAGAACCTCGATGAGCTCAAGCCTCACGGATTATCCCATCCTTACTAAAGATTAAGGCCCTAGTTCAGAGACCTGTGCGTTCTGCAATCTACACAGGGCTCCTGTTGGATTTCCCTTTTGCTTCAATGGGAGGACAGGTTTACACACATATTCCACTGTGTGCACCATGCTTCCCCCTCCATTGGAATAAATAGGAAAGACCTGGAGAACAGGAAAGCTCCATGGATACACCAGAGCATTAAAGGCATTAATGCAGTGTTCTCCAACCTTGGGTCCCCAGATGTTTTTGGCCTACAACTCCCAGCTACGCTGGCTGGGCATGCTGGGAGTTGTAGGCCAAAAACATCTGGCGACCCAAGGTTGGAGAACACTGCATTAATGAATTGAAGTATATATTTTAGTGACTGCAGCTTTACTGCCCTTTGATCATACCCTGTGTACATTGAACACAGCGTGGAAGCAGGACCTATAACAATGCTGATGAATTGCATGACAGAGTACTATCTGAAATTTAATGCTTAATATCACTGTAATCTGTTGTTTTTCTCATGTGAATATTTCAAAAAGGAGGAATTTGATTATTGGAGTGGAACCATGTTAAATGGATATTTTTCACAAATAGTCCTCAGTAACAAAGACTATTGCTGCATTACAAAACCTGAATTAATTAGTTCAGCACATCTCAACTCTTTTTATAATGCTGTCATAATGGTGGCTATTGGGAAAGTTAACGTGAATCAATGAAGAAGAAAAATGGAACTACTCCTGTAGCTAAGTGCAGCAGGAGATGTTAGCATGAAGAAAACAATGAAGGCAGAAATAGAGCAGGGAATTAAATTCATGAAATAAAAGAAACTGAGACTTGACACTTAATTATCCCATGGTGGCACAGAAATAATAGGTTGCACTTGCAAGCTTAAGCCCATTAATGGTCATGGCATAATCTTAGAAATTCATAGGGATAAGTGGATGGGGGTGGGGAGAACATAACATTTTTAAAAGGGAGGAAATAGAACCAAGTTCTAACTGTTGAGGGAATTATGTAGCTCAGTGACTCTTGCTGTCTCCTGTAAATATAACCTTAATTTCTACCATATATCATTTGTTTTGTTCTTTTAAACCCAGTCCCTCTAGCATAGTTTATAAAGCACAGAAGTACTGATAGTGGATGCTCCTCCAATATATGCAAATATGTTTTATTTTTATTTTTATTTTTTTAGAATAATCTTTTTTTTAAAAAAAGCAAATAAACTGTGAGTAAGCACTCATGGAGTGCAGCAGATTTTCTGTAAAACACTCCACGGTAAACATGAAGTCAATATTTTTTTTTTTCCAGTTTATGAAAAAAGAAACCCACTCTTGTCTCTCTCTCATCCTCAGGAGAAGGTGACCCAGGAAATTCTGAAAAGTGTGCTTTAATTTTATTATTTTGTTCTTTTAAAAAATCAGTGAACTACGTGTGCACTGTGTTGTGTTTCAATTTTCAGGTCACTGAAGTCGAGCCATTGCAATGTTATACCATTGTGCAAACTGTGTTCAAGTTTGGATCGAATCGCACAGCCTTCCCTTCCACAGACTTCGCATTGGTGTCATACATGGGGTTTTCAAAAGCAGCTTGCCCATTGTTATTTTCATGTACGGAGCATCCTGTATATTGTGTTTTAGGTGCAGTTCTGCGGAGGAAGACAGAGGAGAAACAAAACAGATTATTTATGTATTGAAAGAATCTATAACTTCCTTTTTAAGGCAAGTGAGGGACAAACCATTAAAATCCAACACAATACAACCTTTTCATTTTTGTCCAAGTCCTGCATGCCAGAACACTGTGTGCAAATTTTCAAGAAGTGCCCAGAGACTGATGGCTTCAGGGAACTCTGAAGTTCCAGAGTTAGCCCAAAAGGCACATCTCAGCAAAGCTCCCAAGCCCTGAAACAAAGGAGCTGTGTGATCCCTGATTTTGTATGACCAGGACATGACTAAGATAAAGCTCCTAGACATGACTAAGCTATAGAGAGAGTCCCTTTTATATACTCAAAATCCTCACTCCCACCCAGTGTGGCTGGTAAGTAACAGCCCTGCTCCAACCTCAGTCAGATGGGCTGGAGGGAGGGCTTACAGAGAGTATCTAAAGCAGCTTTTCCCAACCTGATGCCCTCCAGATACCTGACCATTGGTCATGCTGGCTGGGGCTGATGAGAGTAGCAGTCCAAAACATGTGGGGGGCACCAGGTTGGGAAGGCTGGTATAAAAAAACTCTGCCTAAGCTTTAGCTCAGTGGGTCAGGCTTCAGCAGACAAGCTCAGGAAGTGCACAATTCCCTAAAGCCTTAAAAGTCTCCATTTGGTAAGGTTAGGGGGAGGCATTTGCACAGCTTTGTGAATAGTACCTAGGACTTGAATGAAAGACAGAGAACTGCTTTGGATTTTCATGCAATTTGGGTTTCCACGCATTAACTGTGTACATTTCCACACAAAAATTAAAAGTTGCGAACGATTGTCTCTCAGCTGTACTCACTATGTAGTAGTGGGTGGGTGGGGGGAAGTACATAATAGAACAGAACTTCAAATAATCTGAGAAAAGATCAACCAGTGGACCATTATTTCATCCTTAAACATTTTGTACAAAGCTATCACTCAACTGAGGACAACAAGATGAATCTCTGAAAGAAGTTTGTCAATATAACCTGGTAATGACTGAATTGTCAATGATGGTTGTGGAACAACTCTCCATAATAAAACCTTTCACTGACATAGGACTCTTCTAAGCACTTACAACCAGGTAAACTAAGTGGGATGTAAAATAAATTATACAGGAAAAACAAGACACAATACTGTAAATGTCAAAAACAAAATATAGGCAATGTATGAAGTACCCAACAACCCCTTTTTATTACTGTGTTCCGAGACACCAAGAAATCTGAATAACCTTACACATCTCTTAGAGATAATAATTTACAACAACAATTTGAATAGGAAAGAGTATATTGTACAACAATAACCTCACCCATCAAGCATCCCTGACAGTTCTAAAATGAGGTTAGTGTGTGTATGCACTAAACTGGATGTTGTTGTTTTTTCAAAGGAGCTCTTGATTGATCTTGAATAGAATAATGGGATGTACAGGGCAGGCACTAAATAAATCAATTTAATGATAATAATGAGGATGAAGCAAAGACATTTAGGACAGATATTGTAACGTTTTTTTTGTGGGAATTTGGTTCCCCCAAGACTCCTGATGCGCTAGGAGTTGTAAAGTTTTGAGATGGGCTCTCACCCCAAAGAGATGTGCCCAAATGCATTACCCTCCCAAGCTGACCTTAACAAGAGCAGCTCTGTCTGCAAGCAGAATTTAATGGGGGGGGGGGCTGGAAGTGATACTCTTTCATGCTAAAAAAAAGCCCCACTTTTTTGTAAATTATTTTAATTTAGTTTTAGAATGGTTATTTTAATCTTGCTGTGTTAACAGTCACAATTTGTTCCTGTGTAACAAAAATATAAGAGACATATTTTTTGTCCTTTATCTGTATATGTGTTTAATCAGAACCTGAAACATCATAAATCCCTCATGGGTTTAATGGCCTTTCGGATTCTTCTAAGTTTCCCATGGATACTTCTGTGAATTCTGATCAAAGCAGAAAATGACTTCTTCTAAGAATCCAAGATGGTGATTCCCATGAGTGCTACTATATTTTTTACTGGAGGTCACCAATCTAGATTTTCCTGTTTCAGTTCTCACACAGAGGTGAGGATTCCAGGTGAGCCTGTCAGGAGTCAGGACTGTTCACACCTGCTTTTTTCCTGGCAGGGAGGCAGTTCCAAGCAATCTAGATCAGCTGCACCCCACACACAAACTGGTCTCTCACTCAGGTCTTCCCAGATATGCCCACATTTGTGGTTAATTGTCTTCCAAAGTCCAAGACAATTGCCAAAACTGGTTGGTAAAAGGAAATAATTCACACATGTGGTTTTGCTTTCAAATGTGAAGCAAGTAATAGGAAAACAAGCATGTGTTTACTGCAACATGGAGACTCACCCTTGAGTTATACTAGTATGGGAGAGTCTTTTAGGAGCTAAGATTTAGCTCTGCTCAATTCAGTTGAGATTTCTATTCAGAAAATAACGTGTTCCGTGACAGAGTCGGTTTTACTGAATTAGATGGCACGTACTGCTGGATATAATTGAGTCTTGGAACTCTCCAACCAATACTTACCCAATGGTAAACACTTAGGAAGACATCCTGGGCCTCCCCCATGCCTATTGAAAGGAACTATTGCAATAAAAACTGTTGGAGCAGAAGAGCCTGGAACAGTGGAACAATATACCCACCCCATTCACCTCCCCACCAGATCCAGATGAGATATGAGACCTGCAAAGAGGAATCAGCCATAAACTTCCAACTTCAGTTCAAAACATCTCACATCCCTCACACACAGTCACACATATGTGTAGGTTTATATTCTCACTTACCTTTGTTTATAAAGGTAAAACCCAAATCCTGCTAATATAAGGGCAAAGAAAGGCACAAGAATAGCAATGGCCACAGAACTGCTGTTTGTACCGTGTGATTGGTTTGACGAATTTGAGCCTTCAGACATATTAAGTCCTGGCGAAACAAAAAGAAAACAATAGATTTGTTACCTTTGTCATGCTTCTCATTCCAAATATTTATAATGCTATGGTATACAGGAGACTGAAGTAAAACTAGAAAAGAAAAGAAAAATCAGAACAATTGGCTCCAGAAGGTCGTAGATGGTCAAGAGCTCTGCAACAGTACAGTAATACCTTGGATTGCAAGTAACTTGGTCTGAGAGCGTTTTGCAAGACAAGCAAACATTTTTTTAAAATTTTGACTTGATAAACAAGCAAGGTCTTGCAAGACAAGTCACTCAGTAGGGATGTAACCACTCGCTTCGAGCGGGCGTAGTGGGCTGAAATCGGCCCTGCTCATGCCCGCCAGAGACTCGCTTTGATATAAGAGTGTTTTGGATTACAAGCACGGTTCCGGAACTATTTGACCTCCCTGGTCCTCCTGCTCTGCAATTCAGCTAGACAGCCATTGTCAGCCATCTAGCTGTGGCGTTTCAGAGGGGAAGGAAGATGGAGTGCCATGAGGATACCTCATTTCCTGGTGGTTCCAGGCTCCTCCCCTCCTCACCCAGATGTGTTAGACTACAGCTCCCAGCATGCCTTGATTTTTCGAACCTCAGAGAAGCAGCCAGCATGTTTCTTTCTCTGCCGGCTGCAACAGGGGGAAGGAGGATCAGAGCACAGATCCTCAGCTCCAAGGTCAGAGCTCTGTTTCTGACCTCGGATCTGTGAATTCAAAGATGCTGTCTAGGGGCCATAGGATTGCTCTCTAATGGATTGTTTCCAGCTATTACATGTAGGACAAATGAAATGAATATACAGTTCAACTGTACATAGCGCACAACTGTTGAATAACAACATATCGTACTACTGATATGAAATGTGACATGGGGATATTCTCTCTCCACCATGTCACATTTTATTCCAGGTCATATTATTATTGTTATTTGCTATTTTTTAGGGTCATCTTTATCACATGTTCCTTGTATGTACAGATTTCCATCTCCTGACACTGTGGACTTCCTGCAAATCATGCACAAAATGTAATACTAGCAAAATGTTAATCAAACAGTGGGAATGTATATGAAAATATGATCATAAAGAAGGAATGTACATCAATGAATGGGTGAGTGCCAGCCACAATTTTATTTCCCCTGTCCTCTGCTTCCTCCTTCTCCTATCCCTTTCAGACCCTTGTCTCTAGTCTACCTGATATCTCATCCAGATCTTTGCCTCTATCCAATCTCTTTTTTGAACCCTTGACTCAGCCTACTGCCTTCTTCCTTCTCTCTTCCCTTTAGTCCTGTTCAGCTGAAACCAGTCCCTGTGGCCATGTTGGCAAAGGGCCCATCAGACAGATAGCTGCATGATGAGCATAATTTGCTTTTCTTTTCTTGTTCCCTAACCTTGAGGAATGTGTGCCTGCTTTCCTAAGTCCTGCGCTGCCATGCAGTTCGGTTTTCCAGTCAGTTGCTGCACTGAAATTTGTTCACATTTCTATGCTTATATATTCATTCTTGTTTATATGCCTTTTAAG
Source organism: Shinisaurus crocodilurus (assembly GCA_021292165.1). Taxonomy (NCBI): domain Eukaryota; kingdom Metazoa; phylum Chordata; class Lepidosauria; order Squamata; family Shinisauridae; genus Shinisaurus; species Shinisaurus crocodilurus. The sequence goes on along the minus strand of CM037880.1, from coordinate 208,582,658 downwards.
TATAGCAGTCCTTTCCCTTTCTTTAGTGTAGTGTTGGTTGCATTGAATTTCAAATAGGTCTGAGATGAGAACATGGAATAATGTAATGGTTTCTATTCTTGCAAAGGCTCTGATGGTACTCTAAAGCAAGAAAATGGCTTCTGAGACGTGGATTTCTTAGAAGACAAGCATTACAAACAATTGTAGAAATTCGTTTGTAGATTCCATTTTTAGAATGCCTTGACTTAAAGACTTGACTACTGCTATATCTGATTAGTTATCTGGATTCTCTCCTGTCCCCCCTTAATGCATCATAGATACCAATTGTGATGATGTACTAAGACAAAAAGAGAGTTGAAGATGTATAAAATTATAAATTTTATAATGCTGCCTCCATTGCGTCTGCGGAGTGCTGCCCCAGGAGGCTGTTCCAAGTGGTCCGGAGTCTGGTCGGTCCAGTCGCTCCGGACCCAATGGAACAGTCTAAAGCCTCCTGTGAGGCTTTAGCGAAGCACTTCGCAGATAAAATCGATCGGATTAGGAGTGGGATATCGTGCGTCGTGGATACAGGGAGTGAGCGGGAGGAGGCCAATGGCAGAGCGGTTTTGTGGGATCGGTTCCGGCTTCTTCCTTCTGATGAAGTGGACAAGGTGATTTCATCTGTGAGGCCGACCACCTGCTTGCTTGATCCTTGCCCGTCCTGGCTCATCATGAGCTGTAGGGAGAGACTGGGTGAGGGGATCAAGGCGGTGGTGAATGCCTCCCTTGAGGAGGGAGTGATGCCATCAGCCCTCAAGGAGGCTTCTAAAGACCGCTTCTAAAGAAGCCCTCCTTGGATCCCCAGGATTTAAACAACTTTCACCCACTCTCCAATTTACCATTTCTGGGCAAGGTGATCGAGTGGGTGGTGGGTGCTCAGTTGGAAGCACACTTGGATGAAGCCAATTATTTAGATCCATGCCAGTCGGGCTTCAGGCCTGGACATGGAACGGAAACGGCCTTGGTCGCCTTGGTGGATGATATGAGGAGGGCTTTGGATAGGGGCGAATGCTCCTTTCTAGTCCTCCTCGATCTCTCAGCGGCTTTTGATACCGTTGACCACGGTATCCTCCTGGACCGTCTGGAGGGGCTTGGGCTTGGGAGGCACTGTATTGCAGTGGTTCCAGTCCTTCCTCTCTGGAAGGTACCAGAGGGTAGTTCTCGGGGAGGAGGCTTCGGACCCTCAGCCGCTCACTTGTGGAGTGCCGCAGGGTTCCATCCTCTCCCCGATGTTATTCAATATCTACCTCAAGCTGCTGGGAGCTATCATCAGGAGGTTTGGGGTGCGGTGTCATCAGTATACGGATGACATGCAGCTCTACCTCTGTTTCAAGTCCTCACCGAGGTTGGCCATTGAGACCCTGTCCAAGTGCCTGGAGGCAGTGGCTGGCTGGCTGGGAAGGAACATGCTGAAGCTGAACCCCGACAAGACTGAGGTACTTCTGGTGGGGGACAAGGGGAGGTTAGGGGATGTTGACCTGGTGCTGAATGGGGTACATCTGCCCCTGAAGGACCAGGTCCGCAGCTTGGGGGTCCTCCTTGATTCCCAGCTGTCCATGGAGGCTCAAGTGTCCGCTGTGAGCCGGGCGGTGCTGTATCAACTCCATCTGATACGGCAGCTGCACCCCTACCTTCCTAATCATCTGCTCCCATCAGTGGTTCATGCCTTGGTCTCCTCTCGCCCAGACTACTGTAATGCGCTCTACGTGGGGTTACCCTTGAAGACAGTTCAGAAGCTACAGCTGGTACAGAACGTGGCGGCTCGCCTGGTTAAAGGCAGCCGCCGGCGGGACCACATCACGCCAGTGCTGAAGGAGTTGCACTGGCTACCAGTTGCTTGCCGAGCCGAATTCAAGGTGTTGGTTTTGACCTTTAAAACCCTATACGGCTCCGGTCCAGTCTATCTCAAGGAGAGTCTCCAGCAACACCAAGTGGGCCGCTCAACAAGATCTGCCACGGACGGCCTTCTCCTTGTCCCTTCAGCCTGAGCAGCTAGACTGGTGGGGACAAGGAAGAGGGCCTTTTCTGTGGCGGCCCCCGTACCGTGGAACTCTCTCCCGAGTGACCTCCGCCATGCCCCCTCTCTGCTGAGCTTCCGCAGCTCATTAAAAACCTGGCTGTTCAGGCGGGAATATGGGGTGGGTTAAGGTTTTAAATTTTTTATACTGCTTTAAATGTATTTTATTGTTTTTATTCTATGTACATCGCCCAGGGTGGCCGGTTGCTGGCCAGATGGGTAATTAATAAATGTAAATAATAATAAATAAATAAATAAATAAATTTATTTTTGATAGTGTAAGTGGACTTGCCTTCTGTTGAAAATTGGTAGTTATTTTTGTAATTGGGTGGGAATACAAGATTTTTTAATTATTGTTTACTTTAGGACATTTATATTAGTTTTTATATCAAAGTTCAATCAGAAAAAATAGAAAAGAGGAAAAGTATGATATTCCTCTATGAAATTCCTAGCAGGAACAGCCATTTGGGAGGGAAGGGGATCTTTTCTGAAAAAAGGTTACATATTCCTGATGGTCTATGACTCCTCTTCACTCTCCTCTTTCTCTTGCCCTTGGGTGGAAAAAAATAGTGCAAAGGAGGAAACACACCAAAAGAGAAACCAGTGTGAACACATGGGGACAATATTACCTTATTATTAAATGTGTATGCCCATGCATATAAACAACACATCATTAGTTTGTGATGTGCGCTCAAGAATGGAGAGGAACGCTGAGATATGTTTTTGAGATTATTAGGCAGCTAGTGGTGGTAGAAGAGCAGAAACATTCCACCCTCCCAATGCACACCTCAAAAATAGAATTGAATTTTAAAAGTTGTCTATAGTGAATGGATAGTTATTTGCAAAATGGAATCATATTCTTTCTTTCTTTCTTTAACAGAGAAATGGGATAAAGGTATGGGACACTGGCTGAGACAGTGGTTGGATCAAACTAGTGTGGTATTAGTACCTCTTTAATTTTACTATTATGTGAAGCAACCAGGAAGTAAACCAGAGACAATCCGGGGCAGGAAGTGGGATAAGGTACAGACAGTACCATTTCTTCCCACTGTTTTTTGCATTAAAGAAATACATTCTGATGCAGAAATATCCTTAGGACAAAGATCTGTCCAACCTAGCTCTTTAATATTTACAAGACTACATAAATTATATGAGCATATACTTGATATGTTATTTCTTTCCTTGCATAATGACAATAAAAATGAGAAACTGATAGTCCCTAGAACCTATCAGAACATTTCCACCTCCAGATAAAATTATCACAGTTGAAAGGGACCAAGATACTTAAAAAGGGATTACAGCTCAGACAACTAATTCCTCTTGTAAAAATGTACAGGTTGGTCTAAATGGAATTCTATTTTCTGAGAAGTGGTAACATTTAACATTAGACCAGCTTCTCTTTAAGGGGAAAAATATTGCAGTTAACCAGAAAAGGGCTCCCGTAATTTATAGCTTAGTATTTTCTTCTAGCTACCTAAGATTCTTTTTTCTTTTTTATATGCTTATAGATGGAGGCAGTAATATTTCATTAGCGTCAAGGAATTTGTGGGGAAAGTAGGTGAATAGAGATTGGGAAGAATAAAAAGCAATACACATGAACTGCAAAATCCCCCACACACAAATCCTCCTTAAAAATAACAATAATAAAAGTGTCCTGTCTGAATCACCACACAGTTACACCAAGGTACTTTAACATACATTGATTTAGACTAACTAGAGTAATTCAGATGAAGAGGCCTGGGACTGTATGTAGGAGTTCCTTATTGGAACATTTCCTCCTTTTATTTCTTCCTCCAAAATCTGATGAAATGTAAAACAGTAAACATTTGATAACATATTTTGAAAGAAGGGATTAATGAGAAATTAGTTTCAGTTCATTTTTATCAGAATTTTACCCACTTCAAAATGTATTTTGAAAAACGTGCAAAAATACGCTTTAATCAATGCCTAGATCTCAAAAATGCATACAGCTGAAGCATACAATGGAAAAATACACACAGATTTTCACACAAAAAGAAAAAAAGCAAAGTTTGCAATCTGATACAGACTCAAGTCGAAATGAGCTTTGGGGTGGAATTAGGAGAACTTCAGCAAACTCGAGTTTTGCTGATTCACACATTCCTATTTGAAAGCAAATTTAGATTTTCTGGTGAAATTGAAAAGCATTGTTTTGAAAGAAGCGTTTGTCACCTAGAGATAGCTGATGGTGCCAGTTTAATAAAATAAATGAGTCTGTTTTAGATTGTCAGCCTGCAGGCATGCCCTGTTTTCATTTTTAGATTTTAGGGTTTTTATAAATGATTAAAAAGTAATAATAAATACACACTCAGAGAACAATCCTATGGTCCTTCAGGGGGCATCCCAGGGGCCATAGCATATGGCAGATTCCTCCACCCCATGCTGTACATAGAGCGATGACATCCCCACTCAGACATTTCCCCCCAACACACACACCTATCCTTTCCTATCTATTGTAGAAAGCTCCATGGCAGCTTTTTCACCTGAGGTCACTGTTACAACCTCGGAAGAGGCAAAAACAGGAGGAGATAAGCATCCAATAACAATGCAAAGAAGGGGGAGAACAGGTTCTCAGGATGCAATTTCTTTATTATGTATTTTCAGGTGGAGCCCGACGCGTTTCAGCCTATGGTTTTTAATATATATAATCATCATCATCATCATCATCATCATCATCATCATCATCAGGCGATCACTCGTGACCGAGTGTCTTCCGGGATAAAAGGAGGAAATTCTAAAGAAGATTGTGTAGACTCTAACGATGGGTCCGTAAGTGACTGTGGAGGCCAATTCTAGATCCACACAGCTTCCCACAGTGAGGACACAGGTTACCAGATAGAAGATGGTCCTGTAAAGGATTCATTGGACGTGCTTTTCGCTTAGCACGTTTCTCCCTTTCACCTTGCACTCGGGCTTCTTCAAAGTCCATGGAACCTTTGTGAAAGGCCAACCTCCATTTAGATCGTTCATGGGCCAGAGCTTCCCAGTTTTCGATGTTTATATTGCATTTTTTTAGATTAGCCTTATGAACATCTTTAAACCTCTTATATTGACCACCGATATTCCGCTTTCCATCCTTGAGTTGGGAGTAAAGTAACTGCTTTGGGAGACGGCAGTCAGGCATTCGAGCAACATGACCGGTCCACTGAAGTTGGCGTTGAAGGATCATTTTTTCAATGCTAGTAGTCTTTGCTTCTTCCAGTACACTGACATTTGTTCGTCTATCTTCCCAAGTAATTCGCAGGATTTTCCGGAGGCAACGTTGATGAAACCTTTCAAGGAGGTGGAAGTGACGTTTATAGATAGTCCATGTTTCAATAATGTCCCTTAAGATCTAGCTTTTCAGTAGCCACTAACAGTGAAAGACATTCCAGTTGTTGAAGAATTCTGCAGACATCTTTTCACAAGTAAGATATTTTATAAATTTGTGTAAGAGAACAAGTGTGTATGTTTGGAATAGAAAAACTTGACTCTCACCATTTTTAAGAAAATGTTTTTAAATAATTTCTATATGTACAGAGTACAGAGTTATTAGTGTACAATCAGAATGCATTTTTATGATGTGTTGTCCGCACCATGTTTTATAACATGTATTTTACAAGATGTACCGGTATTTAAAATATTTACAGCCCCCTGAGGAAGGTCTTAAAAAAAACAGGCTGAAACAGCGTCAGGCTCCTCCACCTGAAAATACATAATAAAGAATTTGCACCCTGAGAACCTGTTCTCCCCCTTTTTTGCAACCTCGGAAGAGGCCAGGGAGAGAGGAAAGAGTGTGTGCTGGTGGGTGGATATGGGAGAGAAGAGGCTGTGGATCTGCTGGATCCACAAGCCTCTCTGTTCCTGTCCCTACCCCAAGACAGTAAGCAAGTGAGACACACCCTCCTAGCTCAATATACAACAGAGGAGGAATGAGAGGTGAAAACACCTCCATCATTCCACCCATGCTGCCTGGCTCTTCCCAGCAGAGCTTAGGATTGAGAGAGAGCGCCAATCAGAGCCCTCCATCTATCAAACATAAATCCTGAAGGATTGCACTCTTAGTTGTGTGAAACAAAAAACCAATAGGATAAGGTTCAATGGCCTGCACATCTGTGAAATGTCACAAGTTGTGGTGCAATGTTGCACTTACACCGCAAGTCAGGACAATGCAAGCATACCAGTTCAGCTGCACCTTGCAGAGAGATCATCAGATGTGAGCTGAACATCTTGCAACAATGAAAGTGCTTATTTTGGAGTAGTTCTTTGACAGGCAGCACATGAGGGCTGAATTGGCTGAAAACTGAAGGGCTGGTTATGGAGGATTTAGTTGCATCAGGCTGCTGGAATTGTTTTGTGAGAGTGAATCCATGGCCAGGGAAGGGTAGTTTGCCTAATGACATTCAGTGAAGTCAGTATAAATTCGTTTGAGCTTATGCCCACCTCTGTTGCAAAGAGTCATGGAACAGATTATGAAACACATTATGAAAAAGTAAGGGATAGTAAATTAAAATAACCCATTTTCTTAACTCTTGCTGCCAAAAGCCTTCTCCCTAAATGATCTCAGAGTACTACTTAAAGAGACTTAAAGTAGGTCTTAAATCAGTCTACTGGAGGAAAGGAATTCTATAAAAACAACACACAAAGCTGTTTACCTGTCTGTATTCCCTTACTGCTGCTGAAGTGCAGCTGCCCACATTCTAAACATATCCACACTAATTTCTTGACAGACCTTATTAGATCAGTGATAATTAAAGCAAAATTATATGCATATTAACTTTGGAAGCCATACTTTTGATAGCTACACCTATTATGTTGTTGCCAATTGTAGTTGCAAGTAGGAATGGACAAATCAGTCTCACTTTTTATAATGTTCACTTTTTTTTCCAAGGGCGAGTTTGTTCCATCCTGTTTCTGCATGAGGTTATGCTCTTTATAAAAGTGCATGAAAATTTGTAAGCATTTTCAAGCACACTGAAGTTCATGTGCATTTTACAATGTCGCCTAATATATGCCTTTTGTATACTATTTTGCTTAATGTATGCATTTTTATGCATTTTCTGACAGAGAGCTGTACTGAAAAATTCAAATAAGAGGGATACCGGTAAATGATGGACAATTGTGTTCTGCTTCTGTAGCAGCTGGTCCATAGTAAAATGCAAACCAACGTTTTTTTCTCCCATCCCCAGTTGCGAAAGGTTATTTTTTTAAGCAAATAAACAAGAATGGTGATAAGAGCAGACATCCCTTGCGTAGTCCTCCTCTTAAACTAAACAACTTTGCAATTTGCCTATTACTGTAATTGTGATTTTCATTTCAGGGATCACAAAATAGTGTGCAAGCTTTTGAGTTCTCCAGAACTGTTCATCAGACCTGGTAGTAAACACAGGTTTGTGCTATATGTTGCATTTTAGGGCTTTTTCAGTAGTTGCCCCCGCCTCCGGCTCTGGAATGCTCTCCCAAGGGAAGCTTGGCTTGTGCCGATACTGCTATCTTTTCAGTACCAGGCTAAGACTTTCCTATTCTACCAGGCTTTTAACATATTTTAAAGTATTTTTAAGTATTTCTAAATATTTTAGTATTTTTGTATTAACCTAGTCAGACTAATGTGGTTTTACCTCTTATACCCGATACTGTATTTTAAGCTATGTTGGCACATTTGGGGCGCAATCCTATGAACTTTTAGACAAAAAAAAAGTCCTACAAGTCCCAGCATGAGTTGTGGGACTTATTTTCTGTCTACATGTGCATAGGATTGCACCCTTAGTAGTTTTATAGTGTTGATTTTCTTGTGATTTTATTTGTAGTATTATTATTCTAAAACGCCTAGAGAAATTTGCCCGATTCCCGGTGTACCATTCTCCCTCCCACACCCGCACACTGACTTTCACACATTGAGTACACTGTGCACATGTACTGTCTCCAGGAAATCAGGTATCATAAGGCTCTATGCACCCAGAGCCAATCAGCAGATGAGTATTGGGGATGAACCCACTTTCCCAAATGGGTTCCAAATGACTACACAGGATGTAAATATCACAGTATTAATGCCTACTAGTTACCTAATCTTTGAAGTCCAAATTGCCCATAATCTTTACCCTGGATAAATCCTTGAAAAACATAGGTAGCACCATCAGGCTCAGCAGAAACCTACAGAGATTTAAAAACAGAACAGAATTAAACTGGATATACATATACTGGTTAAAAATTCAGAAGATGATTAGATTTAGGCTGGAACAAGGCAGTTAAAGTGTTTAGCTACTTGCAACTATTCTGTACTTTTCATGGAAATAGATTTTCCTAACAGCAGGTAGTTGAGCTAAGAAAATATGTGGGCCACTTTAAATCTTTGTGTCTGAATTGCCTTAAATGTGTTGTTTTTATTAATATCTGAGATTACTTTCAGTAAAAGAGATTAGAGAAAAATCTTTCTTTCAGTGTGGTTGCTCTGTACATTTGTCAAAAAGAGCGACTGACCTTATAAATAAATCATACGTGACTGAACTGAAGAGCCAGGAAAACTGGTAGATGTGTTATCTGAAACTAATTTTAGTTCTTTCTTTTTTCTTTTTCTTTTTAATAAAATGCTTATCTTTCAAGGGTTGCAATCCAGAGCACAATTATCACTGAACAGAATTTAAGTGTGTGTAAATATGATCTTGATTCCGGACAAGCTAAGTGATGAGTCACATGAGGGACATTGGTGCATGGCTGCCAGTAGGAAATGATCTGCACTGCTGTGTTCCAGCTCCAGCAGCACAGACTGGTTGGCTTTAGTTTCAGTATACCATCATGATCAGCTGCAACTGGCTTGCTGTGGTATTTTAAAAAGCCAATGGGCACAAAGCTCGCCCGGTACTGAGGGTTTAACTGCTCTCCCTTCAATGTGCACTGCTGGATCTGGAATTGAATGTTTACCAGTGCTAGTTGCCCACTTGATGTGTTCACATGACACTTCTGTCAGTCCTACACTGTACAGCATTTCATGGACGGTTGACAAGTTCATGGTTCCAATTACCAAAGTTACTAAAGATTTAAGTCAAGGAATCGATGCAGGTGGAGAAGGCTAGACCCGCCCTCCCTCTATGCCATGACTTCAGTCTAGATTGGCATCCCCCACAGCTTTTTTTTTTTTTTTGTAAATTAAAAAAAAGTCAGAATTTCCAATCATGGAATTCCCACCTTATGTGTAGTTTGATCCTCACATTATTAATTTAACAGTAACTCCATGGGAGCCTTCTACGTGTGGTTGGTTGTAGTACTAGGTGCTGGAATAGGATACGCCTACTAGAATACAACCAGGAAAGTCATGACATCACATCTTTGCTAATCTTAGCAACATTGGTTCTGAAAACTATTAATCTGTGGTGTAGTACTGGGTACCTCTAAATGAAAATACATGCAGCCATATTCATTTGCGGGACAGTGGGGAGACCATTAAGCAGATATAAGTTTTTGCTGCATTCCATTTCCAGTTAAGTAACTAGGATACAATCCACCTGTGGAATAACAATGGCAGGGGATTTTACACACACACACACACACACACACACACACCCCAAAGGTGCAAGTGAAAGGTTAATTTGTTCTTGGATTTTTTAAAAGCCAGTGTGGCATAGTGGTGGTAGGAGCCAGTGTGGCGTAGTGGTGAGAGTGTTGGACTGGGACTCAGGAGATCCGGGTTCTATTCCCCGCTCAGCCATGAAACTCACTGGGTGACTTTGGGCCAGTCACTGACTCTCAGCCTAACCTACCTCACAGGGTTGTTGTGAGGATAAAATGTAGGAGGAGCTTTATGTAATCCGCCTTGGGGTCCTTGCAGGAAAAAAGGCAGGGTATAAATATAATAAATAAATAAATAAATAAATAAATAAAAAGCAGTTAGTAGGTGCAGTGACTGAGTTCACTCATTTGCCAAATATTGATGGAAGGCATACATTTGTACTGATATATGTGGAACTACTTGCCTGACAGAACATCTGGGGCATTTTCGACCTGCACCATTATAAGGCAAGTGTCCATTTGAAGCACCGCTGTACTGAATAGGAGACTCTTGCTATAAATAAAGCAGGTTGCCCTCAATGGCATAAAAATGCAAATCAATTAATCTTGCTATGAATATATTAGAGGACATGGAAGTATCACATCCTTTTACAATAAAGTGAGAAATGTTTTTGAAAAGTAACATCGAAGTAACTGCCAATGCTGTATGTTGACCCACCACCACACACACAAGCATATATACTGGTATTACTTAAGAATAATTCTCCCTTATGATGTAGAACCCATCAGCCATCAATGGCATAACCCATCAATGGCCTTTTAGAATCCCACTATATTGTTCTACCAACATTTGTCCTGTCAGCAACTGTTCATATGATCCTATTTTTCAACATTCCTAATTAAACTTTCATTTTTAAAATGTCTTTTTTTCTGGTCTCATGCACATGCCATCATTTCCTATTAAGACAGTATTGAATTTTGTCAGAACTATACTCACAAAGCCATCCATTGCCCATTTTTCCTCCTTCAGTTTGTTCGCAGATGTATGAGATGGCGCTTTAATGAGATATATATGGAGCATTAAACGGGCTTCTTGACTTTTATACACCCCTGTAAAATATAAAAATAGTTGATCTGTGCCACTTATACATAACTACAGCTTTAAAAAACAAATCAAAAACACCTTACCACCTTCCTCATATTTCTCACCAAGTCCTTACAATAATTGCACAAGCGAAACTTGATTTTCATGTTGTGCAGATATTTAATAACAGACCAGAAAAATTAACTATTTGAGTAATTACACATTTCAAATCAGCAGTGGAGGAAGTTGCTCAGCTCCTATCTCTATTCCCTGCCCCCGCTCTACTCCTCTTTTCTCCTTTCCTCCTGCAATTACCATCTCCCTCAGTTGTTCTAGCATTAAAAGACTCATGGCCCTGTGGACAATGAGAAATGAAGAATATACTGTGGGCTGGATCCAGATTAAGTTAGGTGATCCTTAGGTCCCACTGAAATCAATGTGAAAAATTAGTCATGATCATGACTGAGTTAGGTCCCACTGATTTCAGTGGGACCTGTTGCAACTAACTTAGTCTGGACCTAGGAATGTGAATCAATAAAACTCAAGCTCATCAAGGTTCTCCAGTTTCCACGCTGAAGCTCATTCTAACTCATGTCTATATTGGATTGTGAGCTAGAGGGGTTGCCCAAAAATTCATGCATATGGATGCATGAATTTAATCAACTGAATCAATTGAACACATTTTAAAATATATCCATTTTTCCTATTGACTAACGAATGTGCGCATTTTCAAATGTACGCATTTTTCAAACACATTTTTGGTTGTTGCTTAAATTGCATTGCAAGTTCAGAAATATATGGACAGCAGAATGCAGATGGCGTTTGGGTCCACTTTTGGTTCCAGGAATTGGAATTGGATAAATTCTGGTCAAAAACAAAAAAATATTTCTCACCCATTCCTAGACTGAACCCTGTGTGTTCAGCTCAATGCATGCTTCTGTGCTAAACACAAACTAGGCTATGGAGGGTACACACACCACACCCTCTCTGTTTCCTTTTATATACATTAAAACGCTACTGGAAAGGAAAGAGAAAGACAAACAGTATTGTGGCTCTGTGCTAAATATAGTTGTGAGTGTGTTCACCTGTAGACTGTTTTCACCTGCTCCAGATGAGCTTGCAAGTAGCAAATTGCAAAACTGATTAAAATCCACAGAGGCATATTTTGTGACCAAGGATGAAACTATAAGGATTGCATCATTTATGCAACACTTCCAATGTTCAATGTGTTTTCAAACCTCATTCGTTCTCAGCAAAGCCCTGTGAGACTGGCAACTGTTATACCTTTACAAAAGGAGAATTGAGGCTGAACAACATCCCCCAATCTACCCAGTTTATTCATGGCTGAGGAGATATTAGAACCATAGTCTCTCAGCTTCACATCCATTATACCACACTGCCTCATTATATATATTTTTTAATTGGGTCCTAAAATATGCTTTGCAGAGATGGAGAAATGAATGGTATGTTTCAACACACCTGGGGAAAACTTGTAGATGACAAAGGCCTATAGCTCAGTGATCGACTATACGCTTTGCGTGTAAAAGGTGCCAGCCAGGTTCAATCCCTGGCATCTCCAAGCAAGGCTGGGAAAGTCTATTGTCTAAAACCCTGGAGAGCTGCTGCCAGTCAGTGTAGACAACACTGAGCAAGATGTACCAGTGGTCTGAGTTGGCATAATGCATCTTCTGATGTTCCTAACACAGACAGTGCAGCATCCTGTGTGGTGCAAGTTACTATTAATAGATTCATATTTCCCCCCTTCCTCTAAGAGGCCGAAATGCAAAGAAGTTGTTTAGAAACGGAAAAAATCTAAGACACTCAACATGCTTTCTGTGCATATTAGACAGCATGCCAGGTGAAAGGAAATAAAGGGACAAAATTCACACATTCTGTAGTTCTAGCAGTAGTACTAGTAGCAGCAGAAGCAGTAACAAAAAAATTGCTAAATTCCTGAAGATCCAGATGTGTGTGTGCCCAATTCTGTGCCATGCAACAGCTTACCATTGGGGCCTGTACAGTGCATTTAACTCTAATAAACGTAACAGTGGCAACAATTCTACTGCATTGGTGGGTTTTTCCTATACCATCAGGGCAACTATGGCATGATGGTGAAGCAACCATAGAGTTTGCAGGATCAGGCCTTAAGCCTACATTTTTGTTCTGATAGTTCAAATTATTACCCCTGTCTAAGCCTGATGAGCCAAGAGGTAGCACACACCCAGCTACTGCCAGATGTCCCCTTTTGCTGCCAAAGAATTACTCGACTCAGGAAAATATTAAAAGCTGAAGTTAAACTGACAGGTTTTAGCAGGATGAATGAATTATCTTCCCTGATAAATTCCTTGGATTATTTTTTCTGGCAAATTATGATAGAGGACAGTTGCAGACTCTAGCAAGGAGGGCTAAAAGTAAATGGTCTTTCATATGGAGGCAGCCACTGCTATTACATTTGTGTTAGCCCTGTTCAGCCAATCCCAACATGCAGAAGCTATGTGTGGAGATGGGGCAGCAGGATAGCAGGATGTCCTATGTAATACTGTCCACACCTCCTGGATGTCTGTGCATGGTGTGGACATCTGTATAGGGAAAGCTTATGTGTGAGCAGCTACTCCAGTTTAGGTTTCCACATGCACTACTTTTATTGTGCTAGGACCTCTAGCACAATGCCAGTAGTGTTAGCTGGCAAAACAAGTTTTCCGGGGAATCCTGTTGAACCAGCTAATGCTGTTGACATTATGCTAGTAGTTCCTTATTCTAGCACAATGTAATTTATGTTAGTATGCATATCACATTGGATACTACCCCTTATTTGTAACCTATTCTCATTATTTATTATTGCTATTCTGCTTTCCACTGAAGTACACAAAGCAGCTTACAACATAATTAATGTAATGAATATTACAATATTGAATATTACAATATTGTATATTACAATGTGGATATTACAATATGGATATTTTAAGGCTCAAAAACAGGAGTCTTAAAATAAAGCTATTTACTTTATTGTAGATAACTTAAATGTATTGTCTCACTCAATAGACACATATGTGGAGAACACGCTTGTCATTACAGAATGTCCTTCCCTTGAGAATAACTGAGACATAATTTTTTTAAAAAAAACTTTACATTTTTACATTTACTTGTAAAAACTTTACATTTTTACATACTTTACATACTATGTCCCAGTACTGGGGAAAAGGTGGGATGATGATGATGTTGATGATGATGATGATGATGATGATGATGATGATGATGATGATGATAATAATAATAATAATTATAATTATTATTATTATTATTATTATAAAATTAGTCTAAATTTAACACTATTTAACTGCACAATCGTATGCATGTCTACTCAGAAGTAAACTTTATTGAGTTAATTAAAGCCTGCAGTCCTATACACATTGAATCCCATTAAACTTCATGGGACTTATTTCCCAGTTGAAGTATGTAGGATTGCAATGTAAGTGCCACAATTTTCACCATAAAATCAAGATGAAGAATATAATCACTTCAGAGGTTCTATTGCTGCATAGAAGACAGCGCAGGTCCATGTACAACAACATCAGAAATACATATTTCATATTTATCCCACCTTGAACAGAAACAAGTTTTAAGTGCAAAAGAACAGAAATACAAGAATCTAAGAAGAGCCTTACTAGATCAGTCCAATGGGCCATCTAGTCCAGCACCCACTTTTTGTAACACTGAATTCCATAATTGAAATGTGGATTGTGTAAAGAAGTTACTTCCTTTTATCTGTTCTTAATCTACCACAAACCAATTTTACTGGATGAGTCCAAGTTCCAGCATTATGAAAGAGGGAGAAAATGTTTTGAAGTCCAAGTAAATAATTCCTGCTAGATTCCCCTATTTGCATGTTTGTTGACACTCTGAAAGATTAGTGGAGCTGGATTTTCCTTTATAAAGGCATGCTGATTTTTCCTCCACAAGGCTTGTACTTTTATGTTTAATAATTGAAGCATTAATAATGCTTTCTGCCAATTTACCTGGAATAGGTTAGACTAATGGGCCTATAATGTCTTGATTCCCCATGGATCTGTTAAAAAAAATGTTGTTACATTGCCTGCTTTCCAGTTCCCTGGTAAGGAGGCTAATTTTAGTAAAGTTACATGTTTTTCTTAGCAGATTATCAATTTCACATTTGAGTTCTTTAAGGAATCTCAGGTATATGACATCCAGATCCAGTAGCATGTTAATTTTTAATTTGTCAGCTAGCCCTAAAACTTCATCTCTTGATATCTCTACTTAACTCTACTTGATATCTCTACTTCAGATACCATTCCCGCTCCCCCCCCCCCAAAATAACTCAGGCTTGGGTGTCTGTCTAATATCCTCTACAGCAAAGATGGATGCAAGAATTTATTGAGTTTTTCCATAATCTCTCAGAAGCACTGCCAATTTGTGCTTTCTGTTCCTATGCAAAAAAGAATATCTGAAGCAACTCTTAGAGCAATATAACGTCCTATCTCTACATAAATATAAATAGAAGATATATTTTTCTCTATGTTTTAACTGCTGTTTTGAACAATACAGAACACAATTCATCCATGTTAAGCATATTTGACAGTGCAATCCTTCATACATGTAATCAGAAGTAAATCCCATTGAGTTCAATAGGACTTACTCCAAGGGTAGTGTGCAGAAGATTGCAGCCTAAGTCCCATTCTTTTTAATGGGAAATATGGACATTTATACTTAACATACCCATTGAAAACAATAGAATTTAAATGTGTTTACTTCAGCTGGAAATGTGTCAACAGTTTCATTCCCTCCCCCACCCTTTTTTTTAAACCATGCATTGCAAAAACAGGAAATATAACATCCGGGATTGTTTTGGAATGGCTGATATATTACATTGTTTCAGGCTGTGGTTTGTAGAACCATTGTTTCAGAACAAAAATATAAAGGTCAAATTATGGGGATTAAATTGAGAACTTTGTGGTTGTTGGTTTTCCATGGACATACCTGAAAGTAACAGCTCCATATTGCTATTGGTAAGTGTTGCATTCACCCTTCCAGATGTTGTGTTGAAATTAGTAACTGTCAAGGTCATGGGTTGTTTTTTGCCTTTGTAATTGTAGGAGCCTTTCCATATGTAATTCTGGGCAAACACATCATCAGGAACTGCAAAACACATCCAAAATGTTAATGCACACTGCCATATTTGGATTGTAATAACTCAAGTTAAAATATGAATAGACGTTCATTACCTCTCCTCTTCAATAATTGTTGTTACTGGAAATTATATTTATGACTTTCATAGTACATAGTTGGTGTGTGTATATGGCTGATGCACTGTGATAATGCTTGAGAACCCATTTGTGAGTTAGCCTTAACTGTACCTGTGCTGATTTCATAGATCATAGAGTTGGAAGGAGCCTACAAGGCTATCAAGTCCAACCCCCTGCTCAATGCAGGAAACTAGAGGAAGGGTCTCCCATCCAAGTAATAACCAGGCCTGACCCTGCTTAGCTTTCCACGCTCAGACAAGCTGAGCCAGCATAAGCCACAGACCTGAAATTGAAAGCTATTACATGCATATTTAAAGGATATCATCAATAAGTCCAGGTTCTAGTCAGCTTTTTTTTTAATTCCTGCATGCAAACTATAGAGAAGATGGAAGTGGTGTGCATTTCTGCCTACTTCGGGAAACATTTTAATCAAATTTTGATCTCATTTTACATTGGCAGCATCTCCCTGCTTTTATTCAACAAAACAGAAAATATAACCACAACACTAAATCTTTACATTGTATGTGAAACTTACTTAAGAGATACATTTTATTATCTCTATTTCTAAAAATCATCAGTTGAAATAATACATGAGCCTGTTTTCTTGAAAGCAAATATTTCTGAATTCAATGGGATTTTATACCAAACTTTAGATCTTATGGCAACCTTGGACTATTGTGAATTCTTCAGGACAATTTAAAGGACAGTTCTAAATTTTACTCTTTCTGGTATATCACACATAAACATTTCTTAAATGAAGAAAATGATTCAGTGGCTTCTTTTAGTGCCTTATAGACATTTCTCCTGTTTTTAACGCTAACCAAGGAATCCTTTTAGAATAAATGAATGTTAACCATTATAAATGAAGGTGCAGAATGATGAGCTAAGCTCTAATGCTAAGTGAAATCAATGGGGCAAGTTTCACTAATTTCAATAAGCTTTAGGTTTAGGCTCTTAAATCTGAATTGGTGCTCACAGCATCACAATCAGATTTGGAGACTAAGATCTTAGGATAGTGAAGTATTAAAAACATGGGGACACAGCAATAAATGTGCAAAATTTAAAAAAGAGGGAGATTCAGTAAAGCAATAATACAATGTTTTATGTTCTATTACACTGAGACTACTTCACTTGGCTTTTAAGTATGTGCTTAGATATTCTGTTGATTTGGGCTTTAAAGTTTATAATGAAATCTAGTTTCTCTTATCAAGCATACTTATTACATTCATTTACTACATGTAAGCAGTAAGTATCTACAATCCCTTCTGCTGAGACAGTAAATGGAATAATAAGGCAATAACTTTAGAGAAACATGATTAAAAGTTACATAAAATAAAAGGCACTTCGCTGAATTTCTTAAATACAACTTCCATCTTCTTGTATTTTCTGACATGGAAACACAAAAGCCTGGAATGTAGTTCCTTGTCTGGAGAGAATTAGCAAAATTTGGCAAAATGTCAAAGGAACTTCATATACTGGCACTGTTCCATATAGGCAATCATAGGGCATATTAAAGATGACAGCTAGAAAGCATCTAATCTCTTGTGTGTTGTTTGCCTTTCAACAAGACTGTTGTAGACATATATGTTTCTAGAGACTTCTTGCAAAAATGTCCACTGAAACCTGTATTGGCCAGGATTGCAACTGCCCAGCACAGTATACCCCTGAAAAAGCCTTCCCCCATGTTGGGGGGTGGGGCATGATAAAGCACTCCATTTGCCCAAATAATTGCCAGCAGAAGTCAATATTAGCCCTCATTTCAAATGAACGCAGGGGAGACAGATTGGATCTTGCCCAATATCGTCACACAAAATTAATAAAGTGTGTTAGGACACCTTCATTAGAAATTACAATTTTGGATTCAATCCAAAGTAAAGCATATCTAAATCCCATTGAAATTAGGAGAAATAAAGTGTACAGTTAAATGTTTATGGTTGTAGTCCAAAGAAACCTGATTACTAAGCTGCTCGACTTACATTTACACTTATTGGTTTGTTCTGATTGGGCAGCACAATCCTATGGCTGCTAGAGAGCATCTAGATGGCAATAGGATTTTTCGGAGTTTCAGCTCCAACCTTGGAAACTCGCTTCAACGTTGGACCTGGTACTCCAAGCTTGGAGCGCCCCCCTCTCGCAGCTGGCACAGAAAGAACCATGCTGGCTGCTTCTCCAAGGTCGCAAACATGACCTTGGAGAAGGGGTTTAGTGGGCGTTCTGGGGGGGCAGTGGAGAGGAGGAGACCAGCACTGCCACAATGCAAGGTATCCTGGTGGTGCCTTAGCCTCCTTCCCTCCTGTTCCAAAGTGCCACAATTAAACAGCCAAAATCAGCTAGCTAACCTATTTTGCAGGGCGGGAGGAGTGCGGAGCCATAGGATGCCAACAATCCTCCAGGTTTGGAGAGTTACAGGCATCCCAATTGGATTGCGCCCTTAGTTATCTTCCTGCTTAAAACTTCAGTAAAGATCAGCTTGTTCCTGTTTTTAAAAAGAATCCCACCAAACGTATCATTGTACATGTAGTTCATATCAGGCTCAAAATTTCTTTTCTTTTAGTGGGATTCCTACATACCCATAGTTTTCAGAAATGTGAAACATACCACCAAAAAGTGATTGTAATGGGGTACCATCCCATTGCTACCCTATAGTCTCTACCCTGATTATCATTTTGTCTCCAAACCTGCCTCAGAGATCACAAAAGAGTAACCTCACACTGAGCCAGACTCTTGAAGCTGAGAAACCAACAGCTGCAGCCAGAATGGGAAGGAAAGTGAGTGAGGTCAGCCAAAATACACTGAGAGGCTTCTCTTTGTTTGCGTCACAGAAGAGAGGAGGAGCAAATGGGGACTGGTGAGTCTTCTTTGAGGTCTATTCTCTGAATTAAGAATTGGAGAAGTGAGACCCTCAAAGTGCTATGGAGATTTGTTAAAGTGACAGGCATCTTTGCCAGCTTGTAAGAATTAGTTGTGGAGATTTTGCCATTTCTTTCCAGTAGGTGGCATATTACATGGGGTCTTCTTGGCCTTGATCTGCCATTAAATCCCAACAGAAGATGACTGTTCCGCAAGAGACACAGCCTTTATCAGTCACCCAAGCAAGGAGGAAAACAAAAAGTCCCAGAAAGCTTGAGATAAGGAAGTCACAGAGGTGTGAACTTTCCTGCCTTAGAAAAAAGAGAGAGTGAGAGTACATTGTTAAAGGGGGAGGGGCTCTAACAGGAGTGAATCCTATTCCTCCTACACACCCTGAGAACACTGTTGGGAGTGGAGTGAGTAACTCCAAAAATTTTATAACCTAAAATGGTGTTTCATTATTATGGATTATATAGTCCTTGCCTGCCCCTCCTTCAGAGGAACTAGGAAACATTCTATGTTTTCATCTTGCTGTGTTGTTA
This sequence comes from Shinisaurus crocodilurus, assembly GCA_021292165.1. Taxonomy (NCBI): domain Eukaryota; kingdom Metazoa; phylum Chordata; class Lepidosauria; order Squamata; family Shinisauridae; genus Shinisaurus; species Shinisaurus crocodilurus. Next base: position 208,563,386 of record CM037880.1, on the reverse strand, counting down.
AATACTTAGCAGCACTGGAATTAAGGCCCAACAAAGGCTCCCATTGCGGGTCGGCCCCTTTGTGGACATCCCAACTTACAGAGGTCTGTTTGTCGGACACACATGAAAAGGCTTTCTCCTGCATCATTCCCAACTGGTGGAATGCTTTCCCTTCAGAAATAAGATTGGTCCCTACCTCTCAGCTTTTTGGAAAGGAGTTAAGACATATCACTTTAATTTGGCATTTTAAACTGTGAGTAGTGGTTTTAATGTTGATTCAATTATGGGTTTTTTCATATTGTTTTATTGCCTTTATGTTTTGATATGTTGTTGTTGTTGTTGTTGTTATTTGTGGAAAGAAAGCCTAATGGAACATACACTTTGTCCCACATTCCACCTGCATAATCTCTGCCTGGAGCAGGGGAGCCCAGTCTGTGGCACATTTACATATTGATGGTCATCCCTGAGTACCCTCAATGGTCTGCCAAGCACCCTCAATCGCCCTTCTGAGCACCTTGATGGGCCATCAGTCAAGGTGGCGTGGCCCCGACACCTCTGCAACCCCTCCTGCCTGGTCGGACTGGTTCGTCCTGTCAGCGAGGGAAGGGGTCGGGGGATTGAGAGGGGGCAAGAGCGGGGAAAAGGAGCAGCTCCAGGCTTCTGGAGGTTGTTGGAAGCAAGGTGCCAAGAAGCATGGAGTGGGGCATCAGCTCAGGCCAGTCATGGACATTCAACCCCCAAGCGGAGCGCCTGGGTACATTTCTGTAAGTTCTTCTGATTACTAGTTTTAGACTAGGTAGATTCTTTGGTGTTAGCTTAGAACTGCTTAGCTTCTTCGTTGATTTGTAGTTCTGACTGTGTGTAACAAGGTACTTCCTCTTGTCAATTTCAATTCCCTTATCTCCCTTTCCAATTTGTCTTGTTTACTATTCAATAAACTTGCTTTCACTTTAGACTGAAGCGCAGTTTCACTTTGACTTGGTGCTAAATTCCAGTGTCCTGCAACCAGAGCTGAACTGGGGATCGCAAGCAGTAGCTCTGAGCTGTCAAAAGAGCCGCAGAACTCCCGTTCTTGCAGTAAAGGACTGGCAGCGGTCCTTCACATTATTGTTTCAATTGTTATACACTGCCTTGGTGACATTTGTGAAAAACAGTACACAAATATTATAAATATAAATAAATAAATAAATGTGGTCAGCAGTATTTTGGACAATACTGCATCTCCAGCCCTTCATGTGAGTGTAATCTAGTTATTTGTGTGTTTATTAAATTTATATCCCACTTTTCCACCAAAAATGGTGTTCAAAGTGGCTAAATGTAATAAAATACAGTTTGAAAACAAAAAAATAATTAAAAATGTAACATAAAAACAGATCAATTAAAAACACAACAATAAACAAATTGAAGAGCACCCAACCAGTTAAACCCCCTAAAATAAAGACCAGCAGAGGGAGTGATCATATGCCCCTAGACATCGTCTGAGAGGCCATAGGATACTTCGGATTCCCAGATCTGCACCAGCTGCCTCTCTGAGATCGGGAACTCAACCTTGGAAAGGGGGTAAAGGGGGTGTTCCAGGGGACAGAGAGGGGAAGGAGACTGCAGAGGCCAGGATATGAGGCATCCTGTGTCCCCTGCAGCCTCCTTCCCTCCCCCTCCAAAGCACCCCAGTTAGGCAGCTGAAAATGGCCATCTAGCTAAAATGCAGAGCAGGAAGTGCAGGGAGTCAAACATCGCCTCCGCTCCCCTTCCTGCTCTGCATAGGATGCTCCAAAGTCTCTAAGTTCATGGGCTTATAAGCATTGAGAATGCAACCCATAGGATTGCACCCTTACATGCTGTGAAGGAGCAGAACTGTCCTCCATTTTTTAATTTAATTTGATTTTAAAATATTATGTGGTTAAATTGTGTGTGTGTGTGTGCGCGCGCACACACACATGCTAGTCAGTTTCAGCCAAAAGGTTAATAGTTTAGAGGTCAACAGTTTAATTAGAATATAGAGGTTGAGACATTTTGCTCAGGAACCTGAAGATTATAAAGTTCAACGAAATGTCAGAGGAAGTGAGAGAGAGAAAGTTTTAATTCAGGAAACAGAAACTGCAGAAATAAACAAGAAACTACCCTCCTGATTATTTGGAGTTGGAGAGAGAAAGAAAATGAATTGTAGTAGATAAAAGCCAAAGGCAAGAGAGACACAGGGGCAGAGGGAGGGAGGGAAGGAAAACCTAGAAAGCAAGCCAGAGCCCTAGAGGAAATAAAGAGTCAGAGCTGTTGGAACTGGAGAACTTATTGAGAAAGCTGTACCAATGACAGTAAGATATTGCTTGAATAAGAAAGGGGCCTGGATAAAATAAGGACAGAGTATAGTTAGGCTAGCTGGATGTGTTTATCCCTGATGGTTTTATTACCCTGCTGCTCCTATGGTGTGTCTGTTAGCGTGTGTGTCCATTCAGATTTTAAAACATTTTCTATTGATATTTTTCTTCAGTAAAATCTAAATTTTGTTATTTGAAACCATGCCCTCTTTATGTGCATGTGGTGTTACCCATTCCAAATCTAACAGCCAACTCCCCACACTACTTAAAGTAGATACCTGAGATTCAGAGAGGTTTAAGCTTATTTGGTGGAGGCAGCCAGACAAATAAAGATTTCAACCATGAAATTTGAAAATTTGGCAGATTTAAATTATTTGTGAATAATAGTTTCTGCACTAGCAGAATCCCATCTGTAGGCATACAAACCTGGTATAATACAGAGAAGCACTAGAGAGAGTGACTTGATCCTTGCAATACTTGTAATAGCTATACATGTCCTGTCATGAAGGAATTTTGCCAAGAAGATAAGTTATCTCCAGGTACATGCACATTGGCAATCTCACCTTATGAAAGATAAAAGGTGGTGCTTTGCTTTTGGGATTGTGAGCGTGTAGGATTGCTAGGTCTACGGGTTTGACCTGAAGTGATGTAATAATGGAAATAGCAGAAAAATGGGGAAGATGCTACACATATGACTGAAATCAGAGGAGCAAACCTATACCATCGCCTACTTAAGTTTAATAGATTGCCTGAGATATGGTTCTACCCAACCAGGTGGATTTCATAGTTGGGGAGAGGTACAGCGGAACAGAAATTCTATGTGCAAAACTATTAGCATCTAGAAATCCTAGCTTTAGCTCTCCCAAGGTATGGCTAAATGAGTGCTGCTAGCTCCATTTTCCAGATGACAGACTGCCACATTTAAATCCCAAGATTTAAAGTCTACATTTGCATCTGCATGTCATAAAACTCTGGTGTGCAAACTCAACTTAATGGGAATTCATTGATCTGTATGAAGTTTTCTCTCTCCTTTTTCAGGTGCATGGAGAAACTCAGAGCAGAATTGCCAATTCACCACTAATTCCTGAGTAAAGTACAGCATAGAAAGAGCTATCATAATAATGCAGCTGTTTCTGGAAGCCATTATTTCTTCTTCCTGAATTTATCATTTCATACTGATGGATCTATTTTCAAATGCATCCCATATTTCTTATCTAAGCAAATTAATGTGGGCGAGTAGGAAACAAAGCTCACAATAGCCGAATTTGCTTATGTGCTGTAATATGAACCGAGAGCAAGAAAACGAGGACATTACTTTTTGCATGTAGGGCTTCTTTATTTTCATTTCACTTCAGAAGTTTATCGGAATGTGGCTGTGGCATTTGGGGTAAACTCACAAAATAAACTGTGAGGGTGATATGATTGTGGGGGGAGGGCACTTACAATTCCTTTTTCTTCTTTTAATTTTTAAAATTCTTTTCAAAAGCTTTACACTTCTTAAATAATTATTATTTTCAAAAGCTTCACCAACTGTAGCAGCCAGAGCCCTGTTGCTGCTGGCTTAAAAAAGAGTTTGAGTTGGGAGTGTGGGCACTGCATTGCAGTGGTTTCTCTCCTACTTGGATGGTTGGCTCCAGAAGGTGGTACTTGGGGAATACTGCTCAGCCCCATGGACTCTCCAGTATGGAGTTCCACAGGGGTTGGTCTTATCCCCTATGCTATTCAACATATACATGAAACCGTTGAGTGGGGTCATCTGGAGTTTTGGAGTGTGTTGCCATCAGTATGCTTGATGACACACAGCTCTATTTCTCCTTTTCATCTTCAGCAGGTGAGGCTGTGGATGTGCTAAACCAGTACCTGGCTGTGACAATGGACTGGCTGAGGACTAACAAACTGAAGCTCAATTCAGACAAGACTGAGATGCTGTTAGTGGGTGGTTCTTCTGACCAGATGGAGGGTGTTCAACCTGTTCTAGATGGGGTTGCACTCCTCTTGAAGGAGCAGGTCCGTAGCTTGGGGGTTCTCCTTGAGCCATCTTGGTCACTTGAGGCTCAGGTGGCCTCAGTGGCACGGAGTGCCTTCTACCAGCTTCGGCTAGTGGGTCAGCTATGCCCCTATTTATTTATTTTATTATATTTGTTAATCGCCCATCTGGTCGGTCACCTGGCCTATCTGGACAGGGATAGCCTGGTTTCAGTAATCCACGCTCTGGTAATCTCAAAGTTAGATTATTGCAATACACTCTATGTGGGCTGCCTTTGAAGACTGTTCAGAAGCTGCAGCTTGTGCAAAACGTGGCAGCCAGACTAATCAGTGGAACCAAAAGGTCCGAATGTATAACACCTGTTCTAGCCTGCTTGCACTGGCTGCCTGTATGCTTCCAAGCCCGATTCAAGGTGCTGGTTTTAACCTATAAAGCCCTACATGGCTTGGGACCACAATACTTGATGGAATGCCTCTCCCAATCACAATCTACCCAGACACTACGTTCAAAATCTGGGGCCTTCCTCCGACTGCCACCTCCAAGGGAGGCTCAGAGGGTGGCAACAAGGGAGAGGACATTTTCTGTGGTAGCCCCCCAACTGTGGAACAAGCTCCCCCCAAGGACCATCTGGCGCCAACCCTACTATCTTTTTAAAGCCAGGTTAAGACTTGCCCTCTACGTTGAGGTTTTTAACAACTAAATGGTACACATTGGGGTGGTGAGTTCTTTTAGAGGTCGTGGTCTATTAACTTGCTTTTAGTTTTTGTGATATTTTTAAAATTGGTTTTAAATTTGTATAATGTTTTTATTGTTTTTTAATTGTACTCTATTGTACTTTTTAATTGATTGTTGTACACCACCCAGAGAGCTTCAGCTATTGGACAGTATAGAAATAAAATAAATTAATTAATCGATAGATATGTATAGTATTGCACTGCCAGTTCTTTTATGTCATTCTAGCGCTGTTCAGGCATTACTGAACTGAGTTCACTAAATGTATGAGGAGAAGCAGTGCTCTAACCTTGCTCCCCCCCCCGCATGTTTCTGTTGCCCTGTACTTGTGCAGCTCGATGATCTGAAGAGGAGAGCCTCCAGCATCTGCGGACGCTCTCCATGTGATTGAGAAACCTGATTTTCCAGGGTTCTGTTCAATAACGCCTCAATAGGGCTTTCTCTTGCTGCTGTTTTAATGATTTAATTGATGTATTGTATTTGTTTATATTTCATTATTTTTATTGGATGGTGGGGGTGGACTGAAAGCCACTGGGGGGGGGCTTCGTGGGGGCAGAAAGGTGGGATAGATTTAAAGTAAAAAATAAAAATACACAAGTATAGCATAAGTGGAATGCTATTTCTACAATGCAGCAGAACCACCACCCAATATCAGATTTCCTAGAGAGATGACCTGCCACCTAGATGCCTCTTCTTCAGCCAACTCTCAGTTCTCTCTTGTGACTACAAAGCTAAGCACTTGTTTGGTAACTGAAGATGGTACTGCATGGCTTAAGCTGCACTTAAGATAGGTAAGCTGCACATTTAACGGTTAATAATGCCTAGCGTCCACCCACCCCATCTCTTTTTTTGAGCTCATGTCTTCCTGTGTTTCTATATTTAGTGTCCAGTGCTTTGAAATATAACACTTGGGCCAGAAATGCTAGTTAAATGGCAGGTTATTGCATTATAGGTACATAATTCATCAAGTTGAACACTAGTGACACTGCCAACTGAACACTCAAAGGTATAATTAAATACAGTAACAACAACAGCAAAACCCCTTCTCAGTCATTTTAAAACAAGGTGCTGTGATCCAGCCATTGTTAAGAACCCGTAGGTTCCACTGATTTCTATTGGTGACTTAAGAATATGAGATTAATGGGATTTACTAGCAATCCTATGACCTCTAGACATTATCTAAGGGATTATAAGATACTAGGGAATCCCCCCTCTGAGGTCAGAGACAGTGCTCCAACCTCGAAAAGGGGAGTTGGAGATCCACCCCCCTGCCCCTGCCCCCTCTCAGCCAATGTGGAAAGAACTGTGCCGGCTGGCCTCCGAAGTAGGAAAATCAACTTCGGAGAGGGGGAAAGGGGGGCATTCCAGTAGACAGGGAGGGAAGGAGACTGGAGAGGCCAGGATACGAGCTATCCTGAGCCCCTTCCAGTCTCCTTCCCTCCCCCTCTGAAGCAGTTGTTAGACAAGGAAAAAAGCCTCTCTAGTGAAAAGTGAAGGGTGGATGGGGAGGTGAAGATAGCCTCTGCCACTCCGCCCACCCTGTGCTGGATGCTCGGAAGCCTCTCAGTTTGGGTAGGATTGCACCCTTAAAGATAGGATTGTGCCCATAAAGATTCTTAACTTCAGCTAGATCATATACACAAATGGAGACAGGGATGTTTATTCATAGATTTCATAGATCATAGAGTTGGAAGGAGCCTACAAGGCTATCGAGTCCAACCCCCTGCTCAGTGCAGGAAAGTAGAGGAGGGGTCTCCCCTCCAAGTAATAACCAGGCTTGACCCTGCTTAGTTTTCCACACTCAGACAAGCTGAGCCAGCATAAGCCACAGGCCTGTATGTGCTAGTCATTGTTTAAGCAGTATTAGGCAATCCAGTGCCTACATATGTGAGTAGTTTATTTATTTATTATACTCATATACCACTTCACATAACAAAATTTCTAAGCAGTTTACACATCAGATCCTATAAAACCACAATTAAAATATATATACAGTATAACCAAAACAAGAAATAGTTGACAAATTACAACAAGAACAATAAACAGTAGAAAAAGAGCAGTGTCCATTATACGTCAGGATTGGAAAACCTGTGTGAAGAAATAGGTTTTCAAGAGGCATTTGAAACTCACCACAGGTTCTACCTGTTGAACCACATGTGGGAGGGTGTTTAAGAGGGTGGGTGCCACTACTGAGAAAGCCCATTTTCATCCTTTTACAGTCTGTTGGTCACAGAATGACCAATAAAGCCTCCTCAGACTATCTTGGAGGTCAACTGAGTGGATAAAGGGGTAGGCATCTGCTAAGTATCCTGATCCCAAATATCTCTCTCTCTCTCTCTCTCTCTCTCTCTCTATATATATATATATATATATCTGGGTGCCCCACTGACTGAGCATCCTAACTACTTCATTCTGTATTAGCTGCAGCTTCAGGACCAGGTGCAAGGTGCAACCCCACATAGACTATATTACAGTACTCCAAATGTGAGATTATCAGTGCATGAACCAAAGTGGTTAGGCTATCCCTATACAGGAATGGGCATAGTTGTTGCATCAACCAAACTTAGTAATGGGCATTCTGAGCCACTGAGGTCACCTGCAATGAGAAAAATGGATCCAGGTCCAGGAGCTGCCCCAAACTACCTACTTGTTCCTTCAGAAGAAGTCCAACCCTGTACAGGTAAACAACCCAATTCCTGGACCTGGGAACTACCCATTGGGTCACAAAAATTGTAGTCCGAAACATCTTGAGGATATCAGATTGCCTACCCCTGGTTTAGAGACAAATCCTATAGGGTAATTAAGCCTAGGGATGCCATGACTTATCACTTATTTTGGTGAAGAAGCCCAAACTGTGCCCTGAACACTCTACTTTTTGAGGCTCTCTGGAGCCATTGTCCCCAGAGATTTGGCACCATTTCCCCCTTGATTTTGGCTTTTGGGTGCTTCCAGATGGAGGTCTCCCAGCACTACCAATCAAAAGACATTGTAGAGCTATTCTGTCTTTTACTCCTTAGCAGTTTTTCAATGATACAAGAAAAGACAGAAGCAGCGCAGGAAAATATAGGAGGGTTACGAGTGGAAGACAATTTATTTTATTTATTTATTATATTTATACCCCGCCTTTTTTCCTGCAAGGAACCCAAGGCGGCTTACATAATCCTCCTCCTCCTCTCCATTTTATCCTCACAACAACCCTGTGAGGTAGGTTAGGCTAAGAGTCAGTGACTGGCCCAAAGTCACCCAGTGAGTTTCATGTCATTTGAATGCACCACCACCCATAAACATCTGTGCATGAGGCAGGGCAATGGCAAGATGAAAACCTTGTCTGGAATTACCCTCTTTCTCCTTCATTATGTGATTCCGGCTAGGGATCACATACCCACCATGATAAAATCATGGTAGTATATAGTCAGTCAAATTAACTACATTATGAGAAACTCATTGTGAGGGTAGGATTAAATCTCCCCCCATTTGCTTCTTGAAATTCCATTCCCCCATGGGGGGTGGGTTAACAAATGGAGGAAAAAAGCTTCCATTGATGCCAATGGAGGCATTTTTTCTTTTGCTGACCCCCCATGGAGGGCGATTTGGGGAAGCAAATGTGGGGAGGTTTAATCTTTTGTTCCTGGTTCCAAATTGGGGCCCTGCATGCTTACACTAGAGGGGGGGGAAGCTAACCATTAGCTACAAGCTACACAATTAGTGTAACCTGTAGTTTGGCTCTAAGAATCAAAGGAAGGCTTCCTGGGCTGCTCACCTGAGTAATCCTAGAAAATGAGTTCATCAATCCTCCTCAAAATGAATGGGCAAGTACTCTCACACCTTTTTATTGCAGATGCTGAAAAATCACTGGGGGGGGGACTTCCCCTCAATCCCCTGCTGCCAAAAGTGCATTTAAAAAGCAACACAGGGCACATTGTATCAGTCCTAATTTACAGCACGATTCCATGCATGTTTATTCAGAAGTACGCACCACTGTGTTCATTGGGACTTACTTCCAGGTAAGTGTGCTTAGGATTGCAGAAAGGAATGCTTGAGGAATTTGATCTTTGTGAATACCACAAACTGACCTGATTTGCACCTCACAGACTAATGTGTAGATCAGAAGTTAGTCATCCAGCAGCTTTTGCTCTTTCTGAACATTTCAACATAGTTCTCGACTCAAAAATCAATCAAAATATGTTTAAAAATGCATAGTTTGAGAGAAAATATATATTTTCAGAGAAAATACATTTTAAATGCATACTTAAATACATATTACATATCAGTAAAAAACAAAAACAAACCACAGGCTCATGCAGAAACAGGATGGAACAGTCTTATGGGTGAGCATAGGTGGACATGGACTGTAAATAGACTGATTTGCCCATCCTGATTACTGCCAAGACATATGATGAAAGGCTGAAAGACTGGTTATTTTTAGCCTAGAAGGGGAAAAAGGGTAAGGAAAAATACTCTGGCAATTTTGAGTTACCTATAAGAATCTCAGAAAGACTCCGAACAACTGTTCTCCATAATGCCTAAGGATATGATGCAAAGTCAATTGGCTTCTCAGCATGTGTACTTATGACAAAATAAACAGTCATGCAACACTTCATAAATGACAATGTCTGTCTGTATATCTTAACTCTGGGGGAAGGCATACTAGTCCCAATTGAATTGTACTTAGGCACAACTAGTCATGCATACCAATTGGACTTCTGTCTAAATCGATCAGCCATTTCAGTGGGGCCCAAATAAGCATCTCAATGTGGATGCAAATTTACGTCTAGATGCACATCTGCATGGACTTGATGTGTACAAGCCTGTTTCTGTGTACATATCCCCCTTACCAAATGTGCAAAACACCCTTAAGATTAAGATCATCTCTATAAACCCTTGTAAAGGCAGATGCTAGCCTTTCTTCATCTAATATTCATTTTTTTACTAGAGGCTTTGTAAAACTACTTTTACAAAGCTTCAGAAATGTCTTTAGAATCCATATACTGCATACATTACATTTACATTTTATTATATCAAGAAACCGTACATCATGTCCTAGAAACGTGCAAAAATGCACATATGGATAAATCCCTTAAACAGAGGCACAATTTCATTTCTTAACTTAATTGCCTTCAACACTACATATGTTTGCAAATATGTGTTGTATGACCACATTTGACAACAGTTGATAATGAGGCTGTTTTCACAAAAAGGAAGAAACAAGTTGACTGTTACTTGAATTTGGTCTCAAAAAAGTAACGTTTAAAGAGTTTAAACAGATGATAAACAATTACTTCTAAAAATCCATTGCTTTTATTTACAAAGTGAATTTGGCAGTGAGAGAAATTGATACAAAGGGCTGAGAAACTCAATTCCTGATTTGCCAATGGAATAGTATCAAAGCTGTACAACTTCTGTTATCAATAGAATGTAAGTATATTACTTCTGAACAGCACTGTTGTTTTAAGGCAGCTGAGAACTGACTTTACAACCCATGCAGGTGATCCATGCTGCATCACAACTTTGAATGAAAAGGTTATAGTTGCAGTCCAACACAAGTCCTATAAAGCTGAGTAGCTGCCGTTTACATGAAGGGTAAGTGCAGAATTAGTCCAGTGCTGCAACATTCCTTTTCAATGAAGTATATTTAGAGCACAATCCTATGCATGTTTAGGCAGAAATATCCTACAACTCCCAGCATGTCCCAGCCAGCATGGGGCACTGGAGAATGCTGGGAGTTGTAGGACTTTTTTCTGTCTATACACACATAGGATTGCACCTTCCTTTCCTCATGCATATTCTGCAGCTGGCTAGCATGCCCTGAGGCTGCACTCCAACACCCACTTCTTTGGGAGTAAGCCCCATTCAACTCAATGGAATTTATAGGAATATAGGAAGCTGCCTTATACTGAGACAGACCATTAGCCCATCTAGCCCAGTACTGTCAACACTTACCAGCAGTGGCTCTCCAGGGTTGCAGGTAGAATTTTTTCCTTGCCCTATCTGGAGATGCCAGGGATTGAACCTGGGAACTTCTGCATGGAAAGCATGTGCTCTACCACTGCAGCCTTCCCAGCTGGTGCCCTCCAGATGTTTTAGACTACAACTCCCAGCATTCCTAACCATTGACCATGCTGGCTGGAGCTGAACTCCAAAACATCTGGAGAGCACCAGGTTGGGGAAGGCTGGCAAATAAGATTGCACTGTAACTACTTAAATGAATCACCTACCATAGTTTGAATGCTTCCAGATGCATAAAACAGTTTTAAAAACAGAGGTACTCACCATTTAATTTAGGACTTGGTGTTCCCAAAGCAGGCCTAGGGTCTTTCACCAATATTTTGGAACCAGCTGTTGATACAATAAAAGTATATTTCTTTTATAAAATATATAGCAATAAATTATTATTGTTGTTGTTGTTGTTGTTGTTATTCAAATGTTGTAACATCTCTCCTTGTCACCATACATTAAAGACAGAATTGGATGTAAGTGTCTAAAGATGAAAACCAATATCATAAAAATCAACAAGACATTTGCCATTTGTCTATATTGGAATCAGACAGAAACCTAAAGAACAATGTGGTAGAAACAATGAGTTTAACTGAAATCAATTGATCATATTACGACACACCCGTGGAACAACATGTGTTAGTGCAGTCCTGATTCTACAAAAGATAACAGCACAATCCCCATGGGTTTTATGAATCAGGATTACTTACACCCATAGCCTTTAGTCTGAAACAAGTGTTGGCGATACCTGCATTACAAAAGCAATCTGATATTTAAACTGTGTAATCGTCGTAACTTTCCCCAATTACAAATTGCATTTTTGTGAAGTTCCTGAGATTTCCTTTTTTAAAACTTCCCATGTATTCATAGAATACTATTTTGCACTGTTCCTTTTGAGGGATGTCATGCCCTTCAATTGGTTTACCATTGGTTTAAGCTTGTGCCGCAGACTGTCCCATTGAATTAGTGGACCTTAAGGCTTGATTAGCTTGGCAGTGCCCACACCATTGTCCATGAAAATTTATGGGGCTACTAGTGGGGATTGGTAGAATAATCAGTCAGTTGGATGAAACAGGGTCTCCAGATGGGAGCTCTACTTATAGCTTCTGTGATTCAAATTACTGCAGCGACTTGAAAAATGGTTTATGAACTTTGTTCAAAGTTCAGCAGCTATATGTATTGACACAGAGGTGCTGGTCATATAACTGATGCTTCCACACAATCTCCAGTGCTAAAGTCCCCACACTAGACTCCCTACTTTCTAAACGTAATGTCTTGCACTATTGAGTGAAAGGGCACAATGTGTGTATCTCCTCCCATCTTCTCCCCAATTAATTTATTTTACAATAAAATAAAATTGGGACTGTGGCAGGGGTAGGAAGGGTTAATCCCCCCTTCTCCACCCACTGTGATCCCAGTATTGACTGACCTCCTCTGTGATGGCTACTTAACTTTTTTAAAGTATGGGGCAGCACAGTCCTATGAAGGTGCCTGCAACCCTCTGAACCCGAGGAATTGCAGGCATCCTATGCAGGGTGGGAGGAGTGCAGAGGATAGGATATCCTCCACATGCCCCTCACCCTGAAGAACATCTAGATGGCCAGTTTTGGCCATCTAGATGTTTCTCCCCTCCTCCTGAGGAGGAAAGGCTGAGATGCTGCTTGGATTCTTCATAAGATCGCAGTGCCTCGCCCCTCCCAGCCCCACCCCAGGAACGCCTCCCCAAGGGGGAACCACCAAGCATGGTCTTCCATGCTCAGTTTCCTCCCTGAACAGGAAGAACCATGCCAGCACCAAGGTTGGGGGGGGGCAGGCGCTCCAAGGCGCTGCAGCCTCTGAAAGGATTTCTGAAGTCGCTGCACCATCTATTCCTCTTCCTATGTCCCTCCAGACAATGTCGGAGGGACATAGGATTGCGCCTTAAATTAAATTACATGTGTTGTTAATACAATTAATGCAACATGTAATTTGATGTTCAAACAGCCAGATATCCCAGCATATTATTAATTAAAGAACAATAATAATCAGACCAACTAGATTAATTTAAAGTTTAACAAAGTTTACTGATGTTTCAACAAAACAATAATAAACTATAAGATTAATGGCTCGTAGGATAATTTCTTACAGCACAGTGGTTACAGAATATTACAACTTCTAGAAACTGATGAAATGTAAGTAAAGATGACTATGATAATTCCAAATGAAGAGATGAACTTAATAACCAAGCTAAGAAAAAAATCCGTTAACAGATAACATTTAAATAAAGTTCAACAACCAGAATAAATTACCTAAATCCCGATGTGGGGATGTGGCGCCCGCGGGAGTCATAGCACCTGCGTAGACCTGCAATGGTGCCAATGTAGCTCTCTGCTCCCTGCCCCCTTCAAAAATTATCTTTTAATAAAAACCTTGAAAAACATTAGGGCACCAGGTTCTCCTTCCTGATACTGCACATGCTGCAGCAGATCAGATGTTGGCGGGTAGGCAGAGAAGGAAAGAGTTGCTTTCTGGTCTCACCCAATCTTCTGCCCACACAGACCTTTCCCCTTTGCTCTCCCCCCCCACTCCCAGTCTCTAGCCTTGTTATTTCTCTTCCCACATTTCCTTACCTTACAATTTATCTCCCTTCCCCATCCCTAGCCTTCTTTCTCTCCCCTTCTTGCCTCCAGCCTTGCTTTCTCTCCCCTCTACCCCTTTGCCTTGCTATTTCCCCCTCTCTCCCAGCTTCTAGCTTCGCTACTTCTCTCTCCACCTCTTTAGCTCACTGTTTCTCCCCCTCCTAGCTTCAAGCCTTGCTCTTTCTCTACCCCTTTGCCTTGCTATTTCCTCTCACTCCCAGCCTCTAGCTTCACTATTTCTCTCCCCACCTCTTTATCTCACTGTTTATCCCCCTCCCAGCCTCTAGTCTTGCTCTTTCTTCCCCTTCTACCCCTTTGCCTTGCTATTTCCCCTCCCTTCCTAGCCTCTATCCTCACTATTTCTCCCCCCCACATACACACACACAGCTCTTCAGCTCACTTTTGACTAGCCAGGCCCCCATGGCAGCCATTATATGAATAGCCACATCCTCTGTGGGAGTTATTTTGTGGTGGTTCCCACAGCATTTTCTTAAATTCCCAAATGTGCCCATGGATCCAAAAAGGTTGGAGAGCCCTGACCTAAATGAATATATAAGATTCAAACATAATCTGTATTAGGTAGGTGTAAAGACCCTTTAAATGGCTGAACAAAACTGCCCAAGTCAATGCCACCAGAACATAAGCCTGCCAGCATCCTTGTGCACTCCTACAGGGGACTCAAAGCATTTGAAAGGGGCCTATGTATTAAGAAATACATAGAGTTAACAGCTTCTGAAAAATACACTAGTTCTATGCTTCTATGAACCAAAATCACACTATTTCCTATATATTAGGGCTGCACAAGTTTCAGGAATGGAATGAAATGAAGCTATGATAGGAAAAAGAAGTCCATGTACAGAAGACAGGCCAACTTTACAGCTGCCACATGTGTCCTTATTACTGTGATGCCTTTTGAAACTTAGACCACTATGAGACAGATGAAAGCGACATAATTCTTTATTCCTTTAAAATCAGCAGTGCAGTCATTCTTCTGTGAAAACTATTTTCATCAGCAACAAGAGAGGACAAGGGAACACACTGCTTTTTCTCCTAATGACCTTTCCATCTGAAAGTAACAGGCTTTTTCAGGTTTTCAGTATGTATCAATAAGATCAAAAAGGCTCTGCTAGTTTATGCTAGAACATACTTTTTTAAAAAGCTGGCCCTCCTTCATATCGTCTTGCACTACTGAATGGACATGAGGCCTCTGTCTCTTCCCATCTGCTCCCCAATTAATTTATTTTTACCCATGCCAAATGTTACAAAACAAAATCAGTCATATTTTGGGTGGTAGAGAATAGCAGAGGAGCAAAAGAGAGGGAAGCTTTAAACAAAAATGCCGCTGGCTTACTTATCAAACTCTTCATCTCCTCTTTTTAAAGGATATACCACCTTTAGCTATGATTGATTTTTTTTTTACACTGAGAAAATACAGGTGTTGTGCCAATTATTTCTTCCACATTTTTCAACCATTTTTTTTTTAATTTTTATTTATATTTTTAAAGAACACACATACACACAAAAAAAACATAAACCTACAAGTCATACACTACAAGTGCACCCGTCACCCCGGGGCCAAAACCAATTCTATCCACATAATCCATTATTAATCTATATTCCAAAAATACATCATATCATGACATGGCTTACTCCCTTTCCCCTTTACTAAAACATAATCTAAAAAAAGATCCCCATATTTCCTTAAAATTATTTTTCTTTAATTGTCCCCTTTTACATTTAATACTACATGTTAGTTTATCATTTAAAGCAATATCCCAAACCTCTTTATACCAGTCTATTATTAAATACTGATGTTGAACTTTCCAATTCCTTGCAATCAATAATCTCCCTGCCGCTAATAAACTTACAATTAGTTCCTTTTTCTCTTGTGAGCACAAAAGTTTCTCCGTTATTGATAACAATGCTAATTTTGGACAGACCTCCACATTAATACCAATAATTAGTGAAATTTCTCCAAAAATTTTATTCCAGAAATCCAATACGCTTTTACAGCTCCACCACATATGAGCATAAGTACCAAATTCCTGACATCCTCTCCAACACAATGGAGCACAATTACTATCTATTTTATTTAATCTTACTGGAGTCAAATACCATCTCCAAACAGTTTTTAAAAAATTCTCTTTTATCCTTACTGACATATTTCTTAATATACGTCTGCCCCAAATATTTCTCCACCCCGCATTTGATATCTCCTCCTCAAATTCCATTTCCCACATCATCTTAAGGTTGTCTTTTTTCGCTTCAATCCTCTGCATCATTTTATATATCTCCTTAGTTAACCCTCTAGAAGAAACATTCCCTTCTATAAGTTCTCTAGACAACACTTTCTTTTCAAATCCAGTAAACTCCCTCTCATACTCGTTTTTCTTTTTCCATTTCTTAGTCCACTGATCTAATTGCATTAAATTTAACCACGAAATTCTATGTGGCCCAATCATTTCCGATATTTGTTGTCTAGTCTCAATTTTTCCCATCCAATCCATTAATTTGATAACCTTATTTTCCCTAAATATTGCCTCCCAATGCTGTGCATTTACTGGAAAGTCCTCCATTGCTACAACTGGAGTTAACGGTGATATCCCTGGTATAAAGATCTGTCTGTTACTATTCCAAATCCCTACCATATTTTTCAGGAAGGGATTTTCTATTCTTTTTACACTAGTAATACTTTTTTTTGAAAATAAAAATTTTTCCATCCCCATTTCTATTTTCAACCATTTTCATTCAATGTGAAATAAAATAATTTGCTTTTGAATTGCCTCCCCCCAAAAAAAATATTTTGTGAAATTGTCATGGGCGTAGTGTGGGCTTCTCGTACTTCCTTTAGTTATGAGGGGTGTGTGTGAATGTCCTACATTTAATTGTACAGTCTACAGCCTTGCTGGCTTCCCACACTTCAATTAGAGCACAGGGGAAGACTTTATGAGGTAACTCTTCCCGTGGGGCTTTTTCTGATCAGGAAGCGTGGGCAGCCTTGGAGGTTGCATAGCAATGGAAAAATGTGAATAGAAAGGAGGGGGGGAACAGTATCCTCAGCCATCTTACAATGATAAGGTAAATTCAGAAATATTGCAAAAAATTCAAAAGCAATTTTAAAGTGCCTTGAGAAGGAGTCAGAAAAACAGGAGCCTCTTCTGTGGGAGAATAAAACTTTCAGGAAGCTGGAAGACAGATTTTAGCACAGCTCTAGAAAATAATGCTGGGCAAGAATTTTCAATGAGACCTAGTCTTTCATAGTAGATAGCAGGGATGTTGAAGAGTCCTTGGGCTCGAGTCACGAGTCAAGTCACGAGTCTTTGAACCCAAGTCTCGAGTCCGAGTCTGAGTCCTTGGTCCAAAATGGTGACTCACGAGTCCCGAGTCACTCCCAAAACTGACTCTACGAGTCCTTATTTAAATCAATGGGGTTTTCCCCCAACAAAATAAGGCTACTTCAGATGTGTGGCTTAAATAAATTCTAGGCACAAGTGTGCCTTTTTATTTCAAAACTCTGCAACTGATTTTGGCAAGAAAAGACCAGGCAGACAAACCCAAAATAACCAGGCAGGCAGAGGAGGCAGGGAACCCCAAAGCAGGCAGGCAGAGGCCTTTGTCTTGGACAGTTCAAACTGTGGAACTGGTTAAGAAGAGACCAGGCAGGCAGAGGAGGTAGGGAACTCCAAAGAGGCAGACAGGCAGTGCCCTTTGTCTTGGACAATTCAACTGTTGAACTGGTCAAGAAGAGACCAGGCAGGCAGAGGAGGCTGGGAACCCCAAACAGGCAGGCAGAGGCAGCCAAACCCAAAATGTCTGACCCTAACCCTAACCCTAACCCTCCACAACAACACATCAATCAAAATAAATCTTGACACACTGTTGGGGCTGCACTCCTGGTAGCTGTCCATAGTGGCCGAGCAGCGGTGCACCTCGCTTCCATGCGCTCTTCACCGGTGATCGTGCTCCTCTCCACTCCTTCTGGCACAGCCCAGGGATGTTGAAGAGTCCTTGGTCTCGAGTCGAGTCTCGAGTCCCATTAAAAATATTGGGACTCGAGTCAAACTCAAGTCAGAGGGGGGACTCAGTCCGACTCACGAGTCGAGTCCTCGAGTCCGAGTCCCCATCCCTGGTAGATAGACTGTTGAACCTGGAGCCCAAGGTTCAAATTTTTGCTAATCCATGATGCTCACCATATACCTTGGGGTTGTCAATCACTATGTCTTAGTCCAACTTATCTTACCAAGTTGTTGCTAGGATAAAATGGATGATGTGGGGCGGCAACTATGGTTGCCACACTGAGCTACTTGGGAGAAAAAGCAGAATATAAATGTACTCATAATAATGGACGTATTTCCAGTAGCCTTACTGGGGTAAGGGCAGGTTCTGATGAGATCATGCAAACTTCAAATAAAACAAGGTTCAAATAAAGTGAAGGTTCCAGAACTACAAATCTGAGATGGAAGCTGGCTCCATCCCACTTTGTTTTGGTGATGAACTCTGCAAGTGAAACTTGTAAGTACTTTTTAAAGGTCAAAATATACAGGCCAGATTAAAGGACATGTAAGAATAGACACTACAGTGTAGGTTGAAAGTATTTTAAGGAGTCCACTACAAGTGTACATTGTGTGTATCAGGCACAGGCAACCTGGTGACCTCCAGATGTTTTGGACTGCAACCCCATAAACTCTAGCCTGCATGACCAATGGTCAGGGATTATGGGAGTTGTAGTCCAAAATATCTGGAGGGCACCAGGTTGCTTATTCTGTGTGCCATAAAAGCCATGTACATCCAGTGAACTAATAGCTCATATAAGATGCTCTGAAATGTAATAAATTAAGCCTGAGAGGAAAACTCACCTTGGCTTCAAGGGATACAAGATTTTAACCGGAAATGTATACAATAAAACATCTCATACTTGAAACTGAAACATTGATAATGGCTCTCAGGATCTAATTTATGCAAGGGCTTGGCCTCAGACTATGCTTTCCATATCAGAGTACAGTCTTGAAATTTATGAATAATATATGAAAATATATTTGACCATGTACGGAATGCCTCTCTCTCTGAGTAACCACAGTCTTTCCCCATACACTTAGGACTGAAGAGCATGTCATTTCCTTTAAAAATAAATAAATAACTGGATGTGCAGAAGGAAACTTACTGTCATATTTCTATATAAAGGAAGATCCGGCTGATATAAGACTAGAGATACAACAAGATACAATTAATCTGTTCAGATGATCACCTAAATTATGACGCTCCTTCACACATGACAAGAGTGATAACTTCCACTTTCACTTAAAAAAGAAACCACAGTTCCACATTACATCTGAATTTGTGGAATGATGCATTGTTCTAACTGCAGTTAGTTAATAAACCAAGATCTGAAATCAGAGTTTCAGTTCAGACATAATGTAGAACTGTTCGTAATAAAGTGAAAGCAGAAGGTTTCACTCGCCTCTTCTCACAAGTGAGTAAAGGGGCTCTATGCAAGCCATGGCTTAGGTGACTGTCTGTCTAAACTGGGTCAGCGTATAACTTGAGATCAACGCTTTGCTTGCCTTTCCACCCCATCTCACATCATTGTCTGGCCAACACACAACACAAGATGTCACATCACATGCTATATTGTACCAGACATTACAGGAAAGAGAGTAAAAAGAGAGAGGAGAATTATGGCACCTCTGTATTTACTGTATTATCTGGTTCAGCCCTGAGGAAGCAAGAAGGAGATGCAAGGAATTACCTTCACAGACAGGAACTTTCCCTGTCCAAGTGCCATCAGATCTGCAGACTCTGTGTTCCGATCCTCCTGCTAGGAAGAAGCCTGGTTGGCAGGTGTATATCAGGGTATAACCAAGGGAAGGAAGATCCATTCCTGCAACGTTTGTGTGAGCAGGAGATTCTGGCTGTTTACAGCTATGAGCTAAAAAGAAAGCCATAATTTATCTTGTAGTTGACAAAATATAGCACGTTACATTAAAATCACAGATACGATCAATACTTGAATTATAGGAGAAGAGGTAAGAGGGCCCATAATAAAATCCTACAACCCCACACCCTGACTCTTCCCAATTTAAGCAAAATCCCATAGCCTTCTAAGTACATTAGCTAGGGCAGTTGACAAAAGTAAAGGGGGACAAGCCCCCTATACATTAGTGTCATTTGAGCACTGGATATGATGTGCAGCAAATTATACCACAAGAGAAAGAGCACATCCTTACATTTATCTCATTCTTTTTATCCGACAAATCATTGATGTATAGTATTGTTGTGAACTACAGATATAGTCCAGTTGCCATGACTGCAAAAATATATTTCTGATATATCCACTGTTTGGGGAGAGGTGAGGGGTCTTATCATGGACTCAGGGCAGAGGTTCTTTTTCCCACTTAAAAGCCACCAATTCTGAAGAAAACATTGGTGGCTTTCACCCCTGCCACTGGCACTCTGGGAAGAATGGCAACAGTAGTGGTGACCAGAGCTTTTGCAGATGTAGTGCTGCAACTGCTGGCAAAGCCAGCAGCTTCTATATGGTAAAAAGAAAAAAAAATCCCCATCATGTGATGGGAAGAGCACAGACATTGTGAGAAGGGCCTCTGGGAATGATCTAAAGGTTTGGGTAGGTACCTTGAGATCTTTCACACCATTGCTATATGAATAGGGAGCTGGAGATTTGTTATCTATATTACAACAAAAACAAAACTTGATGCAAATAATGAGTCAACAGAAGTGACTGGCAAAACTCCCACATACTGTGCCAGAGGTCTGACTTTGTATCATTTCTCTTCCCATGACTTACGTATGCATTCTGGCTGAATCCCACTCCATGTAAGATCGGGAAGGCAGGTACGAGTAGTAGAGCCTTGAAGAAGGTATCCTTTTCTGCAGTGAAACTGTACAATATTTCCTACCTATTGAAACATTAATTGAACTGGTCAATGACAAATACACACACAAATGGGATAACTTTTTCAGATCCAATTTCAATAATACCTGGATTCATATTTATTGTAAGGTCTGTTTTTGCTTTTAAATACTACCTGCTACAGAATGTGGTTCTATGAACCACAAGGATATTTCAGCAGGACAATATGAAAATTTTCAGTCAACAATTCATGGCTTCTAACCTCTAGAAAGCTACTAGAAGGCGCAACATGGGGAACTTTTTTAGGACAGCACTGGGGTTAAAATCCATACCCCTGTACCTAGTATTAATTTTTGAAAACCTGACATGATTATTGAAGGGGTGTTAAGTATTACATCTAGTTTGGCCATAAAAACAGACCATAAAGGAAACATACATGCAGCTGTCATCTGAACTGACCTCATAGTGGCTGAGTTGAACATTTGGGAAGATGGAAGTCAGAAGAACTGAGGTTCTTCTAGATATTTTCAAGGCCAACTTCAAAACCTGATACTGCCAAATCCGTAGGGATGTCAGAGAAATCCGTAACAGGTTCAAATGGGTTCTATGAATCTGACCTGCAGATTCCACAACAGACCAGCATTTTCCGAGTCATGAAGATATTACAGACTTGTGGACTGGTTCTTTGCTTTTGGGGGGGATTTGTGCAAGTGTGGATCAGTGCAAATGCAAAATACACAAATCTGCAGTTGCAAACTGGGACGAAATTCTCATACATCCCTTTAAAAAAATGAATGGATGACAGAACAAGAGACACCTGACAATCCATGAAACACAGAGAGGAGGGAAAGATGCAAATAAAGAGAATTAACCCAAGTTGCAGCACATGTGGCGTGGGTGAATTCCAATTAGTTCCAATTCTGTAACTAATTTTAGAAATACTCATAAGCCCTATTCAGGCGTGTAGTACCTACTGGGTCATTTAGTACCTATGAATGCATAGGGCTAGCCCCGCCCCTTGACACCTGATTGACCAGGGTTCCTATGCCCATGTTGGAAACCCCATGTGGATAGAAGCAGTCCCTTTCAGACTGATGCTGAGCACCCATCAGCTGACGTGATGCATTGGCATGACATTGTCAAGGGGGCGGGGTTAGCCCCGCTCTATCCCACGGGGTCCATGATACATTCAGAACTGAATGCTTGCTTGATTAGGTCTACAGTTAAACAGAAATTCAAGAGGAGTAGCATACAGGAGGAGTAGAAGCCACAGAATGATAAAGGAACAGAAATCAGAAAATCCTTTCAAAATTTTTTTAAATCTAACACTGCACTTTTCTATAGCTAAACAAACTTATCTTTCTTTGCTATCAATTCTGTGCTTTAAGCATTTAAATACACAGAAAAGTATGGCTTTCTAAGTTGCTCCTTATTTGCATACTGAGTTATATTATTTATTTAATTTATACCCAAAAAATGGCACTCAGACGTTACAGAGCTTCATA
Source organism: Shinisaurus crocodilurus (assembly GCA_021292165.1). Classification (NCBI taxonomy): domain Eukaryota; kingdom Metazoa; phylum Chordata; class Lepidosauria; order Squamata; family Shinisauridae; genus Shinisaurus; species Shinisaurus crocodilurus. The sequence goes on along the minus strand of CM037880.1, from coordinate 208,541,388 downwards.
AAACTGACCCAAAAGGTAAAACAAGGCTACTAAAAGTATAATGGAGCTATTTTTCTTTCTAAATTCACATTGTGCCTTGGATCCCTTCAGGCTTAATATAAAAGAGTTGTTGAATTTACACATACACATACAAAATAAATTGGAAATAAGAAAAGAGCTTAAAAAGTCTTGCATATATGACAGATTGCTCTAAATAAATCCCAGTTATTTCAGTTCAGTACTATGTTCTCCTGTAATGGCTTGTGGTCAGAGTGCTATAAACAATTTCCTACGTTACCAGCAATATCTCTGGACAAATATTTCAAGCCACCAGTTCATTTCAGAAAGCAATTTGTTTTTGAAGCTTGCAGATGAAGTTGGTAAAAACTGACATCCAAATATATTTTGTCTGTGTAAAATCTGTGTAGCTGTTCAGGAAAGATCTACAATATAACAAAGCACTGGACAGGCTGGCAAAGATATTAAATGCACAGAATTATTGTTGGTTGTGTTAGGTTACGGTTACATTTACATGTCACAGATGGGACATGTGACAGTAGGTAAGGTGGGATACATCTGGATGCATGTCAGCAATTTTATCAGTATCTATATTAGTATCTATCTATAGAAAGCCAGAAGAACAAGTTGCAGATCCAGGAACTTCATCGGCCATGTATTGCTGTTTCAGACTTTTTTACCTTTTACGTAATGGTAATGCAGTTACAGAGGCTGCAATCTCAAGCTGAATATTAGGGGTTTCTTAACCCTTTTGCCTCTTAATTGTTTTCTGCTAGAAATGTCCATCCCAAATGGTTTTAAATTTTGCAGGGGGAAAGACGCAGATACCAATATCTGGGTAAAAAGCAACTTGGGGAGGGTGATGTTTAATATGTGTGTGCGTGTGGGAGGAAACAGTGCCCCAGCCCCAGAGCTGACACTGGTCTTTGGAACATTCTTCTTATGTTTTAAAATATTTTGTAGCTGGGGCACCTGGACAGATGCCCATGTTATTATTTTTACTTAAAATATATATTACCCTTCTCTACAACATAATGATGCTTACTTCCATGAGCTACAAAAGCAAGCTCCATTTCACAGGTCCATGGGGGACCTTTACCACACCAGGACCCTAGAAAGCAGGACAGTTCTTCTCAAGCCTTTGCCCCACTGCTGTGGTCCCAATGTGGACTGAGCCCCCGTGCCTGCAATTTGCTCAGGACCACAGTAGGGGGCAAAGGATTAAAGCCCCATTACTCTGACACTTCAGTTCCTCAGATATGAGGTTGAAGACTTTTGTTTTGCTGAGGTCTGGATGCTTTGGGGTGATTATGCTATTTTTTTCTGTGTGTTGGATAAAGGGAGAGGGCAGAACTAGATTAAACTAAGGAGGTTGCGGGTATAGTTGTGTCAATCGAGCCTTGCCGGGGCAGAACGAGGCCGAACATGGCCCCGCTCATGCCCCGGCGAGGCCTTACCGGTTCTTCGGGGCGGCTTGTGCACCCTGTGGAGAGCCGCCCCAGCTGCTCGATCCGGCAGAGAACCTGCCCGCGCTCCTCGAATGGCCCCGTTACGTCACTTCTGGGAGCTAATGACGTGAGCGAGCCTGCAGCAGCTCGCTCACGAATTACTTCGAGCTAGTCGGCCTTGCAGCAGCTGGCTCACGAATCACTTCAAGCATGTCGAGTCTCTTCTCCCCCCTCCACTGCAAATTTGAACCCAACTGAGTCATGATGAACAGCAAGATCTTTTGTGTTTCTAATGCTTTTGTTTGTGTTTCTTAATTGACTTAAGTCTTAATTGACCTGACTGAGGAAAACCATCGCTACACTTATATGCTAAATTCCTTGCTAAATTCCTACTAACACCAGGGATGATTGTAATGCTGATTTGAACAGCAACAACAGCATCTCTGGCTGGCAATAGTCCTTACATTCCTACTTAGAAAAAGTATTTTGTTTTATAGACATGTACCAATTCTGTGAGATGCTGCATACCTTTTTTACAGAGGAATTTTTAATAAACGTAGGTGGTATATAATTTATGATTTTAAGGTAACCTTTCTTCTAACTCTGACTGACTGAGAGGAAAGCCTGCTCAGTCGTATGCTAATGGTTCTTCCTTCAAGGCTCCAGCCAGACTGCTGGTGTCTTTTGCATCTCAATATGCATAGCACCTGTTTAACAGTTGCATCTCAATATGCATAGCCAGACTGCTGTTTTTTGAATCTCAAAGGTAAAACCTGTTTAACAGCTCTGGCTCGCAGAGCTCGCAGATATCTCTGTTAATGGGGGACGAACTGCTGTTAACATCAGAAGAATCGTTAATTATGCTGAGTGATAAGCGAGCAGAGCTTACTCAAAGAAAAAAAACTCGCAATTTTTTTAGCACATCACTATCTGGGACCGGAAATGACGCGATGGGACTGTTCTGCGTCTGCGCAGGGCCCATTTCTGGGTCCCGAACGCGGCAGACATGGTAGGAAAATCGTTTGAGCGGCGCTGTGCGCCGCTCGAAAAGACGAGGCAGGGAGGGGAATATGGCTCGGGCGGCGCGCCTAGCCTTATTGCCACCGCTAGCACTTGCGGGCCTCCTACAATATCACTTAAAACTTACCAAGGTGCGTGGAGCTCAATTGGGAGAAGGAAGTCCGGCGAACTCGCAGGGCTTGACCCCTTGAACTCCACTTGACCTACCTTTTACCCAGCTTGACTCGCGTTCTCGTGAGCCGAGCCAGGGAAAGCAACTTCCGAGGTCTGGCGCTACGTTGTTCACGTTAAAAATGGCCTAATTTGCACAAATTGTGGCCGTTTTTAATGTATTTTACACCATTTTCTACATGAACAATGTAGAGCCGGGGACCCAGAAGCCTGGCGAGCGCCTCAGCTGGTGCTCACACTTGGCTCAGCTTGCACAATGGGAGCACTCGGCGAGCCCGCTGCGAGTCGAGTGCCAGGCAGGTCGCCCATCCCTACGTACGTAGGGATGGGTGAGAATTTCATTTTGGTTCATTTTTTATAAGAATTTACCAAAATTTGCAAATTTCTTCATATTTGGGAGGGGGAAAAAATGAGATTTTAAAAAAATGAATGCAGGACAAAATGAAATTGATAGATTCAGCCATCTAGGCCCAAGGCTTTGCGTGCTTAATTCTTAACACTCTGGGCTTGAATCCCTGTGGATGTTGGTGGTGTTGAAATAGGGTTGCCACCTTTTGTTCTGGCAGGCTCCTCATCATGAACAGCTACATGGTGGGCACGTACAACATGGTCCTGTTGGGAATAGTTGTACTCACTGAATGTAGCCAGTAGCAGCTTTTTGGAAATTCTTCCAGACAGGTTTAATGAGGGAGATGCTCTTACACTGCAATTCTATGCATGGTTACTTGGAAGTAAATTTCATTGTGTTTAATGGTCTCTAATAAGGATTTCAGTCTTTAACATGAAGCCAATCTTCGAAATCTGTGCTGAATATGTGCAAAAAACATGCTCATGGTACTCTGAAGGCTACCAAACCATTACTGCCATTACTTCCAAGCATTGTTCTCAACACAAATAGCCATTGGAAAAAAATATTTGTGCAGAATAATAAACACTTTCTAATATAGAGTTTTATACACTCAAATATATAGTATGCATCAATGCAAATTATATATTATAAGAGCATACAAAATTATTGTCCTTGTATTTCTATTCTTACTGATACCATAGTGATGCATTTACATTTGATCGGATTCGGTTTAGCTTCAGAGCAAGTAGAACCACCCCTCATAAGATTATATTACTTTGAACAAATATGGGCTTAATCCTGCACTCATAGTCAGAAGATCTTTCATGTTTTACTTCATAAAGGGTGTAATCCTATGCATGTTTAGGCAAAGAAAAGACCTACAACTCCCAGCTTCCTCCATCAGCATGACTGGGAATGCTGGGAGTTGTAGGACTTTGTCTCTTTCTAAACATGTATAGGATTGTGCCCTTCGAGAGAAATTCTATGGTCTCTGGGAGAGTGTCCCAGGGACCATAGGATATGGTGGATTTCCCACCTCCCAAAGGCCATAGACCCCAGGTAGGTAAGCAAGTTAGACAGCCTCAGAGGCTCATCTAGCTCAAAATAGCACAAAGGAGGAATGGGAAGTAATAATGCCTCCTTCATTCCTCCCACCCTGCTTGGTTCTTGCCGGAAGGGCTTAGGAGAAATGGGGGGGGGCTGCAAGATTGGAGCCCTCCATCTATCAAGTCTGTAGGATTTGCACTCTTAAACTCCTAATAATAAAACATCCACATAATGTTTTCAATCAGCATGAGAGTCTCCCCTTGTAACAGAAATATAATTGTAGCCACTATTCTATTCTAAAAACATACAAAACCCGCAATGTTTTATCAAAATGGTATTTCCAATTAGAAACTGGAAAAAGTGTGAAGTGTACTAAGAGATCCCATGTATTGGTATTACTGTTAAGCCTCAAGTATCTGAACCTTGGTTATTACTACCCCTTAATTATCAGAGCTATTACTGTATTGCCGTATCAACATAATCATACAGAAAACGTATGATCTGGATTTTTTATTGTTATCTATACAACATTCAGATAAATAAGGTTGAAATCAGAACCAGCATAATTCAGTTGACTTGGACCAGGAAATTCTGGGTTCAAATCCTAATACTGAATCTGTAAGTGTCCTTGAATGCCATCTCAATATTTTCTCAACATTTGTAAAATGGGAATAATCATGGCCTACTTACAATGCAATCCGAAGCATGTTTACTCAGAGGTAGTTTTCACTTAATTCAATGGGGCTTACTCCCTACTAAATATGCTTAGGATTCTATCTTTAATTGTGTTGTTATGAAAATAAATAAGAATTATTTTCAAAACTGCATTCAACTTTTTAAGCAAAGATTATTACTTATCCTGGATTCAGAGGATAGAATATCAGACTTTCTAATAGCTAATAAGACATTCAATAATTTAAGCACATAAGGGCGCAATCCTATGGCCTCCCGACATTGTCTGGGGGGCCATAGGATTATTCGGAATCCCAGCTCCGAGGTCCCCCAACTGCAGAGCTGGGACTCTGATTGTGAAGCCCCGGGCCCACCCCCTCACAGCTGGCATGCTGGCTGCAGCTCCGAGGTCAGAAACTGACCTCGGAGAGGGCTAAAGGGATGTGCAGGAGGGCGGGAAGGGGAGGAGACTGGGGCTAACAGGTATCCACATGACACTCCAACAGTGCTTCATCTAGATGGCCAAAAATGGCCGTCTAAATGAAATACAGAGCAACAGGTGCGGGATGGTGGAAATAGCTGCTGCTGCGCCTCGTGCCGTGCATTGGATGCACGTAAGCCTCTGTGTTCAAGCATTGAGGGAGGACAACATAGGATGGTGCCCTCCGCCATCTTTGTTCCTCTTTACAAGCATGTTATACTTACAGGGCAACAGCCAACAAAATAAGGGCATTATGTACCTGTTTTAGTAATAAGAGGCAAGCTGAATATTCTTCAGACACTGGTGGCAACTATTTGATAAAGCAACATTGGTTCTCTTGGATGGCAGTCGAAAGACCATAGCTATAGACTGAAATGTAAATTCAATTTAACCAATCTTACCTGATAGCCAAATGTATTGTTTTGTGATCCATGATGGGGAACTCCGGGGTTTTCACATGATGTGCGGGTGGGTTCTAAGACAAAGAGAACATTGTAAAAGAAAAGAAATATTTAATTTTAAATATGTTTATAACCAAATTCATACAAACAGTTTTCAGAAATGTCACCACTGAAATGGGAGTGCCCAAATCTGAATTTCATCATTGATTTATGCAACTGAATTTAATGAACAAAACAACAGCATAAAAAGTGCCTTACAAGTTACAGCATTATCCCTGTGCAAAATAAATAAATAAATAAATCTATAGGTTTGGACTGTTAGCAACGAAATTTGTGTCCAAATAAAACAAATCATATAAAAAACATATACAAGTATTATAGGCACAACTCATATAATCTTTCGTGTTGTTTTTTCACCATAAATGTCACAATTTATACAACTTTCTGTAACCCCTTCTATTACATGGAGGCACTGCTATTAAAGAGCTGGATCCAGACTTAGTCATGCTTATAGTAGACCCATTGAAATAAGTGGCACTTAACTTAGTCAAGACAAACTTATCTAATTGATTTCAATGGGTCTACTCTAAGCATGGCTAAGACTGGATCTAACCCTAAGTGTCATATGTGCACTTGTTGTGCTCTGCTATGATTGCATCCTTTGGCTGAAACTCTCCAGTTATACATATTTGATATAGAACGGAGTTGCTAATCTGCACATTATAGACTTGTTGGACAAAGGTGATTTTGAAAATTTCTCCTATTCAGCTGCAGCCATCACATCCCTGAAAAGCCACTCCGGTGGTCCCCCTACCCTCTGGAGTCAGTTTTAGGCGGGGCTGCAAAAGTGAGGGAATCAACAACCCTCCCTGCATGAGTGGATGTGGTAGATTTTGCCCAGTGAAAATGACATTAAGCAATCCATGGACAGTGTAAAGGAAGGAATGGAGCATGCAACAAATTAGGACAGATCCCATCATACCTATGCAACGCAGAGATGACCCACTCCATGTACCATCTGTTTGACATATCCGAGTACTAGAACCAACCAAGCACAAATGGAAGATTACAGCTGAAAGAGACTTCTGACTGATAAATAAAACTCTTGCCTTCCCTTTTGCCTTGAGCTGGTACTCCTGGATCACCACAAAACTTTGCTGTAGAAAAAGAAAATACATGGAAAATATGTTGATAGTTACTATTTTCAAACTGAGTGGATTTGTTCAGGGATGCAGGAGGGGGACAGAAAGCATCAGTATTCCTGCTTGTTTCTGCTTCTCTGCTACAAAACCTGAAGTGCAATTTTAGAGTGTACACACGTACACACACAACATACAGAATGTGTAGATTTACATGACATGCTTATCGCTTGTACTTCATCTCCATATGTCAAAAGCTACTATGAACATCTGGTTAATATGCAGAGAATCCACCCATCTTTTTTCTTCTTTTTTTTACTGTTCTTTTGTATGAATAAGAACCCAAACTTTCAAGAAAACATTTAAAACATTCCTCACACAATAAATTCGGAGCATTCTGGGAGTTCGGTTGTTATTTTTTACTGGAGGAACTACATCATTCATCAGTATTTTTCTCCAGCCTTTTCCCAGCCATATGCTATTGTTGGATGCTTAGTAACTCCCTGACTGAATAGGTAACCATGGAAACTGGACACCATGGCAATTCACATCAGTCTTATTTTTTCTCTAGAATGGGGAAGTGTGCAGAGGAAACATTACTTATTTGTAGAAGACTATATGTTCTAGGGTTCTCTCTTTCCCTTGCAAACTTTGCACCTTGCTATTTTCCAAGGCAACCTGACCATGTGTGAAAGTGATGATAATGCTTTTGTTTTATAACACAATTCACCAGGGAGGCAGCATTGAATCTGACCAAAGTGTGGCAGAAATGCTCTTGTTCAGGAATGCAGTTAAGAATTCATAGACTCAGAGGAAGCCAAAGATGAGAAAACAGGAAAGGGCTGAAAGACACCAGATTGTTCCATGCACAGCCACCTTGGTGATGCAGTCATGTGGATGATAAAGGGACTGGAAACAAGGCCCTATGAGGAGAAACTGAAAGAACTGGGCATGTTTAGCCTTCAGAAGAGGAGACTGAGGGGAGATATGATAGCACTCTTCCAGTACTTAAAGGGTTGTCACAAAGAGGAGGGCCAGGATCTCTTCTTGATCATCCCAGTTTGCAGGACATGGAATTACAGGAACCCAGATTCCACCTAAACATCAGGAAAAATTTCCTGACTGTTAGTAGGGGTGTTCACGTACCTTCAAAGGGGCCTGTCTCGCCGCCACCTCGTCTCTCCGCGGTGGCGGAGCCCCCGTCTCAATTTTCTGAAGCGGCGCGGAACATTTCTCCACGCCGCTTGAGCCTGCTGCGCCAGCCGCGCTGGTCCCAGAAGTGATGCAATGGGACCCTGCGCAGGCACGCTGGGACAAAATACGCAGCGCGGGGGCCCAGTGTACCTGCGCAGGGTGCCATCACATCACTTCCGGCCAGCCAGAAGTGATGCGACGGGACCAGCGTGGGCAGCGGAGAGGTGAGCCACACCGGGACCCAGTAAGGCCCCGTGAGCCTCCGGCAGGCGTAACCGAGGCCGATTTTGGCCTGCTACGCCTGCCTGGAGGCCGAGCGGTACATCCCTAACTGTTAGAGCAATAGGACAATGGAACCAACTACCTAGGGAGGTGGTGGGCTCTCCCACTCTGGAGGCATTCAAGGTGCAGCTGGACAGCCATCTGTCAGGGATGCTTTGACCTGGATTCCTGCATTGAGCAGGGGGTTGGACTCGATGGCCTTGTAGGCCCCGTCCAACTCTACTTTTCTATGATTCTATGACATAATAGCCCTGTTCAGACATTTGCCTGAATGCATGAGGAATTAAAGTGGGTAGAGAGTCGGAGCCGTGCACGCTGGTTCTGCCCCCTACATCTTCAGGCATGCTGGACCCGCTATCCTTCAGCTCAGATTTTGCTTGACCAAATCAGCAAGATCTGCAAGGTAGCTCTACTCACATTCACTTTAATGCCTTATTAGGGTTCCCAATTACACGGAGAGTTCTACTCGCATTCAAGTGAACGTGAGTAGAACTTCCTTTCAAACCTTGCTGATCTAATATGGCAAGGCCTGAACTGAAGGAGGCGGGACCAGCATGCACAGAGACATATGGGCGGTGGCCAGCATGCACAGACCAGACTCTCTAGTCTCTACCCACTTTAAGCCCTCACACGTTCAAGTCTATGCTCTGGCTTGCAAGTTCATGGCTACCCACTTATTTATTTATGCATCTATTTATTTATTTATTATATTTATTAATCGCCCATCTGGCCGGTCACCCGGCCACCCTGGGCGATGTACAATTAAAATACAATAAAACAATACAATAAAATATAATAATAATTAAAACAATATAAAAAGTTCTTTTAAAAACCTAACCCACCCCATATTCCCGCCTGAACAGCCATGTTTTTAATGCACGGCGGAAGCTCATCGCGGAGGGGGCATGGCGAAGGTCACTAGGGAGGGAGTTCCATAATATTTAACTATAAATGAATAACCCACCTTTCTGTAAAATATACCCAAGGCAGCTAACAATAGTAAAATCTACAATTCAAAAACAATGAACAATATGAAAGCATCTAAAAATCAAATAAGAATGTACAATATATATATTTTAAAAAACTGTTTATATTTCCAGCAACAATTTACATGATGTGGGTGGTTGATGTGCCGCCTTCTAGATAGAGAGCTGCAAAATCCTCACTGCAGAAGAAGGTTATGGCCTAACACAGGGGTCCTCAAACATTTTACACGCGGGGCCAGTTCATTGTCCCTCAGCCTGTTGGGGGGCCGGACTCACTGGGACTCCCCTGTGCCGCCTCCTTCATGCTGCCCCCGCCGCCGCCACCACTGGTGCAGGGCCCCCGCCGCAGGACCACCCCGCTGCCGCCGCCGCAGGACCCCCGCCCCCCGCTGCAAGACCGCCCCGCTGCCCCTGCCGCCACCGCAGGTCCCCCCGCCCCCGTAAACCCCCACCGCCGCCATAACCCCCCCGCCGCTGCCATAGCCCCCTCCCGCCGCTGCCATAACCCCACCCGCCGGCGCAATCCTACCTGGTCCCCTGCGCGCTGCTGCTGCTGCCGGTGCCTCTGCCACAGCCTCTGCTCGAGGCCGCTGCCGCCGCCGCTCCGTCGCGTCCATCCTGGACTCCGCCCGCGCTCAGTTTTGAGCGGGGTCCAGGATAGACGCGACGGGACCAGCAGGCGGCGAGGCGGATGAGGTAAAGCCCCCCCGCCGCTTCCTGCCCACCGTAACCCGCCGCTTCCTGCCCGCCCGCCGTAACCTGCCGCTTCCCGCCTTCCCACCCACGCACTCACCCACCGTAACCCGCCGCTTCCCGCCTTCCCACCCACCGTAACCCGCCGCTTCCCGCCTTCCCACCCACCGACCGACCGACCGCTTCCCGCCTTCATCCCTGCCGCCGTCCTACCTGGCCACCGCCACTGCCCGAGTCCGCCGCCGCTGCTCCGGCGCGTCCATCCTGGACTCCGCCCGCGCTCAGTTTTGAAAAACAGCGCGGGCGGGGTCCAGGATGGACGCGCCGGAGCAGGGTCCCGTCGCGTCACTTCCGCCGCGCCGGAAGTGATGTGACGGGACCAGCGGGCGGCGAGGCGGATAAAGTAAAGCCTGCGCCCCGCTACTGGCTAAGCCTTCCCCCCCCCACAGGAGATGCAAGGCGGCAGGCAGGCAGGCGGCCCGGCAGGCGGCCCATCCCCCCCCCGCCGGCTCAGCCGCCCCTCTTCCCTCACAACTCTTGATCGGCCGCCGGGCCGGATGAAAAGACCCGGTGGGCCGGATGCGGCCCGCGGGCCGTAGTTTGAAGACCCCTGGCCTAACAGGTTGAAAAAAACAACATCATGCATTGCATCCATGGAGATAGGATGTGCTTCTAGTGTGGGAATGTTGGAAAAAGCAAAAGAGGGGAGAAATGTATGCTGTAGATGCAATTTAAGGGATGAGAAGCAGTAAGGAAATTTCTTTAAGTAAACCTGCAGTCTGATCCAAAGGTTCTGTGCTTACGTGGGAGATTATCATACACACAGAACTTCTATATATGATGGGGCTCCTCTGCTTACTTCAGTGTTAGGACCACCTTCACATGCATGCATTTGCTACACATGCAGATCTCCCCAGAAACTGTCATGGGCAGGAGCCAATGCTCACTGGGATGCCATGTATGCATCCTGAAATATCTGCAAAGCTTTGGTTCAGGATTTCAGCCTAAGATTGCAATCTTCAACTCAGAGCAGCCCCACTGATGTAAGGAGAAGCCTTCAGAGTAAGTGGTTTGAGATTGCAACCCAAGGCTGAAATCTCTTGCTCATATAATTGGGAGTAAGCCCGAATGAATTCAGTGGGACTTAACTTCTGAGTAAAGATGCACAGGATTGGGCTGTATATCATTCCAGTTATATACCAACTAGAATACTGTCTCAAAATCTTGAGTGAAGCACATCAGTTTGCCTATATGGCCCTACCTGTACTTTTGCTTGTGGTGTTGCTTCTTTGCCATAAAACATATAGAGCTCCATTTCCCAGATAATCAAACCCATTGGATATACCTTTTTCTTAAAAGGTTGATATTTTTAACAAGAAGAAGAAAAATGTATGCACAAAGCACAGTGTAAAAAACCAGCATATATTTGTTATTGTAATGAAATCTGCTGCAGTGCAAAATCCATCAATGTCAGCAATTTTATGATAATAAACATTTCTGTATAAAACAGGTAATTGAATATAATATTGGAACAAAAGTCCAATAGTCAGAGACACAGCCTAGAGTCTCTTCTGTGCTCCTGGCAGGCCAAGTCATTATTGATGTCAGCCAGAGTTTTGCCTGAGCAAAAAGTGCAGATTCGAACTTGCTTCTGGCGGCACTTTTGTTGGATTTGACAAACTTGCTTTAGAGGTATAAAATATGAGACAAACACTGTCATTGTTCCTATATTGTCTATACTATCCTTAGAAGATGGAGAATTCACAGAGTATAAAACCAAGGACCTCAGAGACATCATCATCATCATCATCCTCCTCAAACTAATGAACATAAATCTTCATTCCTGAGTCAGCTCTCATTTCTAGCGGGCCCAGCTCCAGTTTAGAAAGGGCCCTCAGCAAAGTACCTACTATGGGACCCCTTCTATCTCAGTGCCACCGTGGCAGGCTTACCTGGTGGGCGGTGGTAGTGGCAGCAACAGTGGCAGGAAGCAGCAGTGTTCTGACAGAGCCACCACTTTAATTTTCCACAATGCCCCAACTTGGATGCTGTCGCCCTCCTTACTGGATCTTTCGCCCTATAGCAATGGCAACCGGCTGATATCCGGTGTAATTAGTACCCGCACTTTTTTCCCTTCGTAGATCTCCAATTGATGATTCAATAAATGTGGCCCATTACTTTTACCACAATTGTACCCTACAACTGTTTCTGAGTCGTTATTTCTCCTCTACGCACGCAAGCTCTGGGCAGGTGTCACGAGTAATGGCAGCTTCCTGAGGATGCTGTGTGCCAATGCCAGGCCTGATTTGCAGAGGACATAATATCAAGGTTTAAGCATCACGCCACCAAATACACGTTAGATACAAACCTCTACTACAGATATAATGCTAGGAATCTCTTAACTATGAATCAGAGATCAAGCCTAGGCCATGGAATTGTGTACTCCCTTCAGGGAGCAAATTCCAGTTACTCTTCTGCCGGCTTTAACTACAGCTGGGTGTTTCCATTGGTAGCACTGACATTAACTGTGGTTAATACTAACCAGGGTTCTGTTTTCGTCAGATTTTTGCTAACTAGCTTTGAATCCTGGTAAAATAGAAGCACAGGTTAGCATTATCTGTGGGTGGCATCAGTTGTGATGAACCATTTAATTGGGGTTAGGCCTGTGAGGAAAATGTGTTTGGGTGAGGAGGGAGGAGAAGTTAAGAAGGGGTGTGTTTAGTGCTTCCAACTTGCTCCTGATTTTGTAATGGGAGATCCTCAGCATTATGTCTCCACCAGCAAAAAGGATGGAAAAAAGAATTAGAACTGTCTATATGCATGTCATCTAACGCATTACCAAAAGTGTTTTAAAAAAAGATTTACTGGAAAGAACAGTCAGAATAAATACAAATATCAAGGAACTACTTACGTAAACACTGAGGTACTTCACCACTCCATGTTCCATTCCCAACACAGGTCAAAACAGCGGGAAAAGATAGTTCATAGCCAGGTGAGCAGACATAACTAATACTAAATCCCCAGTCAAAATTTGTTCCTTCCTGTCTTCCATTAGAAATCTGGGGTGGAGTTGGACAGGTAACAGCTGCAACAACATTTAGAGTCATTAGGCACAGCAGCTGCAAATGTCCCCAATGTCTATAGTTACTAGGAGAACCATATGTGCCAATTTAACATTTTTTGGAAGACAGTATCATTTTTTGCAGTATCACTACTGGAATCACATTTTCTTGCTAGTGCTTTCATAAAACACCATGCTTACTCATTTTAATGGTCTAATATATGCAATACTGAGTAAACCTTCCAGCAAAAAAAAAATATATAGGTGTAAAAAAATAAAGATAACGGATCTCTCTCTCTCCTCTCTCTCTCTCTCTCTCTCTCACACACACACACACACACATACACACACACACATTTAAGCTAAACTTATATTCACTGTCTTAAGCTTTTTAAAAACTATTTATTTATCTGTTCAAAAGTAAATGCCCCATCAACAGGTAAAAACAAACATCCTAAGATATGTTAACTTAAGGAAGTTCACAGAAGAAAGTTTCCTGCCACTTTGTCAGTCACCTGAGCCTCACCTGAACACCCCCCACAAGCCTCTTTGGAGGGTCAATGAAGCCCTTCTGAACAATATGGGATGTGGCATTGGGGACAATTGAGGGAGGAGGAATCACCGCAAATTGGGCGGATCTCCATCGAACTGGAAGCAATTCCCCCCTTCCCCAGCAGTCTCCTATATCTTATCCCACACTGCCCCGGAAGGGCCCCCAACCCTTCAGAGAGGCTTGTGGGGGCACAGGTAGTTAAAGGAGGAAGAAGGGGAAAGGAAACGTTCCTTCCATGCACTTCCTTAAGTTAACTTATCTTAGAATCCAAGCCAAAGCAGAGCATAAAAACAAAATCAATAAACAGTATTAATTAATTGAAAATAATTTAAATGTCTGTGTTTGAAGCCTACAGGGGCCATGCCTAGGCGTGCCAGAAGGTAACTTCATTTAGACAGGGTGGGCACAATGTGTACAAACTCTGACCGCTGCATAACTTTGGCTTCGCTGTACCAAACAGAGCCAGTGTGGCATAGTGGTTAGAGTGTTGGACTGGGACTCAGGAGATCCGGGTTCTAGACCCCTGCTCAGTCATGAAACTCACTGGGTGACTTTGGGCCAGTCACTGACTCTCAACAGGGTTGTTGTGAGGATAAAATGGAGAGAAGGAGGGGATTATGTAAGCCGCCTTTGGTTCCTTGCAGGAAAAAAGGCGGGGTATAAATAAATAAATAAATAAATAAACTAAGGGCTATTCTAACCCATGTGGAGCTGGGTCCATTGGATAGTAAACAAATAAATGGTGTTCAGGGGATGGCAGTGTCTTTTCTTGAATTAGGTGGGTTAATAAAAGGCAGTAGAAACTAAATCTACTGTAGACTAGAGTTGCCCCCTGACTGTACTAGAACCACAAAGGTCTGCAAGACAAGAATAGGCATACGACAGACAACAACAACAACAGAACAAAGGAACCAAAAACCTGCTTTCGTGAACCAGAAGCCTCTGTTTATTTCCCCATCTCATCTACCCACCAGCCATGTATGGCTTCCCACCAGAAGTTCTATTTATTGCAACTAAGAATCTAGTGCCTGAATTTGCCTTTTTCCTCTTCCCTTCCAATCCCCTTTCCTTTTGTGTCATGTCTTTTAGATTTTAAGCCTGCGGGCAGGACTGTCATTTCTTATCTTTGTAAACCCCTTGGGAGTCTTTTTGGTTAAAGGGCGGGATAAAAATGCTATAAATAAATAAATAAATAAGCCTGGCACTTTTGTGTAATGAAAAAACTAACAAAAACAAACAAACAAGATTGGGCCAGTCACAAAATGTAACTGGTCCACTTTACATGCATGCTAGAGCAAAATGCTAGGTTAGAGAGAATGCACTAGAAATGCTTTGCAAATTCAAAATAATACCTTTACATGTTGGGAGCATTCCACTCCATGTGCCATTAGTAGTGCAAGTACGAAATCTGGAACCATTGGATTCCATCGTGTACCCAGGCTGGCACATATAGGTAACATTTTGTCCAACAACATAATCATCACCATATCTCAGTCCATTGGCTGGTACACCTGGATCCCCACAACTGATTACTGTGACAAAAGGAATTGAAGAACAGATGGTACAGCAATATTGCAACTGATGATATTTTTCAGGGTGGTTGGGAGGAACATAGTAAAATTAATCATTTATTAATATGTTGATGTTTGTCTCCATAAACATCACCTAGAAGAAATACAAAATTTGATGTATACAGTGAGTCTACTTTATAGGGTCTAAATCTGTAAGGCCATATAAATCTTGTATTATTGTATTGATTATGCTTTTATACAAAAAAAACTAGTCAGCTCAGCTAGTGTTATTTTATAGGTCCCTGTGCAAAAGTGCAAATACAAAATGCAGGTTTATTAGTCTTCTGAATCTATGTGCTTCTGAGAGCTGTTCCTCAATGAACATTGCTATCCTGCAGAATGATTTTCAACCCAATGATTTAAATTTGCTGATGCAAGTCCTTTCTGTATTAGTACTTCTGTGAGAGGGGACACAGAGAGAGAGAGAGAGAGAGAGAGAGAGAGCTGTGTTATGTGTCCATTTGACAGGGGGCTGCAGACTCATCTAAATTACTGTGGGCTGCTTGAGAACATTTAGAAATCAAAAATATATTATGGCTTTCCTTATTCCTCTGCTACGCAATCTCTTTGCTACTGTGGAATATCCATTGCATTGGTATCAGAACTAGAACAATGGAGGAATCACACAAGTATTCATGCAACACCTGCGTGGTGACCAGCATGGAAAATCTGTGCAGATATCTTGGTGTCTGACTAAGGGCCAGACTAGACATGATGTTAAATGCATTACTACATTTAACATTCACCTTATTTTGGTGTAAATAGCCACTGCAGGGGAGGTGGGTGAGTAGGATTGGGGCTGAGGTGGTGGTTGGGAATTTATCCCTTTCTCCCTTGCTATGATCCCAATGAAAATTCCACCCCAAATGTCAATATTTGCATTGGGAAGAAAGCTCCATTATCACCAATTGCTTCATAAGCAATACAGGAGCAGGACAACATGGGGCATCTTTGCTGGCCCAAGGCACTCCATCTTCTCTATCTGGATTTGGGCCTTAAAGACGAAGGAAAACTGTGGGTGCATGGAGGGTAAGTTGTAAGCAAGCACAATTTGTGACATTGCACAAAATCATAACTGTTCACGGGGTGTGTCCATTAATGCATCAGCCTTCGCTCTAAATTTCCTGGCTTTGTGAAGCTTAAGCCAACACGAGATAGCCTTAATTCTGGTCTTTAAACTGGCAAGTTTTGATCACTGAATATTGAAGTTCTGTTACACAGGACACATCAATATAATACAGTTTTAACCCATTTTTCTATGTAGCAAATCCAAGCTAGCTACTGTTTTTTAAGCCACAACAATAATACTTTAATTCAAATGAAATCAATAAGATTTATACAAAAAACTTCACTGGAAATACAGCTTTGGTTGACAAAAAAATCAGTATCTAAAGAGTGTTTTTTAAGCCACAACAATAATCCTTTAATTCAAATGAAATCAATAAGATTTATACAAAAAACTTCATTGGAAATACAGCTTTGGTTGACAAAAAAATCAGTATCTAAAGAGTGAATTCTAACTGTTAATTTTCCTAGCTACAGCTAATGGCTCTTCATGAATTATCCTTCATATTCTGATTTCTGCTTCATATAGTTTCATTTTATGACTCTGTCCCCAGAGGCTTCTACAGGCATAAGGCCCACTTCAGGATTCTGCTACACTAGGGAGATCAGAGGATGGGTTTTCAATATTTACATTGTACCTACAGTTTGAAAACCATTTGTCAAAACCTCAGGAAAAGCAAATATTGGGTGGCCGGCCAGATGGGCGATTAATAAATATAAGAAATATAAGAAACAAAATAAATAAATAAATATTCTTCCAAACATCACATTTCAAGATTTCTCATTAAATAATAAGATTTTTCCAAGAGGTGTTTATGTGACTTTAAAGCTGCAAATATTACACACACAAAAAACAATTGACATAGGAAAAATAGTGCAGTTTCAGAAAATTATAGAGATTTTAAAAAGCTATAAATTGAGAAAATAAATCTAGAATGCAGCTGTTTAGTTTAAGTTAGGCAAATTGAATAAAAAGGAAAATAAAAATAAGAATGACTAAATGGGAAAATATTGAAAGTTGATAGTTTAAGGTGAAATCAATGAGTAATTAAGGCAGCCTACATATTATTATTCATTATGTTCTCCTAATTACTTTATTCTCTATTTGTTCCTTATTTTGGTTATCTTTGTAGTTTTATCAGGTTGCTAATACAGTAAATATTTGTTATAATACTGTAAGAATTTCTAAATTATGTTATATGTAGTTAGATTGCTATTGACAAATTTCAGAGGTTTCTATGATCAATATGTGACAAGATTGTGCAAAGTTTAGATAATCTCCTGAGACCCGTTCTGAATCTCGACCCATCCTACGCTGACCTCTGATATATGGTGGGTAGCTAAGTGAGACAAAACCTACTCAGTGTTAGCCAGATGTGAGCCAGAAGCCTTGTGTTCACCCTGAAAAGTGTTAAAGCTGAACACTCAGAAAGCCTCAAGAAGCGTCTCCTAGCATTCAACAATGCTCAAAAGGCACAAATGCCAACTCTCTTCTGGTTGTCATCCATCTCCCTCAAGGGAAGAACCTATCACTTTGGGGAACTGAGATGGAATAGCTACAGTGGAGGGCCCCAGGGGAGACTGGAGCCGGAGGGTCCTGGCAGCCTCTATGCAAACCAATGGCTAGACAACTTCACTGGTTTGCAGGGGGGGCTCTTACCCAATCCTCCCAGCAGCAGCTTTCCCAACTGCAAAAATTGTAATTTGTGTACACTTGTAACTGGGTTTCTTATAAACTAACAACATTTTAAATTAAAAAATATATGAATACTTACTTGTGCAATTTGGCAAGGAGCCAGACCATGTTCCATTGGCAGTACACTGTCTTACAGAAGGTCCAGACAGGATGTAGCCTTCCATGCAGGAATAAATTACAGAACTAGAGAATGTTGTGCCATCTATTCGAAACACCTTCCCATTCGCTGTTGTTCCAGGGTTACCACACTGAACAGCTAGAAAACCAAATGTGGAAATGCAGGATTCAGGAGAAAGAGAGAAGTATCATTTAACATTTTTAAAACTATCCTATGGTTTCAAATAATTTTCCAATAAGTGGGGAATTAGACTAAATTCAAAACAGTTTTAGGGATGTGCAAACCCCCTTGAGATTAAGTGTGCTAGTCTTGCCAAACTCTCTTTAGTTCTCTCCCAAATCTTCAGAAGTTTCAACTGAGGCAGAAACTTCAATTTTTGCTTTGATATTTGCTGTAGGTAGAACCTCCCAATGTACAACCCCCACCTACCCTTATGAAAGTTCACTCATCTAATTGCCACTCTTCGACTTCCCCTGCAATTCCACAGATATTTCACCTAAACAAGGACATAAGACAGGCCTGTGGCTTATGCTGACTCAGCTTGTCTGAGCATGGAAAGCTAAGCAGGGTCAAGCCTGGTTATTACTTGGATGGGAGACCCCTCCTCTAGTTTCCTGCATTGAGCAGGGGGTTGGACGATAGCCTTGTAGGCTCCTTCCAACTCTATGATCTATGAAATCTATCCTTGCCTGCCCCCCAAATTGCTTGGAATTAAGCTTGAATGAATGCAGGTAGGAGCGCAAGTTTCTACATAGCCTGAGTAGAAATGCTGAAGAATTGTAGCTCAGTGGTAGAGAACATGTTATGCATGCAAAGGGTGCCACGTTCAATCCCCAGGCATCTCTAGATGTGGCTAGGAAAATCCTATCTGAAACCCTGGAAAGACACTGCCAGTCATGTAAATAACACTGAGCTAGATAAGCTGATAGTCTGACTTCGCATAAGTCAGCTTCCCATGTTCTCAATGAAACTACATGTCAGTTATATATTTGTGTAAAATGTTGAGAAAAGCATATATTTTGAATTGTATTTTTAGTTATTTATACAGTTTTGTCTTAGATTATATTACCTGATATTTTGCTGCTCCTGAGAGAAACTATCTGCAATGGTAATTACTCAGCATGATAGCCTCTGGGCAAAACAAAAGGCTATGAAAGATTACTGTACATTATACTAAAGGACCTCTACTTCCAAATCCTTCTCACACACAAATAGTTTTATTTACTTTAATGAGCCTACTCATGTGATTCAGCTTTGGTCAATATCTGGAAAAGCAGCCCTTTTAATAATGATAGAGCTCATGATCTCCTCTTTTTTCTCTGATTTTTCTCAGAGAATTATTTTATTTTATAAGATCACAGCCAGTTTGAAAGGTTCCAAGTTCAGTGGCCAGCATGACATCAGTGTCATGAAAAACAGATCTAGCTTTTTATTTTATTTATTGCAATTCATGTCATTTCAGGTTATCTAAGGTAATTGACATACGTATCTCTCTGTTAAGGTTAACTTCAAACCACATTATAGCCCAGGTATAAACCAATACTATTTAGAACATTCCACTGATGTCTTGGTGTAGCCATTGCAGAATAAAACTGTTATCACTGACCATATTTTTTAACTCAGTCCTTTGTCTGTTGCCAACTCAAACAGGCCTTTACCCAGCCATAAGATTCACACGGTTATATCTGCCTGTGTTGCTGGAGTAGTACCCTAAAATACTAGAGTAGTATTGTGTTTTCTGATCATGTTAGGAATGTGTGTGACACTGAAAAACACATTCTGTTTGAGCTCCATGGATTTTCGATACTTTCCCGACCCGACGGCCAAAAGTGGGCAAAGTCAGGGGATTCTTTTCAGCTTCTGTGAAATTGCTCAAAATATTTGAGCAAGAGCTGGGAACTGTGTATTCCTAGCACAATTTGCGCAAATTATGATTTCCACAAATTGCATAGCGGAGGCTCGATTTTGGACAAATTTCCCATTTTTTTTAAAAAAATTATGCAAATCACAGCCCATTTTAAAAATGGAAGTCTGCACGCTGGCTTGACTCGCATCAGATCGAGTCGGTGCCAGCACAGGGTTGACGGAAACCGAGTCAAACAAATCTGTCAGATTTTCACCCTCCTATCGGATTCCTCAAGTCTGCATCTCTTGTTAAGCGCTTACTAGTGCCCATATCCTTTGGATCAGACTATTAGTCCCAGGGTGAATTTGACTGCACTGGCAGACTAAACAGGAAGGAGCCAAAGCATTGCACTGCATCACTGAAATACTATAGCTGCCAACCAGTGGCAAACGTAGTGAGCAGATACATGTAGGAAGTAGATATAGCGGTTAGCAGAATGAAAGGATGTGGTGGTGGGGATGATGATACCCTGAATGGATACTGTGAACATATTGTGGTCTTTTCTTTCCCTTTATTTATTTAAATTCCATACTATCTAACATTGCCTGCCTACCTGCCCTGTCCACCAGCCAACTAATGACTAACAGGGCAATCCTATACATGTATACTCAGATGTAAGCCACACTGAGCTCAATGGGACTTACTGCCAGGTAGGTGTGCATAGGATTGCAACCAGAGAGCCTGACCCCATCTACTGTTGGATCCCATGAACTACCAGAACAACTATGCAGCTTATTCATTCATACTTCTAGGGCACATACTTTCTTTAACTTTTGCTTCACAGAAATGCCTTTAATTACTGTAGTTTGAATTAGATGAACAGGTCTAAATTTTATTTTCAGTAGTTTTGTTTCCTTGGGATACAATATACAGATTTCACTTGTTTAAAGTAGGTGTAAAGATCACAGCTGTTCAGCTGAAATGATATTAAGGAGCATGTTTGTGAAATAAGTAGCTTTATTTAGAAAGAGATAAGTATCAGCTACAGGCAGATCAAATCACAGTGAAATCACAGTGATAAAATAGATAATATAGAAAGAAAGTCCTCATATTTTCTTCAGTTGTTCAGGAAGCTTTTCTGTTTTGAGGGTTCTACTGGGAATTATTTCCTATGGGTTTTGTTAAACTAAACTAACCAAAAGGCTCTCCATAAATACCATGCTATGTGTTGCATTTATTGCAATCCATCTTGCTTCATAATTATTGGTTGGAGGTAACTTAGCTTAGCTTTTTGATATGCTGGTTAAAAAAAAGCAAAAGAAAAACAAAACACCAAGAGGAATCCAAATATATTAGTTCCCAAATATGTCATGTTTTTTTAAAAAAAGAAACTATTGGAAAATAACAGAATCTATTGAAGAGTGCTTGCCACTGGACGCCATGATTTATTTATAATAGGTGTAAATAACTATAGGTAATTATCAAGGCAAACATTTCTGAATATAGATAACTGTTCCAGGAATAGTTTAACATCTTTTTAAAAACATAACCCCATGCTTAGTAAGGAACAACACTGGTGAGCTGGTCATGAAAATTACAGCCTTTAGGGCTTGGGATAGGACCATGCCCATGTTCAATCCCTGGTATCTTCATTTAAAAGGATTAAGTAGCAGGTGATAGGAAACACCTCTGCTCCACCTGAGACTCTGGAGAGCCACTGCCAGTCAGAGAAGACAATAGTACACTAGATCAGGGGTGGGCAGAAGGGAGATGTCCAGATGTTTTGGATTTCAGCTTCTAGAATCCCTGCCAGCATGGCCAATGGTCAGGAATGCTTGGAGTTGAAGTCCAAACCATCTGGAGATCTACTTTCTGCCCATTCCAGGGATAGATGAACAAATAGTCTGACCTGCTATAAGGCTGCTTCTTGTGGTTGCTATAGCATGCACTGCACACTGGTTTCCCTGGAAAAACCATTGCACCAGCATATGCTATTGGCATTGTGGTAAAGGTAACTATTGCCACATCAATGGCATAAGTGGAGCAGCAGTGCTAGATACTGCCCATTATCAGCAGCAGTAGGAAAACTACATGTCACAGCTGTAGCATCATGCTAGGTGTCTGGGAGGAGGGGGAAAGAGATAGCTTCCTCCCTTTTTCCATTCCACTGAAATGAGAACACCAAGCCAAGTAAGTGCATGAAAGGCAGGAGAAGAGAGGTGGGCAGGCAGGAAGGTTGGAGAGGATGTTGGAAGCTTCTTTCTGACTGGCTCAGAATGAGCTTCGAATAAATCAAGCTACTTTCCATAGTTGGGAAATGACTTGGTTTTCCAAAGTCCAATTCTGAGCCTTAGTGGGGCAGTTCTTCCCTTTACTAGTAAGCTAAAACTGCCAATTAACAGCATCCTGGATTTGTGATAAATATCCCATGTGTATCTTAAACACTGCATCCCGGTAGAGCTTAGTGGACGGGCAGTGTGACATCTTCACCTCCACCACGCAGATAGCCTCCAGTGTGAATTGGGCTCTCTGTCCAGGAATCCTGTGACCTGGGATTCCTGGATCTCCAGAAGTGTTCAGTCAAATAGAACGTGGTTCATGTGATTCTTCCTCCACCTTTTTGATGGGGAGAAATTGTGTAAACCAGGCCTTCATGTGACCAGGCACTCAACGAAGATGGACCAGTTCATACTGGAGGCTAACTATGTGGTGGATGGGAGGGACTTGCACCGCTCATCCACTACATTATTTCAGTATCACCCCTGGCTGTATCAGGGCCATGACAGTACAATATCTACAGAAAAAGATAACAAAATAGTGCATAGCAGAATGATCACTTTAGCTCTTTGGCCTTTAAGGACGGTTGTAGTGACTCTTTTTATTAATAGTGTGTTGTATTCTGGTCATAAATGTAATTACCTTTACATTCTGGTTGCCTTCCTGTCCAACTTCCATTTGCCAGACATGTTCTTTGCTCTGATCCATGAAGGATGTAACCAAGCTCACAAGAGAATTGCACAATACTTTTGATTCTAAAATTGCTTTCTTCTCTAGAACCGTGACCTGGGATTCCTGGATCCCCACAAGATCCTGCAGTGTCACCTAGAAGTTATATGGTACAAATATTATTTCAGGGAGAATAGAAAATGTGATGGATTACACTGTTGTTGCTTTTAAGTTGGTATGGCCAATTGAAACTGGTCCAAACGGAAACGGAGCCAGTGTGGCATAGTGGTTAGAGTGTTGGACTGGGACTCGGGAGATCCGGGTTCTAGTCCCCGCTCGGCCATGAAACTCACTGGGTGACTTTGGGCCAGTCACTGACTCTCAGCCTAACCTACCTCACAGGGTTGTTGTGAGGATAAAATGGAGAGGAGGAGGATTATGTAAGCCGCCTTGGGCTCCTTGCAGGAAAAAAGGTGGGGTATAAATATAATAAATAAAAAATAAAAAATAAAAAATAAAAAATGTAAATACATAAGCATCCATAAGTGATGTAACAATAGAAGACAAGTTGTATTTAACTGCAAAAGTCAAAATTCACTATGAAAAATATATAGAAACTGTGCCCATTTAAAATGTCTTATGGAGATTTTACACAGGGTTTCTTAACTTGGAATGTACAGTATCCAGTGGACTCCCATAGAAATTTCAAGTGGGTTATATAAAATACTTTAAACAGTGTGGTTATACCAAAAAATCACTAGTGCCTGTTCCATTTTTATAGCTCACAATATTTTTTAAAAATCCAGAAATGAGGCTGCCCCAGCCCACTGTAGAATATTAATTCTAATTTCAGTCAATGGTTGGGCTGGAACAGATCCAAATTATACAGGGCCAGTACTCTGCAGGAAAGTCAATGTCCAAATATTTGTAATAAATCAACATGTATCACCCAAAGTAAATCATGATATATACAACAGAAGAAAGAGTCAGGTTTTATACTGCACTAGAAGTGTGAAACTCACTCAAATGCTTCAAGCAGGTGACCTGTTACAAATTGTTAAAGGAAGGTAAAGAAATCTCTTCATAATATCCTGTTGGACCCTGAGTATGAACCATGAGCACAGATCCCACCCATACCAATGCAAAGCAGGACAACATTTTATTTGCTCTTTAGCAAAATATCCATATTTGCCAACATCTGGCTATCTCTGACACTTCAGTGGTGACACACAATAGTTCCACATATAATATGGGATAGT
This sequence comes from Shinisaurus crocodilurus, assembly GCA_021292165.1. Classification (NCBI taxonomy): domain Eukaryota; kingdom Metazoa; phylum Chordata; class Lepidosauria; order Squamata; family Shinisauridae; genus Shinisaurus; species Shinisaurus crocodilurus. The sequence goes on along the minus strand of CM037880.1, from coordinate 208,517,393 downwards.
AAAGTGAGTTGGTTCCATGTTATTTGAATACCCCTTAAGATCCAGCATATTGTGTCAGCATCAGAAGTGTTCTGGAAGTTGCTCTAGCTGCTTCTGCCACGAAGTAACGGATCTGTTCACACAGCCATTCTTTATGTAGAAAAGATCACCACCACATCACCATCTTCCCTTCAATTTTCATATAATGAGATGGTTGGATATGGGCTCCTACATTTTAAGATCACATGTTTCCAGGTCCATAAAAATGCTAGTTTTCTAGCAATGCTCTGAATATGGGCTTGCAGTTTACCATCTAGGTGTGCCTTCATGAGATCACTGAAGCATCACTTCAAATCAGGGCCTGGATATTGCAGAAACCATGCTGTGGAAGCCAACCCTGTGCACACTTCCTTGTGACTAAGTCCCATTAAATGCAAAGGGGCTGAGTAGGTATGTATAAGATTGTGCTGCCAATCTATGGTATTTAAACATGTATTTATTATTGCTTAAAGCATGAATACCCTCTCTGAAGAATTTAACAAACATGATTTAAAAACCATGAAAATCCACACCTAAACAATAAATTCATCAACAGCATTTAGCAGCTTAAGCCATAGTCCATAGAATAGCAAAATAGCTATAAACAATCCATTTATAAACACTGGCCAGAAAAAGGCTCAGTGCAAAAGCTACAGGTCTCTTAACTATAGCTAATGTTCAGGAGTGGGCCGCCGCCCTGTGCTTTCATCCCCCTATCCCTCCGCCTCTTTCCTGCACAATTTCTTCCCACCCTTGTCAGTGTCAGCAGTGCTGTAGCATTATGTCTGCTCTGACATGAACTATGGTTATTGCTTGCATGGGTTCACTCTTAACCCACATTTGAAACCAGCATTTTGAAACCGCTTTGCAAACCCTGTTTAAAACTAACCCTGGTTAACACTAACCAAAGTGAGCATAAAGAGAATAGAGTGATTATAGGGACTTATTGTCCATTGCTAGTTTCTCAACCATGTTTAAGAGATGTGTGGTATCAAATCAGCATCTGGGCCTGGGTGAGCTTTACATTGCCTCCTGAAGTTTGATAAAGGGGTGCATTGCCACACCTCCTCCAGAAGCTTATTCTCCCAAAATCTCAACACTTGCTCCTCTCTGCCACTACCCAGATCTCCCTAAAAAGCAAAACTAGTGAGTAGGCTACTGGCTACCCCTTCTAGAGAACATAAATGGGACAGGACAAAATTTTCTGCCAATCCAGCAATATTGCCCACACTAGAGCTATGGAAGCAGGAAAACTGGCTCAGTTTCAGAGCCAAAGGAGATCTGCATGTAGAGCTCTGAAGGGCTATTGTCTGCCATGGACCCCCTGAAGCAGTAATCTGTCATTTTACACTACAAAGACAGTTAAGGAAGGTCTTCCTGCTAGTCATTTTTAATGAACAGATTTATGTCTGCCTTTTATTATAACTATGCTGTAGATCATAGTACACGAAAGGAATATTTCACAAGGAAGACATATGACTGATGCTTTTCAAAGACACAAGCCCTAATATTTGAGTTACTTAATGATCCCAGAGTGGGTGACTTCAAATGCACAAAACATTCTAGTCAAAATCCGAATTTGGAGTTTGAAATTTCGATCATACAAAATGTCAATTACATTTATTATTCTTTGAGTTTGGAAAGTTAGTGGATTACATTTTTTCAAAAATGATCAGGGCAGCGTTTAGGATGTCAAATATTTCTTACCTGTTAGCTAAGCATTACAGACTCCTAATCACATCTTTATAATGTTATTAAGGAAATGGAAGGAACATTCTTAGAAGGTCAAAATCTGGTGGGTAGCTAAATTCTGATCTCTACATTAATCCAAGAGGTGTAGATTATGTCATTGCAAACAGGATTTTGGAAAGGTCGAATTCCTCAAGTATCCTTAGCTTAAAGCAGCCTTCCCCAATCTGGTACTATTCAGATGTTTTGGACTTCAACTCCCATCAGCCCCAGCTAGCATTCCCATTGGCCAATGATCAGGAATGTTGGGAGTTGTAGTCCAAAATATCTGGAGGGCACCAGGTTGGGAAAGGCGGACTTAAAGGGACTTTGCCCTGTTTTTGGTCAGGAGGTGCTAGATCTGTATGCAGCTGCCCTAGGTGAAAAATCATCATTGAATGGCACGTAGCAGCCTTCTCAGTAAAGAACCATCTGGCCCTGGACTGACTCTGCTCAGGTGACTGGCCACTGGATCATTCAGGACAGGAAAGAGTATAAATGGCTTCCTATTCCAGCTGAACCTTGCCTGAGCAACAGTGTCTTCTGGAACACTGGTATGCTCCTGTAACCTCTGTTCTTCTTTGGTTGTGAGATCTGGTTTGCTCTTCAGTCTTGCCTCCTGGTTTGTCCATTGGTTCTCCCTCACCATTGCCTACTTTGGCTAGGACTGATGGGAGCTTCAGTCCAACAACATCCGGAGGGCAACAAGTTGCCTACTCCTGTTTTAGAATGTAATTGAAAGCCCCTCTCCCCCAAATGCTATTCTGATAAACCTATGGGTTTATCAAAGGGGAACATACTATATATATGCAGGGCATTCTGCATGTTAGACCAAAGCAAAGAAAGAGAAGGAAATAATGATGCAGAAACACTCCATATGGAATTCAACACCATTTTCAGTAATATGTAAATAGCATAGAATATAAATATTCATCACCAACTGGTAAACTGTCCTATCTCACTGACCGTTTATCCTTCATATTAAATATCATTAGAAACCTTCCATTTCCACTCTTGATATTCTTTCTGGAACTTAAGCTTTGGCTGCAGCTATATCCTCTGACTGACATTTGGTTTGATTTTCAAGTTCCTGAAAGGCAAACAAGTTCCATCCAAAACTAATTCAAGCTTAGAATTGGTTTCAAAAGCACATTCACATACTTTAAAAGTGGTACCTGAGCAATGAGGCATAGATCCACTCCAGTGTCCATTTAATTGACATGTCCGAGATGACTGGCCTATTAGTGTCCGTCTTCCTGTACAAGAATAACGAACAGTGGATCCAAATGTATATTTCTCTCCAGACAGGATCGCATTTGGAGGAATGCCAGGATGACCACAGTCAATCACTACGATGCATAAATATTGGAGATAAAAATTATATTATAATCACCACTCTAAATTCTTCTATTTGCCATCACCACCATATTTTGCAAGCTTTAGTATTCAATAAAAAATACGAACATTGTGTCCCTATATCTGAATCTCTCATATAAGTGAGATATATCCATGCATACACACACACATATCCATATATATCTATATCTGTACCTATATCTATATTTATATCTATATCTATCTATATCCATGTATGCCAATTATTATATGCTAATGAATATCCATGTATATTCATTAGCATATAACTATCCTGACTTGGCTAAGGTGGAAAAGTAAGAAACCATAACATACATATTTTCAAGATGATGATGATGATGATGCCATTAGCATGGGGCTGCTTTTGAAGGATTTCCTAGACTTCTGAACACAAACACAGGATTTCCAGTATTATTTCTATCATGGAGAGACAGAATCGGTTCCTTTCTAATCTTTTGTAATTGCCAATAGACAGAATACTTCATCTTATATAGACTTAACACATTTCCTCTCTCTCCCAAGTGCAGTTCTTTAAAAACTGGGAATTACTAACTAAGGGTGTCATCCTATGCATATTTAGACAGAAAAAAGTCTTATAACTCACAGTGTAGTTTTCTAATTTCATATAACATTGCATTGACAGCCCCTGGTGTTAAAAGAGCAAAGATGCAGCTACATTTTAATGTTGGATGAACAATGTAAGCTGTTCCAGAGAGGGCTTCATTTATGAACAAGTTTAGGTCTTTAGGAGGATCATCTGCTCGCAATAATTCCACATTTTCCTTAGAACATTCCCTATCTTTTGGCCTAGACTTCAGAAACAAACAACACACAGAAAGATCTGTTTTGGCTAGGGATGTGTGTGGAACTCGACTGGGGGTTGGAAGCGGAGGCAAACTCGCCCTGCTCAACCCCCCTGAGCCACACAGAACTTAGCTTTCCCCGGCTCGGCAAATCTCCCCGGAGAGGAGCCGGAGAGAGGTATTTCCGGGTCCCTGGTGCTGTTTTTTTCACATAAGTACCATAGAAAACCACCTTAAAACAGCCACTATTTGCTACTTCCGGCCATTTTAAGGTGGTTTTCTATGGTACTTACTGGTATGTGAAAAATGCAGCACTGGGGACCCGGAAGTGACGTGACGGGTCCCGGCGTTGTGCCAGGAAGTGACGCGATGGGACCCCGGTGCTGCATTTTTCACATAAGTACCATATTCATATTCTTTGGTCTCTGAATGGTTGACAGAGAAGTTTGCAGGGGCCTTGGATGGATGGGAGTTGCATTTCCTCATCTGCAATATCCTTGGCCCAGAGGGAGCTGTGCATGCTGGATGGTGTGCACTGGTCCAATGCCAGGAACGATCTGTTTCAGCAGTGTTGGAGGGGCCTTGGATAGGTTTTGCAATTCCTCATCCTGCGATATATCCTTGGCCTGGAGGGAGCTGTACCGGCCGGATGGGGTGCATTTGTCTGATGCCGGGAACTATTTGTTTCTCAAGAATCTGTGTAGAGCAGGCCATGCTGGGATTTATTCCTGGCAGGTGGGGGAGAGGAGACTAAGCAGAGGCTTGTCTCTCTCTGTGGCAGGTAAGTGTGGGAATAGGCAGTGGGGTAGGATTTGGAGAGCATCTGATGGCAACTTTTAGGTGACTGGCGAGACCCGAGGCTCCCCGCGCAGGGTTTTGGGGCTCTGTTGTGGGAAATAAGGATCAGCCTTTGAGGCCGACTCACCTCGTCCGCATTGGAGTTTCACATGCCCCGTGAAGTGGTGACAGTGGGAAGGCCTCCCAGCACCAGCACCAGGGTGGTGTAAAACTAGGGGGTGGCAAGTTGCAGTGCCACCCCTCAGGGTTGGATGTACTCGCCTGGGAACACCTCCACTGGCCAATGGCTGGTTTAGTTAGTACCCACACTTCTTCCCTTCGCAGATCTTTGGTTATTCAATAAATGTGGCCCTAATTTTACACCATATTTTGTGTCTCGACTCTTTATTTCCCCCTTTACACGAACAATTAAAATATCTCCTTACTGGTATGGTATCATTTGGCATTTCCCCTAAAACACAGTTCAAATTTTACAGAGATTAAAATGTCTAGGTGAAATGGCTGAATAATGCCTTCTTAGGGATTAAAGTGAGCAAGTACGAGTCAGTAGGATTCCTCCTTGGAAAAAGAGAAGTAATAGCAAACATTTACATAGCATCTTGCAGTCTCCGTGGAATAAATATGATAAGCCACCACACAACAAGGATTCTGGCAAGGAGCCTCAGCTCAGCACTTGTCCTTTCAGCAATGAACAACAGGCATTTCAAGTTTTAAGTTGTTTCATATATTAACAAATAGCAATGCTGGGTTTTAGACCAAGTATAGATCCAACAGGGAGCTGCATCCAATCTTGGCTCCTGAATAATATACACTTGAAAAGTCTGTGTTGGTCACATTGACATATTACAGTTCGAGGTGTATGTTTAAATAATTTTAAATGTACACCAAAAACAAATAAACAAAAAAGACCATAATGTATAGATTGGCTCTAGGACTTTTCAACATGTTTCTTTGGAGATAAGAGTTAACTTTTCTAATTTAAGGGAGAAAACAAAAAAGGAAACCAGTATTTTTCATCTAGATGCCACCAATGTGTGTTTTTATCTGCAAAGGGAATGTAAGTGAAAGGAAATATATTTTATGGTGACATTGCTAAAATAGTTTCAGCATTTAAATGCCTGTTCCAAAGTGTTTTCTTTTAAACACACACACACACCCAGTAATGAGTCAGCCCTACAAATGTATTGGCAATGCATTTGCTGTTTAGGCCAACAGGCACCTATTCAATGAGGACAAAGGAAGGAAATAAAAGGATGGAACTTTTGCTCCATTGTGAATAACATTATCCACGCTGATGCCTGGAGAGAGAGAGAGAGAGAGAGAGAGAGAGAGAGAGAGAAATATTCCCCCGCACACCTGTAGTGTTGAAAAGAAGCAAAAAAGTTGCTGAGATATGCAATGGGACACAATTTTAAAGCAAGGATTAATTGCATATGCTTTCTCTGCCAGGCCAAAGACTTTTCACAGGTTATCAGTTAATACACAAGAGAAATTCCATCTACTCCCAGTTAGTCATGAAAAGAAAAAAAAATGTTGCAAGACAGCGACCATTAAAAGTTAATCATAGGCATTGTTAAAGAAAACTTACAACCTTAACTCTTTGCAATGACAACTGTATTCCTCTGAATGTATTACAGGTGAGGTCTTACAACATTTTGGCTTGGTTTGCACGATCGCCACAGCCCACTGTGGATTAAATATTAAATTATTTAAGCCATGGTTGGTTGTGGTGCATGCCAGTGGCCATTGTGAATATTCAAGGCGTGGTGGGCAGTTGCTGCGGCTTATCATGACACCTGAACTGGCAAGGGTGGGTTGTAGCTGTGGTTAACTAACCATCTCATGGCTGTTTTGGGGTTCGAGGTAGTTTGTTAACCATGACAATACACCCTGCGACAGGTTCAGACGTCATGATAAGCCATGTTGACCTCCCACCATGGCTTGAATATTCACAACGGCCCTCAGCATGTGCTACAACTCACTATGGCTTGAGTTTATTCCCAACTCAAGGATGGAAAGCGGAATATCGGTGGTCAATATAAGAGGTTTAAAGATGTTCTCATGGCTTAAATATGTCATGGTGGGCTCTGGTGATCATGCAGACTGTCCCTTTGTCTAGGACTCTGAATGCCTAAGCTTATTGCTATGAATGACCAAAAAAGAAAAAAAAGAAATTCACTCAACAATTTCAATATGCCAAGAAGTGTTTTCCATGAGTGTAACCAGGGCCTCCAGGATAGAGATGAACCCCCCCACACACACACACACACCAGTGGAACCTCTCTCTGCCTGTGGAACCTCTCTCTGCCTCTGTTACATTTTACCCCCTCATTGATGGCTTTCAGAGGGGGTAGGATTGCTCTGTATTGGACTATGCAATAATTTCAAAAATAACTCACTCTGTTCATGGAAAAGAACAACAACAAAAAAAGATAATTGTTTTTAAAACTGGCAACCTTTTATTGTTTATTATAAAAGAAAACTGAAGGAAAATTATTTATTTATTTATTTATTATTTATTTATTATATTTATACCCCTGCCTTTTTTCCTTCAAGGAACCCAAGGCGGCTTACAGAATTCTCCTCCTCTTCTCCATCTTATCCTCACAACAACCCTGTGCGGTAGGTTAGGCTGAGAGTTAGTGACTGGCCCAAAGTCACCCAGTGAGTTTCATGGCCAAGCAGGGACTAGAACCCGGATCTTCCAAGCCCCAGTCCAACACTCTAACCTACTATGCCCAGAAAGGTAATCAACTGGATACCAGTTTTCCCTGATTAGGATGCATTCAAGTTGTAACATAAACAAAAAATAAAGTAATCAAGTACGTTTTCTCTAAGAAGGAATTATACCTATCTATCTATATAAAAGAAGGTGTCCTGACTGACTGACTGACTGACTGACTGACTGACTCATCAACACCCAGCTCAAACCGTTTAATCTAGGAATGTGAAATTTTGAAGGGACATTGCTTTTATGACGTAGACCCCCACTAAGGAAGGATTTGGGGAAATTCCATCCCTAAGGGGGTGAAAAAAGGGGGCAAAATCGCCCCATCCTCATATCTGCAGTTCTGCAAATAGGCCTCACCTCATAATTGCTGCAGGAGCCAACTTGCTGCAGCAGCCATAGCAGCAGTTATGCAAATAGCCCATAGAATGTTCGTATGAATTCCTGCAAGGGCCAATAGGGCTGGGTATGCAAATCTCCCCTAGGCCATTTAGAATGTTCTCTGAGGGGGTGAAAAGTTTACATGATGGGGTGAAAAGGGAGGGAAACTTTTTAAATGACTGACTGACTGTTGTCTGTGGGGCATCGTCGCATAGGCTCCATCATGTTTAGACGGATCTACACCAAACTTGGCATGCTCACTCTTCATCACCTGTAGACTCTCAGGATTAACTTGATTTTTCTTTTTAAGAACAGATATTTGTCACAAAAGATTTCTGCTGCCAGCACCCAGCCTAAACATTACACTTTCAGTCAGAGACACTGCATCTTTTCCATACATGTTTCTTTTAAGAACAATTATACCAAATCCTAAAATCCACTGTGAGCGCAGCTGCGGGCAACAGCTAGTGCTATATAAATAGTTGTCTAGGAATTTTATTGGAAGAAAATAATGCATGTTTTGTGGCACTGCATTGAAGGGCCACAACATTAGATAAATAAGGGTGCAATCCTATGCAAGTTTAGACACAAAAAGGCCTACAACCCCTAGCATGCCACATGCTGGGCATTGGAGGACTTTTTTTTGTCTAAACTTGTATAGGATTGCGCCTTAATTCACTTAAGTAGATGGTAGAGGAAGGCAGAGCATTTCAAATTTCCTACCAAGTCACCACATCTTTGCAGGAAAATAATATATGCAAACCCAGGCCAGCACAGATCATTGCATGTGAAGATTTCATTCATCTATTTTGCTGCATGTACAAATGTGAGAAACTGTAAACACTCGTGGCTGCTTCTGTTTATAGCTGGCTGGGGCATGCTCGTTGTAGGCCAAAAACATCTGGGGACCCAAGGTTGGAGAACACTGAGCTAGAAGCTAAATGTCTACTCATGATAGAGCTGGTTCAGCATTATGGCTAAGAGACAGAGCTACAAATTAGTAAGTCTCTGGTTCGAACGCACTAGGTCATCTTAGGCAAGCCACCAGCCTCAGTACCCACATCAGCAAATACAGAGTTACTTCAAGAGGATGGTTGTAAGGGTTACAATGATGGATGTGAAGTGTTTTGAATGCTTGAAAGCACTATGCAAATGTTAAGTACTATTATTACTACTATTATTATTAGCACTATGATGACGATGATGATGAAGAAGAAGAATACATATTCTAAAATACTTACTAATGCATTCCGGCAAAGGTTTGTCCCAGTGACCATTTGGCTGGCACACTAAAATTGAAGATCCAAATAAAAAATATCCAGGATTGCAGTCATAAAAAACTACTGTACCATAGGTGAAATTTCCATGTTCAATTTTACTTTCTCTTATAGAATTTGCAGGGATTCCTGGATCAGAACAGTTGACCACTGAACAGAAAACAGTAAACACATCTATATTTCACTTTAAAAAAAAATACTACCAAGATATGCACACTACCAGAATGGATATTCATTTATGTGGCATTTTTGGTTTGCTGAATGAATTAGTAATAGTGTACATGAGATAATGTGGTAAAAAATTCCACTGGTAGGAAACTGCATGCATGCAGTTCCATATTCTGTAGTGAGCAGGGATTCTGTGTGAGGAAAACTGTATGTATCTGGATTCACATCTGCTTGTAAATTCTTACTTTATGGAATTAACCAAGTAACAACTTTCAGCATCCATCTAGTTCAATAGTTGACCTCACAATATTTCTCAATATCATAATCTCCTAATGAGAGCCACCTTGGCACATTTACAAGAGATCAGTAGGTGAAAAATACAATAAATAAAATAAATGAGACTTCAATCCAAAGCAAACTTTCCTGTGAGTAAGCCTTATTGAACACAGTGAGCATTACTTCCAAGTTACCAATTACAGGATTGTACGGTAATAGCACATAACAATCAATGAGCAATTTGTACACAGCTATTTTTGAAGCCAATAAAAGGATTGCAAGCCATCAATTTATGGTAGCTATGCTTTTTACAGTTTGCCAGCTATGAATTTGGCTTAACAAAAAAACCATGGAACATTTTGAGCATATGGACAGGTTGCTTACCTGTAACTGTGGTTCTTCGAGTGGTCATCTGTGCAGTCACACATATGGGCTCTGCGCTTCGGGAAGATTCCATAGCTGAGGCAAACTTTGGGCGGGAACCCCTCCCCCCTGCGTCTATATTACACGGGTTCCCGCCCTCTCCCTCAGTTCCCCTGAGACCGCCATCGCGATCCCAGTGCTAAGGAAGAACATAGGAATGAATTTCCCTAACACTTAGACACCAATATCGAGTGCCGAATTCGATGGTGTTACACGGTATCGACTAACGTGTGCCCAAGGGTCCCGGTCCAGTACACCATCGAACTCGATAGTGATACCGTAGCGGGGACGGATGGGTGGGTTGTGTGACTGCACAGATGACCACTCGAAGAACCACAGTTACAGGTAAGCAACCTGTCCTTCTTCTTCGTGGTCTCTGTGCATCACACACATGGGCAGAGTAGCAAGCTGACTTACCGGTGGAGGGTCGGTGTCGGCATCATTGTAGGACTGAGGAAAGGACAGCTCTGCCGAATGCATTGTCCCTTCGGGATCGGACATCGACTCGGTAGTGCGTTACGAACGTCGAAGGCGTGGACCACGTTGCCGCCTTGCAAACATCTGTCAGCGAGACTCCTCTCGCGAAAGCCGTCGAAGTTGATACGGCCCTGGTAGAATGGGCTCGTATCGAGTTAGGCAACAGTTGTCGTTTGAGATCATATGCTAGCTCGATACAGGCTACGATCCACGAAGATAAACGTTGGTTCGAAACCGGCATGCCTTTGGAGTGTCCACCGTAACAGACGAAAAGGCGGGGAGACTTCCTGATGGACTCAGTGCGGGACTTGTAGAACAGTAAAGCCCTTCGCACGTCCAACATGTGGAGTTGATTTTCAAGAGGAGTCGACGGACTTTGAAAAAACGCTGGTAACACAATGTCCTGGTTAAGATGGAAGGAAGAGACGACCTTAGGAAGGAAGGCCAAGTCTGGGCGCAACACCGCCTTATCTCTATGAAAACTAAGGTATGGAGGGTCTACCCTCAGAGCTGTTAGTTCCGATGCCCTGCGGGCAGAGGTGATGGCGACAAGGAATACGGTTTTAAAAGTTAGTAATCGAAGGTCTGATGTCGCCATTGGTTCAAACGGTTTAGACATAAGTACCTGTAGAACCAGCTGTAGATCCCAAACAGGGGTTATTGGTTTGAACGAAGGGTTCATATTTTTTAGACCTCTCATGAAGCGTTTGACCAACGGATTCGAGAACAACGTATATCCGTCTTGGCCATCATGGAACGCCGATAATGCAGGCTAAGTAGACTTTCAACGAGCTTGTCTTAAGCCCCTTGTGTTGCAGATGGAGCAAGAATTGCAGCACACGATGGATAGGCGCTTTAGGATAGGGTACCTCGATATCCCCAAGGTACTCGCAGAAGGCTTTCCACTTTCTTGCATAAGAGGCTCTAGTGGACGGTTTCCAGGCTTCCCGTAGCACGAGCTTGACTTCTGATGGGAGGGAGCTTGGAATTAAATCAGCCAAGCTGTAAGCCGCAGAATGGATGGATTCGGGTGAAGTAGCGAGCCTCGGGCTTGGGAAAGGATTGTTGTTGAGTTCGGTAGGCGGCGGTACTCCCCTTTGGACAACCTGAGAAGTGGTGCGAACCAGGCTTGTCTCGGCCACCACGGAGTCACGAGTATACAGTTCGTCCCCTCGGACTGTATCTTTGAAATGACTTTGGTCAATAACGGGATCGGAGGGAATATATAAAACAGGGTCCCCGACCAGGTTAACAGGAACGCATCTCTGATCGATAAGCTGTCGTGACCCGCTCTGCTGCAGAAAACTTGGCATGCCGTGTTGGCTGCAGTGGCTGAAGAGGTCCACCAGTCGGAGTCCCCCACCGTCGAAAAAGGGACTGACGAATTTGGTCTTCGAGTTGCCACTCGTGAGAGTCGAAGGACATTCCTGCTGAGAGTATCTGCAAGATAGTTGTCTTTTCCCGCGATGTGGATGGCTTTCACGGAAATATGGAGGGGGATCATCCAGTTGAATATACGGAGGGTCAGGTTCGTTAGCCGTATCGAGCGGGTACCTCCCTCCTTGTTCAGATAAGCCACGACGGTAGTATTGTCCGTGACCACCTGTAGGTGCCTGGCCGTAAGTATAGATTCGAGGGACCTCATCGAATTCCACACAGCTTTGAGTTCGAGGATGTTGATGTGGTTCCCTCGGTCCTGTGGGCCCCACCGACCCTGCACTGTGTGGTCCCCACAGTGAGCTCCCCAGCCCAGAAGAGACGCATCTGTCGTTAAGGTGAGCGAAGGCGCAACGGGTTGGAATGGCAGGCCTTTCGTCAAGTTGTGCCGTGTCGTCCACCAAAGAAGCGACCGCTTTACGGTGGACGGGATCGACAGCCGGGACTCGATGTGCATTCGTCTCGGAATCGAACGACCTTATGAACCAGTTTTGGAGCTGGCGCATGTGAAGCCGAGCGAGAGGAACGACCGGTATGGCCGATGCCATGAGGCCGAGGAGCCGTTGAATCGAGTAGGCTGTGCACGAGGTCGCCTTGTGTAATTTTGAGGCGAGGGTTAGTATTTTTAAAGTTCTGTCTTCTGGTAGAAAGGCGCGACCGACAGTAGCATCCAACAATGCTCCGATGAATTGGATCCTTTGAGTGGGAAAGAGTGTGGATTTCTTTGTGTTGAGGCAGAGTCCGAGGGTGTTCAAAGTGTTGGTAGTCAAGTGTAGCGCGTTCCGAAGGTCCTGAGCCGAGGGTGCTACGATGAGCCAATCATCCAGGTAGGGGTAGAACGTCACCCCTTGAGTCCGAAGCGAAGCACACACCACTGTCATACACTTGGTAAACACCCTCGGTGCCATCGAGAGTCCGAATGGGAGTACCTTGAACTGGAAGGTATCGGGTCCGACCTTGAATCTCAGGTATTTTTGGCTGTCCAGATGGATCCCTATATGGAAGTATGCATCCTGGAGATCGATGGATGCAAACCAGTCGTTCTTGCGAAGGAGAGGCAGGATCGACTGGAGGGTGACCATCCTGAACTTCTTGGGTGGAATGTAGAAGTTTACTGAGCGAAGGTCCAGAATTGGCCGGAGTCCCCCATCCTTCTTTGACACCATGAAATACCTGGAGTAAAGGCTGTCCTGCGCAAGGTGAGAAGGAACCATCTCGATGGCCCCTTTGAGTAATAGGGAGTAGACCTCTTCCCGCAGTGCATGAGATGGTTGTGTTGTGCGGATGCAAAGGAAGGGTGGGAGGGAGTCGAATTCGATCTTGTAGCCGTGCTGGACAATGATCAGAACCCAACGATCGGTGGTAATTTTCTTCCATGATGGTAGGAAGAGGGATAGTCGAGTTCCAAACTGAGGTCGAGCCGGAAGGATCGGGGTCGAAAGGATCGGAGTCGAGACATCGGTCGTGCCTTGGGTACCGTCAAACCTGTCACCTTTGAGAGTCACCTCCTTTACGGGAGCCCCGGTACCGTTGCTGCTGATAGTGACAGCTCGGTGCCCGGGGCTGCTGTGGACGAGTACGGCTATCCTGCCACTGCTGGTGTTGTTGCCCCTGCTGGGCTGGAGCTATCGGGGGTAGGTATGGGGCCCATCTACGGTGTCTGTATGGTCTAGCCGACGGTATTGGAAGGAGCCCCATCTTCCTTGCGTTCACCCGGGCTTTCTGGACCGCATCGAGAGAGTCGTCTGTTTTGTCGTTAAAGAGACCAACTCCATCGAAGGGCAGATTCTCAATCTTGGCTTTAGCCTCAGTTGTTAGAGTTGAGGACCGTAGCCAGGCGTGTCGGCGGAGGGCGACTGCGCTCACCAGGGACCTCCCATGACAGTCCCCTTGGTGTCTGGCAGTGTGGATCTGCTGCCTGGAAGTATTCATTGCTTCGGCCTGGAAGACCCTGGCCAAGTCTCTCTTCTCATCCGGTAAATAGTCTATCAGACCGCTCATCTTCTCCCAAAGGAAAAGTTGGTACCTTGCCATTGTAGCTTGGTACCCGGCGACCCGGATCCCCAGGGCGCTCGAAGTGTAGACTCTTCGTCCGAAGTTGTCTAGCTTTTTCCCTTCGGGGTCTGATGGAGTCAAGTGTTGTTTGCCCGACTTGGACTGCGCCGACTCAACTATCATCGAGTTCGGAGTTGGATGGGAGAAGAGAAACTTGGCTGTGTCTGGCCTAACTTTGTAAAGCGCGTCAAGGCGCTTAGCCGCGGGAGGAGCTGTGGATGGGGAGCTCCATGAACCTTGCACCGTCTCCAACATCGTAGGAGTAATTGGGAGCAGTGTCGGGCCCGAAGAGGATTTTGAGACAGCATCAACTAGGGGGTCCACTGCTTTCTTCTCTTCAAGCACCGTCTCTAGACCGAGGGCTTGGGCCATCCGAAAGATCTGCTCCTGGAAGGTGCCCATATCTTCGGAAGGGGATACCGCTGCCTGGGTGGAGACCTGTTGGTCTGGAGACGTGGAAGATGAAGAGAGAGAAATGATCGAGTCCGAGTTCGATATGGGTGATCCCGGGGTCGACGATCTATGGGATCGGGAAACAGCTTCCAACGAAAATGTCGTTAGCTGGTCCTCTCTTCCTTCACCTTGCGCCGGGAGAGCCAGGAGTCGAGTCGGAGGTGACCTCCTGGGGCTCGCGCGTACTCTCTCCCTCCTTGGTGGGGAACGTCCCCTGGGTGGAGATCTTTCTCGGGACCTATAGGTTCTCTGGTATCTATACTCAGACACCGGAGAGTGTCCTCGATGGTAGTTGCCCCGTGATATCGAAGAATATCTCGAGTCCCTGGAATCGCGGGATCTCTCCCTGTACCGTGGGGGATCTCGTGATCTTGAGGCAGAGGATCTAGATGAAGCCCGGTCTCAGGTGATCAGAACCTCCTCGAATCTCGAGCGATCTGGATCGGGTCCATGGGGTACGAGCCCGTACCTCACGAACCGGGGGGGCGAAAGACGGCAGGGTAGAGGTCTGTGTCAAAGGCCTCGAGTCCGAAGGCGAGTCCACGATCTCCCCATCCGAGCACGAGATGGCTTGGTCAGCTTCCATTCGAGCCCGAAGGAGCTTTTGGAGTAGGGCAAGGCGGTGGGTCCCTCGAGCCCGAGGGAACCGAAGCGGTAGGAGATTTATGCCCAGCCGGGCGTTCAGCAGCCGCGACATCCGTCGGGTCCATAGCTAACGTCAATCTCGATCCCGAGAGCGACGAAGCCAGTTTTTTCGCCAATCTCCTCGCTTTTTCCTTCCGTTCCTTGCTTTTCCTTTTCGCTTCCTCTTTTTCCCTGCGTGCCTTCTTGGCCTTACTTTTTGATATCATTGTGGCCATGTAGGCCTCCTGAGCATCCGCTGAGGAGACCGTGTGTGAAGGCGGCATACTAGGCCTTGGCAAAGGGGAAGGCTTTTTTGTAGAGAATCGCCGTCAACTTGTCCGCCCTATGCTTTCTCGCTTGTTTCGTGAACGTTTGGCAGTGATGGCAAGCGTCCACGTTGTGGCCTTCTCCAAGGCAGGAGAGACAAAGTGAGTGCCCGTCCGCTGGGGGAAGCTTGGTACCGCACCTTACACATTTGTGGAAGTGGGCTTTCGGAGCCATAATCAGTTTGAAGAATCCCACGACGAACGGGGTGAAGATGATAAAGAAGAATTCTCAGTTTTTTAGTTAGATTCTGTGAAGAATCGAAGAACCTCTCGAAGAACAGCCACACGCAATGGCGGTCGAAGAAGAACTGAGGGAGAGGGCGGGAACCCACGTAATAGAGACGCAGGGGGGAGGGGTTCCCACCCAAAGTTTGCCTCAGCTATGGAATCTTCCCAAAGCAGCCTCCGCGCACGCGCAGAGCCCATGTGTGTGATGCACAGAGACCACGAAGAAGAACTGTGCTTTCTCTCTGCACAATGGCACACTTGACAGAAATGCCACAATGCATACAGTATGTTCATATAGTCCTAACCAAGATTTTGCTGGGATCGAGAGCCACTTCTCCCACAACCTTGAATATAAATTATATAAGGCCCTTGGCTGTATTACAGTGCAATCCTATACGTAGCTGTTCAGAAGCAGCCCCACTGACCAGTATTCCAATACTGCTTCTGCACCTCTACTCATTCTGTTGCACCCACCAGACCCACTGCTAGTGCAACAGCAAGCTAGCGCTTCCTAAAGCAACCCCAAAAACAAGCAGAAATGTTCAGTTCATTTCCAGAATGAGAAAGGTCAGCAGAACTCCCTTCTGCAAGCTCTGCCAACCTGCCTCGTTCCAGAAACAAGCATTTCCACTCATTTCCCGTTGCTTCAGGAACCACTTTCTTCCCTTCGGGCTAGTGGTGGCTCCTGCTAGGGTGTGGACAGCATTGTATATTACTCATTGAGTTCAATGATACTTACTCCCAGGTAAGTGACTGCACTATTGCAACCTTATTCACTGCTTTCCCTTTACAAATACAAGTGAGTGACAGTAACAAACTGATGGAACTGGATCTCATTCACATGATTTTGGAAGGAATGGTAATAAGGCACTCATGTGCTTTCATATTTGACACAATCTGTGCGCATTTTGTACTCATATATTTGTCCATCAGCAAAATTCAGTCTGCATATTTTTTTAATGAAACACATAAAAGCAATATGTATCATGTGATATACTGATAGATCTTTCCTACCCATTATGGTAAAATCTGTACATTTTATTTAGAAGCGGGTTGTTGGCGGCTTTAAAACATGAAACTTAAATCTCTGGACTGCCTCAAGTGGAATGTCTATCAGTTTTTAATTTGGGTAGTGCACAGATGATTTTATCCACAAACTGAAAAGGGGGGGGGAAATACAGGAAATGAATGGCAATGAATATGAAGATATGTGCCAGAAACAAGAACTAGAGTACTAGATGAAAGAGAAATGGTGCCAAATGGTGGCTTACACACTGCCTTTAGCATGGATGTTTGTTTTTGTTTTTTGCAGTTCTAGAAGTAAATTCTCTCATTATGAACGTTCCTATTTTTTTTCCCCTGTCACTGTGACAGGAACATACTAGAGGGGATACATTTAACTTGATATAAAAACAACTTGCAAGCTTGCAGTTATTTGAGAAGTTTACCAGTTTTCAACAGGCAACAAGTCTTGATTAATTTTAACACTAATCGATGTAAATGTCATAGTCTTCAAAGCAAGTACTAGGATTTGGTACCCCTTAGGGAAAAAACAAAAGGACATGATTTGATGAACTTTATCAGCTTGGTTGTTTGGATCTACTTTAAAAATATGATTTAAAATTTCATGGCTGTCTAAGCTTTTCAAAAACAGTCAGTACCAACCTTGGGTCTCTGACCCTTAGAGCAATAATGTTTACAATATTATATAATACTGTCCAGTACTCCAAAGTGATTTAGTTAAAATACCAACCAATACATATGTTAGATGTGAGGAATAATAATAATAATAATAATAATAACAACAACAACAACAACAACCTGGAAGATAAACTTTCCAGAGAGCTTACTACTTAAGCTATAGCTCCAGGCAGAAAGGGGGGGGGAATCTCAAAAAATAAGGCAAACATATTAAATAAAATGTTTTTGTTTTTTTTAATAAAATTTAAATGGTTTTACATTCTGTTCCATCTTGTAACAAAGCTTCAGGTTTATGCAATTCCTGTCTGAAGGAAAAATAGCATCTGTAGAAAAGCATATCATTTTTGAAGCCAAGACAAGGACCTTAAATCTTCAAAGGAGTTTTACCCATTTCAAATTATACTGTTTTTTGGTGTTTTTTTAAGGTGCCTAGCACACTCATTAATTGTACAGGGTTTTTTCCCCCATACAAAACAAACTTCCCTTCACAGCTTTACATTTTATTTTCAGTATTACCTTTGCATATTGGTGGTGGATGACTCCATTGTCTGTTTGCCTGACACTGGGCTTTTGTTGGTCCTTGCATGACATAACCAGTGTTACAAGAAAATGTCACAACGTCATTGAAATTAAAACCATTTCCACTTGTTCTTCCATAAATTGGGCTACCGGGATGACCACAGCTAACAGCTAACATCAGAAACAAGCAAGGGAGAAAGCATATTGTTATCACATTTTACTATACTGTGTGATACATAATATTTTAATTGAATATTAAAGATATCCTAGCCCTCTCCCTACTTTTGAGATTCTTGGGGGCGTGCAGATGACCCTTTGCTAGAAAGAGGAGAAGGTGTGAAAAACAAACATACACCATGTGCAAGTCAAAGCAGCGATTCCCAGATGTTTTGACATAAACGCCTTCACACATGCCCAGCTTGACTGGGCACGGAATATTGTGGGTGGTGGGGGAAGAGAGATGGGCGAGTCCAAGAAACGTGCTGTGCACACATGCACGCACGTCATGTTGGGTGAGGAGTGGAGCTTATGGGGCAATATTAGCCCTCATAGCCCCACCCTAGCCCTCTTTGGTTCTTCTGGCTCCCTCCCGCCCTCCCTGTATGCAGTGTGAGTTTACCTGGTCACCGTTTTTAGAGCTGAGCAGGAATTTTTGGCAGGCATCCTGATTGGCCAAGGGCTGCTTGTTTTTTCGCCTACTCCACACTGTTAGAGGGGATGTGTAGTGGTTGTTCATAGGTTAACTGGTTCATAGGTTTATCTGGTCACATTTAAGCAGGTAGGTGCGGGCATATTTCAGTAGGGGTTAGGGGTTGGTGAGCATCCATAGGCACTTTATGGCGATTGGGAATTTCAGAGGCTTCATTACTCAGGGTTTTGTGGCCCAGAGTGGAGATACAGATTGCCTTTGAGGCTAACTCACCTCGCCCACTCAAAGTTTTTTGGCCCCAGGAGGAGGTGACATGGAAAAGTCTCCCTACACCGGGATGGTATAGACCTGGGGGGTGGTGAGTGGAGAGATGCCACCCGGCAGGTCTTGGACGTATTGCCCTATATCATTACAGGTTAGTCAGCTGTAGAGAGTAGAAGCCCACACTGTCCCCGTCCTTTGCAGTTCTGTTTTAAATCAATGTTATCCAAGTTTATACCAAAGTACTGTGTCTGTCTCATTATTCCCCTCCCCTTCACTCGCAACCTAACTTGTAGAGATTCAGGACCTCCAGACATTTAGACTAGAATTGGAAATAAGGCCTGGGAGCTGTATCCAGCCTTCCTAAGTTTTCCTCCAGTAAAGCTTTCCACTTTCCCATGTTCCTTTAGAACAGGGAACATATATGCAATATATTTTTCTTAAAAATCGAAAATCTGATTAGTGAATTACCTGTCTGGAATAAATGTATCACTTTACTGATTTCAGTAAAATCATCTAAGGCTGCAAAGAAAATACTAAGAAAGAGATGAAGGTTACATTAAGTGACATTACCACTGAGAATGCTCAGTCCACAATGAGTTGGTTTTTGGCAGGGTGTGTGTATGTTCTCCCTTTACTTATTTTTCTAAATCCTAACTTAATGTCATAACTATAAGTACCTGACTTCATAGCTGAACAATCACTGAGAACAGATATACTGAAATTCTCGTCCCTGCAAAGTAAATTATACCCTTAAATTTTACCATTCAATAATGCACAAAGTATTACAAAGTATTGCCAAGTATTTCCAAGTAAAAGGCCATGAGACTGAAGGTTTCGATTTGTATAAGGTGCTGGTATAATATTTGTTGCTACTCTACAGTGTAGTGCTTAATGGATCTGACTATACATCTGGACACAATAGGCTGGATCCAGAATTCCTGTCAACAGACATTGATGGTACTGTAACAACAACAATAACAACTTCTAGAAGTCTAGATTACTTTTTTTAATCTTGCAACGAGCTTGGCCAATAGAAGATATATCTCAAACTATTATATGTCTCTGGAAAAACCATTAGGATTTTTCTTTATTTATTGAAGCAAATATTTTCAATAGAAGGCAGTTTGCTAAAGTAACTGAAACAAGAAAACGGCTGGTTTCAATCCCACTACAATATAAACTATTTCTTTATTAGAAAGCCCTTCATTTATCTGTAACCTTGTAGAAATGAGAGTCCACCCTAAACTCACTTATTAGGTGTAAGCTGCACTAAAATAGTGATGTACGCGTACCTCACTATATTAAAATTAAAATTTTAATCATTTTAATCATCTTAATTTTGTAGTTGTTTTTAACTCTGTTATTGTAACTGTTGCTGCTAGCTTTGTTGTTTGTTTTGATCTGTGGTTTTAAATTTTATATTTATTTTATATTGTATTTTATGGTTTTAACTGTTGTAAACTGCCCAGAAAGCTTCGGCTATTGGGTGGCATAAAAATGTATTAAATAAATAAATAAATAAAATACCTGGTGGGGTGCTCACCTTGTGCTCGGTGAGCACCCCCGCCGCTCGACTCCTCCCGTGGCGACATGAGGCTCCCGGCGGACTTTACCGGGACCCGGAAGTGACGGGACAGGACCCTGGCGCTGCTTTTTCCACGAAAATATAATAGAAAACCACCTTAAAACAGCTGCACGGCCATTTTAAGGTGGCTTTCTCTATGGTATTTATGCTAAAACTGCAGTGCTGGGGACCCGGAAGTTCCTCTCCCCGGCTCCTCTCTGGGGAGATGTGCCGAGCCAGGGAGAAGGTAAGTGCTGTGGGGCTTGGGGGGGTCGAGTGGGGGCGAGTTCACCCCCGCTTCCACCCCGATCGAGACTTTGGGACATCCCTAGCACTAAATACAGTGGGATTTACTTCTCGGTAAATATTAGAGGTGTTAACCACCCCCCTGTCCCACTTTGACTCGGACCAAGATATTGCGCTTTGGAAAATGGCCCACTTCTGCTCAGACCAATTCAGAGTTGGTCCACTTTGACTTGGTACTGACCCTGTTGAGGTTCAGAAAACCAAGGTTTCATGCTTCCCATTCACTATCATGGGAAATAAAAACAGCTATAACTTTTTTTTTCTTGGTAAAAATTGGATGATAGTTGCAGGCATAGTAGCCCCTTTGGAGGTGATTCTGCCTGTCCAATGTCAGAAAAATAGGTGCAGTTTTTTTGTGTGCTATACATCTTTATATTTTGATTTTTTTTAAAAAGTGGCTGCTGATAACTTTTTTTATTTCTTTTGCAGAATTGGATGAAATTTGCAGGGAGAGTTGCCCTTTCTGAGGGATAAATCAGCCAAATTTCAGAATGACAGTTGAAGGACTTTTGTGCAAAAGTAGCCTTGACTGTTTGAGGGTCTCCAAAAGGACACACACTTATCCCTTTATGTTCATTGTGGACCATTGTCTTGAAAATGACAGACAGCCTAGAGGTGTCCTTAAGTAAAAAACATGGAAAAAATCCAGGATAGGTGCAGCAGTTCATGTGGGTGACTTCTCCTTTTTGGGGAGGAAGTGATTTCCTGCCCTCTCCTCCCCCTGCCGTTTTTTTGTTTTTTTTTTTGTATGAAAATTGCACGCAGCAATAGAGGTTTACCTAGAAATAAGCCTGCAAAGTTTGAGAAGGATAAATGTAGGGGCTAGGGAGTAATGATTCTTGAAAACCAGTTTACGGCTTTTTCATAGTGAAGCATGGTTGCATCGGAAGAACAACCACTTCACAGTCCCATCATTGCCCTCCTCCAAAGCACAGTGATTGGAGACAATGGTAAAACATGTCCTAGGACTAGAAAGTGGACCTGTCAGTCACTCAGCCACACTCCCTCCCTCCCTTCCTCTCCCACTGCAGTGTTTGGAGAAACAAAAGCAAAACATGCTATTTGAAGACAGGAAGTCTGCGAAAGCATATCCTATCTGGAACACAAATCAGTAACAAAGCTTCATTCTGGAGTGGCTTTGGTTCTGTTGGCTTCAGTGGGAAGCCTTTCACCTTGGTACCCAACAGAAATGAACCAAAATGGCAATTCTGCTCAGGCTTCGGATGTTGTCTGAATCTGGTGCACATCCCTAATATGCATAGCATTTCATGATGCAACAGGAAATATATATATGTGTGTGTGTGTGTGTGTGTGTGTGTATTACAAAATGCAGAATTCCTTTCCCCCAACCACACACATCTGTTGGCAGGGAGATCTTTGTGCATGTGGGGAATCAGAGTGAGATCACCATGGGGTGATATCACCCCACCAATAAGGCTCAAGGAGGGCGGGGCGCCAGGGCCAATATCAGGCCTGGGCCCCCATCCTCAGCCTCTTTCTTTTTTGCGGCTCCCCCCCCCCCCCGGTAGCAGTGCAGGCTCCTCTGGTGGTCTGTTCAGGAGCCGAGTAGGAATTTGGGCTCATTGCCTTGATTGGCCTTAAGGGCAATGTGCGTGTTTCGCCTACTCTACACTGTGATCCACGGCTGGGTTTGTTCTTGGGTTTTTTAATGTTTTAATTCAATTCGGTCACATTTCGCAGGTAAGTGCGGGAATAGGCAGTAGTCTAGGGTTCGGTGATCATCCAATGGCACCTTTTAGGTGACTGGCATGACCTGAGGCTCCCCACACTGAGTTTTGCGGCTCAGTTTAAGGAGATAAGGCTTGTCTTTGAGGTCAACTCACCTCACCTGAATTGGAGTTGTGCGGCCCCAAGAGTGGGTGACTGTGGGAAGGCCTCCCAGCACCATTGCAGTGTAAAACTGGGGGGTTGCGAGTTACAGTGCCACCCTCGGGGTTGGATGTTTAGCTCATAAACAGCCGCACTTCTTCCCTTCACAGATCTTTGATTATTTAGCACCCGCACTTCTTCCCTTCACAGATCTTTGATTATTTAATAAACGTGGCCCTAATTTTACACCATATCTTGTGTCTCAACTCTTTATTTCCCCCTTTACACGCGCAAATGAATAATTAGCCTTTTAGGGTACAGTATAATAGTTGCCCTTTATAACTGTATTCCTCCATCAAATTAGTAAAAGTAGAACATATATTATACAAGTCCACTATAACCTCTACCATGCTTACTTACGCACACAGGATGGAAGTTGACCAGACCAGTTGTGATCCTGCTGGCATATTCGTACTGAAGAGCCAATGAGTCTAAAGCCAGGATTGCACTGATATACAACAGTGTCTCTGTAGCCATAATTTTCTCCAATTACTTGACCATTGACTATAAGATCTGGAATTCCGCAGTGGCCCGCTAAATAAGGTACAAAAATTAAGATGGTTAAAAATTGGAGCACCATTGTTAGATTTACCAAGCCATTATTTGTGGTTTAGTTATTATATTTATATTCCAGCCACCCTCCATGGAGCTCAGGATGGCATGCATAATCCCCCTTGCCCATTATTTCACAATAACCCTGTGAGATAGGTTAAGCTGGGAGGTAATCAAAGGTCCAAGATTACGCAGTGGGTATGTTTGCACGATCATTTTCAGCCAAGGTGGCCGGTGAATTTCATGACTTCCTTAACTGAATAAGAATAGTGAGATCCAATGTAGTAGAGTGTAGTAATTAACAGGCCTGTGGCTTATGCTGGCTCAGCTTGTCTGAGTGTGGAAAGCTAAGCAGGGCCAGGCCTGGTTATTACTTGGATGGGAGACCCCTCCTCTAGTTTCCTGCATTGAGCAGGGGGTTGGACTCGATAGCCTTGTAGGCTCCTTCCAACTCTATGATCTATGAAATAAGAGTGGTAAGAGCGTTGAATTTTGACTAGTGAGTCAATTCAACTCCATTTCTTACCGTTCAATTCCATTTCTTACGTTCAACTCCATTCCCTGTGGTTTGAAAATGAACAATTTTGGTTTTTTTAAATCACACTATATATGTTAATTGGCTTGTCAATGAACTGTGGGTTGTTGTTGAAACGCGGGTTATCGTGTTGTCTGAACCCAGCCGCACTAACAAGCCATGGCTTGTTAACCACAAACAACCCATGAAGAGAACCCCTGGCTTGTTGTTGGGTTATGAACTGTGGGTAGTTCACCATGGTTTGTTATCTCGGCTGGGTTCAGACAACACAACAACCCTTGTTCAACAACAAGCCACAGTTCAACAATGACCCACACTCAACCCTTGTTGTCTGAACCCAGTCATTGTGTTATTACCCAACAGTGTCTTGTGAATGGTAAGGTAGTTAGCACTGTGCTGTACTTTTTTGCATTTCAATTCCCTCTGACAACACTGCTTACATCTCTCCCCTCAATCCCCTGCATGTCTTTATAGATCAGCCAATTTTTAAGTTGACACTTCTGATGAAGTGGACAGTGTCCACAAAAACTTATACCAGAATAACTAAATCGGTTAGTCTTTAAGGTGACACTCTTTTTCCTTTTGCTCCCTCATAAAGTTGTTGTGAGATTAAAATGGGGTAGCCCCCATGCAGGCTGCCCAGAACTGCTTTAAGGAAGGATGGGATATAAATGTGAGAACAGAATATATTTAAAAATGGTACATTGAAATTTAAGCTCAGCTGAAATAATTCTCAAAGCATCTCCTTTCAGGTTGCTGCATGTGACAAACTACAAATAGGCATTGCCCTGTGCTATACTGAATTTCTTCCCTGGGTTCCCCCCCCCCAGCCATTTGTGATGGGGGGCAGGAGAGAAAGCCTCAAAGTTGGGGATGGGTGAATTTCACCAAACATTTTGGTGTGAAGGAGTGTAACAAACAGGCACAGACTCCCACTTTCATTTTGGACAGAAGAGGCTCTGAGGAGCCCTATGTATTATTTGCACACAACTGCCTGCAACCACCATGTCCTAAATCTAGACAAGTGAAGATCCAGAGATATGGCGTTGTTAGTGGGAAGAGGCACACCTGAGTCCATTCCCCTGATTCAGTATTTAATATTTAGTAGTGCTAGACAGAGGAGTCAGCTGTGGGTGAGATCATCCAAATAAAAGCTCTTTAGGGCATAATCCTACATACGTTTAGACAGAAAAAAAGTCCTACAACTCCCAGCATTCCCCAGCCAGCCATACAGGTGGGAAATGCTGAGAGTTGTAGGACTTTTTTTTTGGTCTAAATGTATTTAGGATTGTGCCCTAAATCAACTCCAGATTTATAATTCAATCTGATTATTAAGGATTCAAGATAAAGAAAGTCAGAGAAATAGGAGGTTACATAAAAATAAAATAAATTGTATTTCCTAACTAGTTTTACATAGTTACTACTTTTACAATAAGTTCAGCACTGATTAAGCAAATGGTATCCTGCTTACATGAATCCTTTACTCAGGACTCCTTGGTAGTAGGAGGGATGGGAAAGAATTTTGTTTCACTTCAGTTTTGATAATAATTTACTAAAATTTGCAAAGTTCTTCAAATTTGGGATGGAAAGAAGAACTTGAGATTTTTTTAAAAAAATGAATGTGGGAGAAACTGGAAGTGACAGATTTGTCAATCTGGGCCCAGACCTTTGAGTGCTTAGCTCTTAAAAGTACAGGTTTGAATCCCTGTGTATTCAGATTTCAGACATGCTTGTGGTCCTGACGGAGGGTTGCCACCTCTTTTCTCTGACAGGCTGTTCATCTTTAACAGCTATACAGCAGACAAATACAACTTGGTCCTCTTCATATTGGCAATGGCTGCACCTAAGGAATTTGGCCAGTGCAGATGGGTGAGGATTATATTTCAGTTCATTTTTTTATAAGAATACACCAAAGTCTGCATATTTCTTCATATTCAGGACTTGAGTTTTTGTTTGTTTGTTTAAATCAGAATATGGGAGAAAGTAAAACTGACAGATTTGTCCACCCCTACTTGGTGGGGAGTGTAGCGGACGGGACCCCTCCTCCAAACCGCACATCCTCAATGTGTACTTCACGCTCACCAAGTGCCACCTTGTATTAGTCACTTCAGACTTTAAGCTGTCTTCTTAAGTTGTGTTAGCCGATTATATGTCTTAGGTCTTATATGTAGCTGTTCACCCACGTTTGTTTGTCTTTATTAAGAGCAGTTTGTTTTATTTGATTACTTGAAGTAGGGTGCCCCTCCGTTTTATTTATTTATTTATTTATTTATTTATTAATTATATTTATACCCCACCTTTTTTCCTGCAAGGAACCCAAGGCGGCTTACATTATCCTCATCCTCCTCTCCATTTTATCCTCACAACAACCCTGTGAGGTAGGTTAGGCTGAGAGTCAGTGACTGGCCCAAAGTCACCCAGTGAGTTTCATGGCTGAGTGGGGACTAGAACCCAGATATCCCGAGTCCCAGTGCAACACCCTAACCACTACGCCACACTGGCTCCGTTATTAACACCGTTAACACCGTTAATATTAACACCGTTAATTCCATTCTTACTTTCCTGTCCACCAGTCAGACTCTGGACACTTAGAACTTTGAATAAAAATATTGATTTATTGTTCTAACAAAGTCTCTAAACTGATATTCAACTCAGGCACAGATAACTTGGATTTTCAACAGTTAATTCAAACTTGTTCTTTGTTTAGATTCAAGTTAAAGGCAGGCAGATGTTATACAGTGCTCTTTGTATCAACTTGGCTTGGTTACTTGAAGTTACAGTATCAGACCAGGGAACTTAACTGTCCCTCACACTAGTCTAGAGCTTCTCCTTCTTCCTCAGACAGAAGGTCCTTCAAGCGGAAACTCCTGTGAACTGTTCTCTACTAACACCTTCACGTTTGCTTTCTCACAACTTAGTTACTAGATTTCCTGTCTGAACTCTTCTCTTCAGTACCACCTTTCCCTACCTACTCTATTAACCTTCCACTCCCTCTCTTACTCCAACCCACTCTCTCCCCAACTGACAACCAACTCCCTTTAACTGCCAACTCCCTGGGGTTCTATGCTCTCTGTTTCAACCAATCAGAGCCTCTGGAATGTTCAGGTTGGCCCCGCCCTGGGCTTCTGCCTGTCACTCCGCCACAGGGAGCAGCCAAGGTTACCCAGGCAAACAAATATGTAGACTCAAAATCCAGGTTTCCAGAAGGGCTATGATTGATGGGGGGAAAGAGAATCTAATTAAATAGGACCCTGGTGTTTGCCAGATCTGGTAATACATAAGATGACAGTACCTAGCACCTGGCTGCTCAGGGAAATGGCATTTAGGGAGGTCGGAATATGAAGAGGTAACTTTTTCCTCCTCCTGTAAGACGTTCCCTGGCATGTACTAAGGCATCACTCAAGCCTGAACAGGTTAGGCTAAACATACTGGGGGTAGGTTGTATACAAGCTCCACCCCCTATGCCCCATTTTTTTAGCACATCCCTAGTGCAGACACACATAAAGAGAGAGAGAGAGAGATACATTGAAAAATGTCATACTCTGCTCCTCATTAAACAAATGTCAAAATGAACAGTGATGGGAGTATATATTCTCCATTTGAAGAAAATAATATATGAACTGTGGAAGTGAAAGACATTGCTGAAAGGGAGGGGCTATTGTGAGAGATCTCATTTACAGTCATTTCCATCACCAAGGAAACCACTCTTTTTGTCTGCACGTCTTGAGGAATGGCTGTCTCATTATGGCACAAAAAAGGAGATGCCCAAGAAGGAATTTAAACAATAGCAATAGCTGTATTATTACAGATAATTGGTAAGTATTTACAGCATAGGCTTTCCATCCTGCCTTGTTTAATTCCCTGCCATTTCAATGACTTGGGGCAGATTTCTCCCCCCCCCCCACCGCCGCTTTTGCCTTCTTGCTTCTACAATATCTGTGATGAAAAGGGCCTCAGAGTGCCTATTTTACACTGTCAAGAATGAAGGAACATCCACCACTGTAAAACCCTGCTGCACACCACACGTTTTATGGCCTCTTTTGTTGTTAATGGTCTTTTGATGCTTCCATTTTTAACTCTTATTTTCAGGGCTCTGGTCCAGATGGGTGGGAAAAAAATGATTCCCAAACTTTGAAACCTCTCTATCTGGAAAGCTGATTTAAAAAGTTACTCAACTGTTGTTCAATTTAAAACATAATTGCTCTTAACCATTTCTTTGTAGGGCAATAAATCATTCCATACTCCTTTTATTTTAACAATAAATTTTTTCAGGGCTTTTACCTTATGTTGTTCCTGACAAAGGTTTTTCTGCATTCTAAGAAAAATAACAAACTGTTTTATTCGGTAATACGGAGACTACACTGTCCGTTCATATGAAGCATGTATGGCACAAACATACACAGTTTACAAACATGCCATCTTGGATAAACTTATAACAGTCTGGAATGAGGCCAAAACTTCTATTCAATGCACAAATCAGCGGAAAATTCTTTTCCATCCTGTTCTTTTTTTACTTCTAAACAAAACAACCACAAACTGTTGTGGCTTAATACCTGTTAGATTCAAAAGAATGGTGGGTTGCAGTTTTAGTTTCTGGGGTAGCCATGTTCCAAGACAGTAGCAAACATAAAAAGATGATTTTTTTCAAAGCTACCAAAAGCTTTTTATCAGGAAATAATTACAAATATTGGTTATGAAGACTGATAGATAAAAATACAACATCACTGCTAAGTGCTTGTTTTGTGAATATGAGACAAGAACGCCACATTCTGCATATCCAAAAATATTATCTAAGTCCTAACATAGCTATTTCAAGATTTCTACCACCTTACTAGCTAGCTGGTATGTAGTCTACTATAAAAAGGCCAGGGATGGGGACTCAGATTCCAGGACTCGACTCGTGAATCGGACTGAGTCCCCCCCTGAATTGAGTCCCACTCGAGTCCCAATATTTTTAATGGGACTAGAGACCAAAGATTCTTCAACATCCCTGGGCTGTGCCAGAAGGAGTGGAGAGAAGTGTGATCGCTGGCGAAGATTTTATTTTTTAAAATCATTTTCCTAAAATGCAACCTTTCAGACATTTTGGGTTTGGCTGCCTCTGCCTTCCTGTTTGGGGTTCTGCCTGGTCTCTTCTTAACCAGTTCCAAAGTTTGAATTGTCCAAGACAAACGCCTCTGCCTGCCTGCTTTGGGGTTCCCTGCCTCCTCTGCCTGCCTGGTTATTTTGGGTTTGTCTGCCTGGTCTGTTCTTGTCAAAATCAGTTGCAGAGTTTTGAAATAAAAAGGAACACTTGTGCCTAGAATTTATTTAAGCCACACATCTGAAGTAGCCTTATTTTGTTGGGGGAAAACCCCATTGATTTAAATAGGGACTCATGGAGTCAGCTTTGGGAGTGACTCGGGATCCCGGGACTCGTGAGTCACCATTTTGGACCAAGGACTCGGACCCGAAACTTGGGTCCAAAGACTCGTGACTCAACTCGTGACTTGAGACCAAGGACTCTTCAACATTACTGAAAAAGGCATTACTAGCACCACCCAAAGAAGGATAAAATACTGCTGTTACCTTAGGTAAGGTCTGACACTGTTTAGCTTAGAAAAAAGGCAAGTAAGGGGAAACATGGTAGAGATGTACAAAATTATGCATAGTGTGGATAAAGTGGATAGGGAGACATTTTTCTCCCTCTCTTATAATATTTGAACCCAGGTCATCCCATCAAGCTGAATGGTGAGAAATTCAGGACAGATAAAAGGAAGTACTTCTTCACATAGCACATACCGTATTTTTCCGTCCATAAGACGCCCCCATGTATAAGACGCCCCCCCACTGGGCAGTTTCGCAACCGCGCGGTTCTCTCCTCGGCTTACTTCCGTGTATAAGACGACCCTCAATTTGTAGTCTAACGATTTTAGGAAAAAGTATAGTCTTATACATGGAAAAATACTGTAGTTATACTATGGAATTTGCTACTACAAGATATAGTGATGGCCACCAATTTGGATGGCTTTAAAAGGGGATGAGAACAATACATGGAAGATAAGGCTATCAATGGATACCAGTCCTGATGGCATTATAGTGGTGGGCAATCTGCCCACCGCCTGACTCGCTGGACACTTGTAGCATATCTTACACCATTTTATACGTAATAAGCGCTCCACCGGGAACCTGGAAGTTGTTTCCCCGGTTTGACTCAGGAGAATGCAAGTCGAGCCAGGGAAGCAGGTAGGTTTATTAGCCCTCATCCCAGCCATAACTGCATCCGGGCACCAGTTCAGAATGTGCATGACCTCTCGATTCCGATCTCACAGAGAAATAGAGCTGGGTCCTGGGTGTCATCAGTGTACTGGTGACACCTTGCCCCAAATCTTGTAGGCCTTGTCAGCCTACATAAAGTTTATTCACTTTAGCTCCCTGCTGAGACAACACCAGTGTACACCATCCTAATAGCAAAGAGCTTCAGCCAGCAGAGCTCACTTGGAGATATCCAAGGTTCTGTTTTCTCCTCTGCATAAGAGGGCTTTTGCCTTGACTTTGCTTGCTGTGACCAGACTTTACCATATTGATCTAACTTTCCCTAATGGGACTTTGCCTTTGCCTATTTTGACTGGATTTTATCTGCCTTGATTTGACTCCATTGGACACTATTGGCTTCCCCTGCGAGCCTCAAGTGCCCACAGAACAGGATAGTGCCCCTGTGATGACCGAAAAGGAGCCAAAATGGACCCACTGAGGGAAGTATCAGCATGCTTGGGGGGAACCCTGAGGTTTACAGAAGTACAATATACTACAACATTTCTTGAGCTGGTCCCACTTGTTAGTAACCCATGAATGGTTAGTAGATGGAGGAGAACAGAAAGTACTGCAGCTGAATTAGATTCACTTCTTCATCATTTAAATACAAACTTACTTGTTAATAGCTAGATATGCAAAACATTTAAAATTTAATAGCATTCAAACAAGCAAATTATAATTTATTCATTTCAGTTTATAGGGATTTGTTGTTGGTTGTTGTTGTTCTTTTTTTACAATCTATTCCATGCCCTTTAATAATTCACTGTAGTTTATTCAGTATCTTCTGGATAACTGGTTGGCTATTTTAACAGTGCCTGACAACACTGTTGTTTGCACTGCTGGTGCTGCAGATGAAGACATGGAATGTGGGCTGACCATCATGCCATGCATCCACCTAATAATACTGGGCATACATTTTATTCATATTAAAATTACATGGTGAATGTGCATTAAGGTTGCTATAATTCAGCATGCTACATTAATAACAATGACCAAATGAACAGAGGTCAAACATACTTCCATAATGTATCTATGCAGACCCTAGAATCTCCATGCTGGCATGTCGGTGTTTGCATGCAATATGGGTACTGCTAAAGCAGGGACAGGATATGCACATGCATGCATGAACCGCTCCCAAACATCCTTGCACCCCTGGCTACGTCAAAGGTCTTTGCCCACTGAGAACAAACATCTGAATAGGAGTCCATCATCAGGTTCAGCTCAGGGGGGGGGGGTCGCTTACATCCTATTCCCAGTTTAGCTATACCCGTGTTGCAGACAAATATCTGCATAACCCTTAGATATATTTTGTTCCAGTGATGGAAGAAAAAATGGTGTTGGAGGAGGAAAAGACAATGTCACACTATATAGAACCACCCTTTGTTTATTAGGAGCAAACATTGTATTAAAAAAAATTGTTGAGAGACAGGGATGAACTACATCAATTAGCTTTAGTAAACCCCTACCTACCCTCCAGAAGTACATGTTGAATAATCTTGAAAGTAACAACAATAGACAGAAGGTCTGGCACAAATTCCCTCCCTGCCCTCCAAATCCTTGATGAAAGGGAGACCTATGGTAGTCATCCCAAAGACCTCAACAGCAAGATTCATTTATTTTACAGCCCAGATAGCACTCCATGGCTGTCTCAAATATTGACTTTTCTGTCTCATTCTCCACACTAGTTCCTGCATTCTTTTACTATGATTATAGTTTTGCTTGATGCTTCCCTGTGAAAGCTTCATGATAGATGGGACTTTTAGGGAGGAGAATGCTGCTATTTCCCCCCTCAATCACCAAATATGTATTTATACTAGAAATTCTAACATTCATCAAGTTCTACATTCAGAATTTATTTAGATTTCAAACCTTCATTTTTTAACTCCTACTACATTGTATCTTTGTAAAGATCACAACAATGATCTTTTTCTGGGAATTTGTTACCCCTAGGGATTGTTGCCCTTATCTCTTTGTTGTCTGAAGGTGAATCGGGAATATAAAAGCATTTTAGTACAATAAATAAAACCAAAGTCTCCCTTTTCTTTCTGCCATAAAATTTCAGTTAGAATGGCCATTTTAAGGTGGTAGGATTCAGCTTTACGTTGCTATTTTTGATGTTAACAGTATCAGTCATCTATTATTTTATGTATGTATGGGGGTTGGGATCAGCATACATATGAAATGGTCTAATCAAACAGGCAATAGTGTATGCCAGTCTTCCCCAACCTGGTCCCCTCCAGATGTGTTGTACTGCAATTCCCATGATCCCCAGTCAGCATGCAATAGCATTCCCATGTTTCCTAACCAAGATCACTAAAAGCAGGCAGAAGCAGAATGGTCTCATCATGGTTCTGTGTGACCACTTTTGAAAAAATAATTTCACAATTGCAGTGCATCCTCTCCATGCTCCCCTCATGTGTCCATGGATCATGGATAATCCATTCATAGGGCCTATAAAAGGGATGGGAAACATCTGGTCTACAGGTCCCGTTCTGGCCGCAAGCCTCTTCTGCTGTTATCTCTGATAACAGTGATTGGAAATAAGGGGGTATTTAAATGCAACTAAATGGAATTACCCTGTATAGCTGTGCTTTTGCAGACATGAATGCTGTTGCACAGAACTGAACTGTGCTTTTGCAGGCATGAGAACTGTTGCATGGGCATGAGAACTGTTGCATGGGGGCTTATTCCTGAGTAGACTTGCTTAGAATTGAGTTGTGCTTTGCAGACCTGAAAGCTGTTGCACTGGTGCTTACTCCTGAATAGCTGCTTGGTTTTGTAAACTTTGGGGATGAGGAGTTCAGAGATACAGTCATGTGTTTTGCACTTGATATTAATGTATGCTTATATTTTTAGTTGGTAGAAGGTGCTATATTGTAAATTTTCTATCTCAATAAAACACATTCTGAAGGACAAGCTGTGCTAGTGTGTCACAGCAAACCACATCAGGTGGTATGTGCTCTAGGCCCGAAAACTTATGCCACACTCCATTTGTGAATTTTTAACATACCACATGCCTCTTTGTAGTCTTGAATGAATACATGGTTATACAAATGTCTTCTATCTTCCATGATGTAATTTTTCACTTAACTACCTTTAAAAAATTCTATGTTTTCTCTTACCTCCTATTTCTCAAATTCGTAATAAATATAAGTGATCATAAAATCAAACCTTAGCACATGATCAGTTGATTGCCTCTGTGTTGTTTGGTTTTGTGTATAGATATTTAAAATCCACAGTACTGGGGGCAACCTAGCATCTCAGAAAAACCAGTAGTAGTAATAGTAAAAATGATTATTTTGACTCCTTGTTGCTCTTTAGCCATAATTTCTTTAGTTTTAATTAAAAAGTCTGGCAACCTGTTAATATTTTCAAGCTTACTTTTTAATCTCTATGTTTCTATGGAGAAATGTACAAAAAGATACATAAAGAGATAGTCCCTGAAATGTCACCTTCCTAGCCAAGCTTCTGTTTAAATGTCAAATGATTTCATTTGAGATCTATTATAAAGAAACAATCCAAGCTTTTCTACAAGTATGTTTTCTTTCTTTCTTTTTCTTCCAGACTAATGATTTCCCAGGAAGTGGAAGCATTTGCTTTTGTACAAGCATCGAACAATTGTGACCTTATAGCTAGCAAGCCCATAATTGTTTATGGTAAAAGTTCAGCAGAATTGGATTCTGCCCATATAGTGGTTTCTTGCAGTATTTTTCTTAATCAGCTTCCTTTACTGATTCTTTTAAAGTCCAAGGGAAAATAAATATAACTATTTGTCAAGCAGTTAGAGTCTTATATTCTTGTGTCAAAGAGTTCCCTTGGAAAAACAAAAAAAGACTGTCAAGGGGAAAATAAAGCCTTTTAAACTTGTTCAGAATATGTGTAGACTGGACACATGGCAGTTGAGGGGGACTGCACCTGTTGTCCACTCCCATGACTTCCAAAGATTGATTGGCTCATTGTGTACAGTTCCTACACATGTGTAGGCTCTGTGCACACAGAGCCAATCAACTTATGGAGGTTGAGGACAATGGGCACAACCTTGTTCCTTCTTCCACACTTCAGGTATACAGACATTCTAACATATGTAGAGGGCTATTTCCTGCCGCCAAATATGTATAGACTAATTATTATTTTGTTCATAGAAGGCTAACAATGGAATAAAAGTGGAAGAACATAAACATAACTATCCTACTCCCACCCCCGTGCCACCCCAGTAAATGTATAATTTTAGTAGATTGGGAAAGTCCTTTCGTACCACTGCTGGTTCAGGTCTTAAAAGTAAAATTCTATTTTCTTGTGCCATTTCATTGCATAGGCATGCACTCTGCCTTAGTAATGATGAATGAGAATGGAACTATAATGGTAATTTCAAAATGCTGTCACCACCTTAACCTCAACTGGAAAGAAATGTCAACTGCTTGCAGAGTCCTGAATTGATGTCTGGTATAAAGTCAACACAATAATCCAGAACAAAATACATTCAATCACAATCCTTTGCCATATGTCCACTTGTTCCACAGAGCTTTGAAAATGGAATAGACATTTAAGAAGCTGTGTGTACTGGAGCTCTTGAAGGGTGCAGTCCTATGCTGGGCTGCACATGTTATTCACCATTGATTTCAGTATTTGTGTGCAAAACTGGGCAGAAAAACTGAGGAATTTTATTTAAATGCAGTTTGTACTTCATCAATTTTGGGCAGTCCCATATATGTAAAACCACCTGGGCATCTCTCAAGAGGGTTATTATTCTAGAAAGCATCTAGAATAATAAGATTGGAAGGACTATCCCCACCCCTAGGGATATGCACTGGAGCTCGATCGGGGGGGTGGAAGCTGGGCGAACTCGCCGGCCTCGACCCCCCCGAGCTCCACACGACTTACCTTTTCCCAGCTCGGCTCACGTCCTCACAAGATGAGCTGGGGAAAGGAACTTCTGGGTCCCCAGTGCTACACTTCTGGGTCCCCGACACTATGGTTTTTATGTAAAAAACAGGGTAAACTACTTTAAAATGGCTGCAATTTGCGTAACCGATGCTTTGTTTTTTGCTAAAAACAGCATAAAATACATTAGATTCTAACGCATTTTATGCTGTTTTTAACATAAAAAACAGCACCGCTTATGCAAATCGTGGCATTTTAAGGAAATTGACCCTGTTTTTACATGGAAAAGGGAGCACCAGGGACCCAGAAGTTCCTTTTCCCAGATCGTCTTGCGAAGATGTGAGCCGAGCCAGGAAAAGGTAAGTCGCGTGGAGCTCGGGGGGTCAAGGCCGGTGAGTTCGGCCCACTTCTACTCCCCGATCAAACTCTGCGCATGTCCGCCCATAACCCTTGGCCATGCCCTCATGTTGCCTGGCCACGCCCTCTTGATCACACCTTCATGTTGCTTAACCATACCTCTTACAAATTCACATGTGTGTCCCTATTTTCATCTGTGAAATGTTGGAGAGTAAGACTTACATCCTCAATGTTCCTCAGTGTTACACCTTGAACACTGATGTGTTCATAAACCCCATGGAAACATAAACCAATATACAGGTACATGACTATGTAAAGAATATCAGTAAAAAATATAAGTACCTTTCAAATGCAACAGAAATCAGTTTGGTGGCAGAAACTGGACAGTCAAATC
Organism: Shinisaurus crocodilurus; assembly: GCA_021292165.1. Lineage (NCBI taxonomy): Eukaryota > Metazoa > Chordata > Lepidosauria > Squamata > Shinisauridae > Shinisaurus > Shinisaurus crocodilurus. The sequence goes on along the minus strand of CM037880.1, from coordinate 208,481,913 downwards.
TTGGAAAGGAAATCACATGGAATAGTCATAAATATATAATTGGCAGAAAAGGTAGTTATATCCTACCTAAGCACCTTGTTTCAGTTCCACTCCATAGTCCAGAAGAGAGACATTCCCTTACAGCTGAGCCCACCAGCATGAACCCTAAGTCACAAGTAAAGATAGCAGTCGAGCCATATGTGATCTGAGTTCCAATCTTATTCCCATTTGGGGGGATAGGAAGTTCTCCACAGGAAATAACTTTAAAAGTTAAAACAGAAGAAATAAGTTGCACACACACCACCCACATGAAAATATTCAATATCCATATTTCAGTGATGGCATTTAAAATGCTAAATGCCTTAGCAGTGGCAAAGATGCAATCTGCTTACAAAATTCTGTTATCAAAAATATGGCTTTATAATGATTTGCATATGATTGACAGAAAAATGGTTAAACTGAACCTGTGCAATAGAATGAATTAATGATCGCCCAGGGTGGCCGGTTGCCGGCTAGATGGGCGATTAATAAATGTAAATAATAAATAAATAAATAAATTAAATGACTATAACAGTCATTTTTTTCTATGATAAATCTCACTCCCTGCCCCTGAAAACTGTACCGAGGCTATAACTGTAGAATGATTGTTGATATATGTATTAGTTAGTCAAAATCAATATTGGTTGTTTTAGACTAAAGGCTAGGCTTCAAAAACCTCACTGCTGCTGAGTAAGCAAATCTATCATGCTAGTTTTCTTGAAAACTACTGTGAAGTAAAGTGACTACTATGAAGTAAAGTGTTTGCATAAAACAACCAATAGGAGTTTTACCAGGTGTGAGATGTCTGGATGAAAGGAAACCTGGTGGGTGAGGTATGAAAAGTAGAGGGCAGGTTATTGGAAGTTTCAACTTCTTGGCCTTCTGGGCTATCACAAGCATAATTGAAAGTAGATGGATGGACTAGGCTATTGCAATATTGAGACTGAAGGCCTAGGAGCTGAATAAACATTGGCCAAATGAACAGAGTACTCACTTTGGCAGTATGGTCTCTCATTTCTCCAGCTCCAAGTTCCATTGGCAAGGCATTCAATGGATTCTGGTCCCAAACCATGGTACCCAGGATCACAGCTGAAAACAACTTTTGTTTTGTACTCATAGTGCGAGCCATTCACTATCCGCCACCTCCCATGTTCCAGTGTGAATGAGTTGATGCTTGGGCATGTAACAACTTGAGAGAGAGAGAGAGAGAGAGAGAGAGAGAGAATTTTTTATAGCTTCACGAGGGGAAAGGGAGAATTTGTCTTGAATTCTAATCAGAATGAATTCATGTGTTGGGGATATGAAATTATCTGAGTTCATAACCTAAAGAATTGCACAGTAATCTGTAGGCTATACCTAATTTGGATTCTAGCCATATTTCATTTGAGGAATAATATTCTGCATTTCATTTCTTCGCTTTGGATTTGGACGGTGATTATCCACATTTATTTTACTGCTCAAAATAATTACTTAATGGATTACATATCACAGCGAAAAAGTACTGTACTTATTTGGCTAGTGATATAATCCTTGTATAAGCACTTCGGATCTGTCTGGATTACAGGCATTTTTATCACACTTCTTGATACCATTATCTTCCTCTTACAAATTCTCATCTAGCAAAATGTTCACACCAGCAGAATAGTAGCTTTAGGGGCTACCCACAATTACTGCTTGCTTCAGAATATGATCATGTTATGGTTACAAGAGTTCATTTCCTCACTATTGAACTATGTATGACAGAAAAATAGACTACAATGGAACTCTCAACTTAGTGACAACACAATCATAACCGTGTTTTAATTTTATAGTGCTTATATCCTAGTAATTGCTATCCCATATGGAAAATGAGTGACAGAGCTCTGCAGATAGATAGCTGTAATTAACCAGTGATCCACTTACAGCTATAAAAAAAGAAGTCCAGGATTCAGTTCCTTTGATTCAACACATCTTATCCTTTGTAGGTTAAAGTGTCCACCCCACCATTAATTATCCCTACAGACGTATCTCAGACTTGGAGAGTTTCAAAACTTCTGATACCCTCCCATGAAACTATTTTTGCAGCATATGATCTATATAACCCCCAAAGGTCTGTTGGCCCTTTCTGCAGCTATCCTTTCTATTTTAATTTCCCAAGCAGTTATTTTGCTTAATCTTGAGTATATTCTCATCATCATGGCATATTAGATAGTGTGGTTCTCTCAGTTGGAAGAATTATGTTTAAATCCCTTCTTGTATTTATTTGGTACCAACTTAACACTGCAATCCTATAGATGTCTACTTAGACAAAAGGCCCTTTGAGTTCAATGGGGCTTACTCTCAGATAAGTGGGTATAAGATTCCAGCCTAAGACAAACCCATCTGCAAAACATCATCATCATCATCATCCCATCCATGTGCATGATAGTTTAAGTAAAAGTCCCTTTTTTCCCTTTTGCAAGCAAAATTTAATTCCAAATAAGTGTGCTTAGCATCATAACTTTGGGTGATAATTAACAGAGGTTTGGGATATAAATATATACTATATGACTGACAGCACACTATTCTATACTCTTAGGAGGATTAGGGTTTATAACCTCTACTCCTGGATGCAGTAGATGAACTCAGGTTTGGTGAACAGTATCTCCTCCCAGTTTGGGACTGTTATTTCATCAACACCAGGAATTATGTTTTCCATGGCTATTTAGCAATCACCATATTACTCATTTCTCCCTGTAGAACTACAAGTCTTACTTTGGATTCATAATGTGATTATGAGAAAGAAATGATGGTTTAACTATTTCAGAATAGTGCTAAAGTTACATGCATTTCTCAGAGAAGGAATGTGTGATTGCAAGTCAGAATACTTCTATAGCTTCTTGGTTTGCTCCTATCCATGAAGAGTATATATGGCATTTAATACTAAACAATAGACACAGTCTAATAGGAATTTTTCCTACCGAAGGCCCAACAACCACACTATATAGATACCACATTAACCTTCCCCCACTCCTGCACAGCTAGAAGTAGGGAGAACTTTGCAAGGCCCTGAAAGCATGCCTGGCACACTGTTTGTACAGACCATGTGAGGGTAGGTCTTCTAGGGTGATATAAGCCCTTGCAACTCACCCTCAGCCTCTTTCAATTTCTGCCTCCCTCCCTCCCTGTATACAGTGTTGGCTTTGCCGGTTGCCTATTAGGGGGCCAAGTAGGAATTTTGGCTCATTGTCTTGATTCAAATCACCATATGGGACAATGTGCATGTTTCGCCTACTCTACACTGTGACGCAGGGGGTGTTTTTGTTTTTGTAATTGGCTACTTTTTGGTCTGGTTTAATTTGGTCACATTTGGCAGGTAAGTGGTGGAATATTCAGTGAGAATTAGGGTTGGTGAGCATTTGGTGGCACCTTTGAGGTGATTGGTGATTCCGGAGGATCTCTGCTCAGGGTTTTGCAGCCCAGTGGGGAGATATGGATCGCCTTTGAGGCTGACACACCTCGCCCGCTATGAGTTTTGCAGCTTCAGGTTGTGGGTGACATTGGGAAGGCCTCTCAACACCAGGATGGTGTAAAACTGAGGGGTGGCGATTTCACAGGTGCTGTCCCTCGGGTGTCGGATATCTCACCCTATACACCTACCGGCAAGGGGGCAGTTTAGTCAGGAACCTGCATTGGTCTTCCCCTTCATAGGTCTGTCACAGAAATAAATGTGGCCCAAGCTTGTGCCAAACGTATGTGTCTCAACTCATTATTTACACCCTTTACACTCGCAAATTCCTAGCAGGCCATAGCCTTTAAGATTGTCTTTTAACATATGCATTTAACCAATTTTTACAGGCATCTTCACTGTGTACCATTAATTGCAACCATTTTAAACATGCACCAGTATTTCAAAATTTGAACACCCAAATGCAAGTGCTTGAAAAAGAAACCCATATCTTTGTTTTATGAATCCAAAACAGAGTAAACTTTTTCAACCAGAAAAATATTTCTAGGTTATCCTTACCTACACAACGAGGCATTTTATTATGGTTGCTCCATGTGCCATCTGGCTGGCAGGCTGCAGTAGTAAGTTCCTTGGATGATAGCCTATACCCATCATTGCAAAAATAAGTAACCCGCGTGCCTACTAAATAATCGGTAGTTAATATCCCGCCATTCACTGGAGCTTTTGGAATCCCACAAGAGATAGCTGAAGATTTAAAAACACACACAGGTAGAAAAAATAGCATTTGACTAATCTTGTCTCAATTGGCTTTTTGTATATAGCAATAGCATCTCCAAAGTTCAGGGAGAATCGTGTGATTGGGATGAGAAGCAGAAATCAAGAACACTTGAAAAACAATTTCAACTTCCTCTGTACTTGATGGTCCTACATATTCATTGCCCTTTTACAGTGTAAACCACTGAATAAGGATAAGTGCCACTGGATATAGTAAGACTCATTTCCCAGTTAAAAAAAAAAAAAAAAGATCCCAGTACTGGCTAGCATAGGTTCCAATTGTAAGAATGCAGTTCAGAGGGAGTACAGTACATTAAATACCTTGGCCCCTTGTGGAGATCTTGGGTGTGGATGCAAACTGTCCTAGACTGGTAACCAGGATAAAATCTGTTGCAAAGGGAAAGTGCTACCTCTTATACCAATTTCTCATTTTCTCGGCAAATATGCCACGAACCTCCTTTTCTTACTTCTGTCCTCTGTTAGGTTGATCCCTATGCCTACGCACAGTCACCGTCCACTCTATCCAACTGGCAAAGATTCTCAAATCCATCTTCTTCTGCAAAACCAGGTCCTGGACGCAGCTGACATGCTTTGCATGGTGATTGCTATTAGCTACCACTGCCCTACCCAGATTTCTATTATTCTTTTATCCTTTCATGTGTTTTGACTGAGCAAACTATTAGCTTTCTGCAGACACAAAATTTGGTGGCAAATTTCCTATTGCCCTAGCAAGCACTAGTTACATTGTGCAAGCAGCATCATTAGCACTAGTGCTATAGCACAGTTGGATATAACCCTTAGTGTTAAATAAATGTTCAGTCCCAGTGGTAGCCACGGAAGTAGTGATCTCATTGCTGTAGCAGAGTAGGAGCAGCAACTCCAGAACATGGATCAAAGCAAGCTGTGCATTACTCTTCTGTGCACATTGTGCACCTTTTGCACATTGTTTGCTTCAGCCTGTTTTAATAAAGCCATTGTGCCTTCTTTTCCATCCAGTAACCATCTTTTCCATCCATCCATCTGTTCCTCCCCGCCCTGGTTATTCTAGCAAACTAATATTTGCTAGATAATTACTCTAGTTTTCTTAAAGGTTTTTCAGTATTCTGCCTGTCAAAAGTGCTATTAATTCAAGGAAAAAATATGAACTGCTGTAGCAGACTATATGGAGCAGTGCAAATTGAACATTGAGTTTAGTATACGGTATTCTATGCAACCATCCTCCATTCTATGGTTCTGAATTTTTTACATGCTGCCAGTGTAGATACAGAGATTTATAATGGTGAAAAGAAACATAAAGGATTCTTTGGGGTTAGTTGTAAAAATGGTGCTTTCCCACTTGCTGCTGCTTGTTTGCTATTTTTGGCTGATGGATCACGAGCTGTGCAGGCATAGGTTAAAACAACATTGCAAAACAAATAAAATCAACACTCAGATAAGCTTCTCAAATATGTAGATGTTGGGAACACTTTTTACAACTTTTACATATTAACAGAAATTAAATTACCACTATTGCATGGCTTTTGAATTTTGTTTCAAAATACATAAAGAGATTCTTCTTTTCAGAACACTTGTATTTCAGATCAAAGGTTTGTTCTCATTACTAATGAGAAATTAGCATTGAGGAAATTTCAACCTCACATCTCTCTAAGGTCAAGGAAAACATACCTGTGGGCTTGCATTTAAGTAAGGAAAACACTTGGACGACATTTCTCTAATTTAGGTTTGCGCTCAGACATGTCTGAGATGATAGTATGAATGGTAAACCAGTATTAATAACTTCTCCTAGTTCATGTACCAAAATGGAAAATGACCTTGGTTTTCATTAAATGCACACAGAAAATATTAATAAAGATTTGTCATTAATGATCACCAATCACATTAAGATTCCAGTCACCAAGGAAACTTGAATCAAAGTATTGCAGATTAAAACATGCCTTTATGTGATTTTATATATTCTATAGCACTGAAATGGTTCTTTCTGTAACATATATTTTTATAATACATATTTTATTGCAAAAAATGCATACTGCAAATTGCTCACAAATAGTCAGTTTAAAAGACAGCTTTCTTACCATTTCAGTGCTATAGAATATCTTAAAAACATACAAGAACATTCTTTAATCTGCAGTATCCTTAGTCGTAAATCTATCCAATAGATCAGGGCTCTCCAACCTTGGATCCCCAGATGTTGCTGGCCTACAGCTCCCAACATACCCAACCAGCATGGCTAATGGCAAAGGATTCTGGGAGCTGTAATCCAGCAAAATCTGGGGACCCAAGGTTGGAGAGCCCTGCAATAGATGATCTGAATCTCAACAATCTTTAGACAGGCATGAAAGGTGAATAATGATAAAAGTCTCATTCTGGAATTTTTATGAATTAAGGATATGTATTAAGCTGGTCACGCTGTTGGAAGGAAAGGTCAGAGGACTGGAGCAGCAAGTGTCAACCCTCAGGAGCATAAGAGAAAGCGAGGAATTCTTAGACAGAACGGTGGATCTACAGCACCAAAGCACAGTACAGGAGCCAGAAGGGCAACGGCACGATGAGGCGGAGTCGGAGACTGCAGAGGCAAGGGAAAATAACGCAGGGGGAACTCCCTGGAAAAGGACTGTTAGGAGCAGAAGAACTACAAGACACTCTGCGCCTGTGGAAGCAGTGGAGCTATGGAACCGCTTCCACGTACTTGAGGACGAGAGCAGAGGACAGCCTGCAGAGGACGGATTACCGGGCACCCAACGTGACAGCGAACAAGAGGCTGAGGGTCAGTCAAGTGGAGGCAATCAAACCAAGGCCTACAGCAAGAGGAAGAGAAGAGTACTCGTAGTGGGAGACTCCCTCCTGCGGGGGATCGAAGCCAAAGTATGTCGCGAAGACCCATGGACTCGCCAGGTGTGCTGTCTCCCCGGGGCACGGATTAAGGATGTGTCAGAGCAGCTGCCGAGGCTCATGCAGCCCACCGACACATACCCCTTTCTTCTCTTCCACGTGGGTACAAATGATACTGCCAAGCGGAGTTACAAAGAAATCACGGCAGACTTTGAAGAGCTGGGAATGGAACTCAAGAACTTCGGGGCCCAGATAGTTTTCTCATCCATCCTTCCAGTACTTGGAAGAGGCATAGAAAGGGAAAGAAAAATACTCCGAGTGAATGACTGGCTACGAAGGTGGAGCCGACGTGAGGGATTTGGATTCTGGGACCACGGGCTACACTTCCTGGAAGATGGACTGCTGGCAAAGGATGGGTTGCACCTCACAAGGACTGGGAAGAATGTGTTTGGCCACAGCATGAGGAACTTAATCAGGAGGGCTTTAAACTGAATCCAACAGGGGAGGGAGACATAAACTCGGGGGTACCAATGGAAGAAGGCCTCTATGCCACAATGGAGAGAACAGCTCCAGCGGTGCCCATTGATAGTCTACCACAAAATGTAGGGAAAAAGTCGGACTATAAAGCACATAGTCTTCGATGTCTCTATACTAATGCCCAGAGTATGGGCAACAAACAAGACGAACTTGATTTTTTGATACATGAGGGCAAGTACGACTTGATAGGGATAACTGAAACCTGGTGGGATGACTCCCATGACTGGAATACAGCAATTGAAGGGTATAACTTGTTCAAAAGGAACAGAAGCAACAGAAAGGGAGGTGGAGTTGCACTGTATGTTAAAAATACGTATCTCTGCACAGAGATACAGGAAGAGGAGCTTGGCAGCCCCATTGAGAGCATCTGGGTTAAAATAAATGGGGCAAAGAATAAAGCGAACATGGCGGTTGGAGTCTACTACCGACCACCCAATCAAGGAGAAGACGAGGATGGAACTTTTGAAAAACAAATTGCCATTGTTTCAAGGAGGCACAATGTGGTAGTAATGGGAGACTTCAATTTCCCTGATATCTGTTGGGAGACTTATTCAGCCAAACATGGCCCCTCCAAGAAATTCCTGAGCTGTGCTGCTGATAACTTCCTCCTACAGAAAGTGGAGGAAGGAACTAGAGGATCGGCTATCCTTGACCTGATTCTAACCAACAGAGACGAGTTAGTGGATAAAGTGGCAGTTTCTGGAACTCTGGGGGAAAGTGACCATGTTATACTTGAGTTCTTGATTCTAACGGAAGCAAAAGCTGAGTGTAGCCAAACACGTACCCTGGATTTTAGGAAAGCCAATTTTAACAAACTCAGAACAATGATTAGTAAGATCCCATGGCAAGTGACTCTCACGAGAAAGGGAGCCCAGGAGGGGTGGGAGTTTTTAAAAAAGGAAATTTTAAAGGCACAATTGCAAACAATTCCCACAAGGAAAAAGGCAGAGGGCAACAGAAGAAGCCAATGTGGCTTCACAATAAACTCAAAGATGACCTGAAAACAAAAAGGACACGTATAGGAAGTAGAAGGAAGGACAGGCTACAAGTGAAGAGTACAGGCAGATAGCACAGAACTGCAGGAATAGTGTCAGGAAGGCTAAAGCTGAGAATGAGCTAAGGTTAGCGAGGAATGCTAAAAGCAACAAAAAAGCTTTCTTCAGATACATGCACAGTAAAAGACAGAAGAAAGAACTGGTGGTTCAACTACGCAATGAGGATGGCAAATTGATAACAGAAGACAAAGAAAAGGCAGAAGTGTTCAATTCCTACTTCAGCTCGGTCTTCTCCCAAAAGAGGGTCTATGACCCCCCTGGCAAACCTGAAGTGCAGACTGAAGGGGCAGGATTGCAGCTTGAGATTGATAGGCAAATGGTCAAGGAGCACCTGATTACTCTGAACGAGTTTAAATCTCCAGGGCCTGATGAGCTGCATCCTAGAGTATTAAAGGAACTGGCAGAAGAACTCTCAGAACCACTGTCTATTATCTTTGAGAAATCATGGAGGACAGGTGAAGTGCCAGACGACTGGTGGAGGGCAAATGTTGTTCCCATCTTCAAAAAGGGCAAGAAGGAGGAACCTGGGAACTATAGGCCAGTCAGTCTGACATCAATCCCCGGGAAGATTTTTGAGCAGATTATAAAGAAGTCAGTCTGCAAGCACCTTGAAAACAATGCAGTGATTACTAGAAGCCAGCATGGATTTGTCAAGAACAAATCCTGCCAGACTAATCTGATCTCATTTTTTGATTGGGTAACCTCCCTTGTGGACTGTGGGAATGCTGTGGACATTATATATCTGGACTTCAGCAAAGCTTTCGACAAAGTGCCTCATGATATCCTGATTAGTAAGCTAGCTAAGAGAGGGCTAGATGGAACAACTATCAGGTGGATCCACAATTGGCTACAGAATCGGACTCAAAGAGTGCTTATCAATGGTTCCTTCTCAAACTGGGGAGAGGTAACGAGCGGGGTACCACAGGGCTCGGTCCTGGGCCCGGTGCTCTTCAACATTTTTATTAATGACTTGGATGAGGAGGTACAGGGAATGCTTATCAAATTTGCAGATGACACAAAGTTGGGTGGAACAGCTAATACTCTGGAAGACAGAAACAAAATTCAAAGTGACCTCGATAGGCTGGAGCGCTGGGCCGAAAACAACAGAATGAAATTTAATAGGGATAAATGCCAAGTGCTGCACCTAGGGAGAGGAAACCAAATGCAGAGTTACAGAATGGGGGACACTTGGCTCAACAATATTACAAGTGAGAAGGATCTTGGAATTGTGGTAGATCACAAACTGAATATGAGCCAGCAATGCGATGTGGCTGCAAAGAAGGCAAATGCTATTTTGGGCTGTATTAATAGAAGTATAGCTTCCAAATCGCGGGAAGTGATAATTCCCCTTTACTCGGCACTGGTTAGGCCTCATCTTGAGTACTGCGTCCAGTTCTGGGCACCTCACTTTAAGAAGGACATAGACAAACTGGAGAGGGTTCAGAGGAGGGCAACGATAAAGGGACTGGAAACAAGGCCCTATGAGGAGAGACTGAAAGAACTGGGCATGTTTAGCCTTCAGAAGAGGAGACTGAGGGGAGATATGATCGCACTCTTCCAGTATTTGAAGGGATGTCACACAGAGGAGGGCAAAGATCTCTTCTCGATCATCCCAGTTTGCAGGACACGGAATAATGGGCTCAAGTTACAGGAACCTAGATTCCACCTAAACATCAGGAAAAATTTCCTGACTGTCAGAGCAATAAGACAATGGAATCAACTACCTAGGGAGGTGGTGGGCTCTCCCACTCTGGAGGCATTCAAGGTGCAGCTGGACAGACATCTGTCAGAGATGCTTTGACCTAGATTCCTGCATTGAGCAGGGGGTTGGACTCGATGGCCTTGTAGGCCCCTTCCAACTCTACTTTTCTATGATTCTATGATTCTATGATGTGACATCCTATTTACAATGGAAGCACAAAGTATTTAGGTGATAGGGGAATGAAAAAAAATAAAAAGTCTTGCCTGAAATGTCAATAAAACGAGAATGAAGATTTAATAACAACAACAACAGGCACAGAGTCAAGAGCACCTGGCAAAAGGGGACCTTGCATTCCTGGAAGGTCCATGACGAGTATTTCAGAAGAGGTCATTCCAAATATGAGGTGTCATGACTGAGAAGGCCCTCTCTCTGGTCACCACTAGCCTAACCTCAGATAGTGATGGGCCTCTAATAAAGACCATAAGGTTTAGGTAGGCTCATGGTGTCCTTCAGGTAGCCGGCCCCCAAGCTGTTTAGGACTTTGAGGCTGCAGTCCTATACACACTTCCTTGGGAGCAAGCCTCATTGAACTCAATGGAACTTGCTTCTGAGTAGACATGTATATGGTTGGACTGTAGCAATCAGCACTTTGAATTGAGCCTGTAAATAGACCAGAAAACCAGTGTAGCTGTTCAGGAAGAGATATGCTTTCTATAGCTGGTTCCAGTCAGTAATCGAACTGCTGCATTGTCTACTAACTGAAGTGAGCAGCACTACCAGTGCACTGGCACATCTATAGAAATTTGGACTAAGGCCTAAGTGTGCAAAATCCAAATTTGTAATGAAAGTGCTTACCTTGACATGCTGGGACAGGTACATCCCATGCATGATATCCATTGGGAGATTTCCTGCACACAGCAGTGCTTTTTCCAACGAGACGGAATCCTCGGTCACAAGCCCAGCGAACCACACTGTTGAGCTGCCCGCCTGTCTGACTAACAATGAATCCATGAGGAGGTGACTCTGGAGTACTGCAGTAAAGGGCTTTGAAAACAAAACAAACAATGCATAAGTTTCTCCCACTCATATGACATTATTTAACAGTATGCATTTGCCTGGGGGGATTGCAACACTCGGTGATGTGACCCGTTTAGCAGCAGTGGCGGGGGGAAGCCTCCAAGCAGAGAGGAAATAACAAGAGTATATTCTGCCACTGTACTTGAGCATTATTGAGGAGGGGCACAAAGACCTCTGTAGCACTTTAAGGGTGGAATGGGAAATGAAATGGCCTCTTTGTGGCCTGCTTGCCCCAATGGAAAAGATAAGCCAGATCTGACTAGTTTTTCACCTGGCTTTTGGCTTGATAAAAAGCAGATCAAACAGTGATGTATGGAAGGTGGTTCTATGGATAGAAAGAAGTTTGCACATTCAGTAGAATTCACAATCAACACAATAGGTCACACAATATCTTGCAAGGCACTATATATTTTGTAATAAGATATCAACAGGCTTCACTTTTGAAATAATAGCCATTTTACTGCATCCATTAGGACACAGACTATCATTTATTTTCCCATTCTCATTGTTTGTGAATCTTATTTCTTTCCATCTGATAAAATTTGCATGTGTTAATTACAAATGTAATCTACTTACACTGTGTTAACATCTAAGTTCAATTTTCTTTCTGAAGATTCTGCATATTGTAATTGATACTTCTTTTAACGTGTTTCTAGGGTAATTAATATTGGTAGGGAGCTCAAGAATGATGACACAGGTCCTTTGCTGGATAAAAGGAATGTGAACGTCCTGGCATGAGATGGAGGACAGGAAAACCTCCAAAACATTGCAAGTACAGAAATGACTGCTGTGTAATTTTGTTCAATTTGAGAAATGTCTATTTTAAGGAGGGTTTTTTCATGGTGTACACACACACAAACACAACACTTCTGCTTGTAATACTGTCATTTGCTTCCTTGATGTCTGTTTTGAGAAGTGAATAAGTTTGGAGCTCTCTAAAAGAATCTTTGAGGTTAGTCCAGAATGTAACACTGATGTTGAATAGATCCAAGACTAGCATTTTAGTAATGGATTCTAGTTTTTTGTACTTTATTTTCAGTAGCATGATTTTCTGGATCCTTTAAAAATAAATAAATACTTCTGTTAATGTTTCTTGGGGTTCATGAAATTGTCCTATCTGTTAAGAGAGATTTTGTGACCTGCTTGATTTCATATTTCAAGGGCCTACTACTCAAAGGACAACTGACTGGCTAAAAAGCTCTAAGGTGTAAAGAAACTAGAAAGAGAGTGAGTTGTCCATAGGTTTAGGTAAGCCCTACTAATCACACACCTCACTGATTTTAAAAAATACTCAGATTTTTATTTTATTTTTAAGTCTTTGGGGCAGTAGCAACACAATCCTCAACCCAAGGACTGTGACTATGTGCTAGCCAGGGCTCTGTATATAACTCGCAAAAGCAGCTTTGTGACACGCAAATTTGGAGAAAGCAGCAGTGAGCAGGCACTCTTGTCTTCTAGCTCAATCATGACACCTCCAAATTGGGATGGAATTGTGGCTCTTACACCTTTCCTACAAATTATCCACGTCTGGTCTCATATCCTCAAAATTAGTTCAGCCATAAAGTTGTCACCTAAATCTTGTCTAAAGTGAAATTCAGAGCAAATATGTGGGTCTCTCGTCAGGTGAAAGATCTGAGCAATTTCTAGGAAATCCAAAAGACCTTCAGTAAAATTGGCATTCCTTAGAGGGTTTCACACATCCCTAAACTAGAATGGGAAAATGTTTTGGAACAAGGGTCCAATGGCATATGACTTCACTGGAGGCTTACAAGCTACTACTTTGAGGTACTTTGGCTGTGGACCTCTTCAGGCTAGTGGGAGAAGAATGTCCATCATTCCATGCTGGACAAACAAACCAATAGAACAGATCATACTTTTAGTTCTACCATACCATAGAACACCCCTCCCCAACCCACCGCCACCATTTGTATACACGATCATCAGTATGGGAATTTGACCTTACTGATTTTTTGAAATGTAGAAAATGGGAAGATTTGAATTACACATACCTATGTATCTTATCCTGAAACCTTTTTTGTTGGTGCCATGGTCTGCTGACCACCGAAGAAACACTTCATGGCTGCTGCTAGTTATATTTAGAGAGGAGGAGTAATCTCCACTTAGGGAGATTAGCAATGGACTGTGACTATTTGGTCCTTGATAGCAGGGGAAGGGGAATGATGCAGAAAGAAGAAAAAAGAAAGACTTAAATTAGCGATAGACCAGAAGTGTTTCCTGGAAAAGTAAAATAATGTAACACATTATAGCCATATGCTGCATGGTTCAAACCATTAATGGCAATTTTTCATAATGGAGTGTAATCTGAAATGGTACTGTAGCCCAAAATGACACTGTAACCCCTAGATATAATATGATGCATAACATAAATGTTATTGGCGGGGGGGGGGAGTATACTAAATCATCCAAGGCTGAATATCCTGTAGTTACCATCAAACACCTCAAGAATATCAAATTCTTTTTCTGTCTGGAAGAATTCAAAGTAAAGGCTGATATTGTAACCCTTTTCCACTGTAATGGTCCATGCACACATTTGGAGGTTTGGATAGCTATCCGGGTAGCCAGGGCTCAGTATAACTCCTGTTGAATCCAGGCGCAATTCATTTGCAGGGCATAGTACTGCAAAACAGAGGAGTTGTGTTATAAACATCTAGATAGCTGGAAAGATATGACATAGAACGTTTCATTTTTGGACATACTAAACACGTGAATCAATAACTTCATTTCTACTAACAAAAAACGTGGATAAAAAGGAAAATAAAATTTTAAAATGGTTTGTAAGTTTTGTGTTTGATTTGTCCTCTTTGTTCCTTTGCTAAATTATGCAGATGCTCCTTTTCATGATTATGCATTAAACAAAAATGGATGCATGTTCTGCCTAATGCACTTACACTGTCCTTGCAGTGTAATCCTCAAGGCACTTACACTGTCCTTGAGTAATCCTCAAATTCCAATTGAAAATTGGCCCAAATCTAGGTAAGCAGCAGGTTTTAATCAGCATGTGTGTACACGCACATCTGTGTTGCAGTTCTTTTCTGTCTTTATCAGGGGGCTGGCCCTAGTGAAGAGAGAGGAATCACCAGCCTGCCTACCACCACCAATGTGGGTACAGAAAGAAAACCCCATACCAATTCTAGGATGAGAGTCTATTTCTTGAGATAGATGTTTCAAAACAGTTTAAGTTTAATTAACTCCTTTGTTTTCTTATGATTCATGTTATTGCATTGAGATTTTGAAAACTAAAAAAAAATATATGTTCATCTGCTTCTGCATTAGAGAAAAATTGTGATGAAGTTTAAAAAATAAGGGCAAAAAAGTATGTTTTCTTAACAACAAATTTGAAAGGTCAAAATTCCTAATAAATGGCTTGGTGAATTTCAGGTTTCAGCAGCTCCCATTTTTAGAACTTCTACAAATGTAACGTTCTCTGACTATAAATTAAATATATGCATACTAATTTTCATACAATAAGTGCATTTCTATGCAATGTTTGGATTTAACAAAAGCCTTATGTGTATTGGATGATTAACATTTAAGAAACAACTGATCCAACCCACAGTTATCTTACCTCTGTTCCAAACTATCACTTTTATCATTTGTTTCTGCTTTCTAGAGATGCCAATTAACTGAAACTGCTTTTGGGGGAAAATAACAATTGGCTCAGAAGCAGAATGCTACAGTCTCACTGCTCCCACTACAACATGACCTCCTCACATTGTAAATGGCATGCAAGTTCCATAGGAAGAGTTTGAGCAATTGCAATTGCTTGATGGGTTATTTATTATTTAACATGCTATTCTCTCTCTCTCTCTCTCTCTCTCTCTCTCGATAACTAAATGGCTAACCAAATAAATATAAAATAGAATTAGCCACAGCAGGTTTTTGAGAGGCCTTGAACATTTTTCTCCTTCTAAGTAGGGCTGTTATTTACGCATTGCCAAAAAAGAGGACACAAATTTGCATATTTCCATATGCAGATTTATATATATGGGTGAAAATTCATAAATAACAACTACACTTTAATTAGAAATACAATATATCTCGCCATAGTGGAGAAGACTGACTAGGTGACCTGTGTGCCTGCTCAGTCTCCTGTCCAGGTGCTAACTGTTGATGGGCAACTTCAAGGCCCCTGCTCTCCCTCCTTATGGTTCTTTGACTTTAAGCCAGACTTGGACTGGACACCTCTTCAAATAGAGGATACCTTGAAATAGAGGACTGTCCTCTGCCAGCGCTCCAAAACTGAGGACTGTCCTCCGTAAAGTAGGTCACCCTACTTCTGAGTGGCTGGTTACTAAGTCACAGCAAGATGATGGAATTGAGAGGGGCCAAGTCACAGCAGGGTGATGGAATTATGCTCCTTATTTGATACCAGAATGTTATCAAAAATATGCATATATAATATAACTGGAATGCTATATAATACCAGCCTATGCTGCCCTGAATGCTCAGCAGGCGGAAAGACAGGATATGAATTTTATAAATAAATACATTATAGCTAAGAGACTGAGCTACAAACCCGGAAGCTCGTGATTCAAATTTCACCTCTGCCATGAAGTCACCAGTCTTAGGCAAGCCACTCTCTCTCCCAGCCTCAGCTCCACAATCTGTAATATGTGGACCTGTCTTACAGGATTGTTGTAAAGGCTATATATGTAATATATGTGAAGCACTTCTTGGAGCATGCTAAAACTGTATGTCAATGTTAAGTTAACAAATGTGTCTGTGTTATAAGCAAATTCAGGCTCTGAAAACATATCACACCACATGCAAA
Organism: Shinisaurus crocodilurus; assembly: GCA_021292165.1. NCBI lineage: Eukaryota > Metazoa > Chordata > Lepidosauria > Squamata > Shinisauridae > Shinisaurus > Shinisaurus crocodilurus. The sequence continues at coordinate 208,465,702 of CM037880.1, read as the reverse complement.
TACATACTAATAAGGAGTAAAAAAGGAACAATAACACAAAAAAAAATCCAGAGAGAAAACCTTGACAAGCAGGAGGTGCTCCATCCATCTGTAGCCTCTCTCCCAGTCTACATGTCAGGATCTCATTACCAACTAATGTAAAGCCTGGTAGACACTGGTACCTTATTATGTCACCTATTTGATAAAAAGAGAAGGCTGCAGTTAAACAACAATTAATGGGGACTTTTGCCGTTGACAGTAGCATTGATTAATGAAGTACCTTTCCCACCATATATAATGTGTAAATGACCACTGGCGCAAATAGCTTTGATTAGACAGAGGAAATGTTGTGGCAAATGAGCAGCCACATTTATCATTTCTTGCCAGCTATACTATTAGTGTGACTCACATGCTTTGGTTGCTTGTTACTTTGCAGAGCAAAGCATCAGGCTGGTGGGCTTCGAAAGCTCTATATTTTGTACTATTATTCATGACAGTAATTAAAGGGAAGCCGTCAAGTACCCTTATTCCTAGTGTCCCTTTTCAGACATAATATATGTTGTGGTTGGTAGATGGCTTATTGGAATTAAAACTGCAGGACTAGATTCAAAAACAAGTTTTGAAATACACCCTATGATGTGTTTTCACTCCATATATGTAATGCCCAATAGATCCTGAAACTAATCCCTTGCATTTCAAGGCAGTAGAAATAGCACAGACCAAAGTGTTTTCAACATTTTATTCCCTACACGTCTGAACCACTCCTTATGATGCTTTGCTTTATCTCATCACCTTCAGAAAAGACACAATCCTAAGCAGCCATATACTTAGTTGTGATAGAAGCATACGCATGCAGCTGGATGGGTTTTTAAAGTTTTTACAGCAGGTGATCATCCAACTGAACAAGCAAACCAGTTTTGAAGGGGAAATGGTCCTGCCCATTCAGCCAGGTAATTGGCTTCAATAAAACTTTTGAAATTGCCTCCGGCTGTATGTGCATATCTCCCCTATCTGCACATATTGCTGTCTAGGATTGCAATTTGCAGCCAAACCCTGTTGGCCAGATGATGAGTGCCACAGAATGCAGAAGGCTTTATAGCCAGAGTCAACTGAAGCATCTCCATGGGGCCATACAGTTCCTCAGATTGTGCTATAAAGAGTCACGATATTGGAAACAACAATGGACATCTTAGATATACTGGGTAGGTCCCAGAATGTGTCATTTTGTTGGGAAAACACAGATTATTTTGTTAATTGTATTCATATTGACCTGGTTTGCATGACACAACAAACCATTGTGGATAACTAGCCACGGTGGGTTGTTGTGTCGTACGAACCTAGACCGCTTCCCTCAGGGTGGACCTGTCTTACAGGTTATTGATATACTTCCTCTTATAAATTTTTCCTTTAAGCTTTTAAAAACAAATTCTCCCAATGTTCCATTGATACTTTCTAACTAGAATTTAAACCCATTTTGGCCTATACTCATTCATATATTCTTATAGAAATAGCCAAAAAGAAAACATCTAAAAAAAACCCAATCTTTTTTTCCTTCTTATTCGCCACTCACATATAAGTAAATCCCTATCCCTTAAAGATAGAATTCCCATTTTTTCAAAATAATCCACCACAATTAAGTCTAGATCATCCCCTTTCATTCTTATAATGAGATATTAATTGAAAAACGTAATCCTTTATCATCTTTCCACATATAAGAAACACATTCCTTTTTTATTACTTATATTTCCAACAAACCCCCAAAATACCTTTGTATATTTTAGCAAATTCACCCAGTGACATAAACCCACTATACCTCCTCTTAAAAATCTTATTTAACCTTTTAAAGACATATTGTCCAATGTTAACCCGAATTTTAAACCAATTTAAACATACATTCATTCACATATTTTTTTTCCAGTCCTTACAGAAAATCAGTTAAAGGTTTCCTCTCTGTAGTATACATAGATATTATCTTTTCTTCAATTAATACTGTAGGTTCAGCCATCTCTGCCAGGTCCAACATCTTCTCCCCTCCATTCTTCTTATTAATCCTCTTCCTCTATCAAAGACAATCTTTTCCAGTTTCAAATTTGGATTAAAAAGGGTGGCATTTCTACTATTACAAACAGCAATAAACATTTCCTTCAGGACAGTCATAGCCATATCCTCCGCCTCGATTCCAGTAGATAAGTATTGCTGGGGAACTTGATCCACTGTTTTCCCTCCAAGATGAACCAGTATATCCCTTATTACCTCAGACTCTGAAATAACTCTGGATCTCAGACAGTATTCTTGCTCTCGCAATTCCAGTAAGATCAAAAAGGTGTCTTGTTCTGTATCAGGCTCTCTATTTCGTACTTGTGTTTCATTTTCTGGGATTTCAACCTTGTCATTAATCTGTAACACGTCTCCGGATATTTGCTTTGGTGATTGTGTTTCATTTTCTGGGATTTCAACCTTGTCATTAATCTGTAACACGTCTCCGGATATTAGCTTTGGTGATTGTGTTTCATTTTTTGGGATTTCAACCTTGTCATTAATCTGTATCTCCTTTCCAGATATTTGCACTACATGACTATCAAGAATTTCAAACTCTTTTGTTATTTTCACTTCAAATTCATCCAACCTTTCAACAATTTTTTTCTCCAAAGTGTCCATTCTCAGACCTTGTTTATTTTTCATTCGGTCAAGTAAACTATAAAGCAGCTCCAGCGTAGCTACTTTATCTTTCTGTTCTCTCTGCTAAAATAAACAAAAGCCGATCTCAAGTTGGACAGATCTATCCAGCCAGCAGCTTCCTGCCTGCACTTTCGCCAAACATAAAAATAAGAGGATTAAAAAACCCTCTTTCTTTCCCGTTTCCAAACTTTCTTATCAATTATCACTTTGTAAGGCTTTTAAGAAGACAATCCAACATCTCTTGTAGTCACAGAAATTTTTTTAACTCACCGCAGGAAAAGTCACCTTTGTTGTCGAGAAGAAGAGCTCTCTTAGTTCCAAAACATCTAAAGTCCATGAATCTTAAGAAGTGGGATTTGGAAGGCTTTATGCCCGTGATAGGACTCCAACGCATCTGTGAGAAGTTGTTAAAAATCTGGCCTCAGGTCGTCCTTCCCCCAGCATGTGGCTGCAGAGACTCTAGTTACTGCAGATAGCCCACTAGGAACAACCCTTAAGGTATATGATTTATCTCTCTGATCTCCCTTTGGTCCAGGGAGTGTTTTGCTGACTGGAAAATCCCCCCAGACCAACTTTCAAGACACGTCATTTATCCACTGAAAAGTGAATGTCTTCAGTCCGCCATTCCCCCACCAGAAGTCTAATTGAATTTCCGTGGGACACCCTCTGGAAGACCAAGGGGGAAGGAGAGGGAGAACAAGCCACGGTGATTGTCTGTTGGGTGCGCCATGGGTTGTTCACGCAACAACCAACCCACTGTGGCTTATTGCCAGGGTGGGTTAGCGTGACATGCAAACCTGCCCATCGAAAAGCTGAACTTATTTCAACATGGACAACACAATCGATATAAAATGTGATCCCTCCCACCATAAATTTAAGTTTTTTAAAAAAATTTAAGAATCTTGAAAAACACAATGGGTTCTGTGAAGAAGTGGCATGGCGGTGGTTGGGCTAATTTAGGCTGTCTGGTTTTCTTCTTCCCTTTCCCCTCCTCTCTCTTGCCTCTACCTTCCTCTGTACCCTTGTTTTCTTACCCTTTCTTGGAATGTGCCAATGTCCTTGGAGCTAGAGCTAGAGTGGGGAGTATCTGGCAGATTAACGGCAGCTGAGAGACAACAGGTTATCTGCAAAGCTGCAGCACCAAGGCCAGAGCTAACTGGGATGAAGTCATACAAAAGTACCCACAGCTGGGAAAGGGTGGGGGACCCTCCTTCATGAATCAGGCGGGAAAGTTCTGCTTAGCAGGATGATGGGATTGGTGGAGATTGGGCGGGAAAGGAGCCCCAGTTTTAGATAAAAGAGTCTGGTCAGGAGGGTTCTTTGTTCTTCCTTGGGGCCGAATGCTGCGGGAGTTCCATCATGGGCAAGTATGCCAAGATTTCAGGATAGCTGGGGAAGCTAGGCCTGGTTTGGCTCAAGAGGTTCTTTGCAGACTTTTGGGTTTGTTTTAGATAATCTTTTAGAGACCCTTTTTATTCTCATTCCCTTTCCCTCACAACAACTTACCTCACTCCTTTTCCCTACCCTCTTTTTAGCCCTTTCTTATAAGGGATTATTTTTATATGTATTGGACCATTGGAGACCCTATATTGCTTAATCTTTAATTTTTGTTTTAATAAAGTCTCCATCTTAACCATTGTATGTGTTCCTTTTTTTTTGGTCTGTAAGGCTGGGCTGCTACACCAAGTTGGTGTAAGGGAACCGGGAAGGTGGGCGGCAGATCCTGAGTAAATTGGTGCTGTGGCCTACCTCGTAGGGCTGTTGGGAACAGCAGTCCTTCACAGGTTCCATCTAATTCAGCATGGGTACAATGATTGCACATTATTCTACAGTTCTTTCTCCTGGTCCCCTGTATTCCCAAACAGTGTGAAAGCATGGCCCTAAGCCCAAGAAATGCAAGTGGGCAGTAGAGAAAATGGGAGGTTCCTGCAGATCTTCTATGCACCATACAAATTCCAGATTATGAGTCTCTTTCAAGATATGGAGATGGAGGCTGGATAGTAATATGAGAGGTATAAACATGCCCAGTCCCCTGTAGTGTCTCCTTGGACTGCCTGCATGCACTCCTGCTGAGTGTGGGGGGATGGGACAGAAAAATAAGGCTACATTGAGCCCTGTGAAACATCATCTACTTGCAGGTGTTGCATCTGCACTTAATATGATCAAGCCGTTATGATGCAATTATACATTTATAGCCATAAGCCTTAAAATGTAAACAGGTTTACCCAAAATAAAAATAAAATTTAACAAATGGGGCCCGACAAAAAAACAAAACAAAACTGTTGCAGAGTGGAGTGCTTCTGTTCAAGTGCCCTGGTTTTCCTTGCCTTGCCACTACACTCAGTCAGTTTTCTGTGACCACTGAGCATGCTCAGTCCTCATTGGTCTGCTTTTGGGTTAGAGTCATGCTGCAGCTGAGTAAAAGTTCCATAATTCCCCCCTGTCCTCCTTGAACTGAAAAGTGGCTATAGGCAAGAACCACTTCTATGATATTGCCACTGAAAACAATGGAGATAATTCTGGATATTTAGAAAATGCCATGAGAATAAAGCCCAGGCGATATGGAAGACTTTTTAAAGACAGTAGAAACATGAACCACCTATCATAATTTCCTTTTATTTTATTCATCAGCATTTCTCCATGCAGCTTCAAGAAAAAATGAGCCTATTTAGGTACAGGCAGCTTCCAGTTTTTTGAACTTTTGATTATCCAGATATTTTCCAAATTCTCCAGGGTCTTCAGTTTATCTAAATTATAGGCTGTTTTAACACATAAAGCTACTTGTAATGTTTAACTTTGCCCATACTGATACAAATCTTAAGCACCAGAGAATCTGTGACATTTCACAGTTTTTATTTTGGGAGAAAATATATTTTATTTATGCATGGATTGACTTTACCTATTTCAAATTCTTCATCCTCAGTCAGGATTTCAGCATTTGTTATAGCTGGTGGAGGTTGACACACTCGAAGTTGGTACGCTATGAAATACAGCAGAAGGCATTATGATTAACATGTTGCTCCATTTCACATGATAAAAACCCCCAATATTTATGGCTTGAGAGGATCAGCATCTAGAAAGTAGACAACCCTAATTCCAATGGGGTTTGGAATGTTAAGGAAACAGAGATGGTTGTTTCAGAGTGTTCATTTCCACATTATATTCATTTTCCACGTTAATGGTGATTCCTCAATTATCACATATTTTGGAAAACTTGATGAACAGGAAACATGAGTATATGTTTGTGGACAAAACATTAGATATCCAAAACATTCAATATTGCAACTCCTTCTGTCAGCTTAAATAGTAATACATTTAATGGGTGTACATGTTTAAACAAATATGAGACAACCAGAAGTGCAATCTCCTCCAGCTCCTCAGAAGATAATTGGAGATAATATGATATTGGACCTTGTGGTAGATCTAAGTACCTAGCAACTTCTTGATATGCAATAGCATTACTTTTGTTAGAAACTCAACCTTCTTTTACCCCACCTTCTCAACTAGCAAATCTGGGAGATTTGCCCTTCTTGTCCTGAATATTCTATGTATTACCCTTTCATCTCAAAGCTATCATGGGTAGAAAGGAAAGAAAAGGAGGCAGGGGAGAGGTATTCCAGGGATTAATTTGAAATAGGGTCCCTAAGACCTTAGCTGCTAGGGATGTGCGAAACAGCAAAACTGTACCTCCTCAAAGTTTTCCAAATTCCACCTCCTAGCTTGTTCTGATTCATGTACATTATCAGATTGCAAGCTTTGTTTCTTTCTTTTCACATGTACATTAATGCATTTCTTTGTGCATATTTTCCGATATGTACACATCAATTGTGCATTTTTAAATGTGCACTTCTTTCTCCCGTTGATTAAAGTGTTTTTGTGTGCATTTTTCAAATCCATTTTTTTCAAAGGTGTTTTCTACATGCATTTCAAAAAAAAATTCCCACAAGCTTGGAAACGTACAGATTTCTACTGCACTTTGCCTTCTGGTCTGCGCACAGTTCCAGGAGGTGCGAACTGGGTAAAACTACCGGGCGGTAGTAACTTCTACATGAAGACTCAATTACTCCTTGACAACCCCAGTTAGCAGAATGTAAAGATGACGGCATCAGGGGTGGGATGAAAAGAGCAATAGCCTGGAGACTGGAATAGTGGGGGATTGAAAAAGGAAAGCTGGTATAATGGGAAAACTGCCTCATGAGAGTATGAAGACAGTGCTCATTCATGTCCCATATCTATATAATATCTATTTGTATAATTATTTGCATGCCGTCTTCTACAACCAAGTCCTCACAAGGCAGCTCACGTACTAAAACATTAAAAATATATAGTACAAGGCAATGATCTAAATCAATCAAACAATTAAGCAACACCAATACCCAATCAATTTAAAATAAAAAAAATATATAGGAGTTAAAATAAAATACTCCAACAGTAGGAAAAAGTATCAAGCACAATTTTAATGCACAGCAACTAAACTCGGGAGAAAGCAATCTGAAAAGGAGGAATTTTTAAAAACACTATTAAAAATATTCAAAGCTGAAGCTAGATGTAACTCAGTGAGCAGAGAGTTCCAGAGACTGGGTGCCACCACTGAAAATCTTGGAAATGCATTGGTAACTGGTACTGTATTGGTGTCACATGACTGCCTGGCTCCCACTTGTAGCTAGGAGGCCACTTTCTGTACCAGCTGGAGTTTCTGGGTCAAAGCACCAGATATAGTACATTTCACTAATCTAGCTTGGATGTGATTAATGCATGGATAACCATGGCAAGATCTGTTTTCTCTAGTTAGGGTACCAGCCTAAACTAGTAAAAGGTGCTCCTAACCACTGATACCACCAAGTCCAGGAGGATCCCCAAGTTGCAACCTTGGTCCTTCAGGGACAGTGCAACCCTATCCAAGACAAGTTGTACTCCCCCATCCATATCAATCAGTTTCCCCACCCACAGTACCTCCATGTTGCCTAGATTTAGTTTCAGCTTGTTCACTGTCATCCATCCCCAAACCATCTCCAGACTCTTGTTCAAGAATTCCACAGCCTCCCAGGGATTTATACATGGACCAAGGTGTCCTCTGCATATTGATGACAGCATAGACCAAACCTCTGCATGATTTCTCCCAGCCATTTCATGTAGATGTTAAATAGCAAGATGTCTGTAAGTAAGGATCTGTAAGCAAGGGTCAGAAGGTACTTTGCATCATGAAGCAGCAATAGTTTGAACCTGTATGGGTTTTTCAGGGGACTGAGTTAACTGACATTATATACAAGTGAGGCCTAAAAAAGTGCACACAAACACACTTTATTCAGTGGGAGAAGACTGAGTACTTTGGAATGTGCAACTAAATATACACCCAAGAACACAGCCAAATACTTCACAATTTTCACACACACCTCACAATCTGATATGGACACGAGTCAGACCGAGCTTCAAGGTAGAACTCAAAGAACCTTGATGAGCTCAAGTTTTGCAGATTTCCAAACTGTAGTCACGATAGCTGTCTTCAAATATTTGAGGGAATGTTATGCAGAAGATGGATCAGACTCGTCTTCTGCTGCTCCAGAGAGCAGGACTAGAACTAATGCATGGAAATTGCAAGGAGAAACAAACAACAGGAGAAACTTCCTAAATGTAAGAGCTGTTCAACATGGAACAGACCGCCTCAGAAGGTGGTGAGCTCTCCTTTGCCGGAGGTACTTAAGCAGTGGATGGGCAACCATTTGTCATGGATACTGTTGTTGCAACTTGCATTGTAGATCCTACATTGAACAAAGGGTTGGACTAGGTGACCTCCAGGATCCCTTCCAACTCTAAAAAGGTTGTAATTCCAAATGGTGTTCTCTCATTTTCTCTTCAGGGTTTGCCCTGTAGAATATTTTTCCTGGATACCAGTCTGGCTTTGTTGATCTGTTTTTCACTTCATGGGTACCAAAGTTGTTCTGCCAGTAGATTCCCATCCACTCCTAGCTCTTCCCTCTACAAATCCTAAGGCCACCCCTATCCTCATGCAGTGCAGGCTACCAGTATTTTAATTTTTCCATAGCCAGGAATATGACTGTTGTGCCTATTATATGAAATGGTCACAGTAACAGGTGTTTAACACAAACCTTTTACTGTGATAAAAAAAAAAATCCTTAGTAAACAATCAGCAATTACGTGACACTAACCATGATAACTTAGCACAAAGAAGCCACTTGTTGTGAAGTCACTGTGGAACTTTATGAGTATCTGATTTGAAGTGCTGTAAACCGATTCCAATGCAGTGTTGCCACTAAACTGACCAATCTGAGGCGAACTTTGGTCGGGGCCATCCCTACGGAAAGAACAATAACAAAATCAGCAATGCAATTAAATATATATTTTGCCACCTGCTTTAGGTAAGAATTCAAGGCACACAAGCAATGAAGTGTAAGTAAGGAACAGCAGGAAAACAGATAATTCTGCAAGCCAATATACAAAGGGCAAAATTCATAGAGAGCAGCTGGTGTCCCTTACTTTATTTTATTTTTTCATTTCAATGGAACTTGAGTGAAGAAATATTGAAATAAATGTACAGGTGTACAGCAGCAGATGTGTAGCAGCAGTTTTCAGGGAACACAACCTAGAACGTAACCTAGTTTGTGTGAATCCTAAATAAACATATAAATAAATAAATAAATAATAAGACACACATTCATCACTCTCTCCCTCTCACCCACACAACCATTCCTTTAAAACTGCTGAGATAAAGCTCCTAATTCTTTCTTTCCTATTTTTCTTTATAAACTTTCTCTACAAACCTTGAAATATTTGGAAGAATCAGTATCTTCTCATTTTGTTCTCTGTCATCCTCACCTTGAAGTCTCTAAACTGGCAAATATGAGGATCAAGCAGTCCCTGCTGCTCTAACTCTTGCTGTTCCAAGGATGGCATTTATAGTATTTTCGACCGCTCCCATCCTTTTGCATGGTGTGAAACAACTATAGAATACGTGCACACTGCATTTTAATGTACATGAGATTTCTGTCAAGTGCATTTTACAGATATTTAATGTTCTGAAAACAATGTTTATGGAGCACTCAAACTCTCTGTCTAATGTGCAGGTGTAATTCATTGCAGTACAGATGTTAGTATTTGGTCACAGCCATAGATCTGCGGTCATATTCAGACATTGAAATGCTGACATTTGAAGGAACATAAAAATTACAGGCCATTTAAAATTATATGGCCCTTAATGTTCTGACAGACATTTAATCAACTCAATACTGAGCCAAAATGTCACTCTAAAAAAAAAATCCTGTCTCTTATACCTCACTTTGTTTTATTTCTAGAAATGACCTGTTCTTTTTTCTCTATTATTTCATTTAAAAATACAGAGCAGAAAAACAAGTTCTCATCAAGTGCTTGTTGCTTTTCAATGTGTATTTTGCATCAAGGGGTTAGTTATTTCACATGATTGCCTCTTTAAATATCCTTTTGAAACTATGAAAACCCATGCGCTCTTTGTTTCAACACTGCTTGATGCTAACAGAAAATGCTGGATGGATTCATGAGAACGTAATATCCCCATCGCATCAGCCCAACAGTCTATATAGTCCAGCATCATGTTTCCCACAGTGGCCAACAAGATGCCTCTTGGGCGGCTCACAAGCAGGACAGTCCACAAGCAACATGAAGGCAACAGTCTTCTCCCATTGGTACGTCCCAGAAGATGGTAAACTGAAGGCCAAACTACATGTTCTACTAATTGCATTTGTGTAGTTGAACCAGCTATTTTTCTTTACTCTTGTGTAAGTGTGTGCAGTCCTAATCTGGATCAGGATCATGGCACTTGGGGAGAGAAGGGTTTAATCTTCCCCCATCCATTTCCCCCTGAAATCTGCCCCCCCCCCGTGGAGGGGTTAACCTCTCCATGGGGGGGGTTAACCTCTTCATGGAGGGCGGGTTCTCTACAGGGTAGGTGACTGCAGAAAAAGCTCAGTATCCATGCCCACTTTGGAAAGGAACAGGGGCTACACATCCAGCATCCCCAACAGAATGCTATTCGGTGCAATGAACTGCAACTGCCATTATCCTTGGTGTTATCTGCCAGAATGACAGAAGTTGTCATTAACATCCACCATCCCAATCAGAAGGAGGCACGCATCGCAGCACCAAGCCATTGGCTACATCTCTCCTGTGACTTTTAAAAGAACTCTGAATAAGCAAGAGTGTGTAGAGGAGAGAGGGAGGGAGAGATTAGATGGGCCTTCCTCATCCAAGGAGCTGCTACCACTGTTGCTAATACTGCCTGGCCACCAGCAACAAGGAAGGTTCAGGCAGGTGCATGTGAGCAGAACCGGGGTGAGAGGCCCACTCAAGGTGGGCTGTGCCTCAAGCCCCCAATCCTCTTTGCAGATATTGAATAGGGTCATTCAATTTTATGAGTGCCCCTATCAATTTTTCATGAGAGCCCTAAAAGAAAAGAAGATGCTTTCAACTTATTAGTGGCTCTGATGCTGAAAGGTCTTTGAGGTATATGCATGGCAAATTCTTAATGGGTTTACAGCTCAAAACCAGCCCCTTGAATTGTTCACAGAAGTCAATACTTAAGGAACATTATTTAACAGAGAGGAACCTCAGTCATTACTCATGTTGGTAAGCCACAATGTGCATTAGCAATAATTGGGCCAAGAAACAAATGTGTAAGGAACTGCTTCTCAGCACCTGTCTCACCATGACATTGGAATAGGGATGTGCGCGGAGTTCCAACGGGGGGTGGAAGTTCGGCAAACTTGCCAGGCTCGACACCCCCCAAGCTCCATGCGATCTCGCGAGCTGAGCCGGGGAAAAGCGACATCCGGGTTCCGGCGCCTATGTCTTTTCAATAGAAAACGGCATAAGATATGCCATTTATGTAAAGTATAACATAGTAAAGAATAAAAATGGCATTTACGCAAATTGCAGCCATTTTTACTGTTTCCTATGCTATACTTTACGTAAACAGCATAGAGCCGGGGAACCCGGAAGTCCGGTGAGCACCTCGGTGAGCGCTTCAGCTGGTGCTCGCAGGGTGCTTGGCTCGGGTGCCGGGCTCAGCACCCATCCCTACAATGGAATAGCTTATACATGCATGGCTAGAATAATCACTTATGAGTGTTTATTATACACAGCTGCTTCTTTTTCTGATGTTTTTCAACAATGCATGCTTCATATCTTTTTTTTTTTTTTGGTCAGGAGATTGGCTGTACATAAGGAAGCATATATTTACTACACGTAACACTGGTTTATGAAGCCATTGTATTACCAACTTTATTGTATGCCTGCGAAACATGGACTATCTATAAACGTCACTTCCACCTCCTTGAAAGGTTTCATCAACGTTGCCTCCGGAAAATCCTGCAAATTACTTGGGAAGATAGGCGAACAAATGTCAGTGTACTGGAAGAAGCAAAGACTACTAGCATTGAAAAAATGATCCTTCAACGCCAACTTCAGTGGACCGGTCATGTTGTTCGAATGCCTGACTGCCGTCTCCCAAAGCAGTTACTTTACTCCCAACTCAAGGATGGAAAGCGGAATATCGGTGGTCAATATAAGAGGTTTAAAGATGTTCATAAGGCTAATCTAAAAAAATGCAATATAAAACATCGAAAACTGGGAAGCTCTGGCCCATGAACGATCTAAATGGAGGTTGGCCTTTCACAAAGGTTCCATGGATACGGACTCATCGCTAGAGTCTACACAATCTTCTTTAGAATTTCCTCCTTTTATCCCGGAAGACAATCTTACTCGGTCACGAGTGATCGCCTGATGATGATTGGGGAGGTGCTAGGTACTGAAAACATCTGGGGCTCAGGCCCACAGGACAAAAAAATGCACAAATTTGCATATACTAATTTACATATGTTCTAAAATCTGTATCTCTGTGTGTCTTTAAAGGACCCTGTCTCCTTTGGACTCCCCTATTTGTAAAAAGGGATGTATGGACAGGGGAGAGGATGGCATCTGATTTCAGAAAAAAACCTCAGGCAAAAATATTTGCAGGGTGGGGGGCAGCAGGAAGTGAAGCACATGTGGGCAAAAAGCCAGCTAATCCAGGAGGATGAGATGCAACAGAGATCATCAGGGTCCCTGTACCTTTATTTCAGCAAGTGCCCATGGACAGCAGGGTGGTGGGGCAGATGGCCTCCCAGAGATTTGGGGCTCCAAATGAAAGATTCAGGGCTCCAGTCCTAGTGGGGCACCCCTTTGTTAGGTTTTGCATGGTGGGCAGAACGAGGATTGTCACCTGACATCAGGATTGTCACCTGACATAGAGGATGTCTCTTGAGGTGAAGTACACAAGGTCTTCTGTCACCAGACATAGTCTCAAGGTGATATGAAGAGTCAGTAATCATGTGACAAGTTGCAGTCAACATGTTGTGATGAATAGGTTATATAACTGGTGAGTAATATCCTATTTATAGGTACAGGGTCTAGGGGTATAAAGACTGACACTTGTTGACAGCTTCACTCTTGTTCTGGACTTCTACTTCAAGTCAGCCACTTCACTTCATCTCAGCCTTGCCACTGGGGTCTTGGATTTGAATCTGTAATCATGTAGTGAAGACATCTCTTCTGCCTAAGAGAGAAGCTTGCATTGCTTGCCTTAATCCCATGTAATTGGGTCTTACAAATAAGCTCTTTAATCTTTATTAACTGCTGTTATCTCCTCCTTCCGTCTGCGTGACTGGGACTGAGGGTCACTGGCTAGGTAAGCTTTTGAACCCGGGTCAGTCCAGCTCTCACATCTGGTTATGGGCCCAGATCACCCAGAGATAACTCAGATGGCACAGATAACCCTGATTATTGGTCCAGATAATCCAGGGACGCAGGAGAATTTCGGCAGTTATGAGGTTAAGAGAATTGTTTACATTTGTAAGGAGGTTGGAATGTCAACAAAATTGGGAAAGGCGATGTGGCTTGTAATCTTTTGGCTGGCAGGGCTTTGTGCCAGGGATGGAAGAATACAGCACAACTGAAGAATGCAGGAGCAAAGAGATGAAGGATTTTTCGTTTTGGAAGAAGCTGGAATGGAGGTGCCAGGCTTGGCAGATCCGAGGCTACTGAAAAGTGAACGACGCTGGACACAAGGATTTCGTTTTCCACAGCTTGCTGGAGTGATTGTCAAGGAGCTGTATCGGGCAAGGAAATATCTCCAGGAGAAGCCGTATCTACTCATTTGAGACAAGACAACAGCAGGAGGATCATATTTCTTTTACAGTTTGCTTCTTCACTCAGCAGTGGCTCAGCTATCTTTTGCATTGTGTCAACAAGTGGTTTGGATTACAATGACGTGGATTACGTCTGATGTGGGCAAAGCATCTGGAGTGTGTGTCGCAGCAAAGTCACGTGTGACTGGAACATATCTTGGGAAACTTGATACTACACAGGAGGCTGTATCAAACCAGCGAAGGTGTGGTTTTTAAATAGCAGGGAAGAAACAGCGCGGCAGCTTTTGAAAAGAGAAAGCTGTGCTTCAAATGGGAAGCTGTTCTTCATTTTCTTCATGTGGGATCACAGAAGAAGGGGCTTGAAATCAGTAGGGGTGCTGCTGATGGGAAAGCATTGTGTTTCAACCCAGGACATAACAAAATGGACATTATTTTGGTTGTGGACAGAAACACTGGCTTGTTGAAACGAAGTTTTCTGTGTTGGACATAAATAAGCAGAAAGAGGACTATGCAAATGGTCAGGAGTTTAAAAGTCATGTTTTTTGGAACTGTATTTCTTGAAGGTTTGAATAACTTGGACTCAAGAAAGTGTAATATATGCTCTGAAGTGTCAGGAACTGTACTGGATGTATATGACTTGAGTATATTGTATATTTCTCTGTAGCAAAATGTAAAATACTGAATAATTAGAAGGTATGTTTATATGGCAAAGCTAAGAGATGGATTATTTCTTTTATCATACTGTAATGATGTAATAAAGAAATGGAAAGTTGTACTGAGGCAACTATAAAAAGTTAAATGCTTATATGTATGACATGTACATTCATGCATATCACTTGGTCATTTAGATTCACAGGCTGTGAAAGAAAATGCAAGCAGGTGTTGGGGAAAGCATTGGGAAATTGTAATTTTCACATGAAAGGTAATTTTGTGCACTAAACAAGGGATGCTAGCTTCAACAGGTAAACTGGAAGGCAAGCTGAAAAACCAGTTCATATCATTTTTAATTTGTTCTTGGTGGTCTTGTGGGAACTCTGATGGTTTTTAAAGGAGAGGCACGTTATTTCATGATGTTAATTGATCAATACACTAGGTACAGGTTGTGTACATGTTAGATAGAAAGCTGGAGTATTGAACAAAGTCAAGGTGTTTTGTGCTTGGGTGGGAAACAAGCATATTACCCATGTTACCTAGTTCTTTTGAGATATGGGGGGAAGTTCAATTCAGTGCATATTTTGATGCATTTCTAACAGGATGTGATATTGAACACATAGATTGTGTGGAAGAGTAAACAAACACTCAGAAGAGGTGATGCTAATTTGGCTAATGAGGTTTGGGTAGAAACTCTTAAATGTTTTGATTATGTACATGATAGAAGTTTTAGTTCTGTGTTGAACTGTACACCTTATGGAAAGTTGTGTATAGGGGAATCTTCTGGAGAAACATTTCAGGAATCTTGGATCTGATATGTAGGTACATACACCTCAAAATTAGAATAAATCTGTAAGAGAAGCTTACATGAGATTTTTCTAAAATATGAGAATATTGTGTTGTTGTTTTTCATGAATAACACTTAGATAGTGAGATTAACTAGAAGTGTTGAGTATAATGCTGAATGAAAAGGTGATAATTTTCAAAATTAATTCTGTTAATGCAGGGGATGCATCAAGCTCAGAGTCAGAATAGAAAAGCATTTGCTGAAAGACAGTCAGGTAAATTTGACAACTCTGATACACATTTGGTTCAGGGGATGAAGGCTAAACAAATGATTGTTCATCATTGGTGCAAATTCATTGGAACAGGAACCTGATAACTGATGAGGTAAGGATCAGGTGAGTCAAACAACCTGTGAGATATTAGGATGAATTTGCAGGAAAAGCCATTTGAAAACTCAAAATTTCAAAGAGGTGAAAAATTGTCTGTTACGGAAGCTAAACCCATAGCTTCAGGCTATGCAAGCTGAGTTGAATTCTTTGGATAAAGAACAAAACATAGAAGCTGGGGAAACAAACAGCAGTCCATGGAACTCGTTGTTACCAGATAGATTTTTTAGGTGAAAACTAACCAGATTGCAAGGTTAAGTGTGTCAAAATAGCAAGATTGGTTGCTTGTGATTTTGCTCTAGTTAAAGGGGCTGGATAATCATGAGGTGAGTACAACAACAATTTGCTTTTGAAACAGTTAGACTGATATTTAAGAATGTGGAGAGATGTATGAATATTTCACAGTTGGAAATATTGGAACATAAGCATTTTAAATGAGAGGAAGTCTTTGGAAAACTGTCTGAGATTTTCTGTAGGAAAAGCTAGGAATCAGCTGGAGGCTGGAATTCTGTTTTGAACTCAAACATTGCAGGATTTGGGATTTGCACAGAGAGGCAGATCAATGTTTGTTTGTTAAACAGGAGGAACAAGGACATAGACTGTATGTACTTTGTTAGATGGATGATCTATTGTTTTTTATTCTGGACAGATTGAAAGCAATATGATAAATTGATCCAGGGTTTGAAATTTCATTTTGAATTTAAACTGCTTGGTGATAATCAACTGTCTATCTGTAAATAGAGGTTGAGGGAGAACCAAGAGGGCAGTATCTTACTGCAACAAACCAGAGAAAATCATGGATGTGATTGAGAATTTTGGAGAAAGTTAACTCAGTGAGAGACTCCAAATAGTTGAGGATTTTCAAGCACATGCTGATGGAAAAGCAATTAGAATGCTACACAGAAGCATTGGGCAGTTGAGCTTCATTGCGCAAGCAACAAGGCCAGATATGCTGTCAGTGTAATAGGCACTGTTAGACCAACAGGACATGCTTGGAGAGCTCTGAAAAAGGAGTTGAGTGTTATCTGGAGGGAACATCATACTTCAGACTATGTTACAAGTCAGAGCACAGATGGTTTACAGATTCACAGAAATGCCAGTTGTGGTTGTGATAGTAAGAACAATGAGAATACACCTGGGGTTTGTTATTTTTATAACCATACTTTGATTGATTTTGTAAGAAATAATCATTTAAAAGTTAGAGTTCAACTGAAGCTGAATTGAATGCATTGTATTATGTATTGTGCTATTATGCTATTGTAAAGCTTGAATAGTTATTGCATTTGTTTAAATAGTTTAAATTGTTAAAAATGTTTAAATGATGCTGGGATTGATGTGAAAAACCTATTACAGTTTTTTCAGGAAACCAAAGCCAGGATTGCTATGCTGCAGGCAGATAGCAATACACAAAGAACAGTTTTAGGTTTGCAAATAAAACTGTGTTATGCAAAGGAATACATCAGAAGTGATTTGATGGTGGTTCAAATTTCTGGCAGGTAAAGTTATCCCTGCAAAGTTTTTTTTTTTTTTTTCCAAAGTCCATAGATGAAAGAACAGCATCAGTGTCAACAAAGCTGTTGCTGTTGTATTAGGTAAATACCACATTCTGCAACAAATGCAAAAAGCAGGGGGATGTTAGGTTTTGCATGGTGGGCAGAACAAGGATTGTCACCTGACATCAGGATTGCCACCTGACATGGAAGATGTCTCTTGAGGTGAAGTACACAAGGTCTTCTGTCACCAGACATAGTCTCAAGGTGATATGAAGAGTCAGTAATCATGTGACAAGTTGCAGTCAACAAGTTGTGAAGAATAGGTTATATAACTGGTGAGTAATATCCTATTTATAGGTACAGGGTCTAGGGGGTATAAAGACTGACACTTGTTGACAGCTTCACTCTTGTTCTGGACTTCTACTTCAAGTCAGTCACTTCACTTCATCTCAGCCTTGCCACTGGGGTCTTGGATTTGAATCTGCATTCATGTAGTGAAGACATCTCTTCTGCCTAAGAGAGAAGCTTGCATTGCTTGCCTTAATCCCATGTAATTGGGTCTTACAAATAAACTCTTTAATCTTTATTAACTGCTGTTATCTCCTCCTTCCGTCTGCGTGACTGGGACTGAGGGTCACTGGCTAGGTAAGCTTTTTGAACCCGGGTCAGTCCAGCTCTCACACCCTTAACACTGGCTTTGATAGCAAAGCAGGATTATCAGACTGCAGCTGAAGAAGGCTAACCAGAGTACCAGACTGAATATAGACTGAACTACAGCGAAGAGACGGGAGAGATTTCTGTTAGACCTTCATTGCTTTCCAGCACACCAAAGCATTACCAGCAGTAAGCTCCTGCCCATGGCAGGCAGAGCCATATCTATAGTGGCCAAAGGGCAAAGTGAAATGAGGATAAATGGAGCCTGAGATGGATGGCCTGGCAAATGAGGCAGTTAAAGGAGAAACAATAATTGTTATATCTTTCTCCTCTTTGTTGTCACAATCTTTCTTTTAACATACAACTTTCAAACAACTAGTCCTTCTCTCTTCCTTTGCAACTACCCTCCTTGATTTGTTTTCCTTCTAAAATCAAACCACCCTGCCATTACTGGAAGCACTGCTCACATCACAATATTACGACCAGGATTTTGAACACAATCTTGGATTCTTGCTCCCAGTTGTTCTCTCTATGCCCACAAACAGAATTTGGAAAAGTATAGGTTGGATCCAGAATAGAGCCGCTCACACTTCTGTTTCACAGAATGGTCTCTATCTAGAGAAAGTTAATCCCACTCAATTGTCAGTAAAACCAGTGTGAGAAGTTAGTCACAATAGCAAGCCTTACTTATTTCAATGCAATGCAGCTATTTTCCTCTGGATTGGGACCATATATTTAACCTTTGTATCACAGGGGGCTGGTTCACAGATACACTTGACTACTGTACACTTGTTAACTTACAGCTGAATGTGAGGACCATCTCCATTGAACCATTTTATTTGAGCTGCGGTGAGGATAGAAGAAAGTCTGAGAAGAGGTGATAAATCTGTGATGGCACGTTCATACATGCAAGCCATCACTTGATCTTGTCGTAATCAAGACATGAACATATTTGTATGAACCAGGAGGCATTATCTAGTAAGGGTTCTCTTAGGGATGGGTGACACTGAAGAACTCTATCCACTTACGCTCAGTGGACTTCGGTGCACCTCGCTGACTTGAGCGCCAAAAATGGGCTGAGGGGTGTGTGTGTTGAGGCTTCTGCTTTTAAAGTGGGCCACGATTTGCGGGGTTTTTTTTAAGGCAGAGAAATTTGAGTAAAATATGGCCGCAATTTGTACAAAATGCAGCTGCAATTTGTGCAAAATATGGCTACAATTTGCATAAATGATGGCTGTATTTACGCAAATTGCGGCCATATTTTGTGTAAATTGTGGCTGTATTTTGCGCAAATTTCTCTGCTTTTTAAAAAAATGCAAATTGCAGCCTGCTTTAAAAGTGTGCTGGCTCACCTCATGTCAGAGCAAGTTGGCACCAGCACTGGGTAGACAAGCTGGAATCCGGGGGGCTGCTGAGCTGGGCCAATCTGCTGGATTTTGACAACTCCCCCAATGGATTCCTTGCACATCCCTACTATAGATACCTTCAGTAGATTTTTGATGGCTTGGAATGCCATGAAATGTTTTATATTATATGCTTTTAATTTATTTATACACCACCCTATGACTCCAGTTATTGGGTCTAAAAGTGTACTAATATTTTTTTTATTTTTAAAAAAAAATGAAATAAATTTGGGAAACAACTACTCATCAGTGGCATATGACACATGCAGCCCAATCTGATGCATAGGTGTCACTGTGTTCAATGGGCCTTCCCCCAAGTTAGTGTGCATAGTATTGAAGCCTTAATCACAAATGTATTTGTCATGTAATCCAATGTGAACACGTAATTCCAAAGAACCTCAGTTTCAAACATGGAGCACATCTTCCTGTTCTTTAGCTACATTACTGAGCAAAATAAAAGGTTTCTTTTATTGTTAGGCAGTTTGGGGAGAACATTCTGTACCACAAGTTTCAAACACTAAAACATGTCAAATCAGTAGAATGCAGCTTGTAATCTTCCTCATCCCTAGTGTCCTACACTATACAATAAATCAGTGTTAATTGCTGCTTACCAAACAGTTATGAAATCGTATATTGGCTCTGTTTGAAGGACAGTAAAATTGATATAAATTCCATTCCCTGGTGGGACTCTTACAAGCCAAAAGCAGTCTTGGAAGTTTGGGTATTCATCAGGATAGCCAGGAGAATATATAGTGCCATTCATAGCTGTTATATTTCCTCCACAAAGAGCTGTAAAAAACCAACAACAAAAAAGGCAATTACATACAGAAATACCATAAGGTTTCTGCATTTTAAAAATGGTATAGCGTTTAAGTGATAGTTACTAGGAAGCAGTCACACTACTGAACTTATGCAGTGCATCAGCTGTTCTTCACCCCCAACCCATTCTCACTAAAGTACAATATTATGGGAGGGAATATTAAGGTTAATATTATAAAGTACCTAGAATGTGCTAGTCATTGTACAGTAAGAACAAAACGTACGAAAAAGGTAGTCTCACATGAGGTTGCCATTAGCCTAGTGCAGCCATAATGTACCTGATCTCTAACCGTGTTAAAGACATTAGGAGTGGGATGTTGGATCACTTGCTGCCTCTCTTCAGAAATTTTGTTCCCATTGGTGTGAATGTCACCCACCCTGTTCCCAAAACAGCCTTAACCAGTCTTCTCCAATGCAGTGCCCTCCAGATGTTGTTGACTCCTATGAGCCCCAGCCAATATGGCCAACAATCAGGAATGCTAGGAGTTGTAGTCCAAAACCTTTGAACGGCACCAGGATGAGGAAGGCTGGTCTTATCTGTCTTGTGATCCTGCACCCCGCTTCCATTTAAGGATGAATGCATCAGTCTATTTCCAGCCCAGTTCAGTTTCACATGTATTCAGTCATAATTCTGTTGCATCCAATTTCCATGTCAGCCTCAATTAAAAAAAAAAAAAGCATGAAATTTTGCATTTCTTTCCATATGCAACTTTCCATAATATACACATTTTGTATGAATGTTTCTCTAATATACACATTTTTTTATGCACCTTTCCCTAATATTTCCCTTCGCACCCCACGTTCCTGTGGGGGGGGAGGACTTTGCGAGGGGGGGAGGGGAGAGCGAGGGCTAGAATGAGGTGATTTCACCTCCAATCAGGGCACGGGCAAATTGTTTGCCGGATGGGGTGAGGCATAAGGGGTGGGGCCCTGAGGCAGTATTTATGCACAGGAGACCCCACCCCACGCCTCCTTTTTTGCAGCTCCCTCCCTCCACTCCCGATGAAGCAGTGTGGGCTCCTCTGGTCGCCTTTTCTGGGGCCGAGTAGGAATTTTGGCTCGTTGTCCTAATTGGCTCGGGGCAGCGTGCGTGTTTCGCCTACTCCATACTGTGGAATCGGCAGTGGGTTTATTATTTTGGGTTACCTGCTAATTCGGTCACATTGGCCTTAGGTTAGGCGGTAAGTGCGGTGAATAGGCAGTGGGGTTAGGGTTATGGTGTGCATCCCATGGCACCTTTTAAGGTGATTGGCGAGAACCCGAGCCTCACAAATGTAGATGCCTTGTGGCTCAATTTGTGAGAGGTAGGGTCGCCTTTGGGGTCTACCCATCTCACCCTCCTCGCCAGGGGACGGTGATCCTGGGTAGATCCCCCAGCAGCTCGAGTGCAGGATTCAAGGGTGGCGAGTCACCGCGCGCCCTCGAGTTCGGGATGCTTTCGCCCAGGTATGCTCCACTGGCCTTCGGGCCGGCCTTAGTTAATCCCGCACTTCTCCCTTCGCAGACCTTCGATTCAATAAATGTGGCCCTGATTTTATACCATAACTGTTGTCTCGTCTCTTCATTTCCCCCTTTACCCTCGCAAATGCATTTTTGTATGCAACTTTTCTAATATATACACATTTTTGTATGCAACGTTCCCTAATATACAGTTTTTGAGCTCAGAACTACATCACAACATTTGGAGAAGTGTGCAATCTAAAGGATAACTGTGATCCAATCCATACATTAATATGGGAAGTGCAAATTAGGTCAGTTCCCTTAAAAATGTCCCATCCCTACCAACCTATAAATAATTCCAATCTTGTAGAAGATCATTTCTGATTCTATTCAAATTCTATTCTATGTGCACTTAATTGTAAGATAGCCAATTCTGCGAAAATTCAGATGAACTAATATGTGTCTACTGAAAACATACCTTCACACCTTGGTAGAGGATGGTTCCAATTACGACTGATTCCATGAAGGCAAGTAAGTGCTGAGTTTCCAATTAAAGTGTATCCAGGAAAACACTCAAATGAAACAGTTTGTCCTACAGTAAAGTCAGTTCCAATGACAAAACCATTGCGAAAGGGACGTGGATCAGGACAACTCTGCAACTGATATGCTGAAATAAAATAATAAGTACCAGGATCTCTTCAGTGCACCAAAAGGAAGGTCTTTCCTGAGACATAGTTTTGTATTTCAAAAACATCTACGATTTTAGCAAAATAAAAGACCTTATGAGGCTTTCTAACATACATTGTATACATTTAGATGCCATCTTCCTCTTCCAGGAGGCATTTAATATTCAATCTGTTGCTTTGATTATTAATTTTACTGCTGGCTCCTTAAAAGTTTTTAATATTTTTAAATGTGCAATATTGTATTATTTTGATATTTTTATTGTAATATTTTTGTTTGGTTATTTTGTTGTAGCTGTGAGTGTATATTTTGTTTTTATGATTGAAAACTGCCCCAGAGGCATTTGCTAGTTGGACGGTATACAAATCTAACACAAATTAAATAAACAACATAACATAATAACATAACATAACATAGTATGATACTGGGTTATTCACAGCAAAGTGCTCTGAAACCATGGTTTCCTTAAAACTCCCCACATCTCTATGCTATCTTTCTTTCTTTAGTAAAATCATACTTTAATAAATCCAAGATTGAGTTAAAGATACTCCTCTGCTCAAACTGACATAAAACCAAGATGTCTAAACTTTGCATGGTGTCAAGCATGTGAGTGGGCTCACTCACAGCTACACACAGTGGATTCTATCCAACTGCAGCTTTGCACTAGCAGGAAGTGCTTCTGTTTGTGCATAGCAGAGTATCCAATTTTCACCAATCCCCCTTACCTACTGGATCCACACCATATTCCATAATAGTTCCAGAAGGTAAGGAGCAGCTCCAGATTATAGGATGGCTCAGCCACTACAGTGCAAAAAAAGGGTTAAATTTAGCTTGAAAACAAGCTAAATTTAAACATTGTAGCACTCTGTAGTGCTAAGGAGCAGTTTGCCTCCGAAGTTTGGTGGCAAACCAGCAACGTTGGCACTTTTTGTTTGTTTCTTGCAGGGTGTCCGACAGACTGTGTGGACTGTGGCCCATGCTGGGAGTCCAGGGAGCAAAGATGACCACTGGACCTCTGTAGGTACCCCACCCCTGCCCTAAACTAATATTAACTGAATTGGCTCTGCATTGCCATAGGTATCACAGAACCATTATTTGGGGATGGACATATTTTTTTTTATTACATTTATACCCCGCCTTTTTTCCTACAAGGAACTCATGGCGGCTTACATAATCCTCCTCCTCCTCTCCATTTTATCCTCACAACAACCCTGTGAGGTAGGTTAGGCTGAGAGGCAGTGACTGGCCCAAAGTCACCCAGTGAGTTTCATGGCCGAGCGGGGACTAGAACCCAGATCTCCCGAGTCCCAGTCCAACACTCTCACCACTACGCCACACTGGCAAATCTGTCAATTTCAGTTTCTCTCAATTTCTCATTTTTCCTGTCTTAAGTTCAGTTTGTTGCAAACATTGAGGGGTTTTTTTAAGCACACTTGCATGAAAATTTGTGTGCATTTTTTGATTAGAGAACTCCATTGCAGAACTCAGGCAAATGTGAATTTCAAAGGATAACTTGAAAGTGAAAAATTAGCTAAGTCTCCATTAAAAAGTTAAACATATGAATTTCTTCCCCATCCCTATAAAAATATGAATAACATATACTTTGTATAAAATGTTATTTTGTACCTGTCTTCTGATAATACAGACTGTATTATAAGTTCCTAAAATATGCTGTTGAAATCGCTCACCTTGATACACAATATGAAAGCCTTGTTTGTTCTGAGAATAGTCGCTGTGAAAATATAAACTAGTTTCATGGATTGTGCTGAAAAGAGAAGTTGGTAGCTGAGGGCCACTGAGTCTCCCGATGACGGTACTAATATCTGTTGATCCACTTCTTACTTCCAAATAATCATGTATTGTCTCAGTTGAGAAATTTACAAACTGCAAGTGCACACCTGAAAAAAATTATTTGATAAAGAAAATAGGTATGATGAATACATTTGTATTGTAATGATGTGTAGAAAATATAGAAATACCAAAAAAAAAAAAAAAAAAAAAAGGCATGAAGATGTTGTAATACTAGATCAAGATGCAGACAAATTCTGTTTTTGTTTTTTATCACATTATTACATTTTGATTATAGTGTGCGGTCTTGGCATGTGCTGAAGCAATTGTACAAGAGCCCAACTGAAGAAAAAGTCAGACAGCACCACCATAGCATTTACGTTTTACCAAATACTTGCTCTTCCTAATTTCGATATTCAGGATCCCTTCCCACAGTATGTTTGCCCTCACATTTTCCCCCCTTACTCAGGTTTTAATTGGAAGTTTTACATTTGCTGCTCACTGTGTATTTTTGCCTTCAAAGAAACCCTACTGCATTCCTATGGGAAAGCATCATTTTATAAATTCATTCCATTCTGAGTCTCCAGGGTAAAGTCACCTATAAATCTGAATGAATGGATGAAAGAATAGGCTAGAACCAAAGTTACATGAGTGGACTCCCCAACCCCGCAGAGCTGATTTGGAGGGCACATGTGAGGCTGCAGGGGGAAGGATATTTCAAACCGCTAGCAACCCAAAGTTTCTTAATTAACTTGAGAGCATTTTAAAGGACTAAACTAAATAGATAGAAAGCTGACTTTATACTAAGGCTATGTTATTATGCATGTAAAGAGAACACCTACCTGTGTAAATACAGTGTACCTATTGTACACATATCTAGAAAAGTGAGATGCATGTTTGTATATTAAAGCTCTTACAAGAGCAATGAACAACAACAAAAAGTCACACTGGGTTATTATTTAACAGGAAATAAAACATACCAAAACCAATGGGCAGCTTGATAGTCCATGTACAGTCCAAACTGCTGGGATAGTTTCCAGGAAATCCTGGGCTAAGGATTACTCCACTGAAGTCTGACATAGAACCACCACACTGTGCTACAAAATGAGACAGAAACATAAAGGGGTAACTTAAAACAAGATTAAACCAAGGTAAAATACAGTAGTTAAGTTCTCCTTCTTTACTTGTGAAACAAGTGCCTTTTTAAATGGAAAAATGGATATTATTTTATGTCAGGGTATGATTGAGTGCCAACAGGATTGTAGCCAAAATATCAGTAAGAGGGAGGTACCTACATGCTCAGAGTAACTCCAAGGTTTGCAAAAGTACAAAAAAAATCTTTAACAACACAAATCTAAAGAGGTAAACACCCTCAAAACAGTGACAGAATGCTGGTACCCGCAAAGGGGTTGGGTGGAAGGATAATATGGGGAGGGTAATGGAGTACAGTCATGCCTTGGATTGAGAGCATAATTCGTTCCGGAAACGTGCTTGTAATCCAAAACACTCTTATATCAAAACGAAATCCCCCCCAAAATTTGTACAGAGATTTTTAATTTAAGCCATACTAAGGTACTTGTATTGCAAGACGTCGCTTGTATATCAAGTAAAAAAAATTTAAATAAATATTTAAAATTTTGCTTGTCTTGCAAAACGCTCTCAAACCAAGTTACTTGCAATCCAAGGTATTACTGTATCTTGAAAAAGGGTATGGCTGGCTGGAACACTAAGCAGGATCACTCCAACATTTTGTTGCAGGTCCCATTTCTATAATTTATCATTCTAGAATCACCACAATTGAGAAAAGTAATGTAAAGTATCCTAAGAGCATATTTCAATAATATATTCCTTTCATTTAGACATACTTATTATCTCTGGGAGAATTCATTATTATTTGGATCATTTAATTTAATTGGTCATGAATACTGGTTTGGGAACCAACATTACATTTTCTGAATCTTTTTTACACGACTGATTTTTTAAAAAAGATTTAAAATCCACCTAAACCACCAACTACGCAACTCAATGGCTTCTACAGCTTATTTAAGTCCCATAATTCATCTGCTTCACCAGATTTGCATGAGAATGATATCCACTGACTTGGCAACTCATTCTGAAAACATCAATACAATGTAGAATGCATAAATCAGCTAATTAGGGATGTGCACGGAGCTCGATTGGGGGATGCAAATTCACCAGGCTCAACCCCTGAGCTCTGCTCGACTTACCTTTTCCCCAGCTCCACTTGTGTTCTCGTGAGCTGAGCAGGGAAAAGGAATTGCAGCTAAATTTGCACAAATTTGGCCGTTTTCTATGTAAACAACATAGAGCCAAGGACCCAGAAATCCAGCGAGCGCATCAGCTGGCGCTTGTGTTCAGCTTGCACAGCAGGAGCGCTCAGCTTGCATGCCATGAGTCCACTGCTGGGCAGGTTGCCCATCCCTAGCTGAGATACAACCTCACACTTCATGTTTAGTTGTCTGATAATTTTCAGTTTTGATATGTAATAAACAATTTTTGAATACAAAAAAACATACCTAAGCAAATTGGAATAGGATAATTCCATCTTCTTACTGGTCCAGGCATACAAGTGATATGTGAATGTCCCTATAAATGACAAGAAATATGTTTTTTAAATTATCAGGTTAACAATGCAGTTCTCTACTGTCCTGATAACAATGTTGTTTTCCAGCTCACTTCTTGCAGATGGAGGGATGAAGGGTGAAAGATGTCAGTTCTGGGAGCCAGGCTGGCTAAGCAGGCCTCACGCAGTATGGCCAATCAAGGGTCGATATGGCTGCAGCTATATAAGCTGGTCAGATCTCAGATGTCTCCTCAGCGCAGTTCAAAGCAGCCATGGTGGCAGCCCCCCACCCCCATCTTGACTTTGACAATGTAGGACTAATTGGCTGCTGGTAGGGTCAATTCCCCCCCCCCCTTCTTGATTGGATGATGAAGATAGTTTTTCACCTACTCTGCACTGTTGGGGCAAGATTGCTCCTGGAATTGATCAGAATCACTTGAGGCAACTGCCAGTTAATTAAGTCACAACAGGTTGGAGGGGAAAGAGAGGATGTTGGTACACCAGTGAATACCCTGTGATATATTGGAGTGGTGAAGCAACCTCTCATGGCTTATCAGCATGAAGATCCTTGGCACAAGAAATATGCTTGGATCCCTGATAGTCTTGCTAACTTCCAGGACTCATGAACTTGGGGGCTCATGATAATGCCAAGGCCCCCTTCAGTGCACTTTAAGGTATGTGATGGATAGATAATGCCAGTTATGTTACTGATCTGATAGTTGGAATGTGGCGGGGTTGCCCTAACAACGTGGGTAGATAATGTCTTCTAGCTACCACCTGGACAGTAGGTATTCCTGCTCTGAACTACAGGGAAGGGGCAGTGAAATAGTTAAGGATTTTATAGATCAGACTTGCAAGTGAATAAAATAGTGGCCCTTAGTTAATCCTATATATTCCATTTTGCATCTTCATTCTGGAGTGTGGGGGCAAATTCTATACAGTAATAATCCATTCAAGGAGAGGAAGATCTCAGTCTTCTGCTTTATGAGGCCACTGGTATCAATTTGGAAATATAGATTGCCCCATATATGTTCATTGTTGCCATCCATGACATTATACATTATTCGTTGGACATTCTTTTCCTGAGAGCACTTTGAAAGGGGAAGAACAGGTTGCTTACCAGTAACTGTGGTTCTTCGAGTGGTCATCTGTGCATTCACACACATATGGGCTCTCTGCGCCTGCGCAGAGTTCATTCGGAAGATTCTAAAGCTGAGTATGTGAAAATCGGGTGGGAGCCCCTCCCCTTTGCACGTGTCCCTAGGCGTGACTCCCACCCGATCCCTCAGTTCCTCGAGACCATGATAGTATACGGCCTCGGCCCGAGGGAGTCATACCATGTAACCTGCCGGGTCGAGTGCCGCGGAGGACAGTAGACATTGGCCCCGGAGGGGCGAATAGAGAGAGAGAGAGCGAGAGAGCAATTCTGAAAAGGCGACACCAGCGGGGCCGGTGGGCGGGTTGTGTGAATGCACAGATGACCACTCGAAGAACCACAGTTACAGGTAAGCAACCTGTTCTTCTTCTTCGTGGTCTCTGTGCATCACACACACATGGGCAGAGTACCGAGCTGACTTACCGGAGGTGGGTGGTGTAGCCTTCAGTGTAGTACCGCCGATAGTACCGCCCGCCCAAATGCTGTCGGGGCCCTGGCCCGGACGTCCAGTCGGTAGTGCTGGATGAATGTGGACGGTGTGGACCATGTGGCCGCCTGGCAGAGATCTTGAATTGGGACCCCTTTGGCAAAGGCGGTGGAGGTCGACTGGGCCCTGGTGGAATGGGAATGAATCCTATCCGGCAGTGGGCAGTTCGAGGCAGCGTAGGCTAGTTTTATGGTCTTGATGACCCAGGCTGCTAATCGCTGGCTCGAGACCGGTGATCCTTTAAGTCTGCTGCCATAGCAGATGAGGAGGCGTTGTGAGGTTCTAAAGGACATGGTTCGTTCCTTATAGAATGCAAGGGCGTGGCGGACGTCCAGCATATGGAGAGAGCGTTCCACTGGAGAGGATGGGTTGGGGAAGAAGGCCGGGAGAACTATGCAGAAACGACCTTGGGTATGAACTCGAGGTCGGGACGGAGGACCACCTTGTCCCTGTGGAAAGTGAGGAAAGGTTGGTCGGCTCTGAGGGCGCATAGTTCCGCCGACCGGCGGGCGGATGTGATTGCC
Source organism: Shinisaurus crocodilurus (assembly GCA_021292165.1). NCBI lineage: Eukaryota > Metazoa > Chordata > Lepidosauria > Squamata > Shinisauridae > Shinisaurus > Shinisaurus crocodilurus. The sequence continues at coordinate 208,437,015 of CM037880.1, read as the reverse complement.
ACCAGGAATGCTGTCTTCCATGAGAGGATGCGCAGGTCGACTGTCGCCAACGGTTCGAATGGAGGCTTAGTCAGGCAGCGGAGTACTGTCGGGAGGTCCCACCCTGGCACGACTGGGCGTATCGGGGGAACGAGGTTGCGGAAGCCCCTGAGGAATAGCTTGACCAGGGGGTCTGTGAAGAGAGTCCCCGTGGGTAGCGGTGGTCGGTGGGCTGCAACAGCTGCCAGGTGTACCTTGATAGAGGAGAAGGCCAGGCTCCTGGACATCAGGGAGTGCAGGTACTGCAGTACCATAGGAACCGGGCAGGAGACCGGATCGATGTGTTGTGCTTGAGCATATCTCTGGAAGCCCCTCCATTTGGACGCGTAAGAGCGATGGGTGGAGGGTTTCTGTGCTGCTAGTAAGACCGCGGCCACTCCGTCGTGGAGGTCGTATTCGGCTGTCACTGGATGCGCCACGCCGTGAGGTGGAGTGACTGCGGGGATGGGTGGACGATCGAGCCCGATCGTTGCGTCAGCAGGTTCGGAACCGATGGGAGTCTTATGTAGTCCCCTTGCGTCAGATGCAATAGGTTGGGGAACCATGGCTGTCTTGGCCACCAGGGGGCGATCAGAATGCAGTTGGACCCATCGGTCTCTATCTTGGAGACCACCTTGGTCAGTAGCCGAGTAGCGGTATTGGTGGGAAGGCGTAGTGGAGCCCCTCGCACCATTTGAGTTGGAATGCGTCTGTCACTGAGCGCGGGTCCGAGCCCTGGGGCCCCCGGCTGCAGAACCTGTGGCAGGCTGTATTCTGGGCCGTTGCGAACAGGTCGATCCGCGGGTGGCCCCACCTGGAGAATAGGGTGTCCCGGACCCGACGATCTAGTTGTATTCATGCTGGTTGAACGTCTCCCGACTGAGCGCGTCGGCGAGAGTATTCAGTTTCCCCGCGATGTGGATCGCTGTCAGGGAGATGCTCCTGCGTGTGGCCCAGTGTAGAAGGCGCATTGTGAGGGTTAGCAAGCAGTGGGATCTGGTGCCGCCCTGCTTGTTGATATAGCACACCACCGTCGTATTGTCCGATACTACTTGGACGTGGCGTCGGCGGAGGTGGTGTTCTAGGGCATGGAGTGCGTTCCAGACCACTTGGAGCTCGAGCAGGTTTATGTGTAGCTGCTTGTCCTTGTTCGTCCATGTGCCCTGGACGGTGTAGCCGTTGCAATTGGCTCCCCATCCGAGGAGCAATGCATCCGTGGTGATCGATACCGACGGCTCGGGCTGCTTGAATGGAAGTCCCGGGGTCAGGTGTGTTTCGTGTGTCCACCAGCGAACAGAGTGCCGCACCCTGTGTGGGGGGTGGAGGGCAGTGTTCGAGCTCTGTGATTCGGGGTCGAAGGTGGCGAGAAACCACGACCGTAGGGTTCGCACATGAAGGCACGCCAGTGGCACGACTGAGATGGTTGATGTCATTAGTCCCAAGAGACGTTGTACCGATTTCGCCGTAGATGTGGCGTTGTTGGCTACCTTTGACCCCAAGGTAAGTATGGGTGTTATACGTCTCTTGGGGAGGAAGGCCCGGCCGGCATCGGCGTCTAGGAGGGCTCCGATAAACTCGATGTTTTTTGTCGGTTGCAGGACAAACTTCGCCTTGTTGATGCAGAGACCGAGGCTGTGGAGTACGGCCAGCGTTGTCTGTATCGCCGAGGTAAGTGACTCCTGGGATGGTGCTACGAACAGCCAGTCGTCCAGGTATGGGTAGACCCGGACACCCAATGTGCACAGGTGGGCGCACACTGGTGCCATGCACTTTGTGAAAACTCGTGGGGCCATGCATAGGCCGAACGGGAGGACTGTGAACTCGTAGGCCGTGGTGTCCAACATGAAACGAAGGTACTGTCTGCTGTCCCGGTGGATCCTGACGTGGAAGTACGCATCCTGTAGATCTATTGACGCGAACCAGTCGGCCCTGCGGAGAAGGGGCAAAACCGACTGGAGTGCGACCATTCTGAATTTCCGTGGCGTGATGAAGTAATTCACGTCTTGGAGGTCTAGTATCGGTCGAAGTCCGCCCCCTCTCTTCTGTACTGTGAAGTATCTCGAGTACAGTCTGGCGTTCTGTCCGTCGGGTGGGACTCGACGGACGGCGCCCTTGGCGAGTAGTGCCTGCACTTCCTGAGTTAGAGGTGGTGTGGCTCTGGTAGTGCGTAGTGATGTGCTAAAAAACTCGCGGTTTTTTTTTTTCCGAGCAAGGTCTGTTCGCTGTTCTATTAGCATGTTAAAGATTATTGTGAACTTGACAGCAGGCTCGTTTCCCACCACTCAAGAGATGCACTCAGAGATGCGAGCTGTTAAAAAGGTTTTACCTGTGTCTAAGCAATTACTATTGAGATGCAGAGATGCAGCCAGACTACTATTGAAATGCAGAAAAAACAGTCTCTGGAGCCTTGAAGGAAGAAGAGCCAACAAGTTTGCATATGAGAGAGATACACAGGCTTTCCTCTGTCAGAGTTGAAGAAATGAATTATATTTCAGCACACAACAAAAAATTCTTTCCTCTGGAAAAAAGGTATGCTTCTCACAAGAATGCATCTTACAATTACAACTACCACATTATACATTATTATGTCTATCTGTAACAAAATGTAGGAATGTAGGAATTTCTAAAATGTAGGAATGCAAGTCTATATTTTCAATCTAGCTAGCCTTTCAATCTAGGAGCAATTAGCATTACAAATCCTGGTGTTTGTTAGTAGGATTAGCATAAGTGCATAGAGGTTTTAGTTTTCCTCAGTTGGAGTTAGAAGAAGAAAGTTTATGTAGATGTACCACCAATTAAGAGACAAAAGCTTGAGTTTCTGGCAGCTATCTCTCAAGCGAGCTTCAACTTCAAGCAAAGATTTTGCTGTTCGTGACTCAGCGAGCAGGGAGGGGGAGGGGGGAGGGAATTCGACTAGCTCGAAGTGATTCGTGAGCCAGCTACTGAAGACTCGCTCCACATGCCTAGGGAGAAGGGAGGCAGGAAGTCGAATTCGATTCGATACCCCTGTTGGACAATTTGGAGGACCCAGCGGTCCGTGGTGATGCTGTTCCACGACACGAAGAAGCGCGACAAGCGGTCGGCAAAGAAGATCGGTGCCAGGTTGGGTGTGCCGGCTCGGGGACTGGGAGCGTCAAACATGCCGGCGGCCGAAGTCCCCTCCTTTACGGGAGCCCCGGAACCGAGGTTGGGTATTTGAGCACCTCGGCGCCGAGGGCTGTCGCTCACGAGGACAACGATCATTCGACCTGGCTGGGTATGACTGGAATTGCGACGATGGGGGCTGAAAACTGGGCCAGCGGCATTGGTAATATTGTTTGGGTGTGGGCGGATTGAGGCCCATCTTTTTGGTATTGGCTCTAGCCTTTTGGACTGCGTCGAGAGAGTCGTCTGTAGATGAGTGGAAAAGGCCCTCGCCGTTGAAGGGGAGGTCCTCGATTTTTGTTCTGGCTTCATGGGTCAGAGAGGTGGAGCGGAGCCATGCATGTCGCCGAAGGGCTATAGCTGCCATAGACTTGCTGTGGCAGTTGGCCTGGTGACGGGCTGCATTGAGCTGGAGGCAGGCGATGCTGGTGGCCTCGGACTGGAAGATTCTGGCGAACTCCCGTTGTTGTTCTGGGAGGTGCCTGCAAATGGTCCCAATTTTGTCCCATAGGAACAGCTGATACCTGGCTATGGTGGCCTGGTATCCGTCCACGCGGATGCCGAGGGAGCTAGATGCGTAGACCCTGCGGCCGAAGGCGTCGAGTTTTTTACCTTCTTTGTCAGGTGGAGTAGAGTGGCTCCTCCCTGAGGTGGACAATGAGGACTCTACTTTAATAGAGTTCGGGGCAGGGTGCATGAACAGGAACTTGGCATCGTCCTCTCTCACTTTGTACATGGAGTCTAACCTCCTAGCCGTAGCTGGGGTGGACGCCGGCACTTTCCAGTTACCCTTCACGGTGCCCATCAGTGTGAGTGGGAATGGGATGGCTGTTGGGTTGGCATCGGTGTCCGCGATCATGTTGTAGATTGGATCGCACTCAGTCCTCTCAGGAAGTTGTACTTCTATGCCAAGTGTGCGTGCCATCTTGCGGATATGCTCGGTAAAGCGGCCAATGTCCTCTGACGGTGGGACGGTATCCCGCATGGGTGCCCTCGTATCAGACGATGTGGAGTCGTCAGATGCTGACATGGCTGAGTCAGTCATACTCGTAATCCTGAGGCGGAGAACGGTGTCGCTGTGTGGTTAGCCTCGAGCGCGGCAGCGGATCTTGTCTGGTGTCTCTAGCTCTATGCCTAAGAGAAGCTACCCTTGGTGGAACTGGGGGCGGAGACGGAGAGGCCGTTCTCTGTCTGGTGTAATGGCTATATCTGCGGTCTGTCAGGGGAAAATCTACCCTGTAGTAGAGGTCCGGTTCTTCGCGATACACCATGTAGTGTGATCGCTCGGACATGACCGAGCCGGCTGATCGTTCCCTCTGAAAAGGGGAGTTAGATCTGTAGCCCTGTTCTGCTGCCCGAGCAATGGCAGGGTCCGCCGCAGGTCGTGGGCTCGACACGATAGTCCCGAGGTGTCCGGCGTCCTCGAGGGGGGCCGGGCCTGCAGGGACTGTCTGGTATGTGGGGAATCAACAATCTCCCCTTCGGACTGTTGTGATCTGTATCACATTCACAAGCTGCAGCACATTGTTTACAACATGGAAGGAACAGAATGGCTGGTAAACAGATTATGTTTTGTCTCCTATTTCCCGTGTTGGTTCTCATGGGAGCTAAGCCTGGGAAACAGTATGAGCCTGTCACATGGTTTATGCTTTCTGGTGACGTACTGACTTGTTTTTCTGTCTGGAGTCATTTTAGAGAGAAGCAGGACTATTCTCTCTCTTCACTTTTTTCTTCTGACTTTTGCTTGCTGGCCTTATGCAACCATGTAACGTCTTTGCTGGGTGGAGTAAAGCCAACCTTGTTCCACTGGAATAAATGCTTGCTATGCATTGTACTCTGCACATGGACTGTAACTAGGAATGTATACTCTGTAGAATATTACATGCTAAAGTAAATAAACAGGTAGAATAGACCTGTGGAGTTACAGAGTTATTTCTTTGCTACATGGAATCTGCAAACGGGGGAGCTGGCAGCTGGAGTCGGGTTACAGGAGCTGGCTGGCTGTTTGCAACCGAAACGCTGCACGCTGCGCAGAGAGAGAGGGAGAGAAAGATCTGAACTTCTGTGTGTGGATTTATGGGTGTCTACACACGGGAACAGGAGTTTTTAATCTCCCATCTCGCACACACGGGGCTCTGTTGTCATTCCCGCCCCTTCACGGACATCAATGCCAATGCGGTCATCGGGCTCGTGGCCGGTCTCAGTGTTGGGGAGCGAGAACGCAGGCCTAGTACTCTCGGTGCCGATGGGTCGAGGCCGGGGTTGTGGGCTCGACTGACTTCGTTGTTCGGCATCGATAGGCCTAATGTCGATAGGAGCGTTTGCCGGCGAGGTGTGGCGTCATTTTGATTCTTTGGGCTTTTTGGAGTCCTTATGTTTGCGTTTATGGGTGCTCTTCTCCTTGTGGGTTTTAGGAGGAGATGAAGAGGCCTCTAAGGATTTGCCCGGAGTCGACGGACATGCCGTGACTGTATGCGAAGGAGGTGTCCTCGGCCGAGGAGACGCTGCCTTTTGCTGCTGCAGTTCTGAGGCAGCCATGAGCGCTTTGTGCCAGAGTCCGGCTTTAAGCTTGTCGGCTCTATGTTTGTGGGCCTGGCGGGTAAATGCCTGACAATGGTGGCATGTCTCGACCAGGTGGCCCTCGCCTAGGCAAAATAGGCAGAGGGAGTGGCCATCCGCCGGAGGGAGTTTTGCTCCACACTTTACGCATTTTCTGAATGGGGCGCGTGGAGCCATAATTAGTGCTAATCTCCTTCTTTCAATTTTTATTTTTTTTTACTTTCCTTTGTCGCTGAAAAGCGATGACTCAGCTTCTTTGAAGAGAGCGTCTTCCTAACGACTGTCCGTGAGAGCGGTCGAAGAGGAACTGAGGGATCGGGCGGGAGCCACGCCTAGGGACATGTGCAAAGGGGAGGGGCTCCCGCCCGATTTTCATGTACTCAGCTTTAGAATCTTCCGAATGAACTCCGCGCAGGCGCAGAGAGCCCATATGTGTGTGATGCACAGAGACCATGAAGAAGAAAAGGGAGTTATACAGAATAATAAACAGTCAACCACCCCATCTTTATCAAATTACATGTGCTCCAGTGGAAAAGAAAATTAGATTGAGCCAAATCATAAAGCCATAACTCAATGCTTTAGGTTTTACATATAGATGTACTATTTGAACTCATAGTTATAAGCAAATTATACATTAGAGTTTTTAAAAATCTACCTGAAGAGAATATCCTTGGTCACACTGGAAGGAAACCACATCTCCAACCATGTATCGGTCTCCAATCTTAATTCCACTGTTTGGGGTCTGAGGTTCAGGGCAAGAGTCCAAACCTATAGCTGTGAAAAGTTAAAAAACTTAACAATGACAAAATAAATATTCTTCGTTGTAGACACAGATTCTGAGACACATGCAGAATACTGTGGCAAAATTTATAAAGCAAGTGCATATTTTTTTGAGATGTGTAACAGTCAAACTGAAGTTATAAAGCAGTGTTTTTCAAACTTTCTAGCTTCAGAAACCTTGAATAGTTGAGCACTATTGTTAATGAAGAGGCAAGCTCTGGCAAGTGATTTAGCATGGGTGAGCAAATGACAGGCTTGCTGGATTCTTCTTCTTTCTAGAACCCCAAGGGCCACCAATCAGAGCCAGGTGCAAAATAGTATCTTGGGGAGTGGGGAGAAACATATGCAATATGATGGCCAAGGGATAGAGTCAATTACCTACTGCACCCACTGAGCCATACCGTGGGATGAACTGCATATACAAGAACCAAATCTATGTTTGTGTTACTACAGATAGAAATAGAAAAATCTACATGAAATGAATTTTTTTTTAAAAAAATAGGCCAGTGGACGGCACAAAGACTTGGTCAAAAACAACCAACTAATGCCCATATTTTACAAGTGAGGAACACTTATGCTGTGAGATAAGCAATTAGCAGACTTTCACACGTGTCAACACCACCCCACAACCTTTTTATTAATCGCTCCCACCACTTTACTTCATGACACACAGGGCTCTGCCCCACACTTGTGGAAGCATGTTTGTCTGGTGTTTTAGCCACCTTACTCTTTAGTTTTATACAGCTCCCTGGCTTGAGCTGTGGGCCTTTATACTCAGGCCCCACACCCCGGTCACTATGTTTCCCCTCAGGTATCTTGCTGGCCTCCCACCTGGGATTCACAAAAGACACTCAGCCTCTTTCATTCAGGCTTCCCTTCCCAATCCCACAGAGATGCACCAGCAGTGGCCTGGGACGTTTCCCTTTCCTCACAAGCTTTTGGCCCCAACAGCCTCAGACTAACTACGGTAATGACTTGAACACAGACAATTTCCCTCACTGCCACCTTTCCTCTTTCTCCCCTGACATTGTTCTCTAAGATGTGCGTGTTCCTTCCCTTAGTCACTCACTCCCACACTAAGGGTTAACAGTTAAGCAAAACAAGTTGATTTTCTTACAGATAGAAACATAAGATACATTCAGGTGCTTGCCTAGTTTAACCAGTTACAATATTTTCACTCCAGGCTGAGGTAATTCCTCTAACCTCCACTATTGATTCTGAGTAGGTCTCTCTAGTCACTCACTCCCACACTAAGGGTTAACAGTTAAGCAAAACAAGTTAATTTTCTTACAAATAGAAACATAAGATACATTCAGGTGCTTGCCTAGCTTAACCAGTTACAGTATTTTCACTCCAGGCTGAGGTAACTCCTCTAACCTCCACTACTGATTCTGAGTAGGTCTCTCTAAATGTTTCCCCAATTCCACCCTCAACCCAGAATGACTGGTAAACTCCCTGTCACAGCTCTCTGCCCCTTGCTTACATTCTGAGAGCTGTGATTGGCTCTGCGCTTTCAGGGAGGGAGAGGCGGAACTGCAGCTGTCCATCACACAGACCATGCCAGATAATTTTGTTTTTAATTGTAATTTATTTATTTATCATTTATTTATTATATTTATACCCCGCCTTTTTTCCTGCAAGGAACCCAAGGCGGCTTACATAATCCCCATCCTCCTCTCCATTTTATCCTCACAGCAACCCTGTGAGGTAGGTTAGGCTGAGAGTCAGTGACTGACCCAAAGTCACCCAGTGAGTTTCATGGCCGAGTGGGGAATAGAACCCGGATCTCCCGAGTCCCAGTCCAACACTCTCACCACTACACCACACTGGCTCTCACTGTTGAACTAATCCTTGGTGATCTACTGCAAATTGCCCAGAGACATACAAGGAAATCCTGATCTACCTTTTGCCTGCTCCCATTTTAGGGCAAACTCAAGCTTCTTCAGGGTGCTGATCCTATCTGTTGGGTGGGCCTCACCACTGGCACTGGCACCATGTGAAATGAGACCATAATCCAGAACACACTCAATACTTTCCTGTGGCTATACATTGAAAGGAAAGATCAGTAATGGTAGGGGAAAATGTGTCATTCAGAGAAACATGTCCACAATTTTTCATCATCTCACTGAGAAACACCTGTTGGAATATGGAGTTCTCATATTCAGGTTTGCCTTCGGGCAAAGAAGCAACAGAACCGGCAGACATGATCAAGGTCATGCCTGAGCTAAGTGTCACCTTTGGCCCAGTGTGGTGGGTGTACAGTTTTTTGTCTTCAGGGGATCTGGAGCAGGGGTCATGCTAGATTGCTTACAGCTGGGATGACATCATGCCATGGGTGCAGCTGGCATTGCATCATCTAGCATGTGACTGTACAGAATTGTATAAAAGGTGTGCAAAGTCTTTGTGTTCTTGTTGGGGGAAAAAGGAGTTAAATTGGATTAGGGATTATTGATTAGAAAAGCATTCTGTAAGTAAAGAGATAGTTTGTGTGTCTAGACTGTATATGTTTTGTCTGACATACTGTTCTCTTTCACTTTTGTACAATAGCACTCTGTGTATGTTCTGTTCATGTTTTTGCAAGTCTTAGTTTAGTAAACCTCTGTGTTTAAAAGAAACAGACTTGTTGTTTTGCTTTTTGCCTACTGGCCTAGCACACGCTTCTCACGCTACACTATCTCTCCACTGCAACTTCTGCAGCCACTGGGACAAAGTTGTTTAACTTTGTTTCCCCCCCCCCCCGGCGGCTAAGATTTCCAACAACACCTGATAATTTTTCAAGGAACCTCTGATTTCTAATCATTTTTAGATATCATTGGCAGGTGAACAGAAAGGGGAAACTATTTGAAAGAATTCAAATGGTATTGTGCAGCATAACTTAAATCAAATGTCTATAAGCAGAATGGAGAGTAACAGTCCCTTCCTGGGTACAAGGCTAAGAAAGTGATTGAAGCATGAGTTTTAATAATCAAAATAAGAAACTGGAATGTTTAAAAATTAAACATGATATTTAAATATTAAACACAAAAGACTTACTTCTGGTTGTTAGGCTACCATTAAAACTGGCTTAACACTGAATAAGCATCATTTACAAAAGGGATCCCATGTTGCCTGTGTCAGAAAAACTTTCTTGTAAAATAACATACAGCTAAGTCAGATATGCCAATTTTTTAAAAAATTAAAATGCAGTTCACACAATGCAAATTACTAGCAACTATTTGAACTTCCACATCTCTGAACCTCAGAGGTTCTTTTTAACTATTTATCTTAATACCATTTTGGAGAGTTAACACAGCTGTTAATAAAACCCCAAACAACTGAGAATACCATTCTACTGCTTCTGCTTAATAAAATCTTTAGGCGAAATCCAGTGGTGTCTGACTGCCAGTGGAACAGTCAGCAATGGCAGTACTAATTGCCCATCATCCTTGTACCCTCCCTGCACAAACCTCAAACTGCTCTGGAGGGTTGAGGGCCCCTCTGGATCAGATTTGGGGGTGCAGGGGAAGGAGAGGAAGGGGAAGTCCTATCTCGTGACATGGGATGGAAGCACCTGTTTAGATATATATCCAGTTAAAGATCAGGAAGAAATTTGTTCAGTTCACTATCATGGCTTGTTAACCACCCTGTGATCACGCGAACTGGGGCACTCTCTTACGACCAGGTTTGCACAATCACAGAAGGGAAAATAAGTAATGGTGGCTTATTTCCCCTGCCACACCTGCCAGGGAGATTAACATAATTACCCTTGGCAGCATGGCTTGTTGTGTCATGCAAACCCAGCCAGGGTGGCTGTTGCCATGGGTAAGAAGCCCCACAATTACGCTAAACCCCCTCCCGGAATGCGACTGGCATGAGCAGAGGGGGAAATAAGGCACTGTGGCTACCTCTCTCTTTCATCTCACACAAGAGCTCAGCTCTGTTTTTTATCTATTAGCCTTGACTACTAAGCTGTACTTTTCCCCTGATCACCCCACCGGCCAATCTTGGGGGCTTCTAGCCACCACTGCCCTCCCCTCTTCTGGGGTCTCTACCTTGAACTGAAAACAAATCAGAGGTTGAAGTAAATTAAAGGACTGACATAGCATTTCCATTTCCATCTAATACTATCTCCTAAAAATTCTCATAAAATGTAACGGACCTCAGAGAAGCCAAGGCGCTTGGAACTAAAAGAGAAACTAAGAAATTATACATGTAGGAGGGAAGACAAATCATGAGAACCCTAGCCCTAAAGATAGGTAATGGTGGAGTGAGGTACTCTACCTTTAACTGGGGATGAGAAGAATATAATGACATTTGCCAGGAAAGAGAGTTTTCATATACAGTAAGCTAGGGAGACTGGCTCAAGAAGAGTTAAGGTCCGTCCATTGATGTTACAGGACTTCTCTACACGAGGCATTTACTGTGTGCTCGTGATCCCTCATTCACAGAAGACTGCAGGGCCTTCTCACGACGTCATCCTCCTCCAGGGAGTCTCCCAAATTTTCCAGCCATTTCCATGGGGTTTATTAGAGCAAGGAAAGTCTGGTATTTTCCTGGATGGTGCCATTATTTGCTTCAGAGGCCTACTATTTTGCAATTCCGCTCTGCACCACAGTGCCATCTTGTGTTGTGTAATGGAACGTATAGGCACATATAGAAAGGCAGAGAAGAACACACACTCCCGGGGGGGGGGGACACAACCTTGTGTGAAGGACGTTCTAATCCTCTCACAAAGAAAACAGAAGAAGAAGCCTCAGTAAAGTGCCAGGTTATATGCCTCTTGTAGAGAAGCCCACAGAGCAAATGTCTTGATGCCCGTTGTAATGTTATTTCAGACTGGACAGTGAACCATTGTTAATTGAACCAAAATAAATTTTGGTAAATATTTTTCGTGATTTAAACTAATGTGATGGTAGAATCTTAACTCTCACGGGGAAAAAAAAAGTGTTATGATAATTACCGAGATAAATTAATATGGTTGGTTTCTGGGTTTTTTTTGCCTCTCCTTTTCAAAAACTAATTGTTCACAAATACCCTTTTCATTATAAATAAAGCCTCTAAAATTGAGTAATTCAAAATGACACTGTGGAGAAAAGCAGTTAGGCTTCATAATTCTTTAAGCAAACACTTGCTTTTTAATTTTTTTGAGTCATCATCTCCCTTTTTATGGAAGTTCTTGACGGCTAATGATTGTTAAAATGACAGATATTAACTGTGTAGTTCTGTAGCAGTTTGTTTTAAAAAATTATATTGGCAGTTCGTATAGATTTCATTGCAAAATAGGTAATCAGGAAGGCACAAAATAGGTATAAGACTATTAATATGGTTCAGAATCCAATTAATCTCAGAATATGATCATGCTAATTCAGTGTGCCAACTGTAACCAAATAACTTATTAAAAAGATAAAAATCTGCAGATGGCTGAAGAAATACATATGTTATCTCTCCCACCCCCCACGTGTTCATTGCAAATCCATAGATCAGGGTCATCTTTGACTACAACATGATTTATTGAAATGATCCTTAAAATCCTTGCTGGAATGCAATTGTACAAAATTAACTCCATTAATTTTATCTCCAGTATAACACAAAAAGCTGAAGGTAGTTATGTCGGCCCATAAGAGCAATTCCAAAATCAATTGCACAATATGGGAGAACCTGATTCTGGTTACATCCTTTCAAAGATCAATAAGCTTGCCATTCTTAATTATCTAAAGGTTTATTAATTCTGGCTACTTTATTTATCATTACAATGGCTGCCCTATCATAGAAGAACTAGTTTTACAGAAATTCACCTACAAGGTATATTGGCCTAGATCTATGGTCTTTATATAAAGTGTGGATCCGCATAGAGCACCAGGCCCTGAAATAAAGCCTTCCCCAACCTGGTGCCTTCCATATGTGTTGGACTACAACTCCCAGCATTCTTGACCATTGGCCATGCTGGCTGAGGCTGATGGGAGTTGAAGTCCAAAATATCTGGAAGGCACCAGGTTGGGGAAGCCTGCTATAATGTTTTGGTTTAAGTTTGAGTCACCTGGCCTAGGATCACTATACAAACCACCAGCACACATCTGCTCACAGGATCACCAGCCATATTCTACCCCTCATTTCCTGATCAGGTGCCATGCCTCACCTGTCTGCCTCTCTCTTTCCACTCTCCTCTCAATGACCACTCTGCCATAAAAAGATAGGACACTGTCAGACTATTTCTCCACCGAGCCCAGTATTATCTAAACAAGGGCTGGGGGACCTGCATCCTGTGGAAGGACACAGCCTGCAGTGCCCTTTAGCCTCCCCTCCTTGGCCCCACCCCATGTGGCAATTAGGCTTACACACACACAAAAAGGTCCCATTAGCATGAATGGGACCTGTTTTCTAAGTGTAATTGGGGAAGGGATTTTCAGGGAGTCAGAAGGCACAGAGAGGGGAAGGCTAACCTATTCCTTCCAAACTGCCATCCTTCCAAAAATACACACACACACACAGTTTAGAATAAAAGCTCCTACTTATGAAGCAAAAGGGATCTTTTTTGTGAATATAATTCCAGCACGGGAGTGCGTGGGTTGAGGAGATGGCAGCTGTGGACTCCCTGAAAAAATCATCCTCTGCGCAGCAGTTAGGCATAGATAAAAAGTTCCATTTACATGAATGGTAGGGTGTTCTTTTTCTAAGCCTAATTTTCTCAGGGGCAGAGGGAATGGTTTTCAGCAGAGGGAGAAGAGGAGGGAAAGAAAAGGCAAAAAAGAAGAAGAAGAAGAAGAAGAAGAAGAAGAAGAAGAAGAAGAAGAAGAAGAAGAAGAAGAAGAAGAGGAAATAAAGGAAGAAAGAGAAGGCGAGAAAGGGTGAAAAGAGAGAGAGAAAGGGGAATCATAGAATCATAGAAAAGTAGAGTTGGAAGGGGCCTATAAGGCCATCGAGTCTAACCCCCTGCTCAATGCAGGAATCCAAGTCAAAGCATTCCTGACAGATGGATGTCCAGCCGCACCTTGAATGCCTCTAGAGTGGGAGAGCCCACCACCTCCCTAGGTAGTTAGTTCCATTGTCTTATTGCTCTAACAGTCAGGAAATGTTTCCTGATGGTTAGGTGGAATCTGGGTTCCTGTAACTTGAGCCCATTATTCCGTGTCCTGCAAACTGGAAAGAGAGAGATAAGAGGAGAGAGGGGTTGGCAGAAAGGAAAATGGGTGGGCCATTGCCAGATCTGTCCCCACATACTCTGGCTTCAGCCCCACGCACCACTGATTCCGGTCCTCAAGAAATTTACTCTGCAGGAATATGGCCCTTGGCATTAAAAAAAAAAAAAGTTCCCCATCCCTGTTCTACACTCTCCCATGGTAGCTCTCTAGGGTCTCAGACAAAGGTCTTTCCCATTGTCAGCCAGCTGGTGTTTTTAACTGGAGATGTCAGTGATTGAACATGGGTTCTTCTACATGCAACACATTTGCTCTACCACTGAAATATAATCCACCCTTCCACCATTTTGTGTTATAAAACCATTGTATATATAGTTGTGACAAAGAGATGTAGTGTGCAGAAGTTCGGAATTCAGTTTATTCTGCTTGCTACCATTCCCAGTTGTTCAGCTGTCTAAAATCACAGGTGAGTGAGTGCTCAACAACAGCTATTCAACTACAAGATATATTTCATGTGAAATGACTGGATCAAATACTGCCATCAATATACAAAGGTGACAACTCCCTGATATCTCAACCTTCCTTTCTCTCCCACTAGTTTTCAAACAACCAATTACCCGAATATCTATGAAAACAAGACAGCAAGACAGCAAAATGCAAAGTGGAAGAAGAGGATTATATGACAGTAGATGAAAAGCTTACAAATACACATCTCTATCACAACTACTGTGATAACATCCAAAATGTAACGCTTACTGATCACATAATAAAATGGGCAAGAATGGAACAGTTAATAAACAAAGAGTTTGGGGATGTTAAAAAATCAGTCAGATATGTTGTTCTCAACATCCCAGTTTATAGCTCTAGCCTTGTTTATAATAATGGAATACATAGGAACCTTTTGACCAAGTACAAAGGAACATGACACATACAATCCAATAATTTCCTCCATCTATATTTCCAACATGATTACTATATGTGTCTCAACTCAACATTATCACAACAACTAATAGCAAACTGAGATGGTGAATGCCAACATGACTTTAGCCAGTTCAGGGCCACCAAGAAACAAGAGGGAAGGTATTAGCATGCTCAGGGAAACCCCAAGGTTTGCAGAAGTATGAAATTTAAACGGTCCTAAGGCAGCAACCCTAGACCCTCCCCCCCAAAAAAAATTCTGAGAGCATGCTCAGTAGCAACAGAATGCAGAGTGACAGTTAGGAAAGAAAAAATGGAACATTGGTGGGGACAGAGTGGAATGCCCTGCTCGTTGTGGGGAATAGCTGGCTGGAACACTGAACAGCAACTTTCCTTTTTGGAAAGATGATACACTGCAATGTCTTCTTGCACATTCCTCTTCTTGATCACTAACTCCATCCCACGGCTAAAATCTGGTATAAGAGAATTTGAAAATAAACGGAGAATCTAGAATATTTTATAGGGAAAGACTCTTTGTATTGACATGATCACCTTTGAAGGGCACCACTCCTATTTTACAGGTTGAATGACATCATTTGTAGAAGAAGAGTCCAGAATGAAGTCAGAAATAATAATTAAAAAGGTAAATGAACTCCTAATATTGTCATGCTCATTCTGCCTACTAGAAATCATGTATGCCTCAAGATCTATTCTGGTTTATACAGTTGTAAGGACATTACCTGTGTACTCCAAATGAAATCCAGCCGCTGATACACTAATATCTGACTGAAAGTTTAGGTACAAATTGTTAGATGTACTGTTGAGAAGTGGAGGTATCGTAGTTCCTGGGGAAAATGAAGATTACGGATTATGATATCAGTACTGCAAGTATTCCAACTATTATTCTCATTATAGGATTTTACCTATAAACATGCATTCCCACTCATCACTGTCCCTCTCAAGGGGACAGTCAGGGTCCTCTTCCTGTAGTGCTGCCAGCTGACCTTGGTGGCCATGTGGCCATGCTATGGGCTGGGAGCAGTCCCAGGAACCAATCAATAGCACTGGTTGACTCCCAGTTGTGGAACCTGGGGGTGGGGTGGGGATTGGCCTGGGAGGGAGAGTTCTCTCTGGTCTGTTTTTAGGTATTAAATTTGACACCCCCATGTGGCTTTGGTCACTGCCATCACCAATTTCCCACTCCCTATGTTCAGTGTTGTTTTCATTGCTATGGGCAGAGATTAGCTGCCAGTTGACAAGGCTGGTAGGAATATTTCCTGCATACTTGTTTGGTCTGGTCATTGCAGTATTTTTGCCTTACTGATAGCAATCTTGTTGATCTGTCATTTAACTAATTTTGTTACTTCCATCACTACTTGCTCATTGAGCTACTGGAGGCATTGGCCTGTTTCCATTTCAGGGATAAACAGGGTTGGGGCTCCCCTGCTTCTCAAAGAGTGATCCTCATAAGGGATCTTGGGACAGCATTTCAAGACCTTTGCTCAGCTTGGGAGTTGACATATCTGCCACACCCAGGCCACAGGAGGGCCCTTACTATCAGTTCATGTCACTGTGGGCCCAAAATTCCTGTCACTCTTAACCTTCCCCCAGTGGATGGGTTGGGCTGATAAATAGGCCAGCAGTCAGGCTACTAGGCAACTGGATCCTTGCCCTATGCTGCACCAAATTCTGTGAACTAGAAACAATAAAACTTGCGGCCATTTCAGACTATTTGTAATCACTGTCCCCCATATCACTGGTACAAGAGAAATTTTGCATTAAAAAAGTATCATTCAAACATTTTCTGCCTTGGTAAGTGACAAGCTACCATTGCAAGGTAACAGTACTGAACCACACATTCTTAGTTCTGAACTTTTGTTACAGTGGCAAAAAAACCCAATAGAGCTAACCTATCCTTTCCCCAACTCCTTTCCCATCCACACAACCAGGCCAAGGAAGCTCAGAGGCAAAAATATATGGTGAAGAAGTACTTTCATAGATTTTCATAGATCAAAGAGTTGGAAGGAGCCTACAAGGCTATCGAGTCCGACCCCCTGCTCAATGCAGGAAATTAGAGGAGGGGTCTCCCATCCAAGTAATAACCAGGCCTGACCCTGCTTAGCTTTCCATGCTCAGACAAGCTGAGCCAGCGTAAGCCACATGCCTTTGAGGAATCCAATGCAGAAGGGTCCCAAAGGTTCATGGGACAATTTGGGATTCAGAGGGGAGGAGCAGTGGGCTAAGGGACGAGGATGGTGATGCAGTGAATGACAGGTCAAGGAAGAAATTGACATATTGGTGACTGTGATTTTCAGTGTATTTTTGCACTCAGAAGGCTCTTCCTTTTAGACCAGTGTTCTCCAACCTTGGGTCCCCAGGTGTTTTTGGCCTACAATTCCCAGCATTCCAATGCTGGGAGTTGTAAGCCAAAAACATCTGGGGACCCAAGGTTGGAGAACACTGTTTTAGACACTTTGGGATATTATATCATTAGTAGTCAACTTCCATCCAGGTTATATAGTACAGAATCCTGAAGATTCAATTGCTTTTAAAAGTCTAGGATTGGTAAATAGGATATGCCCTAGTTGACATATACTGTAAATATAATTCATACTACCCTGCACAATATATGGGATATACATGAGATATGCCACATCAGCCTCTTATAACCTACGGGATATGTAGTTGCAGATGTTTTCACTAAAATCTGTTTCAGTGCAGACACCAATTTATGGTAGTTTTAGGTAATGAAACCACCATGACTCTGACATACAGTTTGAGTCACTTATTTGTTCTGAAAAATGATGTATTTTAACACCTTCATGTATTACATGAATGCAATTCAAGATACTTTATAGCCGGCATCTTCAGAAGTGGCACAGCTTGATTGTTTATCATAAAACAGGGTAACAGAAATTTAGCCATTCTATCCATTCACCTGAATAGCTTCCAAGCCTTGGAGCATTATTATCAGCGCCATCATAAAAATCCAAAGAGTCCCAGTTATGCTCTGTTGCAAAACTTATAACTTGTACCTGTGAAGAAGGAAAATAATAATGGAAAAATCAGAAGAGAATATGTAGTTCCTCTGCTTGGCATTCAGCTTCTAGAGAAGAAAGTATATTAGATTAGAGATATCATTGGGATTTAAGCATGTTTTAACCGAGTACCCAGATTTCACCCAAACTCTTTCTGTATATCCCATCTTGCGTGTATAATCTTGTAATTACAACTGAGGTTTTTTCACTTTCTGTGCCTGCAAGTAGAGAAGTAGTTGTAAATAACTATGACTGCCATTGACAAAAGTCAATGAACCATCTGTAACTTTGTGGAATATAGGTATATATTTAAAAGCTGTTGTAGAAAAAAGAAACAAGAATCTACTAAGCTAGGTATTAAAATCAGCAGATGCCTGGGTAAACAGATGCGTTTTCAACAGGTGCTGGAACACCATCAAAGATGGTGCCTGTCACACACTGCAGAGCGGAGAAAATTCCAAAGGCAGGGCAGCACAACAGAAAAAGTACTCACCCTGGTTGCTATCAGATGTACCTGTGCAGGCAATGAGGCAGCCAGGAGGTTGTCAGTGAATGGGCAGGTTGATATCAGAGAAAGATACATGGAGATAACATGGTGCCCTTAACTCCATTCCCTATGGCACCATGTTATCCCCCTGGGTCCTATGAAGTATGAGGATGCTTGCTAATGAAAGTGATCAGATACCAAAAATTATTGTCCCGTATGAAGGAAGAACTAGATGTTTGATGTAAACATGGGATTTTCAACCACATATTTGGTGAGCAAACATACGATCTGAGCATGGGAGAAGCAATAGTAAGGAGGGTATGCTTCACCCTTAACCTGCCCACATATTTTTTTCCTTTGCAACCTCCTTCCCTGGCCATTCCCACTAGCCTGGACAGCCTGTCTGGGAATGGGAAAGGGAGCCAGGAGAAGGTTTGCAAAGAAAAAGCAATGTGGGAAGGGTTAAGCCACCCCCCTTTTCTGCTGCAAATGCTCTCCTGTCCCCAATTTGCACATCAATGGCAGGCAGGTTTTAGAATTCCATCTTTGCTATCAAATGCCTAGTTCCACCAGGAATGATGGAACTGGCCCAGTTCTCAGAAGGTGACAGCTGCCGTTTAGAGATAAAAATAACAAAAGCAACTTCACAGCATTCCTGTCCCAAAAAAGAGAGGGACAGGTGATGAACACTGCATTCTTTCTATGAAATGGAAAAATAACCAAAGTAGAAAATATTTTACTGGACCAAATGCAGATTTGGACTGATGCAGTGTGACAATTATTGTGTTCACATACCAAGGATGAACAGATTGCTTCTTGAACAACCAGCTGGTGACCTCATAACTAGCTTTAAAAGATGCAGATAGCACATATATTCAGATTATTGGTTTATTACTATTTTTAAAGGGGAAAAAACTTTGCAAAGGTACTTTCGTATGAGTGTGCATATGTTAAATGGGGGAAAATATTCTCATTCCTGCTCTAGTTCTTTTTATAATGGCTATAAAGGCGAGCCCATAAAACTCCATAAGTCATAAATTTTTCTATAGCATGAACTCTGGAATAGGAAGAGAGAGTTTCTAGTTAACCAAATATTTCTCAGTGAGAACAAAAATCTTGCTTTCTGAAAGTGTGTGTGTGTGTGTGTGTATTTGTGAGCTCTTCAGATAATGTCATCACCTAAAATTTCAACTGTGCAAACATTACTGCACACATTAGGGGGGAAATGGCTATCTCAATATTATGTATGCAGTTGCTTTATATTGTGTCACACCATTGGTTAATATAGTCCAGTACTATTCACTTTGAAAGGCAGCAGCTCCCTGGCAGTGATCCCTCCTAGCCCTGCCAACTGAGATCCTTTTAACTAGAATTAACAGGAATCAAATTTGGGACTCTCATGATGCAAAGCATGTGCTTTACCACTGAGTCACGGCCAGCTTCCCACCTTAGGGAAAGGGGTTACCATCTTCTATCTGGTAACCTGTGTCCTCACTGTGGGAAGCTGTGTGGATCTAGAATTGGCCTCCACAGTCACTTACGGACCCATCGCTAGAGTCTACACAATCTTCTTTAGAATTTCCTCCTTTTATCCCGGAAGACAATCTTACTCGGTCACGAGTGATCGCCTGATGATGATGATGATGATGACAACAAGATGGTTGTAGAATGATTTCAAAACCTGCAGTACTTTATAGATTTTTTTTAGTTTGCCCATAATAATCTGCGGATTCTGAACTCACCAGTTCATTATAATTCTGTCTCATTCAAAAGAGTTAATGGCACCACTGGCTTGCCCTTTAGAAAGAACTGCATATTACTATTAACCAGTAGAAACTGAAATTCAGTAGTGTATCTTTGCTATTTATTCCATATTAGTGCTTCTAATTTAAAAAGGATTTTATACATTAGCCCATAATAATCACATTTCTAAAAAGATTTTTTTATTTAAAAAAAAATCATCCAATGTTTCTGTATGTATGTATGTATGTATGTATATGTTTTGTATATGCATATAAGATTTGGAAACTAAAAATGAAGCTAGTCTACATATCTCATATAGGCACTCCAAACTGGACTAAATGGATTCTTAATCCGGCATCACAGTGCTGACTGATGCCTGATAAAATACCGGTACTTATCCCCATGGTTGTGCTATTAAGAGTTCAGTGTGTTCTTCAGTATTCAATTTCTATGTGTTAACCTCATGCCTGACTGCCGTCTCCCAAAGCAGTTACTTTACTCCCAACTCAAGGATGGAAAGCGGAATATCGGTGGTCAATATAAGAGGTTTAAAGATGTTCATAAGGCTAATCTAAAAAAATGCAATATAAACATCGAAAACTGGGAAGCTCTGGCCCATGAACGATCTAAATGGAGGTTGGCCTTTCACAAAGGTTCCATGGACTTTGAAGAAGCCCGAGTGCAAGGTGAAAGGGAGAAACGTGCTAAGCGAAAAGCACGTCAAATGAATCCTTTACAGGACCATCTTCTATCTGGTAACCTGTGTCCTCACTGTGGGAAGCTGTGTGGATCTAGAATTGGCCTCCACAGTCACTTACGGACCCATCGCTAGAGTCTACACAATCTTCTTTAGAATTTTCCTCCTTTTATCCCGGAAGACAATCTTACTCGGTCACGAGTGATCGCCTGATGATGATGATTACCCACACTGGCCCCAGGACACGGGAGGGGTCAGGTCAGGGGTGAGGAACCTCAGGCCCAGGGGCCAAATCCACCCCTCCTGGGCTCTGAATCTGGTCCCCACAGGTTTCCCAGTTGGCCACACCCCCTGGCCCCATCCCCTTTCCCCTGACCACCAATCATTTGTATGAAACCATTTTTCTTCCAAGGAACCCAAGGCGGCTTACAGGATTCTCCTCCTTTCCATTTTATCCTCACAACAACACATACACATCATAGTAGCAGACATTGTCTCAAACTGTGACATCCAGCAGATTAGATCTATCTAGCTGCAAAAGCTGCTCAGGTGTTTATAACAATATATAATTGGGATGTTTTAATTAAACACTCATGGTTTTCCTGGTTCCTGTGCAGAAATAGAATTCAGATATAGTGGGTTGTATCCAAAGGATGGAAGAGGTTTCCTCCAACAGCAAGAAATTTCTCCATCAGAAAAGGAAAAGCTTTGAATACATACAGCCCAATGTGTTGTGTATGAAAAACAAACTAATTTAATTTTTCACATATTTTTATTGCAAATAAAGTTCAAACCTGTATAGGCTGTAATGCACCACTTCAACATACTAAAAGAAATATTTCTGAACATAATGTGTGTCTCAGTCAATTCTTCCAGGAAGAACTATATATCTAATCCGATTGTGACAGCTGTTAATTGCCTGTTAAACTTTTGCGATTTATGATATTTTCATGCCCTGAGCTCCCCCCCTTTTTTTTAAAGAAATCAGAGCCTATGGTGATATAAGAAAATTACATGAGTTCTTACTTGAATTCCAGCTCCTTCTGGCACTGTGATCTTCCATACACAATTCAGATTGTTGTCATAAGGCTCAGGATAGCCAGGGGACAAAATGGTCCCTTTGCGCTTAGTTAAAATTCCTCCACAGGGCACTGGAAGCAAATGCATAAAGCATGGGAAGTGGTTTCCTAGTACATCATGCATCAGAGCAGAGATAAGTTGTAATAAAAGCTTATACAATTACAAACATGATAGATCTCAACAGTTTAACAATATGACTCTATAGTTCAAGATGGGCCTTGAGGGAGAGAAAACCCAGAATTACACCTCAGATTCTATGCTTCAAAAGACTGGAAACAAATTAAAATACATTAAATAATAATTTGGGTCAAAAATTCAACAGTGTAAAGATTTTGGATAAGCCTATTTTATGCTTTAAATATTTTTTTTTAAATGAAGAAGTTAATCAGAATGTTAAGTCTGTGTGTGTGTGTGTAAGTACAGTAATACCTTGGATTGCAAGTAACTTGGTCTGATAGCGTTTTGCAAGACAAGCAAAAAAATTTTAAAAATTTTGACTTGATAAACAAGCAAGGTCTTGCAAGACAAGTCGTAGGCATGTAATCGCTCACCTCAAAATCGGCCTCGCTCACGCCCGCCAGAGACTTGCTTTGATATAAGAGTATTTTGGATTACAAGCACGTTTCCAGAACAAATTATGCTCTCAATCTAAGGTATTACTGTATCCTGATTTTGATGCTATGGTAAGGCATCTAACCAGCACTTGATGTGCCTCTCCTGATCCAGCAGTATCAGACCCACAAGGATTTCACCAACCCGAGGGGCTCCATAAAAAGAGCGTATAGGGAGACACTGATATTAACTCTTGTGTAGCAATAGACAGTAGATTTCTCCATCCCTTCTTGCTGTTATGCCTATTGATTCCATGATCTACAGAACCTCAATGGCTGTTGAAGGGATTATTTGGGAGAATGAGGAGCTATTTACTGAATATAGATGCCAGATTTTGCCACTGCATAAATTACACAATTGAAAAATTTATGCAATGGCAAGATCTGGCATCTATATTCAGTAAATAGCTCCTCATTCTCCCAAATAACACATTCCAGAGCCACTGAGGTTCTGTAGATCATGGAATCAATATGTCAGGATCTGCTCAGCCTGGAAATCTTTGCAGCTCCACCTGGTGGCCAGATAAGAAGGCAGCCTGGTCCACACCACAGTACTTGCAGGATTTAAGCACCGGACATGCAGTTGCTCGCAGGTCCTCTAACGCAGACCAGCTGGGAGCCTCAGGAAGCCCTATAAAAGGCTTCTTCTTCCCTTTAAGCTTTGCCACAGGCAGCAACATGAGTCATTGTGGTGGTTGCCCCTGCCCCACGGCCAGTGTTTGACCATTGCTTATCCTGGACTCTGCTTTTTCCTCTAGCTCTCCTTCCACCTTCATCACCCCTGGCCCCAGTGTTCCAGTTGAAGACACCTGCTGCTCATGTCTCGCAGCTAGGCACAATAGGCATAACTAGCAAGAAGGGATAGAGAAATCTGTCTATTGCTACACAAGAGTTAATATCAATGTCTTCCTTTCAGGGATGGGGACTCGGACTCGAGGACTCGACTTGTGAGTCGGACTGAGTCCCCCCTCTGACTCGACTCGGACTCGAGTCCCAATATTTTTAATGGGACTCGAGACCAAGGACTCTTCAACATCCCTGGGCTGTGCCAGAAGGAGTGGAGAGGAGCGCGTTCACCAGCAAAGAGCGCATGGAAGCGAGGTGTGCCGCTGCTTGGCCACTATGGGCGGCTACCAGGAGTGCAGTCCCAACAGTGTGTCAAGATTTATTTTGATTGATTTGTTGCGTACTTGGGAGAGGCAGAAGAAGGACCTGAGATTACTCTGTGTGGCTGCTCTGAGTGTGTTTCTGGTTCCAGCAAGTTCATCACCAGTGGAGCGGGTGTTCAGTGAGGGTGGAATTGTGATGAGATCTCACCGTTCCAGAATGGGGGCAAAACATTTAGAAAAAAACATGTTCCTCAAATGCAACATGGATAAGTTTTAGGAAGTACAGCAAGTTTATTTTTTTAATCATTTTTTAAAATGCAACCTTTCAGACATTTTGGGTTTGGCTGCCTCTGCCTGCCTGTCTGGGGTTCCCAGCCTCCTCTGCCTGCCTGGTCTCTTCTTGACCAGTTCAACAGTTGAATTGTCCAAGACAAAGGCCTCTGCCTGCCTGTTTTGGGGTTCCCTGCCTCCTCTGCCTGCCTGGTTATTTTGGGTTTTTCTGCCTGGTCTGTTTTTGCCAAAACCAGTTGCAGAGTTTTGAAATAAAAAGGCACACTTGTGCCTAGAATTTATTTAAACCACACATCTAAAGTAGCCTTATTTTGTTGGGAAAAAACCCCATTGATTTTAATAGGGACTCGTGGAGTCAGCTTTGGGAGTGACTCGTGACTCGTGAGTCACCATTTTGGATCAAGGACTCGGACTCGGGTCCAAAGACTCGTGACTCGACTCGTGACTCGAGACCAAGGACTCTTCAACATCCCTGCTTCCTTTACACTCTTGTTTTGGAGACCCTTGAGTTGGTGAAATCCCTGTGAGTCTGACACTGCTGGATCAGGAGAGGCACGTGTGTCTGGAAGATCAGCTGTTCATCAGAGTTCATTAGCTGTTATTTAATAGGGATGTGTGAGAAGTTCATTTGGGGGGTGGAAATCTAGCAAACTGGCCGGGCTTCAACTCCCCAAACTCTGTCCCGCCTACCTCCTTCCCTGGCTTGACTTGTGTTTTCCTGTGTTGAGCCAGGGAAGCGACTTTTGGGTAACTGGCAGGCCTATTTTCACATAGAAAATGCTGTAAGATATGCCAAAAGTGGCTACAATTTGTGTAAGTTGTGCAAATTACGGCCACTTTTAACGTATCTTACTGGCATTTTCTACGTTACAAAGTGGCCCACCGGGAACCTGTAAGTCCACCGAGAGGCTTGGCATGTGTCTGCTTTCAGCCCAGCTCAATGGGCGTGGCAGCGGCGTCTGCCGAGCTGGCAGCGGGTCGGGTCACCGCAGGATCACCCACCACCAGCTATTCATTAGAGCTTGGGAGATGATGGGCCACAGATCAGACTAAGGAATGGGAGAGTAGAGATGCCAGGATACAGTAGGTTTGAAGAAAGGCTTGTCTCTTCCCAAACAGTCTCCCCATCTGCTATACTTCCAGCTAGATTTTTATGCAGTCAGGGCCAGGGTATGGGGGAGCAGACTTGAAGAAAGCCTTGCCTCTCCCAAGCAGCCACCCAATCTGCTTCACCCAGCTGAGAGAAGCTATTCCTGATTCCTGTTAAAATTACTTTTGTTTGTAAATATAAGTCATGAACATGGAGGTAGGGATGGAGAACCAGGGCTGCTCGAGCTCCCTGAAATTCTCCCAGTTTTACTTCAAAGTTCGGTTTGTTTCTGTCCTACTCTTTTTGCAACCTGTTTCTTCTGTTTGTTCAAATCGGAAAAGAGCACATTTTTCAAAAGCCTGACTAAAGCCTGAAAATGTGGATTTTTAAAAATGAACAACTTTAAAATGCACTTTTAAAATGCATAATTTAAAGAGCACATTTTTAAAAGTGTACATTTTTAAATGCACACTTTCCCATCATTAAAGTGTGAATATTTAAAAGTGTGCATTTTTAATATGCACTTTTAGCGAACGCCAGTTCGGGCATTCGCGAACATTTCTCCATGTGACTGCATGGAGAACATGCAGTCACATTTGCATTCAGGGTTGCAAACGGGGCATTTTTGAGTGATTTGCTGACTGAAATGAGATTCTTCCCTACATGGAGGCAATCAGAGAGAAGGAGATGGAGCGCAGAAGATGGACGGCTCTTGAGGCCTCATCCAAGTGAACCATTAGTGTGGTTCTCCAGTGCTTGGATGAGGTCTCCACCACCTCATCCCATGCTCCCAAAGTCCACTCACTGTCACATATGTAATTAACCATTTAACCATAATTAACCATTTGCAATTACAATTCTCAAGAAGGAGAAATCTTCTTGAGAAATAAAAACTATCCACCTGGCAGACTAGTATCTCTTAGATTAAAACCCAGCGTCGAAGTCTGGGCAATCTTTTAAATATTAACTATAATAAATTCAGTGAAGCCAGAGGTATAATACAGTTTATGCTAGGGATCCAAAATAGCACTCTGATTGGGTAGAGAGTCTTGTATTAACATTTTGAATCTGATAAAAAATGGTTTAAGTTGATCAACATTGAACCCAGTGGGTTGGATCCAGAGATTTGTTTTGCCAGTGGGAACATCCCTGAGTAGAATTCTGCTCAGAACGCTCCCACCTGCTGAAGAGGAGAGGTGATTTTTGTAAAATCT
Source organism: Shinisaurus crocodilurus (assembly GCA_021292165.1). NCBI lineage: Eukaryota > Metazoa > Chordata > Lepidosauria > Squamata > Shinisauridae > Shinisaurus > Shinisaurus crocodilurus. The sequence continues at coordinate 208,411,121 of CM037880.1, read as the reverse complement.
CTCTCCCTCAGCAGTCCCCAGCACCACTTCCCCCACTGTTCCCGAGGCTCCCCCAAACTTCTGGAGCCAATTGCGGCCGGCAGGCATGGAGGACTGCAGGAGAAGAGGAGAATCAGTGAAGGTTGTTGCCTACCTTTTCAGCCTGTGGGAAGCTTTTAATCCAGTCAGTTGCACTTTTCAACTGGCTGAGCAGTGTGAAACTTATCCTGGATCCAGCTGATTTATTTAATGTGTGTTTGATACAAATGTGTACACAATTTATTTTGTATTTGATGCTTTAGTATTTTTGAGCAACCTGTAAGGGTTATATAACTAGACATTGATACCAATGACATCAAAAGTACTGGATTAAAAGCTTCCCACTGGCTGAAAAGGTAGGCAACAATCTTCACTGATTCTCTTCTTCTCCTGCAGTCCTCCATGCCTGCCGGCCGCAATTGGCTCCAGAAGTTTGGGGGAGCCTCGGGAACAGTGGGGGAAGTGGTGCTGGGGACTGCTGAGGGAGAGAGATTTGGCAAAAATCACCTCTCCTCTTCAGCAGGTGGGAGCGTTCTGAGCAGAATTCTACTCAGGGATGTTCCCACTGGCAAAACAAATCTCTGGATCCAACCCAATGACAGTAATAACAGATATAAACAAAGAATTCAGATGGGTACTGCATTGATATTTGATGCTAAACATGAATGATGCTCACGGTCAAGACACTAGACATTCTAATATAATCGCATTAGGCTGTCATCTAAATACAGATATTCTGCTGGTATTTTAATGGCTTGAAGAAATGATTGATGAGAAGTTTTATCAGTACCATTAGCAGCCAATACATCACTCTGGTGGAACAACATTATCAAGTCCTTGAGCTCATTTCATTAGATACAAATATGAGGACTCAGAGAATATGTAGAAGAAGGAAACTTATCTGAGTAATGAATGCAGGAGCTACATTTTGTAGTGCATATAACTGATAGGATCTGTCAGGGACTACATGAATAAACTAAAGGTCAGTGTCACTTAAACAGTTTAAATAATTACTGGTAAAAGCAAGAGCAGACACAATGACTGATAGCTGATATCTGTAAGGAAACGTTGAGGCATTTGCTAGAGCGCTATCGCAATTTTAAACGTTCATGTCTAGCATTTCAATTATTAACCTGATTTTGTTCAGTGCAGTTTTAAGCTCATGCATATTTATGTCCTATATTAGAAGAGTGATGTGCACTAATAAAGAGCAACTAGTGCTTTTGGCTTGCAAACCTTCCTCAGGCCAAAACCACCTTTTAAAAATTATTTATGTATTTATTTCAGTGTATAAGCCTGGGTAGCTTACATGCTAAAATAGCGACAAAGTTAAAAATCACAATTACATAAAATACAACTATAATGCCACAGAAACCCACCTATAAAATTAAGACAAAACACTTTAAAACAGAGAGCAAGAGATGAAAACATCATAGCACCAAACAATTAATACAGGGAGTGAAGATTTTTTTTAAAAAAAATCACAGAAATAAAATAATACTGAACCACAACATAATGAAGGTTTAAAAGACCTGGGAAAATAAGGTCTTTGACTGGTGCCGAAAATACATTAACGTAGGCACTGAGTGGGCATCTCCGGGGAGAGCATTCCATGAACATGGGTCCACTGCTAAAAAATCTCATTCTCTCATCGCTACCCACCCTACCTCATTTGATAGCACTCGGAGAGGTGCCTCAGCCAAAAAATATCAATGCACAGGTGGTACATACATGTAGGATCCGTCACATACATCCAAGCTGTGAAGGGCTTTGAAGATTTAAACCAGCACTTTGAATTGGGTCTGGCAACAATCACATTTTCTCCCCTTCCTTCTTACATTTATTAATGGCACATTGATTCTGGAGGGTGTGGGTTGGGAGTGGGCAGTAAGACTTGTCAACATAAAAATAAAGGAAGCAAATATTTTCAAATGTGGCATGCTAAGTGGGGGCGGGGCAGGGAATCAGGTGAATACTGTCTTTTTATAACTTTATAATCAAATTGTAGTATGGAAGACTAAAACAATCAAAATTAAATATAATTAAAATTATTACATTGATATAATTCATGCTGCTGGTTATAAAGCTTTCACTGTGAAAGGAGAGCACAGAGATTTGAAATATGAGTTAACCTCTTAAGATGGTCAAAGCACTCACAACAATGCTCAGCACAGAATACAGGGTGCCCTGGTTCTGGGATGTAAAACTACTCCTATCTCCCAGTCTCAGCAGTGTTACTGGAATGAGCACATATAGCAGAGCTGGGCAGACCCTGAGCCCCAGATATAGCTGGGATTTGCAGAGGTTGGTAGGATGATATGTATGTATGCACACATACGCACGGTGCCTTGTAGTGCCATGCAACATCAACAAAGGTTACATTTAGCATGAAATATGGACTATGTCAACTGGGGAAGGTATTAACTGGCACACTAAAGCAGAGGGATTTTTCCTACAATTTTCATTGAATATTTGAATTCATGCATTTGGTGAAGGAGTAGAGGACATTCTTCCAATGGGTTGAGTCCAGTCTATGATAGTCACACTTTAGTTCCATTGAAATCAATGGGGCTTATTGGTCATGACTAACTTAGTCTGGATCCTACCCAGCTGTATGTGTATAACATTAAATCATGAAGGACCTTCAAGTGTAAGAGCAAATTTTAGCCAAGATACAGAGAGCATATTGCACATCTCAGGAAATAAAGAAGCTAAATGGACAAATATAAAATTGTCCTAACTTGTTTGGTAGTAATTCTTGAAAATAGAATTGAGGGATACCAATAGATCACAAGGAATGATATTATGGTAATGCTAGTGTATAAAGATTATAAAAGGGTTGAATGAACAGGGCCATTTCATCTTGAAAATGAAAGGCTGTGAAAATACTAGGTGTCCAAAAATATTGTTAAAAGTAGTGATAACATGTAGAATGTTATTAGTACCATTGATAGGAAGGATATAACAAAAAGATAAACAATTGGTGACCTGAACAAGCTACTGTATTTACAGTCAATCCTATAAACATCTATTCAGAAGTAAGCCCCACAGAGTTCAATGGGACTTACTCCCAGGCACATGTGTATAAGATTATAGCCTTAAAGGAACTGTGAGATGTTCACTGGAAATCTGTAAAAATAGATCTACAAGATCCTATGGCTTTAGTGAGTTTATACCAATGATTCTGTGTAAATGACACTGCCCCAAATATGTTAGGATAAAATGAAAGGGAAATAGATCAACCTCTAAAGAAAAGAAAGGATCCCACCCACCCCCCAATCAGCAAAAATCCTTATGCGATAAAATTCTGTACAAAACAGGAAGTCAGACAGATATGCGTGCTGGCCACAATACAGGAAGAAATGATTCGGCAGTGATTTCAGACTTCATAATGCTTCATTAGACAATAACTAGACCTCTTCAAAAATATAGCTTTTTAACTACTCACCAACACATGTAGGAAGGGAATCATTCCACTGTGCCAATGCATTGGGCACTGTGTCACATCTAATTGCTATTGATCCATAGAGTATGTAGCCTGGATTACACTCAAAAAGAACCAATGAACCAACTGCAAACTCATTTCCAATCCTTTTTCCAAACCGTGGTTCAGGCACTGAACTACACTGTGTCGCACTAGTTCTCGGAACCGCTAGGAAAACAGAAGAAATCATGTGTACCAATTCATGGTGGAAAAACATTATTTTAGTCTGTACAAAATTATATATATATATATATATATATATATATATATAATCACTTAAGAATATTGATGCAATTCCTGAATGAATGTCTTTATCAGGATTCCATGTAAGAGGTCCACACTTATAAAATTTAAAGTAAAATTAGGGTTCTGATTAGATAACAAACCTATCACTCAGAGCCTTTGCAAAATGACACTAGGATTGTAACACTTTATTTGACTAATATACTGACATCAGTTCATATTACAGTAATACCTTGGATTGCAAGTAACTTGGTTTGAGAGCATTTTGCAAGACAAGCAAATTTTTAAATATTTGTTTAATTTTTTTTTTACTTGATATACAAGCGACGTCTTGCAATACAAGTACTGTAGTACGGCTTAAATTAAAAATCTCTGTACAATTTTTTTTGGGGGGGATTTCGTTTTGATAAAAGAGTGTTTTGGATTACAAGCACGTTTCCGGAACGAATTATGCTCTCAATCCAAGGCACGACTGTACTGTGATCAGTAGATATTTAAATTTGTTGACTATGATTTCATGAACATATGCTTTGCTTGTCAGATTGGCATTCAAATCTTATAAAAGACTGAATTACATTAGAAAATGTTGGGCATGTAATCATTTTAAGTGTCTGATCCTTAAAAGAAGTAAATAATGTATATCAAGTGAAATGTCTTAATAATTAACAGCAAGATTATTGATAGAGCTCAATGTAATACTGTCTGTATTCATACTGATGCAGAAATATATATTCAAGCAGAAGAATAGATAGATCAGATTATAACTAAAATGGGGAAAAGGTTTCTTTTTTTTCTTCTTTCTTTTACAATTTGTAATTGTGTTCTTTCTCCTCCTACAAGTTTGAAACCCTTCTTAGGATTTCTAAATATTTGCTTTTAGATTTATATATAGTTATGTCTTCTTAAGGAGTGCTAATAACAAGCTGAAGGATTAAAAATATACAGGCATATGGAAATATGACACATGAACAGCCAGATGGTGTTTTGCCTATCTATATTTGACACTTTTTAATCTCTACTGTGTTAAATACTGGTTTGAACTATTTTTTTTCTAAAGTAAAAAATATAGTAAAAAAAAAAGTAAAAAAAATTAAATATGAAAACAGAATGAAAGATGAGAGATTAGCACACAGAATTAACTGAGGCATGTTTGAGGCACTTGTGTCTCATACCTTGATACACAAAGTGAAATCCTTTAGCTGTTACAGGTCCAACTGAAGTAAATCGGATGGTAATCTGGTTCCCTGAGCTCAAGGGAAGGGATTCTCCTACTCAAGAGAACAAACATTGCATCTCAGAAACAATTTTCTGCCAATAGTCCTAAAATACTGATTGTAGTGCATCTGAGAAAATGGGCCTCAAAAGCTTTTGCCACAATAAATGAATTAAACACTAAAGTGAGATTAAAAAAACAAAAACAAACCCCAAACTTGTGGGGTTGTTGTTTCTTTTTGCTACAACAGTCTATCAAAGCTGGTCCTCTGATGTAATGATTATTGTGTACTGCTAAAATTAATTTGGTGTACTTTTTGAGAAAATGGGAATATACTGTAAATTCCTATTAATGAGGAAGGCAGGAGGCGTATCCCCTCACACTAGCTGGGAGGTAGGCCAACCTGTCTGATGACTCCTCATTGGAAATGATCCCAAACTTGGCCCTCCTTCACAGCGTTGCACATGCTGGGTGGTGGTGGTATTTTTTTTAGTAAGGCCCACTCTTTGCTGAAGGCTAGGAGTGAAAAGGTGCAAACCATCTACCTTACAGCACCCCAATAGCTGTCCCCCTTCAGCCCTGGCAGCACAAACAATTATTACTTCCAACCCTCACCGCCACCCCTTGCATGTGGGGAGGAAGGGATTCCAAGGGAAAGCTGCAGCTAGAGGGCGGGCTGCACAGCTAGCCTCTTCCTGGCCTCACTGCACACTGTGCAGAGTGGAAAGCAGCTGCAGCCAAAGCCCTTGGAACTCATTTCTTGCTTCCTCCCCCTGCCCATCACAGTGCACCTTTTCCTCCAAGTTGGGAAAAGCCAGGCCATCTATTAGCCTCCATTGCCATGCACCCCACAGCCATACAATGCTCTCCAGGCTGAATTGTGCTCGGGGTGGACAAATAAATAACAAAAAAACAAAGCAATTAGCCCAAGCCAGGGGGCTTCCAGTCTTCCATCCTCAGCTCTCCAGAGCAGCTTTTCAGGAGGCACAGGTGACAACAAGAGGAAGGAGGAATCACGGACATCACCTCCATCCCATTTCTTCCAGCACAAGCGGAACTCCACTAAGCACTGCTCTGGATCCAACTCACAGATTATGGCTTGGATCTAACAAATTCTGAGTGGAACTCTGCTTGTGTGGGGCTTCCTGACCTCCCTGGCAAGACACCCCTGACGGTTGGGGGCAGACTTGGGAGTAGTGTGGAAATATGGGACATGAAAATGGGGACTGCCAATTAAGTTGAAAGTTGATGGACATCACCTCCCCTGGTGCAAGCATGTGGGGTTTTTTTGCTCATGTTCACGTCCCTTTGTATCCAACCCTATAAAAATTGTCAGGTTCTTATTACTAACTTAAATGTAAAGAATCAAAAACTACACGTTATGCTGAATACGTAGCATGCAGCTACATCTTTGGTTTTCCCTCTAATTAATTATAGTCATGGCAGGGGGTGATGGTTATTGGAGCCACAGCATGCAGCAAGGGGAGGTTGATTTGGGATTTTTACTCATCTCTCTCAGTTTCAAAGCCAACAATCTATCCACCACAGTATCTGTTATAAATATTTTTTTCAATATGTAAAAAAAAAAAAAAAGACAGTTCTATTTTGAGATACCTGAATGAGATCCTGAGAGAGAAGATAATAAAGATGATTGTTGAGTTGGGCCATCGTATACTTCAACCACGTCATGGAGTGATGTCTGGAAAAATACAAACTGGCCAAAAACCACTAAACATAAGAGTGAGAAAAAGAACAGGGTAGGAGGGGAGAAAATGAAAATAATGAAGTATCTTTTTTTCATTTTTTGACCATGCATACAACTCAGTTATACTCAGATACCTGCTACCTTTTCCACATCATAATACGTTTAATGAAATAATATTTCTTCTGTTCCACTGGACACAAGATTGGTGATATTTTGAGTCTATCGAAAGTGATTATCTACAGATTCTGTAGGAGGGATCAAACAGCCCAACAGGGTCTGTAGATTAAAAATACTGGAAGGGTATCCTGGAAACAGGTGGAGGGAGAAAGACAGTGAGAATGTCATCCTGTTACCACCACCACCACCACCAAACACTACTGCACAAAGATACATTTGGCGTTCCTGTAGTACCCAGTATGAGACTGAAGTTTTGTTATAATGAAAAGGTCAAATGTGAACAAAGGGTAAACAACATAGTCTTTCCTAAAAAACATATACGGCTGGTTTACATGATCAAATAAACCATGGTGGCTTAAATAAGCCTAATTACCTGGCTGGGCACAGTTTGTGGAGTAATCTGAAACTGGTGGGTGGCATGGCTTGTTTCAGGGGGAAATAGCCCTCAAATATCCCAACAGCCGCCCATGGTTTAAGCCACAGTGGTTTGTTTTGATTATGTGGATCCCATCATACCATTTTATTTCCTTAATCAGTTGGATACAAAAGTATTTAATTATTTCTGATTAGTGTATTGGAAGTTCAGTTAACTACAGTGCGATTAATATTTTCATCAAGACTGTGCCTTTGGATCCCAAATCAATTTTATCTTAAAGGTGCATGATGAGAATACAAGAGGTCAAACAGGAAATGGAGGGGGGGGGGAGAGAAAAGAAAAATTATGAAGTCAATAAAATCCGGTCTTATTAAGAATAACATTGCATCAGGATTTGACGTCCCTGTAGTGCAGAAATACAATGAAAGGCTATGTTTCTTTCACACTTCGCGGGTTTCTATACAGTTGAAGTGTTAACTATGGGGAATTGGGGTAGAAGGGGGAGACAGCAAGTGAAGTGGAGTTCCATGATGGGGAAGGAGAGCGAAGGTCAGCTGGCATTAGATCACAAACTGAAAGCATCACTGCAAGAACCTGGGAGAGAAGCCAGTCAGGGAAGGAAAGAGATGTTGAGTATTCATGGCCAGCCCAACTAAACAAAGGAAGCTTTGAAGCAAGGAGGTAAGGGAACATTTTCTTCTTCTGTCTCCCAGGCCAATGATAAAGTAAACATTGCCACACCTCTGTGAGCACAGAGGTTGTGCATGGAACTGTGGATGCGGCAGGCCCAGCTGGTTCCCCTCTTGAGGGCTCTCTAGGGGTGGGAACTACACAATCTACAACAACACAGAAGGACTATTTTAAATATGTGCATATGTTCCACCAAATAGTATGGTTTTAATTATTTTTTTATCCCTTTTATATAGGGTGACCATCAGGGGTGGTGCCGGGGGGGGGGCAAGGGGGCAAATGACCCCCCAAAGGAACGAGGAGCTCATCCCCTCATTGCTGGACTCCTGTCATTACTGGAAGGATTTGGAAAGGCACTTTTCACATATACAAGTGCGTTCATATATTTTCATCTCTATAGCTCTTCTACATTTCAGCTGCAGCTCTTGAGCCAACAAAGGCTATGCGTTTTGCAGCAACTGACATATGCTTCAAGATGCCGACAGACAGGTGGCAGTCCACTGAGGGGAAAGGCGAAGCATCTGACATGCAGGAGGGGAAAGTAATTAAGAAGGCATGGGCAGCTGCGTTGCTGGGGGTGGAGGGGCAGTCTATAGCCCCTGTTTTTTCTCGAGCCCCCCCTTGGTGTCAGCCAGGCTGGGAATGGCTTGCTGCTCTGTTTTGCAATCACAGCCCCTCCTCCGATCACCTGAGAGTGGGATAACTCCTTTAGTCCCAATTTTTCAACCTCTGTTGCTCTTACAGTGTAGCTCTCCTATGCATGTGTATTACTCCGAGTTAAGAAAGTGTGCATAGAATTGTAGTCTTAGATCATGCTGAATGTTATCTGGAGTGAGACGTAGCCTAATTCTATATATAAGCAAGAAACATTACAGTTGACTTTTTGGTTGCAGTTATCTTAGTGGAGTGTGGCACGGCTTGGGAGATGTGAATGTGGCTTTGGGAGCAAGGCATAAAGAGCTCCTCCTGTGCTTGAAAATGTACCACTATATCACAAGGCTAGCCCCTTATTCATCCTAAAGAAAGGAGCATGGGGGTGGCAGAATGAAGAACGTGCACGTAACATAAAGGTGGAAAAAATGCAGTGACGTGATGGGGAGGGAAGCAACAAACTGGAGCAATTTGGGGAGCTGACTAGAGGCCAATGGCTAGGCAGTACTGCACTCCTCAGTTGCAGACATCTCCACTGCAGACAAGGAGCCCTGAAATTCTATATACTGCACAGCATGCACATACTTAGAGGTGCACGAAGAGAGATGAAGAGAGTTGGTAGCTCCTAAGAGATGTGAACAGAGGGTGTGGTCAGTCATTGTTGCCCCTGTGAAGAAGGCTTGTTAGATTACTTGTTAGGTTGCGGCCTGTGTGGGTTGGGTCCCTCCCTCAGTGTGTTTGTTTGTTGAGGACTAAAAAGTTGGTGTGTTCTAAGGTAGTCATCTTAATAAATAAAGATACCAAAGAGTCTCCAATGTGCTGGCTGGACAGCAGGATCGTGAATGCAACACCAGAAGATTAGGTAATGCCTCCTCCCCACTCTCAGGGACACTACAGCCCCTTTGGGTATCTATGGTCACCTTCTAGGACTCAATAGGACCAGGCTATAGGGATTCCCCAGGCCTTTCCCTTCTTTTCAAGCTCTGCAGGCCTCACTTGGAAGTTGGAAAGGAGGAAGAATTAATCTGCCTCTTCCATGGCTCTCTTCTTTTTTTTCTCATGGCATTAGACCAGGAAAAATGAGAGGGGAGGAAAGAATTAATCTGTACCTTCTCCAGATCTTCCTTTTTTCTCCTCAGAGCATTAAGATAGGAAACTGGGGGTGGGGAGAATGTACTTACAGTGCAAGCCTACTCATCAATTAATCCCACTGTATTCAATGCCTCTTATTCTTTTTATTCCATAAAAGGAAAACAAAACTAATGGAGTGCAATAATAATTTAAAAAACACACCCAGCATCAACTTCAGGTGCTTCATCATCTTTTGGATCTTTAGACTACTACTTCACAAACCGAACAAAAGTAATGAAAAGGTCTGATGCCACAGAAGCACAGAGTTCCTCAGAAAGACTAAATGAATCAGAAATTGACTGGGAGGAAGAATTATCTGGCAGTAGTGAATCTGATTCTTGTGAAATAGATAATTCTGAAGAGGAAAGTGTTTCAGAGCTGCCAGATACTGGTTTAGTGGTTGAGTTAATGCCTTCCTTTGAAGAAGAAAAAAAGTTACCTTGTCCAAGTGACATTGTACAGTCTAAAGGAGAAAGTCCAATTCAGCCAGTGTTAAAAAGTTTTCCATCAACAAAATATAGCCAATCATGGAGACATTTCAACCCAGCATGAAACAAAATTTAGTTCTGGTTGGAAAATAGTGTAATAGACAATGCTAGTGTTTTGCTTTGCTTGTTGCCATTTCACTGGAAAAGATGCCTGTACTGGTGAAAATGCATTTACTTATTAAACGGTACAACAACTGGAAGAAGGCTACTGATAATGATTCAGGACTGAAGTTACAAAACAGAAGTGCAGTCCACAAGGACTGCATGGTGGTATGGGAGAGGGGGCTCAGCTTCAGCATAATTCAGTGATGCTCATAAAGAAATTTATCAAAGAAAAATAGGCAGTAGTCACTTTTGTAGAAATTCTTTTGTTCACTAATATACAAAAAAAATGCTCAGCATGGACAGTGGGAAAGTGACACAAGTGATAACTGTCAGCTAATCACTTAGAGGACATTTTGGGATTGTTCCTATATTAACCAGGAAAAACATCCTCCAGGAGTTGAAAATCCAGTAGACACCCCAAACCCAGCAGCTAGATCACAAAGTATATCAAACAAGTCTTCAAATTTTGAAAATTAAGTGAAGGAAAGAGTGAGTTACTGTAAGAAGAGTAATCCTATTGTTCCATAGGGCTATTTCCACCCGCCCCCAAGAACTGAGAAATCGTATCAGGAGTATGTTAAAGTAAAAACAAATTCTAGCTTTACTATGGTGTGATATTATTGTTGGGGGACAGGGTGGAGTGTAAAGAGCCCATGGATCAGTCTAATAGGAAAAGTTGCTTACCAGGCTGTAACTATAGTTCTTCGAGTGGTCATCTGTGCAGTCATACATATGGGTTCTGCGCTTGCAGAGCGCCTTTGTCAGAATTTTCTAGAGCTGAGAAGTTTAGGCGGGAAGTCCGCCGTACCCCCTCCTGTGCATGCTCTAGGGGCAGAGCTCCTATCTTTCCCCTCAGCTTCTAGAGGGCACCACAGCAGACCCAAACCAAGAAAAATAGTGAAACATTCAATGGTGAAAAACATTAGCCCCTGCTAGTTATGGGATGAATTGCTGGTACCAGCAAGTGCCAAACCCAACGGGGCTGAAGGGACAGGTGGAACTGATGATCAACTCAAAACCAAAGTGGACGGTACTGAGGCTGATTAGGTCATTTTTGCAATCCTAAGTGGCAGTTTGGAGCAGACTGAAAGTGCCGGTGACTCTGATCACTTTACTGAGGCTGCTGCCCGCAAGGCACGGTCACAAAGTACTGTGCGAAGGTGCAAGGAGTGATTTTGTCTGGCCTGTTTCATAAAGCCTTGCCAATGTAGTATGCATGACTCTAAAATGTGGGACTCGCCCAGACAAAAAAGGGTCAAGGATTGTGCCCATCTGTTGGCAACAATTTACTCCCACATTTATGGAAGGGGGCTCAAAGGGCCATAGACCAGTGAAGTAAGCTGCACCCACAGCAAACGTGATGAAAAATAAAATGAAAACTGAATAGAGTGAAATAACATAACAAAAGAATAAGAATAGAATTAGAATAAAAAGTAGAAAAAACTGAGCTCAATCACTTCACAAGAAACGATTTAGTAGAGGGAGCTCTCCATGATGCTGCTACAGAGAAACTCTGAGAGAAAGGTGGGAGCTCCACCCTTAGGGCATGCAAAGGAAGGGCAGGGTGGGTACCATGGGTTTCCTATCTAAACTTCTCAGCTCTAGAAAGTTCTAATGAAGGCTCTTGTGCAGGAGCAGGACCCTTGTACAAAATGATTGTACAAAAGATGATCCTTTCATTCATGGTAATTTCCATGGGGGATTACAGCAACAGCAAATGGGATAAGCATTGGCAGTGATCAAGATAATAATTTTAAAAAAAAGATGTAAAGTTTCACAATTTGGTAGGTTTTTCTTCAGGAAATATGTCTGTCCCTCTGAAAGCACTGCTTGTGAACATCAGAATGGGAGAACATTCTGTGCAGCCATAATCAAAGCTACCATTGCATAAGCATAATGCAGTTATTTATTCATTATTTAATATTCACATTTTATCCTGCACCAAGGAGCTGAGAGCAGCGTGCATCTGATTTATTCTATTTCATGCTATTATTCTATTTTATCCTCATAACAACTCTGTGAGGTAGATAGCTTGAGAGAAGGTGATTCTCCTGGGGTCACTCAGTAATCGATATGGCTGAGCAGGCATTTGAACCCAGGTCTCTATAGTCTCACATTCTATCTACTACCTCACACTGGCATGATAAAATCTTGAATAATTATGTTTCAATGAACAGGATAAATACGAATCAGCTACATTTTGGTCTTGCCAGATAGGTTGATGAAGTATGGTACAAAAGCCCAGCAAGCTCGTTAGGAAAAGCCAGGACTATATCATGAGGCACTCCCCTTTGTTTACCCAGGTTTGCCTATCAATCACCACTACCCCACACACACACATACCAACACCCCCCTCCCCCCAATAAACAGGCTACAGCAGATGGTGATCAGAGCAATTTTGAGTCTCCATTAAAGGATTGGGGTTTTTTTATTTTGTGATACAAATGATGAATGACACTAGAAATACTGTGATAAACCACCAGATTACATTTCTGACAGGTACAGTATTTGTTCCAGTGGTCTGGACAATTATAACAAATCTACCTCAAGATTCCATTTAACAGTTGATTCCAATTAACTTTTCATGGGGGGATGTGCATTTTCAAATGTGTGCATGGTGTCAAAACACATTTTTGTGGTATTGAGGAATGCAGAGAGCTTCAGCTATTGGGCGGTATAACAATGTATTAAATAAATAAATAAATGTATGGATTTCTGACTGCAAATTGCATTTGGATTCAGGAGGTGCAAGTGGGGTAAATCCACAAAAACCCATCCCCGCCCATGACGTAGTGAATTTCTCACACAGTCTTAACCCCAAACAAGCTCAGGATAGCATACATGGATCTCCCCATGCCCATTTTATCATCAGAATAACTCTATGAGGTAGATTAGACTCAGACAATGACTGGCTAGGGGACCATCCATTATGCTTCATGTCCGGATTAGAATTTGAGCCCAGATCTCTCCTGGTACTAAAATTTCTAACCTTTCCATTAGGAAGAGATAGTAGCAAGTGTCCAGGGCTCATTTAGTAAAAACAGAAAGGTGCTACACCTGAGGTCAGTTTGTGTCAGAATCTTTGGCATGAGGGAGTCTTGAGTCTGAGAACTTCTATAAGTCTGGCAGTAGCCTGTCTTTCTAAGCCACTATCTTCTCTTGAAAACTGAATGTGCCTGAATGAGCTCTTGTGTTCTGCCCTGCTCAGTGTGACTGCTTTCAGTTCACCCTTTTCCTTCCTTATACTACTTCTAATTCTTATCGGCTCCAGCCTATGTTCATACACAACAATACAACCCCATCCATATGTTTACCATCCACTGAGTATTTCCTATCTTAGTTTAGAACCTGCTCTACTTATCTGCTTCTCCTGTTCCTGTGCCAATCTTCGCCCAGTTCACTTGGACTGGCTACTCTGAATTGTTCCCTGCTTATTTATTGAACTTCATGTTTGACCAGTTCCTGGGCCTACTCCTACTTTTAACATTTTCAAGACTGGGATCCTGCAAGGACGTGTTTCTTCCAATGTGACAGACTAAAAGAGTCATGCCTGCCAACCTGCAAATGTTTCACCACCTTTTAATCTTTGTGAGATAATTCCCCAGGTACTCAAATAAAATACCACAGTATTTATATAGTCTCCAACTGCCCTGAAAACGCCGGGACTGTCCTGAAAACCCTTAAACCAGCCCGGCTTCTCACTTTGTTATGCAGAGGCCCGAATTTCCCTGCCTCCCGCAACTGCAAGCTACTTTAAACTGTCTTAAAGGGGCTGTGACAAGCCCTGGCCCCAGACCTGTCACTGTCCCTTTTAATACCCTCAGTAGCGTTTTCAACCCAAGTAATTAAGCATTCTAACCATGGTTGAAAGACAATGAAAATAACAGCTTTTATTTGTACAGGGATTTTTATACTGTTAACAGGTTCCAGTTTATTGTCTTTTCTGTTACCGAAGTATCTTTCCGCTATCTCGTTCTTCTCAGATACTCAGGTACTGCTTGGGTACCTCTATATGTAGGAATAATAAAAGCCCAAACCGCCCAGACCCTTCTTAGTTTCCCCCATACACACCAGGTAAGGAAAAAATGGCTTTAACAGTTTCTTCTCTTCAGCCTTTTTAACTCCTCCCCTTCCAGGTATCAAGACAGGCTGATTACACAAACTACTCAACCAATCAGGTTTCTTCCCTTTCTCGGTTGCTGGGCAGACTTGCTAGAGGTTCCATGTGTGTGTGTGTGTGTGTGTGTGTGCGAGCGCACGCATGCTGCACCCACTGACCTGGAACAACGAAGAGGTGAATGAGGGAATTTATCACATGATTCCTATCTTTATATTGCCAAAGATTTTATTTCTTAAGAGAGCTGACTCTGTGCCTCTAACAGGTGAGGTTACAGTGTCAGAAGGAAATGCAAGAAACTTCCCCTTCTCTCTGAAGCTACATGTTTGGGTGGGTGGGGTTGGTGGGTAAGCTTCACCTGTTGAATTTGTGCCAATCCTGACCATTTTAAAACAAAAAGAAAGAAATTGCCCTGCGAGCACTGACCCCCCCCCATGAAAAATACCAGATATCAACAATTAAGGGTTTAAGCAAGGTTAAAAAAAAAACTTTTGTACTTGACCATGCCCTTTGGTTACCTGGCCATACCCTTGGCCACACCCTCATGATCACACCTTCACGTTGCTTAACCATACCTCTTACAAATTCACATGTGTGTCTCTATTTTCATCTGTGAAATGTTGGAGGGTATGTATCCAGTCCTCACATGATAAAAGACAGAACCTTGCTGTAAGGAGACAACTGGGCTAGTGTCTTATCACAGAATCTAGGCTTGGAACTGGAACCAGCCTTGGTGTCTGAGACTGGGAATAGCCTGTTGAGCTCTTGCAGAATATGTATCTTCAGGCCTCAAAGCTCTTTTCAGGCTTGCTTAGAAGGGAATAGTGTTAGTATAAATACTGGTATTAAGCTGAAATGCTTCCTCCACATTTAGATTTCACCATCCTATTCATGGAAAGTGAAAGGGATGCAATTTCAATTATTTGTTAAGGAAAAATCAGGGATGGGAAGTGAACTTACTATTAAAAGTACTGTTCCTATTCATGGCCTCCAACCTTTAACTACTAGGGGTACGCAAATCAGCAAAACTCAACCTCATCTAGGTTCTCCGACTCTGATTTCTACCTTGAAGCCCATTCTGGCTTGAGGCTATTTGTGAGTTTTAGGACTTTTTCGTGTGAATTTTTGTGCATAATTTTGTACACACGTTTCCAAATGAATGCATCAATTCTACACACCTTTGAAATGTACATTTTTTTCTCCCATTGACAGAAGTGTTTGTGCACATTTTTGAAATGTACACATTTTTTTCATGCACATTTTTCAAACACATTTTTGGTTGTGTGAATCACATCAGAAATGTATGAACTTCAGAGTGTATATTGCATTCAGGTCTGTGTTTTGGCCTGAAGGTGCAAATTGGGTAAATTCCAGTCAAAAACAAACTGAAACAAATTTGTCACCCATCCCAAGATTCCCCACCCCCTAAAATGCTTCTCTGCGCAACATCATCACATGGTGGTGTTTTGAGGGACAATCTGGAGCAAAAAGACACTACTAAACAGAAGGTAGCAGCACAAAGTCAGAAGGGGATGAATGACTTTGTCCTTGACCCTGCCCTCAACTTGGACAAGATTTTGAAAAGCTGAACTTTCAGTCCAACACTAGGAACCTAGCTTTCTCCCACTGGCTTGTCATCAGAGCAGTACCTTCTAACTGATATACTTCAAGGTTGCAGTTTAAGTAATCCAGGTGTATATTTGGTTACACACATCTACAGCCCTGGGCGGGCCTTGAGGATGCTGATTAATATAAACCAGGATATATATATATATATATATATATGTGTGTGTGTGTGTGTGTGTGTATATATATATATATATATATATATATATGGGTTCCTGGAGAAGGGGAACAAACCCCCTTCAGAGAACTAAGAAAAATAAAAGCAAAAAGATTCATGAAATAGCAGGGGATGTCTTTGGAGAAAGAGGGCAGCTTTGCTTATATCTATCACATTTTATCTTTTCAAAGGCTAGATGAGATGAAAATCATTGAAGAGGGAGGGCTTGGTTTCTAAAGCATTTAAAAATGAAAACATAAAACCTTTTACAAGTCACATTAGCATGGGACGGATTTTGTATCTTGTAATAATTCATGGCAATTAGAGGCACATCGTGCACCCTGGCTGGACTATGGCTAGGTTTGCACATATATTCAAACAGGCCTTTATCCTTAATTTGACATCTGCCTTCTCCCCTTCAGACTTAGCAGATACTGTTCATTATTGTATCATATATCAAATAAACCAAAACATGAAATATTTGTGAACACAGAAAGCAAGCCATCACTACAGTACAGATACTCTGGCATGAACATTTTTCTTCATTTAACGGTAGGCAGTGAAGAAGAAAAAAAAAAGCTGGTTAGGATTCTTGAACAAAATAACTTCAGTTCTTTTGAATAAGGATTTGAAATGAATCTGATATGATTATAACATCAATTATTTGTCTACACCAGAAATACACTGTACAGAAAACAACTTACATCTCCATATTGTAATACCCCCTAGCAGTTCTGATTAGTCTTTCCCAACACACTTGAGTCCATAAAGAATATATCATGTCACTGCACTTATCCTTGTGACTGGTTACACTTTGAATACCAAATGCACCTCAAGGTCCCAATCTTTACAGGCTTATTAGATTGACCTGATGGATCTGTTTGTTCATGAACACCCACAACAACACCATTACTCTAGAACAGATCTGTTTTGTCCAAAAATGAGGCTTATAAAATAAAATAAACAACTTAGAATTTTTCTCCTTTTTTCGGAACAGCCCAGAACCATCACAAAACAAATATTCAAAATGCCCATGAAAAATTCATATTTATAATTAATAGAGAAGCAAGTAAATCTTATGGTTTCTCACCAAAGCTGTAATCAAAGTATTTGTAGTAAATAAATGTTGTACTAGCATATGTTCAACTTCTTATGAAATGCTTAAAAATGTCTGTAAACAATATAAATGAACAGCTACCACTCAGACTAATAACACTAGTAAAGAAGTTATTTAGAAAGAGGCATTAGAAAATATAATTACCACTCTAGTTCATTCTTATTTTCCCCTCTCGTGTTTTTTTTTTTGGTTGCTTGTTTGTTTTATTTTTAAATCCATGAATACTCTTTTTGCAAACATTATACATTTCCAAGACACCTAAGGAACCCTAGAATGGGAAAAAAATGGAACTACAGTCACCCCAAAGATGATGAATGTCTGTCCATATCTTCACTGAGAGAAACAGATATTAAAGTTTAGGCAGTAAGGGTAGGAGGAATGATAGGAAGCATATTTTTTCCAGTTTAAATTTACCATCCCCCTTTGAGAAAATAAAGCTTTCTTTTTAAGTGTAACATGACAGGATACAATGTGAAAACAGAATTGTTGTGACTGATGTGTAGCAAGGTCCATCTAAGAGTAGTGGCAAGTACAGGGAGAATTATGAGTGCCATGATATTACTGTCCAAACCTTAAACAAAAAAATTGAAATGAGCTTTTATAGAGTCTATGGGCATCCTTTATTCCTGGAGGTGTGCAGGTTGATATAACTCAAGAAGAATATTTAGAGACCCATGTATGCCTATATTATATTTGTCTTTTGCTGTGTGCTGGCATCTGCATTCTAAGTATGACAGAGGATTGACTTGGTTGAGTGGACTTTGATGTCTTCAATAATTGGTCATTTAGAAGCAATTTAAGACTCTCATGAACACTCTTTACACAAGATAATGCAAAGCTCTTAAGCTGTCATCCCTACATGCCTGTCTGAAAATATAGAAGTAGAGGTAAATATTTTCCAAGTTATTCTTGTTTTCCCCCTGGCAAGAATCCCCCAAACTCTTATCGGCTTATGAATTCCAGTGAAGTAAATATTTCTAAGGGTGCAAGCATGTTTAGACAGAAAAAAGTCCTACAACTCCCAGCACTCCCCAGCCAGCCTGGCTGGCTAGGACATGCTGGGAGTTGTAGGACTTTTTTTCTGTCTGAACATGCATAAGATTACACCTGAAGTCAGGGCCGGTGCTACCATTAGGCCAACTAGGCAGCTGCCTAGGGTGCAGGGCTAAAGGGGGCATCAGAAACGCCTTAAAAAAAAATAAATACAGCGCTCTCAAGTGGGAAGAGGGGGGCGCTAAATATCTGATCTTGCCTAGGGCACCAAACTGCCTTGCACCAGTCCTGCCTGAAGTTGCTTTCCATCAAGGCCTTTATGACCAAGAAAACAGTGGATTTTAGTCAGGCTGTCTGATTCAACTTGGGACCGAGTCAATTCAAAAATACAAAGCTTCATGTCTCCCACTGACTATCACTGTAAATCAACAAATGACTATAACTTCTTGGATGATAGAAAGAATTGGATGAAATCTGCAGAAATAATAGGCCCCTGTGAGGGGATGAAACCAGTGAAATTGAAGAGAAACAGGTGCAGTTTTGTTTTGGTTTTTTTGCTAGAAGACTTTACATTTTGATTTTAAAAAACAAAACAAAAACATACCTTCTCACTGGCTATCATAGGAAATAAAAAAATGGCTATATTGTTTTTTCTCTTGGTCAGAAGTGGAGGCATAGTAGCCCATTTGGAGGGAATTACACCTAACCAATGTCAGAAAAAATAGATGCAGGGTTTTGTTGTTTTGTTTTTGTGCTATCTATCTGGGAACTGCTGATAACTGTTTTATTTCTTGGCAGATTCGATGAAAATTACAGGTAAGTTCCAATCATATTGTTTTATGATTTGTATAGGATTGCTGTGAAGTAGTCTGGGTGGGGACAGAGAGAGTTAGGGGGAGGGGCAAAATGATTTATGTTTCTTAATGATCAGGATGGCCAAGTATGCCAGCCATATCTTTTATCAGAGAAATTACAGGGGGAAGGCCAGAATGGCTAGAAGTCTCCTGTGGAATGTAGGATCACTGCTCCTTGAACTTGAGTTTAAAAGAATTACATGGAATTTTCATTTAAAAAATGCCAAAGGCAGCTAACAATAACATCTACAATAGAAAATAGCCAGTCCACATGATACCTACTACATAGCCACACCGAGTTGTGGGTAGTGGTATTTAAATAGTTAAAAATTACACTGGAGATTAAACATATCAAAACTAATAAAGTTATGGCCCTAGGTTCAACCCATCTATAGTGTCCTGTATCTTTATTGCGAGGGTAAAGGGGGAAATGAAGAGACGAGACAACAGTTATGGTATAAATCAGGGCCACATTTATTGAATTGAAGGTCTGCGAAGGGAGAAGTGCGGGATTAACTAAGGCCGGCCAGAAGGCCAGTGGAGCATACCTGGGCGAAAGCATCCCGAACTCGAGGGCGGCGCGGTGACTCGCCACCCCTGAATCCTGCACTCGGAGTGCTGGGGGATCTACCCAGGATCACCATCCCCTGGCGCCGCGGGACAACCCGAGGAGGGTGAGATGGGTAGACCCCAAAGGCGACCCTACCTCTCACAAATTGAGCCACAAGGCATCTACATTTGTGAGGCTCGGGTTCTTGCCAATCACCATAAAAGGTGCCATGGGATGCACACCGAAACCCTAACCCCACTGCCTATACACCGCACTTACCGCCTAACCTAAGGCCAATGTGACCGAATTGGCAGGTAACCCAAAATAATAAACCCACTGCCGAGTCCACAGTATGGAGTAGGCGAAACACGCACGCTGCCCCGAGCCAATTAGGACAACGAGCCAAAATTCCTACTCAGCCCCATAAAAGGCGACCAGAGGAGCCCACACTGCTTCATCGGGAGTGGAGGGAGGGAGCTGCAAAAAAGGAGGCATGGGGTGGGGTCTCCTGTGCCTAAATACTGCCTCAGGGCCCCACCCCTTCAGCCTCACCCCATCAGGCAAACAATTTGCCCGTGCCCTGATTGGAGGTGAAATCACCTCATTCTAGCTCTCACTCTTCCCTCCCCCCCCTCGCAAAATCCTCCCCCCCCCCACAGGAACGTGGGGTGCGAAGGGAATTCTGAAGCATGGGAGAAGGGAAATGACAAAACGCAAACTCGATACAGGCTTTCTATCAATTTGTAGCATACATACTACTCAGTATTGTACTAAGTAGGAGTCAACTAACCTAAAGCTGCTAAAGCAAAGTTTAGTCAAGTTTCAACTATCCATTCAGTAGGCTAAAACAATTATTATGATTCATCAGTCTAGTGTCTGAAATCCATATTTGGGTTGGACATATTTTTTTTCTAACTAGGAGCTTTATTATAGTAATGCGAACCAGCAAGGCCAGCTTTAAAGTACAAATGAAGCATATTGCAGAAACCAGTAACAAAAGAAACAAGCATACGTAGCTAGAATTCTAAGTAATCAGATCATTAAGGAGATGCGGCCTCATGGAAAGAAGTAGATTCCAGGCCTTCCACCCTTCCAAACTCAAGGCAGGTCCTGTTGCTTCAGAGCCAACTGTTTAGAGCATCTGACAGTTCTTAGTTGATCCTCCCTTTTCAACTGACACCTCACCCTGGGATTGGATATTTGTGAAAAGAGTGGATTCTTAATTAAGACAACATACGGCATAGAAAAATAAGCCATCTGACATTCTGGTGAAGTTTTGACTTAACAAAAGCAGTTTTCCTCTGCAGGGGTGGGGAACCCATTAGGATGGTCCACCCTCAGAGACATATGGATGATTTTCGGAATAGTCTTGGGAATTTTCCAGTTAGGTTCTTGTTTCACTGAGGAATGGTGAGGTGCAAAGGGCCATTGACACGATCACTCCCAAGAGTCCTGATCACTGGCTCTCCTGAGCCTGTTTTTCCCCCTGGTAGTCTGCAGAGCTGCAGGTGATGAAGCAGGCTGGATGACTACTAGAGTGGAGGTAGTGTAAGTCTTGCTCTGAAGCCAATCAGACACTGTTTAGAGCACCTAACTGTACCCAATATGTGGCAGTATGGGCAAGAAAAAAGGGCTTATTTTGCCACCTCCATTGTATCCTCAAGTTGCCACCGAACAGAGCTCTTTAGAGTTGTTTGGAGGTTCCTGACCCCAGAGGGAACTCCTTTAGAGCCCTAAGAGGCCTGCTACCATGCTTTTTCAATGCACTTTGAGAATACAATCTAGACTAGACACCAGTTTTGGAAGAGCTGAGTGAGGTGTC
The DNA here is from genome assembly GCA_021292165.1 of Shinisaurus crocodilurus. NCBI lineage: Eukaryota > Metazoa > Chordata > Lepidosauria > Squamata > Shinisauridae > Shinisaurus > Shinisaurus crocodilurus. The sequence goes on along the minus strand of CM037880.1, from coordinate 208,389,604 downwards.
CATTGCCTCGTCTAGCCATGTTTTGTGGGACCAATTTTAGTTATTGCAGCCTGATGACCTGGATGAGATAGTTGCAGTTATGTGGCCGACCACCTGCCCTCTTGATCCCTGCCCCCATGTCTAATAAGGCTAGGGTGACCAGGTGAATCCAGGATGTGGTCAACACATCATTGCACGAAGATAAAAGAACTGTAGGTAGGTGGGTCACAGGTACAGGAAATAGGTAAGTTGCCTCTTCTGAATGAGGCTGCACTCCATCCAAAGGAAGAAGTGCATACTTTGGAGGGTGCTCCATCTTTGTCACTAGAGGATCAAGTGGTCTCAGTTGCTAGAAGTGACTTTTACCAGCTTGGGCTGGTATGCCAGCTACAGTAATTCCTGGATCATGATAGCTTGCCTATGGTGGTTCAGGTATTGGTAACCTCAAGACTGGATTAGTGTAATGCAATCTGTGTGGGGCTACCCTTGGGCTTGGTCTGGAAGTTGCAGCTGGTGCAGAATGTAGGTGCAACACTGCTAACAGGAGCCTCCATTTCACAGCATGCTGTACCTTTATTAAAATAACTGCACTTGCTGCTAATAAAGCCTGTAAACATCTTGGAACCAGATTACCTTAGAAATCGCATCACCCTTTATGTGCCTTTCTGGTCTTTGGAAACCTCAGGAGCACTTTTGATGGTGATGCATAGTCCTGCTGTTCACCTAAGGACCAGGAATAATAGAGCATTTAGTATTGCAGCATCCACCCTCTGGAATGAGCTCCCAATTGATGTCAGACAGGCATCTACATCTTTGACTTTTAGATGGCTCCTTAAGACCTATCTCTTTGCACAAGCTTTACCTGAGGTGTGACCCAGCCAGATCTAGTTTTATTGCTGAGCAATTATTATTTTATTGTTGTATTTTGATTTTGATGTTGTCAATACATTTATTGCTTTGATAATTTTGTTGGAAGCGGTGTATCAATTTGTGAAATAAATAAATAAATAAATAAATAAATAAATAAATATTCTGCTGTTCCAGAATTAGGTTGGTGGGTTGACTATATATTTAAATGGCATATATAATAGAATCAAAGAGTTGGAAAGGGCCAATTAGTCCAACCCCCTGCTCAGTGCAGGAATGTAGTTTAAAGCATCCCTGACAGATGGCTGTCCAGTCTCTGCTTGAATATTGCTAAATCGAAGAGGAAAGAAAATTTACTAGATCATAAAACATCTACCTATATACCTATCTTTAAGGCAATGTAACAATACAGCAGCACTATAACATCATAATAGGTTGTGATATTATGACATCAAAATGGGGGGAAAACGTTTAGTCAAGCACTCAAGTTTGTTTTAGACTCCTATTTGAAGTGGCCATGGTTGATTACATAAAGAAATGCATTGATTCCTGAAAAACCTGGTCTAATCATCACCTAAATGAGCTAGATATGTTTTATAGAAAAAATATTACAGATTATGCCAAGCCTCTAACTACAAATTTCATTTACAAGTGAGGTGCAAAAATGTTAGCATGAAAACTGCATTGCTTTTGTGCCACTCATCTGTCTCTATCCCTTCACCACTCTCAATGAAATAGAAGTGTATTACAACAAGGATTCCCATGTGTGTGTTTTTTCTAGACGAAAATGTCTAATTATCAGTAGAATTGGCCAAGTTTGTCCACATTTATTTATTTCTTATATTTAGTAATCGCCCATCTGGCCGGTCACCCGTGCTCCACATGTGCTCTGACCAGTATAATAATAGAAACATATGGCCACCATTTTGTTCCTAATGACAGAACATCTGGGCCAACATCAGGGAGCTTTTCTGTGTTATTTCATGCATGCTCGAACACACTCACACACACACAAAAATCAGGCTCACAAAACCTTCCGGGCAGGTTAAATTTGAGCTGCAAAATGTGTTCAAATATACTATACTGCCACTGACATTTTCCACAAGCTTTGATTTTGTTGTTATTTTGCATTTGCAAAACCAGGAAAAAATAGATTTGTGACAGTCTTTCCTCTGAAGTTCAACTCTTGACAAAATGGTTATTTAAAAATTTAGCAGTATGTTAGAAAACTACAAAACCTTTTTTAAACCAGCAATAAAACCACCACCACATTTTACAGTTTCACTATATTTTGTGTCAAATGTTATTGTTGGGTTTGTCATATCATTTATTGGTGGATGTGAATATACTTCATAATGGTTACACATCCAGCCTCCAACCTCCAAAAAATGCCTCCCTAGCACTGTTCCCACTCCTTACTTGGTGAAGAATAGCTCTCCACCTCTATCTTTCTTTACTCTATGTCACTGCTACTAGTAACTGGTACAGTGCTGGGGAGGTGGGGTGGATAATAATCAGTCTTTTTTCTTTCTTTCTGTAGACATTTGTTGAAAAAGAAAACTTGCACTGTTCACCTTTAATCTTTGTCAGTGTCCTTGAGATAATTTTTTTACTTTAGCAAAATGCTTCATCTATCATGAGTGCCACACCTCCACAAAAGATCCTATTAGTTGGTGTCCTTCATATACACATGTATAGAGATGAGTTCACATTCACATGTGAATGAAGACATAGAGAGTGGTCCCAGTAACAGTTGAGCGAATGGGCTCTGGAAGATCTCATCACCCAGGAAGGCTCATATAGGAAAAAAAGGTGCTCCTTCACCTAGTTTGATCAGAAGCCATTAAGAGCTTTATAGGTTATCACCTGCATTTTAAATTGTGCCTGGAAATGGACCAGTAGCCAGCGTTGTAACTTAGAAGTCACATATTCCGTATAAGTGTCCTTGGCTGCAGCATTCTTCTGAAACAGCTGGAGTTTCCAAAGAATCTTCAAAGTTAGCCCTACGTAAAGTGCATTGCTTTAATCCAAACAAGATGTAATTAAGCTAAAGCATGTGTAACTATGGCCAGAACTACCTCCTCTGGGCATACAGGTCTGGGAGTGGACCCAGGATTACCCCGAAAGCCTGATTTTTCAACAGGACTGCAACCCCATCCTAAACCTACAAATTTAAAATACAAACAGCAAGCAACTAAACTTGACTCAGGTAGTCTAGGAATTAGAAAAGAACAGGGTCTGAACAGCATAGCCAGTTGTCTTTCCAAGTGTAAGACAAGGTTCTGTATCACATTCTTCTGTAGTTAATGAATTTTGCTTTCTTGTGAACGTGATTTTCACAATTTGATTTATATGTAGACATATGTTAAACATTTATAAACTTTTAAAAAATATCTTAGGCTATATGTCTGATCACATTTGGGGCATCTTCACAAGAAAAACAAAACAAATCTAGCAAGCAAACAATGGAAGGATTGCAGGAAGAAATATCTCGATGTGGATTCTTTTCTCTGCAAAAATAATTGTGTAACCCAGACTTAGATCTAGTGCCCATATGGCAGTGTGCAATGGATCAGGTGATTTTCCTTACATCACCAGAGGACCTTTTTTTTTTTTTGGCAGTCTAAATGAAATATCCTCATTTACATGATAAGCTGCTGAAGATGAGTGCCTCTCTATGTGGAAGTGGTCACTCTTTGAAGAAATTTAATGTAACTTTCACCTGGCATCTGTTACATGTGGCTGGGCATTTAGTTCAATAGAAGCTTTGGGTTCCTATCCAGTGAAAGTTAGTTGCCCCATTAAAAGCACTGGGGAAGCCCACAACTATTGATTCACTTAAGCCCCACTGCTGTCAGTGGGGCTTAGGGATTAATGAATTTGTCAAGTTACAATTTCCAGAGGGGTAGCTGTCGTATTATGCAGCAAAAACATGTACACATTTTTGTGTGCATCTTTCCCTAGTAGAGGCATTTTGTGCACATGTTTCATGGTTACATACGTCTTTGGGCAAACTGCATCTCAACATTTGGAGAAGTGTGAATATTGCCATATAACTACATTCTGGTATGTGTGCAGGTTTCAGAAATGTGGATTTGCTAAGTTCACAATAAAATGGAAACCCAATGATTTTTATCCTTCCCTAGCTTAGTTACAAGTTGTAATTTACTAACTTCAACTGGATTAGAGTCTTGGTCTTCTGGAAGATGATATGATTGAAGAAAGGAAGCATATCAGCTTGCTCTGCCCACCTTATAGAAGCTTAAGCAGCTGTTTTGACTCTGCTTTATAGAGCTGTCCTTGACATTTTCACATCTTCTTTTTTTTTTAACAATACACTGAGGTGACCATTGAACACAAAACTAAAAATGGCCTGAGCTCTGAAATCTGAATCTGGTCTTTTCATGAAACAGAACAATGGTAAGACCAGCCCACATAGAGATAAGAACAACTTCGTTACAGAACCTGGTGAAATTACTGGACGTTGTTGCTCATGCTCGGTTTGCATCTCCCTGGTCAGTTCACTGATTCAATGTTGACTCTCACGACCACCAGCACAGGTCCCAACAACAAACCTCCAAATAGATTAAATTATAATAAAAGAGTGGTTTTCAAAGTGGAAGCTCTGGTGGGCATTCCTTAAAGCATATTGTAGCATTCTCTCTTATAGATAGATGATAGACAGACAGACAGACAGACATATGACAGATAAAATTCAATTCTTTACTTTAAATCTTTCTTTTAAAAACTGTACAGAATAACCTCTTTCAGAAGTCACCTCGTGCTGCCTTCTTCATAGGCATCTGCTCACTTGGCCCACATACAAAGCACTGAACTAGTGAATGAAATACCTCCCAGCTGTGAGTTACGATCTGCTTGCATAACATTTGCCAGTCCTTCTTCCTATAAACCTGAGATTTGAAGGTGATGTGAAATGGCCTTTATATGAAAAACTCAGCATCTCAGAGATGCAATGTTGACCTTGAACTTAAAGTGTAGAGAGGGAGAACATATCAGCTATATATATGAGAATGTTTTTTAAAGGTGTCATCATACTCTTAAGTGTTATTCTTGATTCTGAAATAGACACAGTAGAAATGTCACCCTCTATTATTTTTCCTGGATGTAGATGTCTCTCTTTGCAATCCCACATAATTTTATTGCTGCAGAAGACATTAATGAAGATTTTGCATTAACATTTATTTGTGATGATTCCACAAAAACTTGCTTTTGGATAAAACTTTGTTTTATCCAGAACAAAGTGACTTAAGGTGCAATCTTATGCATGTTTGGACAGAAAAAAGGCCTATAGCTCCCACCCAGCTGGCTGGGGCATGCTGGGAGTCATAGGTCTTTTTTTCTGTCTAAACGTGCATAGGATTGCATCCTTAATCTGATCAAGCATCCTTGCCTTGTTGCTCGTGCCCTGCAATCAAGATAGAACTAGGCCTGTTACACAGAATTACCTGGCATCAAGCCTAACAGTTCCCATGTGTGATTTTCCCATCATCCCCTTATCTATAAACCTGAATAACAGAAGGCAAGCAGGCTGCTAAAAGGTAAAATCTAAACATGCCATCTATTTGGAGCAGGTTGGGATGAACAATTTAGGTAGGCGGTGATATTCATAAATCCAGCCTTAATATGAGAGAGATCTACAATGGGGTTAGGAAGGGTAAAAGATGAGAGTTAGTTAGGAGGCAGAGAAAGAAAGAAAAACTTTTTGGAAGTTACCCAGCTGAGAGGAACAAAAACAACAAAATAGTGCATATACCCAAGTAAATATGTTTAGCATCGGAGCAGCATAAGCAAACTCAATTTTATTATTGTAGTCATGATTTAATAGTTCTATGATTTAAAAGAGTTTAAGAGAGTGATTCTATGGCCCCTAGACAGCATCTAGGGGGCCACAGTTACTTCGGATTCCCAGATCTGCGGTTGGAAACCTCGGAGCTGGGGATCCATGCTCCGATACCCTTCCCCCCCGCCTCCCAGCCAGTGCAGAAAGAACCAGGCTGAATGCTTTTCCGAGGTCAGAAAATCAACCTCAGAGAGGAGGTAGAGGGTGCAGGGAGGGGGGCAGGGATTAGGAGGAGACTGGGGTCTCCAGGATATGAGCTATCCTGATCGTGCTCCAGCCTCCTTCCTTTCCTCTCCAAAGCACCTCGGCTAGACAGCAAAAAATGGCCATCTCTCTGAATGACACAGCGGGAGGTGGGGAGGCAGAGATCACCTCCGCCACTCCTCCCACTCTGCACTGGATGCTTTCAAGCCTCCGAGTTCAGAGGCTTAGGAGCGTTGAGGGCACAATCAATAGGATTGCACCCTAAAATGTGAAACTGCACACACTTATCAGGGTGTACAAACAGGTTTTTATTTCTTTGTTTTTTTGCTCTAACATATTAGAAATGTAGAAGCAGTTGACTGAGAGGGGGGAAAGAATGAGAAATATTAGTTGTGTTTTTCACAACTGAAGTAATACACATGGTTGTCTAAAGCCCCACCCACTCCCTATAAGACTTTTTAAGTCCAGGGTCTAAAATTGCCTAGCTGTACCAGGGGGAGAACTTTTGGGACCATATGAAGATTTGTATTGGACATGAGTAGTGCTACTTTCTATATAATGTTATTGCATAGAGGCAAGGGAAGTGCCAAAGACCCTGATGTCTGCAAGACTCCCTCCTTGGCCACACTGATGATGATGAATTGTTACTGTCTTCAAGTTACCCCTAATTAATAGCCAAGCTTCCAAAAAGTAAAGCAATGTCCTCATCTATGTGACTTGGCAACTTCCTGCCTGCCACATACACTCTTTTACACCCCACTGTTCACGCGCATAAGAATTAGGAAAATCTGGTTTGTTCCATTAGTTTACAATGGGTCCTACAAGTCTTGATGTCCACCCTATTTGAACCTCTATGGCCTAATTCTCAGTGAGGTAGTGAACCTGCATCTGTAGTGCACCTTTGACTGCAATTGATAGTTCACCTGATTGACTGCTTCTCCATACCAAAAAACAAACAAAACAAAAAACAACAACTGGTACTTGAGATAGAACAGATGTAAAAGAAGTGTTGTTGTTACCTAGCTTTCGCCAGCAGATGCTAGTTTTCTATGTGGAGGAAATTTGTCTGTATGAAGGAGGAGCATTCACTCATTTGAGCCTGCAAACTGATGTGCAAACCTGTATCTGGGATGTGCTACCTCTGTGAGAACTAAGCCAATATTTCTTCGATCTTGTGTTATTTGCACATTCTTACTTCTCATATAACACAGTATTTTCATTTTAGCTCTCAATAGCAACTTGATAGAAATCAGTGATCCGCATAGAAATTTAAACAGCCACGGCCCCACTGTTCTCTAAAGATTTTCAGACACACTGCCAGGAACAAAACAAGCTACAGTTAATGAGCTTCATAAAATAATAAAAAAGAGATAGTACTTTCACTTCTAATGCAAGTATGTCCTTCTCTATTGTTAAAGTGAGTACTTCTGCTGCTACTTTTATGCCCTACAAATGAATAGTATGTATTGTGCGATGCTGTGACTGACTATTTCTCATTTTAATTAGATGGTGAGGTGTTTGGTATAATATACGAATCATACTCTAGGCACTGGTCTTACTGAGTTTTCTACCAATAGTGCAAAATCTATTAATGTTAAATATTAAGTGGGCCTAAAATAAATATATTTGAATAGTGGAAGGGTAGAGAAAGAGAGAGAATATGAGATTGGGAGGACAAAATAAAAATGATAAAACATTAAATGTTCTGGAGAAAATGGCTGTGGGAAAGGAATGCTAAAAAAAGATGGCCATAAACAACTGATCAACTACATACTGCAGTGATTAACAAAGCATTTTAAACAGCCACTTTAACAGGCAACATGAATCTTGTTTTAAAACCTTGAATTTCATAGTTAGTTGGCCTGAAATTAGCCATGTAGGTACTGCTCTCCTCTAAGGATGAAAGGTGTGGAAGTGAAAGGAAAATGAACTACAGTGGAGAAGCATGATGTCTTGTGCATCCACCACCTGCATTTTGAAGTGGTACAGTCCCAGGTGGGCTGGAAGATATGCTTCTAAAGAGTAAAAGGGATATGCTTCATCCCTGAAGGCAGGGGTAGGCAGAAAGTAGAAGTCCCTGCCAGCATGGCCAATGGTCAAGAATGCTGCAAGTGGAAGTTCAAAACATCTGGAGATCTACTTTCTTCCCACCCCTGCCTAGGAATTGTGAAAATGAGGGTGTAACTGCCAAATATTATCTAAAGGAAAGGCTGAAATTCTCCATATTTAGGGAGAGCCCAAATAAAACAATTATCAGAAAATGTAACATACAAATATTTTCTGAGAAATTGCTATCTAGCTCGTGTGAATTTCCACCGCTCACTTCTGTCTCAATATAGCCAGAGTTGCTGTTTATTACCTTATACTATGACTATTATTAAGTCACCTGCTGATTCAAAGTACCACTGCTACTAAAACTGATTGATTACATTTGAATTCTAAGAAAAGTTGCACACTGAGGTGTTCAGGACATAATCTCTCACAATATGTTATGTGTGTGTGCTTGTGTTTTGCAGAATAGAGACTTAGGGCACAATTCTATGCATGTTTAGACAGAAAAAAAGTCCTGGCTGGTGAATGCTAGGATTTTTTCCCATCTAAATATGCATCGGATTGCACCCTTAAAGTGTCTTTTTAAAAGAATTATAGATACTTTTGTTATAAACAAACACTTTAGAGAATGATTAAACAAACAAACAAACAAAAACCCTGATTAAAATATTCCATTAAATGGTGCTTGGGTTCCTTTATCTCCAGGGTGTTTCTGAAATAGTCTCAGTCATTAAGGTAATTGCAACTCAGAGAGAAAGATGGGGCAGCAACACAAAATCCAAAAGCTATGTGTCTTATTTCATTGATGGATATTTGAACATGTGTAAAGTTGTGGCTCTATAAAGTTTGAAAGATCTATCTGAATTTGTGGATAGAACATTTTGTTCTGTGATATGACAGATACTACCATATGGTATATTAATCTACCATATTCAATTTGTGATGTGGATACTGTTCTCCTCTTAGAGCAATCCTATGGTCCTGGCGGTGGCAGGGGGTGGGAGGTGTCCCAGGGGCCATAAGATTGTGTGGATTGTCTGGGGCCGCATAGACAGAGCTCCAGCCTTGGAGAGGAAAACCCAAACACGGAACTCCTCTCCAGGCCGTCCAAGCCACCAGTATCCTCTGCGGTGGTTTCCTCCTCACGGTCAGGGAGGAAACAGCTGTGGATCCAAAGGATCTACTGCACTCTCAGTCCCCAACCACACCCTGACACAAAGGGAAGTTTAGGCCAGCTTTGAGGCTGACCTAAACAGATTTCCCCCCCCTTAAAGCTGAAAACAACCTCGCAGAGTGGAGTTTGGAACACCTTTGCCATTCCTTATGCCCTGCCAGCAAGAGCCCAGCAGGCCTTTGGATAGGTCACAGAGCCTCCCAGGTCTGAGCACAGTGTCGTTGATGTTCCTCTCCCTTAGGATCGCTCCTTCAGTGTGGATTATTATCCTGAATTTGCCTTTTGTCTGTTTTTATCCAATTTACTTCCGAGTGGATGCACAAAATCTTGAATAAGCTAGGAGGAAAGGGGGGGATATTTTAGCACTTTTGGGGTGTGTGGAGGTGTGGGAAAAACAGTGCTGAATATTGGCAGTATTTTCAGGGAATTTTACAGAAATTTAGTTATTTTCGGGGGTCAGGGAGTCAAGATACAAAGCACAAAAGTTTTACCACTGTATTACGTAGTGTTGTTGCCACTGGACATTTGTATGGGGCAGGGGACCAAAGGGCTGCTCATTGCAGCTCTGCCATGGCTCGAAGTGGCAGGTAGCAGTGCTTTGGTGTTTATTGTAATTGCTGCTGCTAGCTTTGCTGTTTGTTCTTAATTTGTGGTTTTATATTTTATGTATGTATTGTACTGTATTTTATGGTTTTAACTGTTGTAAACCGCCCAGAGAGCTTCAGCTATTGGGCAGTATAAAAATGTATTAAATAAATAAATAAATATTAGAAAACAAAGTCGTCTGCTGCCTCATATCCTCTAAAAACAGTAAATCTCCAACCTCTGAAAATAGATAGAATTCGCTGCCTCCCATTTAAAAGTGTGTGAAGTTCCTTCCTACCTTCATGGGTGCAGAAATGGCCCTGCAAAAGTAGAAGAGGTTTTGGCCCAGCCCCCCAGAAATATGCATCAGAATTGGGGATGTGCAAATCAGCAAAACCTGAGCTTGCCAAAGTTCTCTGAATTCCATCTCGAAGCTTGTTCTGACTCGAGTTTGTATCAGATTGCAAACTTCATTTTTTTCTTTTCACATGATAATCTGTGCATATCTTTCCAAATGTACACATCAGCTGTGCACATCTTTGAAATGTACACATTCTTTTCTCATTGATTAAAGTGTACTTGTGCGTATTTTTCAAAAGCACATATTTTTTCAAATATATGCATGCTGTCAAATGCATTTTGAGTGCTCCATGAATCATACTGCAAGCTTGTTGGAAATGTACGGACTTTGACAGCAGATTGTGTTCAAGTCTGTGTTCGGTCTGGAAGGTGCGCACTCAGTAAATCCTGATCAAAAACCAAGTGAAATGAATTTCTCATACATTCCTGTTTAAAATGTGGAGATGTCTGTGTCAGCAGTGCAATGTCCTCAGTAGGGTGTGCATTCTTAGGCACATTCCAGTGCCAGTGTGGGTATCAGAGAGTGCAAAGAGGCAAAGGGCAGGTTCCTCACATGTTTACTGCTTTTGTGTGTGGCTGCTTCAGTGATTTCAAATGTGGCAGCTTACTGAATAGTCAATTTCATTAGTTTTATCTTTTAATTCAAGAACAGGTCAGAGGCATGTTTGGTGTCCTGGATGAAATATTTATTTATGCGTCTATTTAGTTTTAAATGCGTGGCCTGTCTTTCAGTATTTCGACTCCCAGAATGTATAATAACCTTAATGCAATCAAACAATAAAAAACATTAGAACTAAAAAAATAGATATAAAAATTACAACAAAATAAAACAGATTAAAGCAGGAAACGCTATAAACACACAACCAGAAGCAGGATTAAGCAGCAACCCAAACAATATTAAGGCCTGGGAAAATAAAACAGGTATTCACATGGTATAAAGAGACAGTAAGGTAGGTGCCAGGTAATCCTTCCTGGGACAAAGCAAGGTTCCAGAGGCAGGGGTCAACCTACCTTACCTCAGAAGGTGCAGCTCCCCAGAGAAGGGCTTCCAGAGATGGTATAGGCAGGCTCATGTGGGAGAATGCTGTCCTTAAGTTACCCAGATCCCAAGTCATGTAGGACTTGAAAGATTCAGATTCCTATTTGTTTATTATACACTCACATAAAGATTAATTGAGCATCTATCTCAATGAATCTTTAAGCATCAGCACTTTTGATTTGTGCCTGAAAATGGAAGGGAAGCTAGTGCAGCTGTTTGAGAACTGGTAAAATGTGTTACCATCACCTGGTTCCAGATAGCAGGCTAACATATGTATTTTGATAGGGATGGGAGAATGAACAATATTCGAATTTCAAGCTCATTGAGGTTCTGTGTTCCGCCTCGATAGCTTGTCTAACTTCATTCTCACTCCCGAAGGCAAGCATCCTTTTTTATTTTCCAAACAGGAAAAGTACTCATTTTCAAACATGAAAAACGTGCACTTCCCAAAGCGCACACCCCACATGCGCACTTTCCCCTGTAGGCTAAAGCGTGAAAATGCATTTTGGGGAGAATGCGCATTTTCAGAAGTGCACACTTATGCAAGTGTGCACTTTCCCATGTGAACACAAGCTTGAGAAATTGCATCCCCCCCCCCCAAGAATTATGCTCATGTTCGCATTTAGGGTTGCAAATGGGACATGTTTGCATGATTTGCGAACAGGAATTAAATTCTCGTATATCCCTATGAAGTTTCCAAGGAGTCTTCAGTTCCTTCTCCTACACCCCATTCAGCAGATCCTACAACTCCATGGTCTCACCCATCTAACATGAGCTCCATTCAATTTAATTTTTATCACTCCTTTTCTCTTACTTGAGCCTTAGGTACTTGAGACCCAACAGGCTGCTGGCTTTTTACTCACTCGGGGTCTCATTCTGGGCCTCATCTGTACCTCCTTGATGCTGCTCACATCCCTGGTATTGCTTTGAATCTGTGTCTGCTCAGATTTTCCTTTCTTTGCTGATCCAACTGAACAGAAAAGGCACCTGGACCCACAGTCCTTCCCTTCACCCCTGCTACCTTAGGTTGGCCTAGCAATGAAGGTCAGACTTGTTTACAATAATTCAGTATCATTCCCTGTTAGTGTTCAGAAGAGTTGAGAGAACTTAATGTATTTTAAAATGTAAGCTTCTGAGATAACACCTCCCTGCCACCACCAGACAAAATCTTCATGATTATCCCATGTTGACAAGCATGGGTAAATTCACAGACCCAATTATGGAGCATGCACAGAAACAGCAGCTTTAACCAAACACTGAAGCTTGATCACCCTACAATGAAAAAATAGGGCAAGTCAACCCATAATGTCAGGAAGGTAACATGCATTGTTAATTTCTTATAGAACATATTTAACAAACACACGTGAAACTATCTTCCAATATCTATTTGGTGTATTTTCCAGATGAATCAAGTCTCTGTGCAACAGTACTGAAGAAGATAGTGGAGGAAAACAAAATGTATCACTTTAATGCTATTAACTATACAATTAAGGCATTTATTTTTTGCTTTTATTTCTTTGTCTTGCTCGATATAACCATTCACAAGGTTCTGCCACTTAATCAGCTGTTCATGCCTATGCTATTACTTTTTCAAATACAAAGTGCATTTTAAAGCAAAACTGACATTGCCAAAGTAACTGTGGAATGACATGGCTTTTAAAGTGTCTGTAGATTCCACACTCAATGAACTGTCTAACAGGGATAATGTGCGTTGACAACATTGTTTGGTTGCTTTTGCTCAGCTGGCAGAACAAATTTTCTGCTTGCATTTTCTGGAGTATGCTATAGTCAATCTTTTATGGACCATTCACCAACAAATTGCTAGTGGCCTGTTGATGTTATTCCTTACAGATTTCCTTTTATATTAGTTTCAAATCTACAACAGAATAGCTCAAAAACGCATGGAAAGTATTCACATGTTAAAAATGTCAGCATCTGCAGAACTGTGTGGAAAACAGTGATTCGTATGTGGTAGATCAGAAATCTCAACTGAGTCATCACCACTTTGCGGGTAGCTTTCCAGGCTTCCAGAAACAGGTATTAAAGGCAAGGCACCACATGCAACTGGGGAAAGGAATTGTCATCTTTAGGTCAATCAAAAGTGAATACTTCTTGGCAAAACCAAATGATAAAGTATCTAAAGCAGGCTTCCCCAACCTGATGCCCTCCAACTCACGGCATTCCTGATCATTGGCCATGTTGGCTGGGGTTGATGGAAGCTGGGTTGATTTATTGATTTTATTTATTTATTACATTTCTATACCACCCAATAGCTGAAGCTCTCTGGAGGGTTCACAACAATTAAAAACATGTTGTTTTTTAACATAAGACACACTATAAATGTTTAAAACTACAGTATAAAATAGAAGTAAAAACCAAAGTAAAACCTAGCAGCAATGCAAAGATTTAAAATACAGTTTTAAAACAATGGAAACTGAAAGACTAAAATGCCTGGGGAAATAGGAAGGTCTTCACCTGAAAACAGAAAGACCACAACGTGGGCACCAGGCAAGCCTTTCTGGGAAGCTCAATCCAGAACCAGGGTGCCACAACAAAAAAGGCCCTCTTTTTAGTAGCCACCCACCTCACTTCCTTTGGCAGGGGCTCTTGGAGAAGGGCCGCTGAGAATGATCTTAGGGTCCAGGCAGCATATATGGGAGGAGATGATCCTTCAGGTAACCTGGCCCCAAGCGAATGTTAATACCAGCACTTTGAATTGGGCCTGGACATGGACTGCCAGCCAGTGCAGATGGAAAAGTACTGGCATAATATGATCATGTTGGCTAGTCCTTGATAACAATCTCACTGCCCTATTTTAGACTAGCTGAAGTTTCCAGACCATATCAAGGATAGCCCCATGTACCCCTGTTGCGGTAATCCAGACAAGAGGTTACCAGAGCATGGATAACTGTAGCTAGGCTGCTCTGTCCAGATAAGGACGTAGTTGGTATATCAGCCTAAGCTGATAAAAGGTGTTCCATGCCACTGAGTCCACCTGTGCCTCTAGTGATAATGCTGGATCTAAGACCACCCACAAACTATGAACCTCATCCTTTAGGGGGAGTGCAACCCCTCCAGAACAGGTTGAATATCACTCATCTGGGCAGGCTAACCACCCACTAACAGTACCTCCATCTTCTTGTCTGGATTGAGTCTCAGTTTATTGGCCCTTAGCCAGTCCATTACCGTGCCCAGACACTGTTTCAGAACAGCCATTGCCTCACCTGGATTTGATGAAAAGGAGAATTAGAGCTGGGTGTCAGGCACATATTGATGACACCTCAGCCCGCACCTCTGGATAACCTCCCCCAGAGCTTACATGTGGATGTTGAACAGCATGGGAGATAGAACAGAGCCCTGAGGAACCCCATAGCATATCTGCCAAGACACAGAGGCAATAATCCCACCACCACCTCCACCACCTTAGCTATCCAAGCAGGAGTGGAACCACTGTAGTGCAGTGCCTCCAGCTCCCAAGCCAGGCAGCCTATCCAGAAGGATACCATGATCGATGGTATTGAAAGCCAATGAGAGGTCCAAGAGAATCAACAGGGTCGCACTCTCCCTATCCTCTCCCAGCAAAGACCATCCAACAGAGCTAACATCAATGGAGTTTCCATTTCAAAACCAGGCCAGAAGCCGAACTGTAATGGATCTAGATCAGGTCTCTCCAACCTTGGGTCCCCAGATGTTGCTGGACTACAGCTCCCAGAATCCCTTGCCATTAGCCATGCTGGCTGGGTATGCTGGGAGCTGTAGTCCAGCCCTGATCTAGATAATCCATTTAATTCAAGAGTGCCTGGAGTTGTCAGGCAACCACCCCCACAAGCACCTTGCCTAGGAAGGGGATGCTGGCTACTGGCCTACAGCTGTTATCATCATCCAGGTCCAGGTTAGGCTTTTTCAGGAGTGGCCTAATTACCACCTCCTTTAAAAAGGCCGGTACTAGTCTCTCTAGTACTACTCCTGGACCCAGCCTGATATCCCCTCCCTGTTAGATGTAATAAGCCATGAAGGGCAAGGGTCAAGCAAACAGGTGGTAGACTTGGCCAAGCACCTTGTCTGCATCCTTGGGCCTCAACAACTGAAACTCATCCAATAAAACTGAACCAGACGGTGCTCTGGGCAACTCTGCTGATGGAACTGCATTAATTGTGGTGTCCAATTTGTAACAGATCAGAGTGACTTTATCTTCAAAATGCTGTGTAAACTTGTCACAGGGTGCTGCTGAGGGTTCCACTGTTTCTCTCCCTGGCCCATATTGTAGCAGGCCATTACACTGGCTCAGCTTGTCTGAGCGTGGAAAGCTAAGCAGGGTCAAGCCTGGTTATTACTTGGATGGGAGACCCCTCCTCTAGTTTCCTGCATTGAGCAGGGGGTTGGACTTGAGGGCCTTGTAGGCTCCTTCCAACTCTATGATCTATGAAATCTATGAACCATTCAGAATACCCTTCCCCCAGCTACCACCTGTTGCTGGGGAGAAGTTTGCGTGTGTGGGGGGGGAGAGTCAGACCACAATCAGGTCACTGCCTAAGGGCCAATTAGGTCAGCGGAAGCGGAGAGCTGATGTCTCTATTTAAGGCCCGGCATCTCCGCCCCCGAGGCAACGTTTTCTTTTTCCAGCTCCCTCCCTCCCTGTATAGCAGTGTGGGCTTCGCTGGTTGTCCTTTTGGGGGCCAAGTAGGAATTCTGACCTGCTGTCCTAATTGGCCTCAGGCAGTGGGTGTGTTTTGCCTACTCCACACTGTGAAGCAGGGTTGGGTTAGTGCTTTGACCTTTGGTCACATATTTACGGGAAGTGCAGAAATAGGCAGGCATTTTAGGGCTTGATCATCCAATGGCACCTTTCAGGTGACTGGCAGTAACCTGATGCTCTCCTGGCTGTTGTCCCGTGGCGTAGCTTGTGGGAGGTTGGGTCGCCTTTCGGGTCTCCCCCTCCTCACTCACCAGTTGTCCTGCAGCACCAGGTGGAGCGGACACTGGGAAGGCCCTCCAGCTTTGGGGCGGCGAGTTATCGCGCCACCCTTTTGGTGTAGATGCTTTTGCCCAGTTATTATTTAAATACTGGCCGAGGGCCGGTTTAGTTAGAACTGCACTCCTCCCAGTCGCAGATCTTTGATTGATTAATAAATGTGGCCCTGATTTGATCCCATACTCTTTGTCTGGTCTCTTCATTTCTTCCTTTATGCGCGCAAAAGCTCTGCTGGACAACACTGAGAAGATGTAATGGTGGTGGAAAAGAACTCCGTTTTTGCCACCATCTCTATCACAGAGTGGGCTCAATAATGAGCTATAACCTGTGTTCAGTCAGACTGAGCACGAGTTTTCCTCCATCTGCATTGTAGCTATCTTCCCTCTTGCTTCATTGCTCTCAGCTCAGGTGTATACCAAGGAGCTGGCCAGGCTCTGCTTAGAGGGAGAAGACGCTTGGGTGCAATTGTTTTTACTGCCCAAGTCATCTCTGCATTCCATAGAGTGACCTGGACTTCAACAGAAGCACCAGCCATGCCAGCATGAAAATCCCCTAGAGTCCTCTGGATTCCACTGGAATCAATTAGCCTCCATGGGTGGCACATTTTAATAGGTACCCAACCCTTGCAGAGGGGAAAGGCTGCTGAAAGTCCAAACCTCAGTAGGAAATGATCCAACCATGACAATGGGACAGATGTTAATTCCCCCACTTTCAGATCACAATCCTCCTGCCCCATTGAGAAAACAAAATCAAATATGTGTCCTCTTACATGTGTTGGGCCGATGACATGTTGAGACAGCCCTATGGTTGTCATAGAGGCCATGAAATCCTGAAGTCCTGAATCCAGAAGCCTTGGCATGGAAGTTGAGATGCCCCAGAACCATCATTCTAGGGGTCTTCAATACCAAATCCAGGACCACCTCTTGTCAGCTCAGGCAGAGAGACTGAATGGTAGCAGGATGGGCAGTACAGCAGAATCTATAATCTGTCCTGGGTACCCTACACAAGCTACAAACAATCGAATGAACAGCACTCGAATGGACAGGAAGCCTAGAAAAGGAGATAGAATTCCTATAGACCAGAACAACCTGCCCTCCCCAATCCTCAAGTCGATATTGGCACAGCACCAAGTACCCAGGAGGGCACAGCTGGGAGAGACTAATCCCTCCTTATTACTTATTTTCCCAGGCATTTGGCATTAGTTTTGGCCCAATTGTTGTGGGCTGCTTTTGTGATGTTCATTCTAAGCTGTGAGGGTGGGGAAGGGGGGATTTTTATGTATTTTAGTTGAACACTTTCATATTGTAGGGTTTTTAGATTTTGCGGTGAGAAGCGACACATAAATTTAATAAACAAAAAAAATGAGAAAAGGTAAAATCTCTCCCCACCCCCAACCATTGAAATTAAGTGGCACAGCACTAGCTCCAGTTTATTGAAATGAGTATGTTATGTTCTGATTACAAGAAATAAATACTATAAATAATGTCAGGTACCCAATTTTAACCTGATATACAGTTCAGGTTATCAGAAAGAGCAGGCGTGTGCAGGCCAGCAGGTCTTAAGCTAAGCTCAGCTGGTAAGCAGAAGCCACAGATCCTTATTGATCTCTGTCTCCTCCAAACGTCAGTCTGAATCCAGAACGAACAGACCTTCTGCACATTTCTGTGGGCTTCCCCCTTACGAATTACATCTTGTGAGTCAGCAAAAAAAGAGAGGAAAATTAAGCAACTGCAGTTTAATTTTAATCAGTGAGGGATTGCAGTGTTAAACAATTAGCGATCATTGCGCCCTTCTGCAGGATCAGTGGGAGAGTGTCAAGGATGATGAGTCTTCCATGTTTACAAAAAGATTCTGCCTATGGCATGCTGTGTGCTTTTGTGAATCATTTATCTTCTAGCTTAAACCCGTCATTGTATGAAATATTGAAGCTGTGATTCTGCATGACAGAATAATGAAACATTGAAAAAAGGGCTACACTACAGTGATTTTTCCACAGAAAGGTAGTGGTGAAAAGTTGAAAACCTGACTGTAAAATTGCTTTTTATTTCCACTCCATAAAAAGTTCATCTGCCTAATAATTTGATTAAAAGACCTGTTGTTTCTTTCTGCTTGTTTAATAAAGGATTGCCAGTGCCACTACTGGCCTGGCTTTATACAATAAAGTGGAAGACCGACAACCTGGTCTTCTGCGCGGGTTTAATGCAGTTTAGACATGAACCCGGTGCCGCAGTCTGACACGACCATGCGGGGCATTCCTAAGCGGGCAAAGAGAGAGAGCAGAGTCTTAGCCAGGCTGGCTGCAGAGATGGAGGCTAGCGCAAAAGCCTCCGCGTAGTAGTGGGTGGCAAAGTCCACTACCGTCAGTACAAACTTCTTCCCCGTCTTGGTGGGCGGGTTCAGGGGACCCACTATGTCCATAGCAATCCATTCAAAAGGGATCCCCACCACCGGGAAAGGCTGAAGGGGAGCTCTTGGATGATCGCGATTGTGTCCCACCCGCTGGCACACATCGCAGGACCGACAGTAAGCTTTAATGTCGGAGGCGATCATGGGCCAGTAGAACCCCTCTGTGATTCGGGCTTGGGTCTGCTTCTGCCCCAGGTGTCCTCCCCATGCCACGTCGTGGGCGAGGTGCAGCACGGCGCGGCGGTACCGTTGGGGAACCACCAGTTGCCTTTGCTTGCGCTCCGGTGCCACTTCCCCCTTTGGCTCGAACTCTCGGTACAAAGTTCTATTGTCCCAGACAAATCTTTCGGTGGCAAGGGATACCCCGGGGTCTTGGTTGGCCAGATTGTGACACTCCTGCAAGGAAGGGTCCAGCCGCTGGGCTTCCTTGAATTGGGCTTGAGTCCCAAAGTCTTTAGCCATCTGGGCAAACCCTTCGTTCTTCGGGGGCTCCGCTATGGCCTGGTTCTCCCCGGAGTGCCCCGCAGGGGATGGGGTCACCCCGGTTGGTGGAGGGGGCACCCCGGTTGGTGGAGGGGGCACAGGCTTAGGCTTTGGGACCGGTGCGGTTACGGGCGGCCCCCCTCTCCTTGCCTGCTTCTGGGTGACGACCCCCATCTTAGCTTTGGCCACCCGGAACGCGAGATCGTTCCCAATGATGATGCCCCACTCCTTTTGGCGATGGATGATTACGTCTATCTCTCCTTCCCACTCCTGGTACTTGACCCGGACCCGGGCGATGGGGACGGTGATGTCGGGGGAGTTATAGGGTTTGATCGTACATGTACGTCCTGACAAAAGTTGGGAACTTTCTACGCAGGTCCCGGGGCAGAGCCGTTACATCTGCCCCAGTGTCCCTATACCCCACCCGGGAAACATTATTGATATAGATGGACTCACAGAATTGCTTGCGGCTCCATCTCAGCTGGTCCGGGGAGGCGATGCGATACAGCGATGCATGGGGTCCGGGACGGTAGGGACCCCACTCTTGGAGATCCTCCTCAGCGCCGCGATCCTCGGGGATGCTTGCATGGAGGGAGAGGACCGACCGTTGATCGTCGTCGCTGTCGTCGTCCTGAGCGGCTGCAGCACCCGCGATGCGCCCTATTTTCCCCGGCGAGGGACGGGCATCCCGGTTCTTGGGCCGGAGCTTGGGGCAATCCCGCCGCAGGTGTCCCATCTTGTTACAGTGGAAGCACGCCCCAGACCGAGGGTTTTGGTTCTCCTTGGTCCGAGGGGCCTCCTCGCGCCGTCGGGGCAGGCTCTTTTCTGGCTCTGATTTCTTCTCGGCCACGGTCGCGGAACTTCCCTTGGTGGATGGGGCCGTCCGGTATAGCCCCATCTCGTCGGCCATGATCTCTGCCGCCTCACAGGTACGGGGCTTCTGATCCCTTACGACAGCGGCCAGCTCCTTCGGGATGGTGGTGAAGAATTGCTCTATGGCGATCAGCTCGACAACTTCCTTCAGGGTGGGGGCCTGGGAAGCCTCCACCCAGGACTCGCAGACGTGTATCACCTGGGCTGCCCATGCCACATGGGTGGTCTCGGGGGAAGGTCTACCCCTCTCGAAATCTCCGCTGGCAATGTTCGGCGGTGAGGGCGAAGTGTGGCCTGGCTGCTGCCTTGAACGCCTCGTAGCTCGCCGGGGTCTTCCGCAGATGCGCCCCGAGGAGGTCGGCCAGGTCCCCACTGACCTGGGTTCGCAGGGCGGACAACCGCAAGTTGTTGGGGACCCGCTGCTCCTGGCACGCCGTTTCGAAAATGGAGAAGAACATCAGGACATCTTGCCCTGGCTTGTAGGAGGGGAACGTCTTGCGGTCCCACGACGGAGGGGGAGGAGCGGAGGGGACAGTCGGGGGAGTTTTCCCCGCCTCAAGCTGCAGCTTGGCCAACTCCATCTGCATCCGGATCATTTCGCGCTCGTGGGCCATCCTCTCCCGCTCGTGGGCCATCCATTCCGAGGGAAGCTTGAGGGGCTCCAGGGGCTCCAGAGGCTCCAGAGGAGCGGGGTCCTCGGTCATCACATCCTCTCTCCCACCTGTCGGAGCTGGGTTAGGGCGGCCCCTGGGTCGGGCACCCTGGGCCAGACTCGCCAGCAGCTCCCTCCGCAGGTCCGTCTGTCGGATCAGCGCCGCCAACCCCGGGGTGATGGGGGTTGCAGGCAGGGACCGCCAGTGGCTCGGCTCCCCCAGTCGCTCCGTCAGGCTCTGGGTCGTTCATGGTGATCCTTAGGCTCTTGCTACTTTGGGTCTGGGAGATATTCTGGGCTAATAAGTTATCCCACCTCTGCCACCAAGTGGAAGACCGACAACCTGGTCTTCTTTGCGGGTTCAATGCTAAGGGGGTAGTGGGTGCTGGGGCGGGCCTTCTCCGAGGTCCCCAGCGCCTCGCCTTAGCCCAGAACAAAGGGATAACTTATAGCCACAAAAGTATCTTTTAGAAAACAAGTTTATTTACAAAATTACCTTCACAAACTCAGACTCACGCCAGCAATACAGCTTATCAGTACGGTACAAAGTAGCAAGCAAAGACCTCAAGGACAATGTGATTTTAGGGCTCTCAGCTAGTTAGTTTAGCTCGGGTCCCGGCGGAGGCCCGGTCTACCCAAGCGGCTAGCTGGGTTCCCGGCGGAGGCCCGGTCTACCCAAGCGGCTAGCTGGGTTCCCGGCGGAGGCCCAGTCTACCCAAGCGGCTAGCTGGGTTCCCGGCGGAGGCCCAGTCTACCCAAGCGGCTAGCTGGGTTCCCGGCAGAGGCCCGGTCTACCCAAGCGGCTAGTTGGGTTCCCGGCGGAGGCCCGGTCTACCCAAGCGGCTAGCTGGGTTCCCGGCGGGGCCCGGTCTACCCAAGCGGCTAGCTGGGTTCCCGGCGGGGCCCGGTCTACCCAAGCGGCTAGCTGGGTTCCCGGCGGGGCCCGGTCTACCCAAGCGGCCAGTGATTTCAGCTTGGTTTCCCGGGGGTCCGGTCAACCCAAGCGGCCAGTGATTTCAGCTTGGTTTCCCGGGGTTGCTGATCCTTTGTTCTCTTACCCCAGGCATGGGCAAGATTGCTGATCAGGTCCAGAGAAAAGTTCCCTTGTACAGGGTGTTTTATACCTTGGTGTTTCAGGTAGCCCCTCCCTCCGTGATCAGGTGGGTTGACACCCTCCCTGAGGGGCGGCCTTTTGGGTCAGGTGGGGTGACGCCTTCCCCCCGTGGGATAGGGTCTCTTTGAAGCCACTTGCTTAATGGTCCCATCCTATGGTGTTGAGTGGCCATTTCTTAGGGGTGCTGAAGCATCTGCCCTGGAGAGGTATTTAAGTCTTATGTAGATGGGGCTGATATGCAAGAGCATTGACAAACTTGGTGATGCTTCCTGCCTTCCCCCCTGGGGTGATTCTATGTAGATGTTGTTTGTCCCCTTTGGCATTTGTGGAGACTGGTTGTCTCCCCCCCCCCGGGTCTCCTTCCCCCCTCCTTGGTGAGTGTGTGTGTGTCAGGCAGGGGGCTTAGGTTGGCTTTCTCCACAAATAATTACTGGTTAACTCTCTCTCCTTCACGTTATTATTAATATTTATTATTATTAATATTTATTTATCGCCCATCTGGCCGGCAACCGGCCACCCTGGGCGATGTGCACAGAATTAAAGCAATAAAATACATTTAAACAATATAAAAATTTTAAAATCTTAACCCACCCCATATTCCTGCCTGAACAACCAGGTTTTTAATGAGCGACGGAAGCTCATCAGAGAGGGGGCATGGCGGAGGTCACTCGGGAGAGAGTTCCACAGTACGGGGGCCGCCACAGAAAAGGCCCTCTTCCTCGTCCCCACCAGTCTAGCTGCTCTGGCTGAAGGGACAAGGAGAAGGCCATCCGTGGCAGATCTTGTTGAGCGGCCCACTTGGTGTTGCTGGAGACGCTCCTTGAGATAGACTAGACTGGACTGGAGCCGTATAGGGTTTTAAAGGTCAAAACCAACACCTTGAATTCGGCTCGGCAAGCAACTGGTAGCCAGTGCAAATCCTTCAGCACTGGCGTGAGGGTGATGTGATCCCGCCGGCGGCTGCCTTTAACCAGGCGAGCCGCCGCGTTCTGTACCAGCTGTAGCTTCCGAACCGTCTTCAAGGGTAACCCCACGTAGAGCGCATTACAGTAGTCTAGGCGAGAGGAGACCAAGGCATGAACCACTGATGGGAGCAGGTGATTAGGAAGGTAGGGGCGCAGCTGCCGTATCAGATGGAGTTGATACAGCGCTGCCCGGCTCACAGCTGCCACCTGAGCCTCCATGGACAGCTGGGAGTCTAGAATGACCCCCAAGCTGCGGACCTGGTCCTTCAGGGGTAGATGTACCCCAGTCAGCACCAGGTCAACATCCCCTAACCTCCCCTTGTCCCCCACCAGCAGTACCTCGGTCTTGTCGGGGTTCAGCTTCAGCATGTTCCTTCCCATCCAGCCAGCCACTGCCTCCAGGCACTTGGACAGGGTCTCAACGGCCAACCTCGGTGAGGACTTCAAACAGAGGTAGAGCTGCGTGTCATCCGCATATTGATGACACCACACCCCAAACCTCTTGATGATAGCTCCCAGCGGCTTGAGGTAGATGTTGAATAACATCGGGGAGAGGATGGAACCCTGCGGCACTCCACAAGTGAGCAGCCGAGGGTCCGAAGCCTTCCTCCCCGAGAACTACCCTCTGGTACCTTCCAGAAAGGAAGGACCAGAACCACTGCAATACAGTGCCTCCCAAGCCCAACCCCTCCAGGCGGTCCAGGAGGATACCGTGGTCAACGGTATCAAAAGCCGCTGAGAGATCGAGGAGGACTAGAAAGGAGCATTCGCCCCTATCCAAAGCCCTCCTCATATCATCCACCAAGGCGACCAAGGCCATCTCCGTCCCATGTCCAGACCTGAAGCCCGACTGGCACGGATCTAAATAATCGGCTTCATCCAAGTGTGCCTTCAACTGAGCACCCACCACCCGCTCGATCACCTTGCCCAGAAATGGTAAATTGGAGACTGGGCGAAAGTTGTTAAATCCTGGGGATCCAAGGAGGGCTTCTTTAGAAGCGGTCTTATTACTGCCTCCTTGAGGGCTGATGGCATCACTGCCTCCTCGAGGGAGGCATTCACCACCGCCTTGATCCCTTCACCCAGTCTCAAGATTAATTTTAGAACTGACCTTTACAATAGTAACCTACTTACTCTGAAAAGGTTCTATAAAATTCAGTGGGACTTTTGCATATGATCATATGAGTTGCTGCTAGGGATGTGTGCAGAGCTCAATTGGGGGGTGGAAGTCGGGCGAACTCGCTGGGCTCGACCCCCTGAGCTCCACTTGCCCTACCTGCTTACCCCGACTCGACTCGAGTTATTGTGAGGCAAGCCAGGGAAATGACTTCTGGGTTCCCGGCGCTACGTTGTTTACATAGAAAATGGCGTAAGATACATCAAAAACGGCCATGATTTGTGCAAGTTATGCAAATCGCGGCTGCTTTTAACGTATCTTATGCCATTTTCTACGTAAACAATGTAGCGCTGGGAACCCAGAAGTCTGGTGAGCGCCTTAGCTGGTGCCCCCTTTCGGCCCGTAGCAGCAGGTGCGGCAGCAGTGCTCACCAAGTACCTCGTGAGTCGGGTGGTGGGCGGAGCGCCCACCCCTAGTTGCAGCCATATTGTATTATGTATAAAAATTACACATGTGGTTTCCCTCTCACTCCTGTATGACTTCACTTCCGCTTTCTCCTCATGCTGTTTCATCCAGTTTTAGACCCATACTGCACATTAGAGTAGGAGTGGGAAAATTGTGCACCTTCAGATGTTGTTGGATTGCATAGTCAACAACCCATCAGCCCTAGCCAGCATAGTCAATGGAGAGCCATAGGTTGCCCATCCCTGCATTAGAGGGAAACACCACCAACCAAAGACTGCTTAATGTGCACTCTGAAAAGGCAATGTGACATCACCTTAATATTTCTCACTCTATTGCTAGAAGGGAATTGGGAAACATTAATGTGATAATATCACATCATGGTCCCTGCCCCGCCAACTATGCATCACCAGAGAGGTGTGTAGTGTGTATGTGGGAGGAGGAGGCAAGGAGAGACACAGGTCAATAGCACCTATGTTTCCCCATAAAGTGTAGCTTGGACATACTTCTACTTCTATTTAGGCTTTTCAGTGATTTCATATGCAAGATTAACATACAGAATATCTTCATGTGTGGGTCTGCAGTGGGAATTCTGGTAAATGGGGCAGTTCCAATTGGACATCTGCTTTGGTTGTGGCATGAAATTCCTTCTCAGCCCACTCCTGCTTGAGCTTTGCTGAGCAATGGCACCCTGGGTTGCTTGCTCGAGCTTGTTCTATGGGGCATCTTCCCCACCCGGGTCGTTTCCCAGTTCATTTGCCACTCTTATGGCATGTTTGATAGTGCTGGCTGTGTTGAGTTAACCCCAATCACCAGAATAGCTGCTGACCTGCCTGCTGTGTCCCCTACAAGAGGTTTGGTTATAGCTTTCCTTCAGTCCTTCCCTCCCGCTAGCTTCTAGGCAGTTGTCTTTCATCCTCTCCTCATGACATCTTGGGAGGTATCACCATCTAGTTCCTCCACCTGGACTCTCTCTTTGTTTCTTCCCCTTTTTCCCAACTGCCTCTGTCTCTCTCTTCTGCTCCATCTCTCTCCTTTGTCAGGTCTGATTCCCTCTTTTCCTTCCTTTCTGGTTCTTTCCCCACTCCTTTGCCCTAGCTCTCTCTTCTTTCTTCATTATTTTTCCAATGCACATCCTCCACTTGCTCAGTCTCTTCACACTGCTCCCCATCACTTCGCTACCTCCCTGGCCTTCTCTAAAGGGCCATTTAAATGGCTTGGGTTTGCCTCTCAGCCCTGCCTCTATCCTGATCAGCTGAACATGTGGCTCCAATCAGGCTGCAGGTGTGCTTATGAGCCCAGGAGGCACGCTGATGATGTCAAACTCAGATGTTTCGATTTGCAACCAGCCTGCCTCGACCTATGCAGCAGTGAAGAAGTGGAATTCGGTGCAGTGGCCCATGGCAGTCCTCCACAGACCTCTTTAGCACATTTCCCCCCACCCCCCCCACAGTTGTTCACACAGCCATTTTCCTCCCAATCTGTTATTGCTTTGTTGTTTTGGTGACTTGGCAGATGCTCCTGACCTTGCCATGCCATACTGGCAATTTCATTGTATCGAAATGCAATCCAAATGAAAGCAAAGCAGTGTGGGTAGACAAAACAGGCATTCCCATGAATAGCCAGATGCACATTCAGAGGGGCAATATCTGCATTCCCACATGCATTTTGATGCACATCCAAATCAAGTTCAAGTTTATGAATACCTCATAGACCTTCTACATCCAAATATGGATGCCACATTTCCATCCACACATTCTGCCCCAATTTGCCACCAAAGCATGAATTGATCAGGGTGAGAAAGTGTCAGCTCAGTTGCTCAGTACAGTGTTCTCCAGCCTTGGGTCCCCAGATGTTTTTGGCCTACAACTCCCAGCATGCTCCAGCCAGCATAGCTCTTTGTTTCATTGGGTGTGTGTGTGAAAATGTTAATGAAATGTGAAACTACTACCCCATTTGGCCCCAGCCCCCAGCAGAAAATACTGCTACTGTTACTATTGTCATGAATGTTACCGGTATATATCATTATTCATTTTGAGATATTCACTCAAATTTGTTTGCTTTTGAACAGTAGGCACAACTTTGAAGTGCTGGCTTTTGGTTTTTGGAGGAGATGTTAAATAGCTTATGACCCCACACAGCTTCAAGAATACAAATATACAATAAAAGGAAAACTGTGGCTTGGAGAACCAAAATATAATATTTATTTACTGCATGACCGAGCCACACTTGCATCATTCTAGTTATACACTAAACTTAATGCCATGAAAAAAGCCACAAACATGAAAGCAAAAACAATTTCAGCTCTATCCCTAAATTTTATAGAATCATAAAAATGGAAGAGATTTCAAGGATCACCTACTCCAACACTCTGCAGTGAGACAGCTTTGACTCTACCAAAATCATATAATGCCAGATACATTTAATAGGTACAAAGAACAAACAAAACAAAACAAAAACACACCTTCAAGGTCAGCCCATGCCAGATCTGTATTATGGACCTGTGGTGCTTTATTTAAAATATTTCAGTGCTGCCCACCAACAAATCAGATTCCAGGGCAGTGTACAACAATGTAGACATTAAATTAATTAAATCCTAATACCATACAATAAAACATTAACATTCAACAACCATAATAAAAGACAGCAAATAAAAATTACAAGACAGACTGAGTTGCTCTGATTTTAGGGCTGAAGAGCTCTTTTTTATTGTTTCAGTTAAACTGTATTCAGTTCTTTTTATAATAGACAAAATCACTGAAGCATCAAGTTGCTGAATACTAGGACAACCTATTATGACACTATTGCTTTCCACACTTCCTATTATGCATGAAGTCCCCCAACAGAATAACCTTTTCTTACAGTCACACTTTCATAGACACTCTTCTGCCACAATCTACACAGAAGCAGCCTTGCCTGTTTCTGATCGTACTCACCAAATTCAAAATTCTAGACATAGAAAATATTTTCTACATCTAGGAAATGTAGAGATCTTAAACCATATTTTGTCTTACCTCCTCAAAGTGAGATGGACACCAACACTCTTAGTTGAGGTGAGGAACTTACAGCCCTCAACCTAATTTCACATAGCCCACGGCCTAAGCTCATGTGGGTGGGGAGAGTCCCAATGGACAAAAGGTGGGCATGGGGGACACACACACACAAAAAAAATGCAGGAAAGCTGAAATGAACCGAGTGAGAGAAAGATGGGAAAGTCTTCTATGAATGATCAGTACAAACCTCTGGCAAGAGCAATCTATCAATCCCCTGGCAGGGAGGAAGAGGAAGAGAGAGAGGTGGAGTGGGAGAGAAAGAAAGAGAAAGAAGAGGTGGTAGATAGTGAAAGAGAAATAAAAATGGCCCGTCCCACCCACTGCTGGCATGTGACCCTTGACAGAAAAAAGAAAAGGGGGGGGAACAGGTTCCCACCCTTGCTTTAGGCCAATGGAGAATGTACCAACACATATGAAAAATAATATATTCTACTAGCTAGAAGCAACAACAACAATAGTTCAATTTATTCCACAGTGATTAAAAAAATGATTTTGAAGTGTTCAGAAGCATGGAACAATTTCCTACCAGCTCTATCTTAGAATCTGTTGAACCTTTTAGCCAGAGAAGAGCTACAATAATCTATTAAATTTTCCAGTTAGTTTTAATTGTGCCAACATGATTATCCCATATGACTGGTGTAGAAACAGCAAAGTGTATATCAAGAGAGCAACTCCTGATGTCATTTTAGATACCCTTGTTCCATTTTTTTGTGATCAGATATGTAAAGTAGTCATAATTCAGATATTGTGGGTGCATGAAAAATTATGCAAGCCAGAAATCCAGGCACGCCATAAGGTTTCACATCTTTCCAATGATCTAAATAAAACTAGACAGACCTTTGAGATACACTTTGGCTCCTACTCTTACAGAGAGATATCTTCCTGACATCAATGGCCCTGTCATTATCTGCTATATGATATTCCCATACACATCTAGCTACTCTCATTGTATAATACTGACCTGATCCATGCTTCGTCTCAACCATTTATTTTTATATCTAAATATATCATTCAGAATGAATGAATGAATTTAGGGATGTGAGAGGAATCCGCTTGAGGGGTAAAAATCCAGCAGATTGACCTGGCCGCCCGCCCAGATTCCAGCCCGTCTATGCAGTGCGGGTGCTGGCTCGCTCCGCTGCAAGTTGAGCCAGCACACAGTCTTCCACCTTTAAAGCAAGCTGTGATTTGCGTATTGTTTTTTAAAGGCAGAGAAATTTCCACAAAATACAGCTGCAATTTGCGTAAAATATGGCTGCATTTTGTGCAAATTTCCCTGCCTTAAAAAAAAGATATGTAAATCATAGTCTGCTTTAAAAGCAGAAGCTGCAACACCCCCCTCCAACTGCTTTCGGCTCTTGAGTTGGCGAGGTGCACCAAAATCATCCAAGCGCAAGTGGGTCGAGCTCTTCAGTGTCACCCATTCCTAGAATGAATGAATGAATATCTGGCTCTACCACCTTTCTGTATAGTACCAATTCTTGCCGCCTAAGTCCCTGCTTTGCTGAATCCTACCTTGACCCAAGATATTTGCCTTTTGCCTACTCTTGCACCCTGCCAAGGTAGCGAGCTCTTTTCCTGGTCTGAATCCTGTCTTATCTCCTATTCAGCTTTTAATGCATAAAGTAGGAATAGAATAGAAGCCTTTCGACCCTATCTGGCAATGCTTCCACTTTGTGTACCAATGCCTGCCAACTTTATCCAGACCTAATCTGGAGTCTAGATTAACTTCCAGGCATTCAGATGAAACTCAGTAAATTAATCGATTTACTCAAACTTTGATAGTCTAACTCTCTGTATTGTCCACTCTGGTGTTTACATTAAAGAAACTCAGTATTTTTTCCTCTTTGTACAGATCCTTACTTTCCTCACAAACGTAACACTTTTCATTCTATGCTCCTGATATTAAGTGACAAATCCTAATCCTGCCCTTATCTGCTGGGCCTGATTTCAAAGCTCAGACAGCAGTCTTATTCTTAATCTTGCAAACATTGTATTTCATACAGTGCAGTCCTATGCATGTTTACTCAGAACTAAGTCCCACTATTCTACACGGGGCTCACACCCAGATAAATGTGTATAGGATTGCAGCCTTAGTTTCTTATATGTGCATAGGCAACCTCAGAATTCTCACTGACCCCAAGTCAAAATTGTCTCGAAAACTATTAAGTGCCATCCATGAAAAAAATCACGAATTCCTGAAGTGGGCTTCTTTGGTACATTAGCAAGATCTTGAAATATAAATTACTGAAAGAAATATAAACATCTGTGCAAGAAATCATCAATTCCTGGCATGGGCTTTGGTACATTAGCAAGATGTGGAAATACCCATTCTTGAAATAAATATAAATTATCCCCCAGACCTTGGTAAAATACAACCATTCGTTTTACATCAATTCCCTAGCCAATGAAGCAGACAGCAGTTTAAAGCACAACCATTTCAACCTGTTTACAAATCTACTGCATGCCTGGCTATAAGCCATAAACATCCTTATCATAAAATTAGATGGATCTTCCTGTTCACTGGCAGAGGATTTTCCTGAATATATGGGAAATATATTTCACAAACTCACTGAACTGTTCACCTAGTTGATGCCTTCCCTACATGGCAACGTTCATGACTGAGGACCCAAATATTAGTAATGGTACTTCTCCTTCACCTTCAGGAAATATATGAGGGTATCCAAAATCTATAGAGCATCAAGCATGCTATTGGATGTGGTCATTTTCATACAAAATGTGCCATAGAACCAGAAAAGTGTTAACCTGTATTGACTGCTAGTGAAGATGTGGTTTGAAATACTAACTAGCTCTACACAAAGATGGGATTAATAGCACTTACAAAATCAAATAATGCAATTTCAGGGCAAACACATAGCTTAAAAAACAACAACAACAAAAAACCCCATGCTTTTGTTTGAACAGAGATAATATTCAGTACCTAAGTACTGTTCATGTAAATCTGCACACTTCTCTATGGATCAAAAATCTCATCCAGACAGACTGGTAGCAGCTAGAGATATGTTATGTGCATTGTTATCTCCAAATTCCACCCAGCCCCTTGGCTGATGTATCTCTGGATCCAAGACCATAATTCTTCTGGCTATGTAAGAGATTCTAGTAGAAGATTCCCTCCAAATCTAAACTTTGTTACAGACAACATAGTAGACAGACATTTTATCCGTGTTTATAACTTTCCTATTACTGTGGTTCTTATCAGGGCAATTTGAACAAAAAAATAATAATTAACAGATGGATCAAATAAGATAATTGCAGTTCTTCCAATGTTCCCCTAATTCAAATGTTGTGGTTCATCTGTTTTGAAAAAAAATGCAGATTTTAAACAGAGTTTACTTACGTATGTTCTCCTTGTCATGACAATGTGAAGCATGAAAAGCCACTTCACACATCATGCATAATTAAGGGCGCAATCCTATGCAAGTTCAGGCAGAAAAAAGGACTACAGTTCCCAGCATGCTGCAGCCAGTTATACTGGCTGGGGGCCACTGGAAGCTGTAGGCCTTTTCTTCTGTCTTAACTTGCATAGGATTGCACCTTAAGGCACATATTATTTAGTAAGTACAGGTAACACAAAATGTTCTGCTACATTTTGATCTAGTGAAAATAACTGAAATTCTTAGTTATATTATTTTGTAACTCTAGTATGCTCAAAATGTAGACCAAGTTTTGATTGCATTTGGTGTTTGGCTTTAGCATATTTTGTGAACACCATGTGGAGTCAAAAGAACAGGATCAGGTAAGAAAAAGCAGGGCAAGCCAAAAACAACCTGGTGAGAAGTAAGTTCCACTGACTCCATGAGATTAGTTCCATATGGCATGTTTAGTTGCAGGTGGTGTTAAATTGTGAAGCTTTCATGGGCAAAGACAAGACATTTCCCACCCCCCTTTTCATGAACTCTTGGCATAGAGTTATAGAAAATAGTTGAATGTAGGGTGAAAAGTCGATGGGGAGGGGAACCTAAATGACAGAAGAAAATAAATGTTGCGTAGGCAAAGAAAACCAGAAAAACAAGACAGCAGCATAAAAATCAAAACTCTTGTGTTGTGCTAGAGGAGCTCCACAGCCCTGACATTGTCAGTAATAATAACGAAATGAAATAAGACAAGGTTGGTGAGAAGGGCATCAATGGGATCAAAAGCAAATAGAATCAAGAAAATCCAAGGTAGTAGAAAGGGCAAATGAGATGGCAGCAGAATCAACAGATAAAAAAGGAAGAGAAGAGGAAAAAGCAGAAGAGAAAGCTTAAGTGAAAATCACTTCAAATCTATACTGCTATATTTTAAGTACAAACCCACAAGAATAGAAAAGTTTCTGGATTTTACAGCAGGTGTATCATCTCCGAATGTGAGGAATATTAAAGCATAAGAACGAGAAACTTTCCCATGTATGGGTGGCTTGTTCCATTTCAGTACTTCATTCATGGCTGCTGCAAAAGATCCCCCTTCCCTCAGTGCTTTGTACATGTGAATGGCAAACTCCCACAGCCTAAGCATTCCATACCACCATCTTTCTTGTTCTCTGCTGAAACGCAGGCTAAGGTTATACCTTGGGTTTTGAATGAGAACATTTTTCAATAGAATAAATATTGCATTCAATAGCAAATGATAAACAACTTTCAGCCAGATAGTCAAAGCAAAATTCAGCCTAGCTCCAAGCCTTAATGGGCTGGGGTTTCTGCTAATTTTGATTATTATATTCGTGGGATGTAAAAAGACCCCATACTTGGTATGGCTGCTTTTGTGTGTCTGTAACTCTATGGAGAGTTGGTTTCTATAGGCTCCAGCCACACAGTGAGCAGAGTGCTATTCTTTTCCTGTAACCACTGAGGAATCTCCAGAGGCAGAGTGTGTTGAAAAACAGTCAACTCGCTATGTGATTGGAGCCTATGGGAAACAGAACCTCCATGCAGTTAGAGCCACCTTATCGAACATTTTAAAGTAAATACCACATGATATGTGGTCATCTGTTTCTTTAATTCCACCTCTCCTTCATTATTGAGTGCCATTGGTTTAGATGGTAGGAAATGTAAGACTGCATTTCAATAACTGTAACTCATAATTATCCTTGCCCACTGTAGCTTTCTACATAGTTCTAGCACATAGAATCATATAGAGTTGGAAGCGCCCTATAAGGCCATCGAGTCCAACCCCCTGCTCAATGCAGGAATCAAAGTCAAAGCATCCCTGACAGATGGCTGTCCAGCTGCACCTTGAATGCCTCCAGAGTGGGAGAGCCCACCACCTCCCTAGGTAGTTGGTTCCATTGTCTTATTGCTCTAACAGTCAGGAAATTTTTCCTGATGTTTAGGTTGAATCTGGGTTCCTGTAACTTGAGCCCATTATTCTGTGTCCTGCAAACTGGGATGATCGAGAAGAGATCCTGGCCCTCCTCTTTGTGACAGCCCTTCAAGTACTGGAAGAATGCTATCATATCTCCCCTCAGTCTCCTCTTCTGAAGGCTAAACATGCCCAGTCCTTTCAGTCTCTCCTCATAGGGCCTTGTTTCCAGTCCCTTTATCATCTTTGTTGCCCTCCTCTGAACCCTCTCCAGTCTCATGCTGGCTCAGCTTGTCTGAGCGTGGAAAGCTAAGCAGGGTCAGGCCTGGTTATTACTTGGATGGGAGACCCCTCCTCTAGTTTCCTGCATTGAGCAGGGGGTTGGACTCGATAGCCTTGTTGGCTCCTTCCAACTCTGTGATCTATGAAATCTATCTACATCCTTCTTAAAGTGTGGTGCCCAGAACTTACTGGACGCAGTACTCAAGATGAGGCCTAACCAGTGCTGGGTAAAGGGGAATTATCACTTCACATGTCTTCTTCTTTGTGCCTTCTCATACATACATAGCTGCTACCTAACTACTACCCAATCAATATTTCTAATGTTAAAAAGTTATTTTCCCTCCCATATGTTGACTATCAGATACAGTTCCTGCCTAATATATGTAATAAAGCTTAGAAAAAAAAAACAAGATACCTTTCTGGAGTGATGAATACATCCTTCAAAACATTTACAAGACAAATTAATTAATTAATTAATTAATTAAATTTATATACCGCCCAATAGCAGAAGCTCTCTGGGCAGTTTACAACAATTCACATAAACACTGGCTTCCCTGTGGCCCCTCCTCCCCCCCATCTCCCAGGGTAGCAGGGGCAGTCCAACTGGAGCAGGCCCTGTTGTTCCTTTGCCTGCTCTTGCATCCTTCACTCCTCGTTCTTTCCCTCAGGGCCGTTGGTGTCAGTTAGCCCGGGGGGGGGGGGAGTCCCATTTATAAAATGGCTACACAATTTTCTATGAGAATAACCATCACTTTATGCAAATTCAGATATACTGAGGTGTAAGACTAAAAGAACATGTCAGAAGAATAGCAAACTGATGCTGAACATTGAAGCTAGTAATGTTAATTATTAATGCAGGTTTCAACTGCATTGCATAGGTTTCATCTCAGAATAAGTACAAGGTCCGAGTAAAGATATGGAAACATTAACTGCAAAATACAAATAAATAAAGCAAGTACTACTACTCACCAAATTCCTTGGGAACTGCAATGGAGTAAATGCAGTTGTGTCCAATGCTATA
Source organism: Shinisaurus crocodilurus (assembly GCA_021292165.1). Lineage (NCBI taxonomy): Eukaryota > Metazoa > Chordata > Lepidosauria > Squamata > Shinisauridae > Shinisaurus > Shinisaurus crocodilurus. The sequence goes on along the minus strand of CM037880.1, from coordinate 208,355,785 downwards.
GTTTTTAGGGTAGTTTGGGGATAAAACTGTGCCTTCAGAACCTGTAGAACGACTTCCACAAGGTGCTAGGAAGTAAAAATGCAATATATTTTAATAATACGCTAGTGAAAAGTGAAGTTGTACATGTAAATGTATTTTAGACACACTAAGGAAAAAAATGCCACCAAGTAGAACAATTTTACATTAATTTTTCTCACTTGTTTTACAAATGAATAAATAAATACAACCTTCTAACTGTTGTTCCACTGGTGCCATCACTGTCCAGAACAAGTTCCTTCTTGGAACAACCTTTTAATATGAAAACTTAAACATATTAAACTGTACTTTAGAGACTGCCACATCCTTCCTATGTAATCCTTCTTGTTCATTCAGATCTATATCAGAGGTCCAGCTAAGTCCCCCCACAGCGGCCACTTTAAAAAGTGTGGTGTGTACACAAAAGAGCAGCTGTTCAGTCATGGACCTAGCTTATGGAATGTCCTGTCTAAAGAAGTTGATCTGGCTTCACTGCTGCTTACTTTTGGCAAGCACTAAAAACTTGGCTTTTTTACCAGGCATTCAGGGCAGGTAAAAATTAATTTGGCTCAGTTGATACTATCTACCTTTTGCTGGTGGCTTTATGATGTATTTAACTATCTTATGTTTTTATTTTTATTTGTTTATGTTTAAGCTGCCAGAAGGGTACTTGGACCAAAAAAGTGGGGGTGGGGGAGAGAAATATTCTAATTAATTAATTGCCTAGAGTTGGAGTCCTGTGTGTGTAATGATGTGTACATAGAGTTGAAGTGTACACAGATTCATTCATTTAAGTGACAATGAGTGTTTGCAGGACATTTCTCTCCAAGCCAACAATCTGTCAAAGGGACTCCAATATGCACACAGAGTTCCTGTACGCACAGGATTCTTTATTCATTTCAACACAGGGAAGCTGTTTTCTGCTTTCACTTAAATTAATGGAGGCATTCAGGTGGGTTACCACCCACGCAGCAGAGAATTGGGATTAGAGCAAAGAAAGTACATTTAAGTTCATGGGCTTTCTTGACAAGTAATGTGTTAGGTTTGTGATGCTTGGCAATGATCATTTACTCCAAAGCATATTCTACTGAAGTTAATGGCATGTAGTTCCATATGAACTATTTATGATTGAAGGCGTAAGAAATTTTACTAACAATGCAAAATAAAGTCTTTTATCTCAGTGGATTTGTGTATTATATCTTATTTTAATATCTTTAATGTAAAATCCATTCAAAAACATAAACATAATGATTGTGCTTAACAGGGTAGATTGCAACAGCAAGAAATTTTGGCAAAGACTAGCAGTTCTAATGAACTAGATTACCAAATAATTTACATTTCTCATTGAAATAATCTATATTGCTTGTGAGTCATGCACTGAGATTCTAATAACTTTCATTAAAACTAAAGGTCCTCAAAATCTGTGGAAGGGGATGACAACATAAAGAGGAAAACAAGGCAGAAACAGAATCTCAAAATGAAAAACTGGGGGGGGAACCAGCATTAACAAAAATCAGTAGTGACTTTTGCGAAAGGATGAAAGGACTTCACCAGCAAGAACTGAATTATCTAAAAATGCTGATAGTTGTAATGTAAATGAACCTCCTGGCCAGTGTAGGTTTTACACTTCATCCATCCCATCCCATCCGTCCATGTGACTCTGTCACATGGGTAGCACTTTGTGCCACTTTACATGGATGTTGGTGCACGGTTACTCTCCAGAAAAGCTTTGTAGTGTGATATTCTGAACTGCATCCGATGCTGTTCCCAGACCACACTTTCTAGGGGCATTGGGTGCACAGACACTTTCTGCTTGATTGGGCTACTCTACATAGTAAGCAACTGGGAAACCTTATGGCTCCGCTCCACCCGGGAAAGCTCTCACTAGACAGAAGTATTTTCAGCAGCTACCACAGCACCCACATCATGTAGGGTGAGCCTCAGCTCTGGACAATGAGTCTGAATGCGTGGTTCATGGTGTGCTTTCTAACTCCGGTTACTTATTAGAACTATTGCGAGGGTAAAGGGGGAAATGAAGAGACGAGACAACAGTTATGGTATAAATCAGGGCCACATTTATTGAATTGAAGGTCTGCGAAGGGAGAAGTGCGGGATTATCTAAGGCCGGCCCGAAGGCCAGTGGAGCATACCTGGGCGAAAGCATCCTGAACTCGAGGGCGGCGCGGTGACTTGCCACCCCTGAATCCTGCACTCGGAGTGCTGGGGGATCTACCCAGGATCACCATCCCCTGGCGCCGCGGGACAACCCGAGGAGGGTGAGATGGGTAGACCCCAAAGGCGACCCTACCTCTCACAAATTGAGCCACAAGGCATCTACATTTGTGAGGCTCGGGTTCTCGCCAATCACCTTAAAAGGTGCCATGGGATGCACACCGAAACCTTAACCCCACTGCCTATACACCGCACTTACCGCCTAACCTAAGGCCAATGTGACCGAATTGGCAGGTAACCCAAAATAATAAACCCACTGCCAATTCCACAGTATGGAGTAGGCGAAACACGCACGCTGCCCCGAGCCAATTAGGACAACGAGCCAAAATTCCTACTCGGCCCCATAAAAGGCGACCAGAGGAGCCCACACTGCTTCATCGGGAGTGGAGGGAGGGAGCTGCAAAAAAGGAGGCATGGGGTGGGGTCTCTTGTGCCTAAATACTGCCTCAGGGCCCCACCCCTTCAGCCTCACCCCATCAGGCAAACAATTTGCCCGTGCCCTGATTGGAGGTGAAATCACCTCATTCTAGCTCTCACTCTTCCCTCCCCCCCTCGCAAAATCCTCTCCCCCCCACAGGAACGTGGGGTGCGAAGGGAATTTCCAGAGATTTTAATTCTATGAAACACTATAAAGTGTCTGTATCTAACACATATAATAGTGCAATTTAAAAATAATATAGTACTTCAAAACAGAAGCCAAATGGATTTAAAATTCAAATTCAAGTGAGTACAAGGCTAAACATTTTCTTCTAATACCAAACACACACATATTGAATGAAATGTTCTGTTTTAGTATTTAGGTGCATACGATTACAAGGTATTTTCTGTAGAATGTAAAATGAGGAAGAGACTGATGCTTTTCCCTCCCCCCCCCACAAAAAAGCATTAATTCTCAAATGAGATAGAGTTTATATGCAAATTTTCTTCTATTTCTTGAGCAAAACCTATCAGCAGTGAAAATACGTGTCAAATTACATATGGAATTTGCAATAATGTTGAGCATTATTAAAGATTTAATTACATTACCTAGAGACTCAGTCTCATCTGTAAGTATCCATTTCAAGTAAAATTGGGCTCAGAAATATTTTAGCATAATGCTTATTTCATACAAACCTCTGTTATATCTAACAACAGAAGGTAGCTTTTGCCAATCTGAATGACTCACAATATGAATAGTATTACATTTTGCTATGACATAAAGATGTAAATCAAATAATGTGCTGCAGCAGCAAAACATCACCGGTCATAAAATAGCATTGGACCGGTGCCGGGCTGCAGTAATGGACTGGATAAGGACTAACAAATTGAAGCTCAATCCAGACAAGACACTGCTGGTGGATGACTCCTCAGACCAGCTGAGTGGGATTCAACCTGTTCTGGAGGGGGTTGCACTCTCTCTCAACGATCAGGTGTGTAGCTTGGGGTGCTAATGATCTCTGTCATTAGAGGCTCAAGTGGCCTCCGTGGCATGGAGCATCTTTTACCAATTGTGGCTGGTATCCGCCCAGCTACAACCCTATGACTGGAAGAGATAGCGTATCAGCAGTGATTCATGCCTTGGTAACCTCCTGTTTGGAGTATTGTAATGCACTGTATATGGGGCTGCCTTTGAAGATGTTACAGACATGTCAGCTAGTGCAAAATATGACTGCGAGAATTCTAACTGGGACCAGATGCTGTGATCACGTTGCTACAGTTCTCTCTCACCTGCACTAGCTTCCAATTTGTTTCCAAGCCCAATTCAAAGAGCTGGTTTTGACATATAAAGTTCTACACAGCTTAAGACCTTAGTACCTGATGGAACACCTCCTCCATATGTTCCTGCCCATATCTTAAAGTCAGCCACAGAAGCCTTCCTTCAAGTGCCCTCTCATTCTGAGGCTTGAAGGACAGTAATAAGAGAGAAAGGGGGTTTGGCCTGTGCCCCCCCCCCTCCAGGAAGCTCGCCTGACATCCACACTGCTATCTTTTCGACTCAAGGCTAAGACTTTCCTGTTCTCCCAGGCTTTTTAAGTCTTTAAGAGAGCAATACTATGGTCCCTGGGAGAGTGCCCCAGGGACCATAAGATTGCTCATAAAATCCTACTGAGGTCGGACGCAGTGCTCCAACCTTGGAAGGGAGAGTCGGAGATCCAACGCCCTCACCCTCACACCCTGTGTGGAGAGAACCACACCAGCTACCTCTCCGAGGTTGGGAACTCAACCTCGGAGAGGGGGGAAAGGGGTTGCTCCAGTGGGCGGGGAGGGAAGAAGACTGGAGAGGCCAGGATACGAGTTATCCTGAGTCTCTTCCAGCCTCCATCCCTCCCCCTCTGAAGTGCTCTCAATAGGCTGGATAAAAAGCCCGTCTAGTGAAATCTGCAGGGCAGAGAGACAGGGAGGCGAAAATCGCCTCTGCCACTTCTCCAGCCCTGCATTGTATGATGACGACTCCAATAATCACGGGAGCAATTGATAGGATTGCACCCTAAAAGTCTTTTAAACTCTTTTAAAACATTTTAATATTTGTGCGTTATATTTTTAATTATTTATTTACTTAAAATATTTATAGGCTGCCTTTCAAGGCAGCAGCCCTCCCAAGGTGGCATACAACAATAAAATTCTTCATAAAAATGGATACACTAATAAAAGCAGCAAAAGTTCCAGAAAACAACAAACATCAGCATGGCAGAACATAAAACACAATTGCAGCTATAACCCAGTATGATAACACGTAATCAGGAAAAGGCCAGAGTAAACAAGTAAGTCTTCACCTCATACCTTCTTAAAAGTCTCCAGTGATGGGGTCTGGTGGACCCCCGATGGCAACTTAGTCCAGAGGTGTGGGGGTACTGCGGAAAAAACTCTTTCCCATGTATTTGCTCACCTAACTGCCCCCACAAGTGGGCAAGTTAGGAGAGCCTCTCTTGCTGATTTTAAAGTGCAGACAGGCTGAGAAGGGTAAAGGCATTCCTTCCAAGTAATTTGGTCCCAAACCATTTAAGGCTTTAAAGGTCAAAAACAGAACTTTAATTTGGGCTCAGAAACACACTGGCAACCAGTGCATCTGGTGCCATATAGGCATTATATGATCTGATTGCCTTTCCCTCACCAACACTCGGGCAACCGCAGTCTGCACCAGCTGAAGTTTCTGAGCCATCTTCAAAGGCAGCCCCACGTACAGCACATTACAGTAGTCCAGCCTTTATTATTTTAGTCCCTCTTATACCTAATATTGTTTGGGTTTTTTTGCTGTGTTGGCACTTTTATCAGTCTTATATTGTTTATGTTGTTGTTGTTGTTATTGTTGTTATTATAAATTCTAAAATGCCTAAGGAAATATATTTTATGTGGCGTTTAATAAATCTAATAAATAAATAAATAAATAGCAATATACATCCATTCCTGTTAAAGAAATATCAGTCCAAGGCACACTGCGGAAGATAGTACCTAAAGCAGCCTTTCCCAACCTGGTGCCCTCCTGATGTTTTGGACTTCAACTCCCATCAGTCCCAGCCAGCATGGTTTGCAATCCTAGGAATTGTAGCCCAAAATATCTGGAGGGCACAGGTTGGGGAAGGCTGGTCTAAAGCTGGAACTGTGTCTTGGACTGAACTGATAGTCCAGTACTGATTAAGCATATGCACATTTGTGAATTTAGTATTGCACTGTGTTACATCTGAGCCAAATACCCCTCTTTCCAGTTTTGTGAGACTATTTGTTCCCTGGAAAACTGGGCGGGGGGGCATTTTTGGCCACTTTGTGGTTGTGGTGGTGAGGCTTACCATTATGAGAAGAGGCAGCAAACATTCTCAGTTTTTTAAAAATTCAAAAAAAAATTCATTCATTCATTCATTTTACTAACAATGCCTTTGGGAACAATGCTGCACCATGAAGTAGTGTCATTCCCATTGAGGAATTTTACAAGAAGATTGCCACAAATGCCTTGCAGCCCTACTGCTGCTTGCTTCAAGCAGAGGTAGAGTTTTAAGGAGTTAAAAAGGAAACAAAACACTGCCCCTACACTGCCTCTTCTCAAAATGGTAAGCCTCTGCCCCCTTGCTGATATTGGAGAAAAGCTCTGATCCATCCAAATACTTTGACACAGGACTATTTTATGCATTTAACAGCCCATTTCCATGTTTTTGTAGCATCTTGTGAAGGGTGGCCTCAAGCATCTCCTCCTATAGGAAATATGTGAGATTGCTGTGGCGTAACCCCACAATTCAGTTCCCTGGTGTATGTCTGCATTAGTATGTTTAGTGTGTCTAGAATGTTGAACCGAGTGGGTGTGGTTTGTGATGTACTGGAAAGGGTGGGGGGAGGAGTATATAAGGAGTGTTTGAGTGATGTCTGAGTCAGTTAGGTTTTATGTCAGTGAGTCGAGTTAAGAAGTCGAGTTAGTGAGTTGAGTGTTATGGGACTGTGGAGTTGGGTTAGAGAGTTTTAGGTGGTTGGAGTTAGTGTGATATGGGAGAGTGTTTGTAGTGTGTGGGGAGACTTGGAAGTTTGGGAGTGTGGGAGTTAGGTTAGTTACAAAGTGTTTGGTGTAGGCAGGTTTATTTTCTGGAACTAAGATTTTGAGAATTAAAATAAACTTATTTTTATTTTGTTTGCTACCCAAATCCTACGTGTCAGCTTGGCGTTATTACCTGCTTTACTTTTAAATCTACACACACACCTTTGTACCAACAGCATCATAAATTTAAGCTAGATCCTTAATAACCAGCATTAATTGTTTCCCTCATTAGTAGGGGAAAGGTTTCATTTGACCCTCCCCTCAGGTTTTCAAGTGTTGATGCTTGGCCTGAGAAGGGTTTATGTGCCTGGTCCTAAAGCGAAAAGGCCCATGTCATCGCAATTGCCACTTCACAAGTTCACACAAGACTCTGAAAGGAATTCCATGACTGCCTTGCACATTCTGTTTCTGCAGTGCTACTCTGTGCATGGTAGTTCACACACCATAACCTGTCCAGGTGGCCTTTCCTTAAAAGACAAAATATTGTGGTGCCTCCCCCAACAGATACAAACATTTGGAGTGCAGTATAATTCATATGAATCACACATAACAGGCACAACTCTATCTGATGGCTGTAACCCTCTGAACTCAGAGGATTACGGACATTTTATGGAGGGCAGAAGCAACACAGAGGCAAAGGTCGCCTCCAAGCTCTTCTCGCTCTGCACTTAGACAACCGATTTCAGCCATCTAAGTGCGGCACTTCGGAACAGGATGGAAGGAGTCTGAGGCGCCACCAAGATACATCCTCTCCTGCCCGGCCCCTGGCTGGAATGCCCCCAAAAGCCCTTCTTTGAGGTCACTCTTACAACCTCGGAGAAGCAGACAGCATGGTTATTTCCACACCGGCTGCGAAAGCAGGAGTGGGATTCGAGTGCAGAGATGCCCAGCTACAAGGTCAGAGCAATTTTCTGGCCTTGTAGCTGGGAATCCAAAAAATGCTATGGCCCTTTAGACGCTGACTAGTGGCCATAGCATTGTTCTGGAAGAATTGCAACATTCACATAAAGCCATGAAATGGCAGGGCTTCACTTAGCCAGCCTAAAAGTTCTGGGTGGGAGCATCAAAAAAGTAGGGGGTGGGCAGTTCATCTGGTTTGCAGACCTTTCAAAAACAAAGCTGTAAACGTTTTTTTAATTATTTGTTTGTTAAAAAAAATAGAGAAAATTTAGTGGGGCAGTCCCCACCCCCGGTACAGGCCCAGCAAGGTTTTTTACCAAAAAGGCAGTTACAAATATTTTCAATAGCTACATACAATGACAATAATACTTGCTTCAAAGAAAAGCCCCAAATTCTTCTCCAGCTCAGATTTTAAACTTAGCCGGAGAAGAATCCCCCTCTGTACTGCTCCCATGCACACAGCCTGCAAATTCCCCCTCCTTTCCACCTAGTTCCCCTTCCATCCCCCCCCCAAACCCCCTTTCTTAAACCCTAAAGAACATAGGAGGAAGGGGAGCAGACAGATTCAAAAATAAGTAGAGCTATTTCCTGATCTGGGGGGAAATAGCTCAGATTATTTTCAGTTTGAAATAGGTTCTGTGATGAACTAATGGAAGTAGCGAGCGACTAAATCTTGAGAATGTGTGTTTTTACAGAATAAGAACATATGGTTTGCTCATTTCTAAATCATTGTTATACTTCTGTATGATGTTTTCTCCACAGCCAACAACCCTGACCATGACCCTGATTATGGCATGAGCAATCGTACTGCAAATATATACTCTTTATGAATCCAGCACAGGATACCTTGTATTCATTCATTGTAAACATCTGTAAGTATAATAAATTGCCAAGCATTCCTCAGAGTGGTAGTCTAACACAGGTGATTTCCCCTTCCCACCAAAAAATAAATAACACACAGTAGATATAATTTAAAAAGAAGAAAGAAATGTGCAAAGTTCTTGCTTGTGAACTCAAATAGGATTGTAATTATGATCCTCTCAGCATGAAATGGGGCTTTCCACTATGTTGAGCAATAAAGTACTAACTTGTAAACAATAGTTATTAGTTACCCGAAAGGTAAATCTTATGTAATACTATGAAAATAAGTACACTTGTCAAAGCAGACAAAAACCATTACTTACTTATTATCCTTTGTCATATGAAAACTTTAATTTGCACACCTTAATTACATTCTGCTTTTAACAGCTATCATCAAATGTCAAATGGTTTAGTGTATTAGCCTGGTTAATCTTCACATTCATTCATATCAGAATGAGATTGTGGACTTGGTTCACATCCCACACTTATTAGAGAGGCTTCAAGGACATTTCAGATAAGGATATTTGCCAAAGGCAAGTTATACATAATACTGAGAAATACTGGAGAAATGTAAAAGTATATAGCTTTCCTTCCATCTTTCATTAACTTAATTTTTTTTTTAAGATTTCATGCAGTTTGTTAAATAATAATAAAAAAAGAACACCTTAGGATAGGATATGAAAATGAAAAGTACAATGTTTGGGTTATTGTACAGAAGTTGGATCACATAGATTCACATAATGCAATGGAAGGACGGAACTCATATCTTACCGTTATTGATGCCTATCCTGACCCAAAAAACATTATTTCTTTGAATCCTTGCTACCATTGACTTAATCAGGGCCCTGTTGTCATGTCAAAAGCACATTCTGCATTCTCTCCACTACAAGTCAGTTTTATTTGAAACTTGCTTTGCAGCAGAACAAAATGACCACAACATTTTGAAGAAGCTGGGTTGTTTGTGAAAATCTGGAAGAGCTTTTTTTTTTATGAAGTTGAATGGAATCAGTATATCACAGCTTGTGAGTCATGGATCCTTTGGATGCCACTGCTTGCTTCCTTGCTTTATTTATTTATTGTTAACACTTCTATACTGCTTAATATAATAAAATCCCTCAGTGTTTTCCATATATCCATATTAAAATCACAGCTTAAAATACCCTTACTAAAAACAATTTCAGCTACACTAACAATAAAACCAATACCTAAACACAGTAAAGTGGAACAGTATCCTGATGAATTACAATTAATTACTAGACAGAGAAATCATGCTTAACAAGTCAATTTTCAGGAAACATTTAAAACATACCACAAATGTCTGACTCCCAAACCGCACCGGAAAGAGTGTTCCAGAGGGTGTGCACCATTACTGAGAAGGCCTGCTTCCAATATGTTAAGTGGCAACATTCTGTTTGTTGTGGAAAGACCAATAAGGACCCCTCTCAAGATCTTAAAAGTTGGCTGGGTATATACTGTATAGGGGCCGATGGTCTTCTAGGTATCCTGGTCCTTTATTGCTTAGCACTTTGTATTTATTTATTTGATTTTTTTTACCCCACCTTTCTATGAAAAAGTAGCAGTCAAGGCAGCTTACAACAGGCACAATTAAACTTGATTAAGACAATAAAACAATACATGAAAATACAATAAAACAATTATAGAAAATAATAATAATGTTTTTTAAAAATTAAAAAATTAAAAACAACACCCAACCCAACAGACCGACTTACATGCCAAAGGCCTTCTTGAATAAAGTGGTATTTGCCTGCTGAGTGCAGACAGAAGGAGAGGGAGTAAAACTAGCCTCCCTTGGAAAGGAGTTCCACAGCCTGGGAGCAGCCACCAAAAAGGACCTCTCTTGGATCACCACCAAATGCACCTCTGAAGGTGGTGGTCTCAAAAGAAGGGCATCTCCAGAAGATCTTAAGGACTGGGCATGCTTGTATGGGAGAAGGCGGTCTTTCAGGTAGCCCAGTCCCAAGTCATATAGAATCATAGAATATGTAAGGTCCGGGGCGTGGGCGGCAAGGGTTCCGGGCTGGAACGCCGGGGCCGGGGAAGATGGAGGCAGAGGTCAACAGTAGGCCCAAGGTTCGGCACGGGTTCCAGACAACAGAGTCCAAACAGGGGCCAGAGGCAGAAGGCAAGTCCAGGAAACAGGCAGAAGGCAAGTCCAGGAAACAGGCAGAAGGTCCTGCACGGGTTAGAGCAACAGAGTCCAAACGGGCCAGATGCAGAAGGCGAGTCAAGCAGAGTCCAGGCAAGGGTCAGAGGCAGAGAGACAAGTCCAAGAATAAACAGAGTCCAAAACACGTACCAGGCAGAGCAAGAGCCAGAGGCAGGAGTGTAGGTCGAGAGCAGTCACTGGGCCAACACCAGGCAAGGCAAGGCAAAGGAAGGTTGGCTACTGGAAGCAGGAACCGGCTGCAGACAACACAGAGGTGTGTGTTGCTGTGGCAAAGGTTGGCGGCAAACTGCAGCCCTTATATAGGTCTTTCAGGCTGCTTCCACCTGGGCTGCGTTAGCTGGCCTGAAAGCAGCCAGGAGCAGGAGGCTATACCTTGCGAATGCCAACAACCCCTGGGCTCGCTCCTGCAGAGAGGTAGCGTTGCCACCAGGTGGCGCTGTGACGCTACCCTGGAGGAGCTTATTCTGACAGAATAGTAGAGTTGGAAGGGGCCTATAAGGTCATCAAGTCCAACCCCCTGCACAATGCAGCGATCCAAGTTAAAACATCCCTGACAGATGGCTGTCCAGCTGCATCTTGAATGCCTCCTGTGTGGGAGAGCCCACTACCTCCCTAGGTAGTTGGTGGTTCCATTGTCGTATTGCTCTAACAGTCAAGAAGTTTTTCCTGATGTTCAGCTGGAATCTGGTTTCCTGTAACTTGAGCCCATTATTCCGTGTCCTGCACTCTGGGATGGTCAAGAAGAGATCCTGGCCCTCCTCTGTGTGACAACCTTTCCAGTACTTGAAGAGTGCTATCATATCTCCCCTCAGTCTTCTCTTCTGGTGGATCATAACCAGCACTTTGAATTCTGCCTGGAAACAGACTGGTACCAGTGAAGCTGCTGTAACAAGGGAGTCACATGTTTCCTGTAACTGGCCTTGGTCAACAGTCTGGCTACAGCATTTGGGGCCAGCTGACGTTTCTGAACAGTTTTCGAAAGTAGCCCCATGTAGAATGCATTACAGTTGCCCAAACAGGATGTAACTAAGGCATGCATCACTGTGGCCAGGTTAGACATCTCAAGGAACAGGTGCACACTAGCCTCAGCTGTGCAAACACATTCCTGGCCACTGCTGAGACCTGGTCACCCAGGTTCAGGGCTGAGTCCAAGAGTATAGCCAAACTATGAGCCTGAGTTTTTGGGGGAAGTGTAAACCCCATCTAGCACAGGTTGAATTCCTATTCCCTGATCTGCCCTTCAATTAACCAGGAGCACCCCTATCTTGTCCGGATTAAGCTTCAATTGTTTGCCCTCATTGTTTTCACTGAACCCCAGAGTTCAGACAGAGTTCACTGAACTCTGGACAATCTCTCCCAGCAGTTTCATGTATATGTTAAATAGCATGGGGGATAAGGTGGAACCCCGAGGGACACCACAGGCCAATGGCCACAGCATTGAAAAGGAATCCCCCAATACCACTTTATGAGATTGCCCCTCCAAGTAGGACCAGCACCACCAAATAACAGTGCCTCCCAGTCCCACCTCAGACTGACACCTCAGAATGATACCATGGTTGATGGTATTGAAAACCACTGAATGTTCCAGCAGAACTAACAGGAATACACTCCCCCTGTTCAGTTCCCAGTGCAGATCATCCACCAAAGTTACCAAAGCTGTCTCTGTCCCATAACCAGACCTGAAGCCAGAATGAAATAGATCTAGATAATTTGTCTCATCTAGAAATCCCTGGAGCTGAGAAGCCACAGGCTCCAGCACTTTGCCCATGAATGGAATGTTGAAAATTGGCTGGAAATTATGCAATACAGTGGGGTTCAAGGAGGGTTTAAAAAACAACCCTCCCAAAAAAATGGTCTTACCACCACCTCCTTTAGGCAGATGGAATCACATCTTGCTGTAAAGAGGCATTCACCACTTCCCTTACCCACCCTACCCTTGTATTTCAACAACAACATAACCTTGAACATGACTCAGTAGCTAATAGGGAGTCAGTGCAGTTATTTTAGCACAATTGTAATGTGAACAGGGTTCAGTGCTCCATGAGCACCCTAGCTACATTCTGCACAGCTTCCAAACCAGGCGCAAGGGCAGCCCCACATAAAGTACATTACAGTAATCTAGTCATGAGGTTACCAGTGCATGAACCACAGTGGCTGGTCTATCCCTGTCCAGGAATGGGCATATTTGTCACACCAGCTGAAGTTGGTAATGGGCATTCTGAGCCACTGAGGTCACCTGGGCATCCAGTGACAGAGATGCACCCAGAAGCAGCACCAAACTATGTACCTGTTCCTTCAGAGGGAGTGCAACCTGATCCAGAACAGGTAAATTCAATTCCTGGAGCTGGGAAGCACCCACCCATAGGGTGTCTGCCTTATCAGGATGCAATTTCAATTCATTAGCCCTCATCCAATTAATAACTACATCCAAGTAGTGGTTCATAATGTTCACAGTCTCTCCTGACTCTGACGTTACAGAGAAATACAGCTGGGTGTCATCACTATGCTGATGACACCTTGCCCCAAATCTCTCAATAACTGCTCCCATATAGTTGCTGAACAACACTGGGGCACTCCACAGTTCAACTGCTAGGGGCTGAGGCCCAGTCTTCCAATGTTAATCTCTGGAACCAACCCAATAAGTAAGAGCTGAACCACCATAAAATGGCGACCGCAATCTCCCAACTCACCGAGATGGTCCAGGAGGATACTGTGGTCAATGGTATCTCCGCACATTCAGAGGATATCCCCAAACTATCCTAAATGCTTTTGCAGAAGCATACGAAAAACTTGGTCTCTCACTTAACATCAAAAAACCCAAAGTGCTTCATCAGCAAGTGCAAGCTAACCCTTTGGTGATGCCATCTATCCAGCTTGGCGGGACAATACTGGAAAATGTCGATCATTTTCTCTATCTTGGCAGTTATCTTTCTGTTACAGCTAACATCGACAGTGAAATCCAGCATCGTTTGAGCTCCGCAAGTGCCGCGTTTTCTCGAATGAAACATAGAGTGTTCGAGGATCGGGATATTTGTAAGACCAAAACACTGGTTTATGAAGCCATTGTATTGCCAACTTTATTGTATGCCTGCGAAACATGGACTATCTATAAACGTCACTTCCACCTCCTTGAAAGATTTCATCAACGTTGCCTCCGGAAAATCCTGCAAATTACTTGGGAAGATAGGCGAACAAATGTCAGTGTACTGGAAGAAGCAAAGCATTGATCCTTCAATGCCAACTTCAGTGGACCGGTCATGTTGTTCAAATGTCTGACTGCCGTCTCCAAAAGCAGTTACTTTATTCCCAACTCAAGGATGGAAAGCGGAATATCGGTGGTCAGTATAAGAGGTTTAAAGATGTTCTTAAGGCTAACCTAAAAAAATGCAATATAAACATAGAAAACTGGGAATCTCTGGCCCATGAACGATCTAACTAACTGGAGGTTGGCCTTTCACAAAGGTTCTATGGATTTTGAAGAAGCCCAAGTGCAAGGTGAAAGGGAGAAACGTGCTAAGCGAAAAGCACGTCAAATGAATCCTTTACAGGACCATCTTCCATCTGGTAACCTGTGTCCTCACTGTGGGAAGCTGTGTGGATCTAGAATTGGCCTCCACAGTCACTTACGGACCCATCGCTAGAGTCTACACAATTTTTCTTTAGAATTTCCTCCTTTTAAAATTTCCTTTTTGTAAATTTTTATCCTGGAAGACAATCTTACTCGGTCACGAGTGATCACCTGACAATGATGATCAACAGCTGCTGAGAGATCAAGAAGAAGCAACAGGATCACACTTCCCCATCCTTCCCCCTAAGAAATCCATCCATCATACCATTGCTTTAGCTATTCAGATGTTACTGAGATGCTGGTGTGTTATGGCTGAGATTTTAGAGGGTCAGTTTAGAACACAGAATCTAACTTCTGAGATCCCTGAACATTTTAAGAAATCAAACCCTCACACTATCACAGAATTTCAAATGATATCTGTTACTACTGGTACAACTGTAATGCCTAAGTAGGGTTTGAATTTAATTTTTGTGACTTCTGATCTGATTCACATATCTCAGTCAAATATGCAGATCAGAACTAGGGACGTATGAGGAATCCAATGGGTGTGTGTGTGAAACTCCAGTGGATTTTCTCTACTTGGTCCCACTGATTCTGTTCCATCAACTCTGCACTGGTGCCAACTCAATCTGACATGAGTCAAGGCAGCACACAGACTTCCCTTTTTAAAGCAGGCTGCAACAATTTGCGGGTTTTTTTTAAAATAGCCATGGAAATTTGTGCAAAACCTAGGCCTATGCTCTGCAAATTTGTGCAAATTGCATAAATTTGCACAAATTGCAGAGTGGAGGCCCGAATTTTACACAAATCTGAAATTAACTGGCAGGAAAAAAGGCAGGGTATAAATATAATAAATAAATATAATAAATAAAATTCAAGCTGGCCAAGGTAGAGTGTGTGCATATGGAGTGAGAGGAGCATGCTTCCAGAACAGAACAACAAAAACTCAAATCTAACAAGTCCGCCCCAATTTGCACAAATCACAATTTGCACTAATCACAGTTTGTGCAAATTGTATAGAGTTACACAGTTCTCAGCTCCAAATTTGCGCGAATATTTTGAGCAATTTTGTGGAAGCTGAACACCTCCACCCGAATTGGACTGCTTTTTGCTGTTGAGTTGGACATGTATCAAAAGTCCATCGAACTCAAAGAAAACCAGTTTTCCAGTGTTACACATCCCTAAAATTTATCCACCAGATTTTGCACTTCTCCGAATGGTACAATAAAGTTTTTGACACTTTAAACATATTAAACAAATCAAACTACATTTTAAAATGTACATTTGGAGAAAATACATTTATAAATCAGTATTTTGAGAAACAGTGTGTTACAAATTCATATTTTGAGAGGATATATTTAAAAGTACATCTGTAAATACATTTTTGTTTTTTGTGTATATGACACTACTGAGAATAAACACACCCATCTAACTTCAAAGTTTATCTATAGTATTTTTATTTATTTAATTTATTTATTATATTTATACCCTGCCATTTTTCCTGCAAGGAACCCAAGGTGGCTTACATAATCCTCCTCCTCCTCTCCATTTTATCCTCACAACAACCCTGTAAGGTAGGTTAGGCTGAGAGTCAGTGACTGGCCCAAAGTCACCCAGTGAACTTCATGGTATGATAATATATGGCACTATTCTTCTTCTTCTTCCTCTTTAGGATGGGAGAATTTTATTTCAGTTAATTTTTATAAGAATTTACCAAAATTCATGAATGTCTTCATATTAGGGAGGAAAAGAACCTGAGATTTTTTAAAAAATGAATGTGTGGGAAACCGAAACTGACTGATTTTCCATCTACGACGAGGACTTTGAATGCTTTGCTTTTAAATGTCAGTGTTTGAATCCCTATGAATTCAACCATGTTTGCAGTGTTGTATTAGGGTTGCCACCCCTTTTTTCTGACAGGCTCCTTCACTTTAACAGCACTATGGCAGGCAGGTACAACATGGTCTTCTCCATGCTTGGAGTAGCTGTACCTATTCAATTTGATGGTGCAAATGGGTGAGAATTTTGCTTCAGTTTCTTTTTTATAAGAATTTAACCAAAAATTCTTCATATTCAGTATGGAAAGAACTTTAGATGTACAAAATTTGAAAGTGGAGAAAGCAAAACTGACAGATTTGGTCATCTCTACTTCATGTTTCTCTTCTCCTTCTCCTACATATTATAGATTGACTATACAGAGTAGGGAGATCTGAATGGAGATAAGGGAAGAGTGCACTGGTTGGTCTCCCATTCAACATAACAAGCCAATGTGGTGTGTGTGTGTGCACGCGCGCACAATAAAGAGAGGGAATAAACAGGCCCGTATGTGGTTCCCTCTGTACACGTCATGTACTCATGGTGGAATGGAAGGGACTGAACCCGATGTACCCCATGCATATAAAAACTGTTACTCCCTCTTGCAAATCAGAAGCTAAATCCTCATCCCCCCCAAAATCTTACCATGACAGCTTGGTAAGGCTCTGTTCCATCCAGGTCTCCCATCATCTCCCATGATACAAGTAAGCGTAGAGTATCCTTGAAGAACATAACCAGCATCACAGTAATATGTGACTGTTGACCCCAATTTATAATCCATTCCAAGTCTTGTGCCATTCATTATATTCCCAGGATCAAAGCAAGACTCACGTAGTTTGGCTTCAATTAGGGGAAAAAATACACTTAGTTATGAGAATTCTTCTACCTTCAAAAACAATTTCATCTTAATGTGTCTTTCTCCCATACTATTCCACCCATATGAGCTTGATACCAGTTAGGAGCACAAAATTAATTTCACACATTACATAACAATATTGTCTGACCATATCAGAAGTAGTTATGGGAAATAGCATTAGGTGTAATCTTTTTTGCAAGGTACAAATTATGCCATCAATCAAGCCAGCTGTAATTTAGAAAAGATATCCAAAGTCTCTTAGATCAGCCTTCCCAACCTAGTGTCCTCCAGATGTTTTGGTCTACAACTCCCAGCATTCCTGATCATTGGCCATGCTAGCTGGGGCTGATGGGAGTGGAACTCCAAAACATCTAGAAGGTACCAGGTTGAGGGAGCCTCTCCTAGATACTACTTCCTTTGTCTGAAAGCCAAGCTAGATGGGAGTCTTCTGATGGCTTCCCTCTTTCACACTCTCTTTTACTGAAATGCAGGTGCAACGAGCTGCAAATCTGATCAGAACAATTGGGTAAGGAGTGCTTAACCTTGCTTCTCATCCAATTTTTCCAATTCAAATCACACAAATATCCCATATTGATTTCCAAATCAAATGGTACTTGGATATTTTTTCCAAGAGGGGGCTGGAAAAGCATAGGGGGATCTGATTTGAATAAGAAAAAAAAAGTAGCACAAGATTAAAGGGTTTCACAGTCACCTGCAGTTACATTTCAATTTAAAACAGCCATTGGGAAGCTGATCATGTGTCTCCTTGAACCTCATGACGTTTTACCCTTAGATACTTATTTTGCATTGATATGGTAAACCTGTTTCTGGATGGTACTACTTCAGACTGTAGGTGGCATTCACATGAATGCGCTCATCCATACAAACAAATGGAAAACCCTCTGGCATATAGAAAATTTGATATCAGGGGGATGGCTAGAACACTTCTCCCTGGGTGGTGGTGATTCTTCTTCTTCAGAGGCTTGATTGTATGAAAGGATATTCAGTCGTGTGAGGTCCTACCTGCAGATTAAAGTGGTACAGGCCAGACACAGGTTTCTCACTATGCCTAAACCAGCATTTGTTTTGCAAAGAATGTTGTAAGACTTTCAAGTTTCTTAAATGTCATTTGGCAAGTAATCATTTCCAATAAGGTTAAATTAACAGACCATAGCTTTGAATAGGGTATACTGATCATTAAATGAGCAAAATTATACAAGCCTTGACTTTATGCAGATACTTTTATAAGTATCTATGCTAGGGATAATTTTGAAGATCAAGATGTCCAAAATTTGCAATACAGTTATATTCATTTACCTTTATACTCCAAGTGGAAACCAGTAAAACTAACGGATCCATCACTTCGAAAAGCCAGGTGCATTGAGTTTGAACTACTTTCTATCCTCTCTGGTAATTTGCTATCTTGAAAGCTCCCAATTAGGGGACTATTGCTGTCTGGCCCATCATAGATATAGAGGAAGTCATAGTTTGGTTCTATACTGAAGCTGCAAAAAAAAAAAAAGAAAAGGAAAATGTTAGGTGGAACCTGGTTTGACCAACAACTACACCAAAATAAATCCTTATAACTGGTAAAACTTTTATATAAGAAAGTTTTGAAATGCTTCTGGGGAGTTTCCTTTCCATTTTCTTACATATTCTAAGCCAAATATCATCTTTTTGTAGAGCAGAATGAGCCGTATTACAGGTAGTACATATAAATGTAAAACATTTTAGTATAAAACCTTTTCTTACAGATTACCATAATTTTTTGCATTGTGTTTGCATATCTCTTGACAACTGATTTGGTGTGAACTTTTTGTTTGCATTTACTTTCACAAATATTCTGTCCATGTTATCCTTTATAGGTCAGAAAAGACAGTATAGTCAATATATTTGCTTTGTTTAATCTATGACATCATTTTAGGTGCTGAATTATGTTAGAGAATTTGAACAAACAGCATTTAATAACCGGGATAGCATTGCTCACCTGAGCCTTATTATTATGTAAATATATGGCTTATAAAATGGGTTCTTAATACGACTATGACATTTCCCTTTAATCTCATGCATACATCTCCTATAAAAGCTCTAAAACTGTTAGCCTGAGTCTCTAGCATTTTAGTTTAACGGTCAACAACATATTTTCCACATACAGATTGCCAGTGTTACCCCAGTGTTATTAGAAAACCTTTATGGGCTTGATCGTGTAACTTTACAAACCCACTCATCTTCAGCATATGTTAACAAAAATTCACAAGGCTATAGCCTGATCCACATGCTATTCACGTGTACGGCAGTGCCAACAGGAGTGGAGTTGTGCGCTGTTCTCTGTGAAGGAACCCCTAAACACAAACAGCTCTACATGATCGGGATGCCTGTGCAACTGGCTGTCTGCGTTGTGTGGAGCTCCTACACATGAGCAGCTGCTTGCTTGTAGGGTTGCCGTTACAAACAACCACACTCAGCCTGTGGGTGTTGGAGGGCAGGGCTAGCGTGGCTAAATGACACTGGGGCAGGGCCCAGAGTGCGGCTCTACTCCTGATTCAAATTGAGAGTGCCCGATACATGAGTCACATGTGAACAGGGCTTTGTTAACTAGTTTCTACATTAGTATTTTCATTTACAAAAGTGTTCTCACAATCGCTGTTGTGACTACATTTGGTGCATATTTCTTTGGTTGCGAGCCATTATAAATTCATTATACAAGCCACACAAAGACAAATGGTTTTAAAAATACAAAACTAAACATAAGAGATCAGCAGTATTATCCATCAAATTAATGTAAGAAAATTCTTAACAAACATAATATCACAGAAGTATTCAGGATAAATTTAGAATTGCAAGGCATAACCTTAAGTATGGTTAGTGACCAGGCAAGGATACCACTGTTCCTAGATATTTGCCAGCTAGCATGCTAATTCTATTTCTGAGAAGTGGAAACAAATGGATTCTACCTATAAATGATCAAGCTTTCTCTTGGCAATAAAAGCACAATGTAATAAGATGACCAAATGCAGAAGTGGATGCAAAATTCTCTTCAGGGAACTCTTTCTACCATATGAACTTCCCCATCAGCTGAGATCTTCACTTGATAACCTTCTCTGTGTACTCCATCTTCAGAAGATGGGCAAACAGCATGACTGTCCCAAGTCATTTTGCTGCCTAAGGCAAAGGACAAGACAGTGCACCACCCCACTCCCCAATTCCATGCATCGAAGCTAGCAGCTGAATCTTATTTTGACACTTGTGATGGCTCAGTACCTTCTGGGAGCAGTAGGCTAGCTTAGGGGGCACACAATAGGCCACATGGTCCATATAGCTATGTCCTCCAACAGCATGTCACCCCTCACTGGTTTCTGCTGCCTGAGGTGGTTGCCTCACTCTGCCTAATGGTAGGTCTGGCCTTGGCAGGCAAGTACCAGAGATAGGGCCTTTCCTGTGGTTATGTCCTGATTATGGAACTCCATGGATTCATATGGTTGCCTGGTGCCACCTTTGTTAGCTGGTGAATCAAGAGAGTGATTTTTCAGTCATGACCCCCTGTATTTGGAATGCCCTCCCCAGAGAAGCTTGCCTGGCATCAGCTTTGATATCTTTCGAGTGCCAGATGAATACTTTTTTTAAAAAATCTGTCCGAACATTCCAGCATCTCATAGTAACTGGTCTAAATTACTGTTTGGTGTTTCAGCCGGCTTTTATTGACTGACGTTATTGGTTCTTCATGTTTTTATTGGTGCATTGTATTGTATTGTTTTATTCTTTCAATGGTATGCTAACCTGGTAACTTATGCTAAAGGGCAGCTAACAAATCTAATAAACAAATAAACTGATGTTAATTTTGTTTAAAATGTTCCTTTCAAAATAAATAAACAAATAGTTTCAAAGTTTGATCAGCTTGTGTTGTGAGACATACTTTTTTGTCATCTGTCTGACTGCTTATAGGTATTTCGTATTCATAAAACAATACATCTAAGCAGCAGGATAAACAATAGCTAAAAGCTGTTCATTTTGTTGCTTAGAATTAGTTTTTATGTTATTTAGGCTGCCCTGGGGACTATGAATGGCAGAAAGGTAGTGTAGAAATTAAAGAAGTAAACAACCAAACAAACAATCAGGGTACTAGTGGACGGATCCTTCTCTTATCAACAGAGGGTAGTCCACAGTATTTCAGGCAGGGGAGGCTGCTGACTCCTATGTCAGTGGGGCTCCTTAACCATTGCAACTTTTATTTGGAGCTTTATAGGAGTTATCCATGGTGCTGAACTCCATCCACCAAAATAGGTTCACCACCATGGAGCACCATGAATAGCTCCTATAAAGCTCCAAATAAAAGCTGCAATGGATAAGGAGCCCCACTGACATAGGAGTCGCCAGCCTCCCCTGACAGGGTAGCATATGCATGCTTGTATCTCATTAATAACAATGCTTGCATTCGAATACAATCCTGCTGGTCTCCTCTGATACCCCCATCAGAACCGTCACTCTGAAAGCCAGATACACCAGGATTTGAAAAGCAAGCCCCTTGTCATGGTTAGCAAGAAATATCCCAAGAGGCCAGTGATTATTAAAAAGTTGGGCCAAGCAGCCACTTACCTGATAAATGCTAATGATATTACATAGTCATTATTAACAGTAATAGTCCAGTCACAGTCTCTGCTGTGGGGATAAGGATGAGGGAAGTTTGGTGAAAGAATAAAACCCGACGAGCCTGTCAGATTGCCTCCACAAGGTGCTGTGAATGAATCAATCAAAAACATTAACCAGTGAATCTCAACACTCTATTGGATTTTAAATCAGTGTGAACAATAGGCAATAAAGAAAGAGAGAAAATATTACCTCCAAGTTATGCTAGTGAACCCATCATTATTCTAATTTATTCTCCAAGAACAGGTTATATTTAGTGCTATTTTTCAGTAACTCTAAAGAAGAAAGCATTCTAGTCAAAGAATTGGGGGTGGGGGTGGGAGCTGTTAAAAAACAATCAACCTTTGAGCTGCATTCCTGTTGCTTGAACTTTTATGTATAAAGTGCTACTGTGCATAAGACATATACGGATGCCAAGTCATGCAAAGAGGACTGGCATTTTAATGAGGCACATTATCAAAATTTAGGAACAAGATGACACACTAGGGCATCTGATAACAAATAGCATCATAGTAAAAATGAATAAAACGGCAAATGAGTATTGCTAGGGTGCCCTCTTTTATACAGAGTCTTTTGCAGCCTCAGTCAAGCCAACTGAGATTATTTGTGAGTTAGCAAGAGACTATTACTAGTTATAGTTTTGCAATCATGTTAAAGATCCAGAAATAAAGATGATCTGCTGGAGAAGAGCCCAGTAAAGATAATTTGATTTACGGTATGTAAATATTTATTTATTTTTATCATTAACAATAAGAATATGTAGAGTGACATCCAATGCTGCATATGCAGAAGGCAGCATGCACAACAGATATCCCTCCTCCTCTATCTTTCAGCAGCACCTGTCCCCCCACATAAGTCTCTCCAGAGCGTTGGGGGGGGGGCTAGAAAACATAATGCTTGTGTCCCAAGCTGCAGTGGGAGGGTGCAATGAATCATCTGAAATTGGGAGGATGAATCTTGTTCCACTTGTGCAAGGTCCCCAATTTCAGTAATTACCCTCTCCCACTGCAGCCCAGTAAGACCCATTTCACAATATTCTGTAAGTCCCCCTCCAAGCCCCTGGAGAGGCTTTTCACAGGGTACAGTGTGTGCATGGGGAAAGTTGGGTGGTCACTCATGAACTGCCCAAAAAGAGGAAATGCATCACCAAAAAAGAGGACCCCACGCTGCATAACATTTGCTTATGCTAATTTACATGTATAGATACATATTTAGAGACAATTATTATAATTTAAACAGAAATACAGCCCATCTCACCATAGTGTGGAAGGCTGTGACCAGGTGAACAACTGTGCGCCTGCCCGTTCAGTCTGCTACCCAGGTGCTAACTGTTGATGGGCAACAGTTCTTAGGGTTCTTTAAATCGGAATTGAACAGGGCAGCATTTCACATAGAGGACATTTCAAATAGAGGCCTGTCCTCTGGCAGCCCTTCAAATAGAGGCCTGTCCTCTGTGAAAGAGGACACATGGCCCACCTATGCATGAGTTTGCTTCCTTCTTGTGCAATGTTGGATTTCACCCATTATTTTTTTTAAAAAAATGTATTACCATAAAGCAGAAAAATCATGAAATCCTATTCATAAAAAAGCATTATTCCTTATAATACCAAAATCCACATCCTTAAAACAAAATATTATCAAGTGCCAGTTTAAAAAACAATGGTGCAGTTTTGTACTTTTAGACTCTGAACATAATGATCTGATGTGGGTCCCAACTCTTTAGATGGCATTGTGTTTTACTTCACTTACTTCAAAATGGGGTTATATACCCTGCTACATTTGGAGGCCCTCCTGCTCATTCTGCTGAGTGGGGCCCTGGACATCTACCCCAAAATCTTGCCCTGAAGGCACAACTTTTTAAAAATTATAGTGCAATCCTATGTGTGTCTACTCAGACTGAGTTCAATGGGGCTTACTCCCAGGTGTTTCAGAGACTCAGGGTAACACTGAAAAGGCCATGACAAGGTTCTCAAATGAGTGAACCCCTAGTAGAGGATTCTTTCAAAAGAGCTATCCTCATTGATAAGGACCATAGAATTGGCCTCCACAGTCACTTACGGACAAATTGCTAGAGTCTACACAATTTTTTACAGTTTCCTCTTTTTATAATTTTCTTTTGTAATTTTTTATCCTGGAAGACAATCTTACTCGGTCATGAGTGATCAGCCTACTAATTTGTATAAGTTATCAAAATGGAGTTGTGACCTGGTTTTGCTAGAAGCAGATCATGATAAATGGAGGTAAATATATTTGATTACAGACATTTATATTGCAATAAGTCAAATCTAACATATTGTGATCAGTGAACTACAGATTTTATATATATATATATATATATTCCCAAATAAATCCCTTGTAAGAAGGAAGTGAGAATGGAGGAAAGTACTAATAAATGCAGCAGATACAGAAGCAGAAGGATGTAATCTGACTATTGCACTACTGATGATAGGCAGCAAAGGACTGTCAATTTCCTTCCATTTCATAAGCCAGTTTGTTCAAACAATTCATGTCGAAAGAGGAAGTAAAATCTACCACATAGTGTTCTTTTGAAACTCATCAGAAAAGAACACAAAAGATCAAGCATTGGAGATTTGTGATTAAAGCATTATTGTATAAAGAGGCACAACAAATAATTCATACAACAAACGTCATTAATATGACAAGCAAACTGCAAGTAAATCAGTATAATCATAACTGTGTACCAGACAACCTTAAGATTGATGTAAACTAATCAGAATCAGATATTTTGTACTGGATTTGGCATGGCAGTTACTCATTATTAGGGACATTTTGAATAAAATATTAAGTATACATAATTCAGCTTAAAACTAATCTAAAAGACAAAAGGTCCTGATCTAATGACCTCCCAGTTTTGTTTTGGTTTTTTTCCCCATTTATAGCTCCCCTGCACAGTGCCAGAACTCAAGACTGTAACAGGTCTTGAACAGATAATGTGGGACTCATTCATGGCCAGCGTCAAGGGTAGGCATGGTTGGGTACTTGCCAGGGGCCCACACCCCAGCAGGGTCCCCTAGAGATGCTTCTCCTCTTCACCATTGCAACCTGCTTCTTAACCTGCCTTCTCCCTAGGCCCAGACAACGATGGTGGTGAGAAGGAGGAACAGTAGATGCTACTGCCTGCTTCGTCACTGGCTCTCTGCCTGTCAAGCAAGCAACTTGACATCAGCAATGATGGAAAAGAGGAGGAGGAATAATAGCCGCTGGAGACAATGACAGTGAATCGGTAGACTCACTGAGAGGGCCAATTGAGAGTGGCTTGTCCAAAGGGCTCTCAAAAACCTGGAGCTGACACTGGGCTCATCAGGCAACATTTAGCCTGTGCACCATCATCAAGGTCTGGTTAAAGGAAGGACCTGCAGGGAGACAAGCATGGAATCTTATTTGCATCAGCATGCCAGAGTGAATCAAGGAAGTACCCAATAACCCATTTAAAAGCTACCTGGTTGAGATTGCTCACTGGCCTGAGCAACTAGCAGCACAATTCAGTTCATGTCTATCCCGAAGTAAACTTTACTGCATAAAATGTTTTTTTTTTATCAAGTAAGTGTGCACAGGACTGCAGTCTAGGGGAAGTATCCAACTCCTGTGGTCTGCCAGCACCAATCACTCTGCGCTAGTGGCGGGAATGACTGCAAGTGCTTCATAGTACTAGCCAGGAAACTGTCCAAAACTACCGTTTCTAGAATGCGACAAGTCAGTGGAGCTCCCTTTTGAGAGCTCTGCTGATTTGTCCCAATCCAGAAGCAGTGGCCAGAACACTGAATGTCAACATCAGTTTAAACAGATGCTGCAGAGCCACTGCGCATGTGGATTAAAACAGTGGAAATATTTTAAATGGACTGTAACACTCATACATTTTAATTTTAACAGGCAGAATATGATATGAATGTCTGGTTTTCTGTGATCTAATTATTGCTGTTTAATGTCTTCTTACACAGCCAATACTCAGAGAAAAATGCATAGTTTCATTAAAGTCTTTGTTCCATGCTTTGAAAAAAAAGCATCTGGGCAATTCTGATCCTCACAGAGAACAAAACTCTTAGATATTTGGCCATCCCAAAACAATCTGATCTCCTACTAATATTAAATATTTACAAAGAACATAGTCACAACACATTTCTCTCACAGAAATTATAATAAGGCAAAATTATCATTTTTCATTAAAATGGTTTTAAAAAAGATTTCTTTTTAAAAAACACCTTAGCAAACAATTATTTGTATAAATCCATCAGTACAAACAAAACAATTTAATACAAACAAACAGGGTTTGGGGAGGTATCGCAGAGGGGGGAAGTGTTGCATTAGGAATGGATATCTTTAAAATTATATTTTACCTTAAGTATATATGAGTGTGTAACCCTCATGCACATGTTGGTTTAGACTTGTAGCAGGGGAGTGGTCATTCAGGGAACAGACAGGAAGAAAAAGAGTCAGCTTGTTGCTCTGGGAACCTGAATGTTAGTGAGCTGAATAATAATTATGGGCTATTACAATCTTGTATACGGTAAATTTGAGTTGATGTATATAGTTGATTAACAAGGAGATGGGGAATCTTTTTTTTCCTTCTTTTTCTTTTTGTATTTCTGTAATTTGCTATATTTGCACTGTTATTGCAGGGCTATGACATTCAGGCTGCAATGTACCGTATATGTTTGCCATCTACTGTTGTGGTGGTGGTGTTGCTTTGGGACTAAAGTTGTCTGCAGAAGAGTAACTGAACTGCCCAGGACCTTGGTGAACCAGAGGAATGTTAGAGTAGCTGGCCACAAAGTCTTGCAAGCAAGAATTGCATATTTCTTTTTGGACTAAGAGGTACTGTTAGTTTGCATGTTCTTGTGTTAAGAGGCAACTTATGCATTTAGCTCTATGGGCAAAATTGCTGTATTGTTTTCTGTATAACTGTAGTTCTAAGGAAAGAAAGTTCATTCAGTTCAAATCCTTGTAACTTTTGTTCCAACTAAGCCCCAAAGGACCCACCCAAGCAGAGATTACAAATGCTCATTCACTTTGGGATCTAAGGAGACCTGAGCATGAAGCCAAACACTTTTGCTCATACAGCTAGGCGCTTAGGATATTCCTTTCCAATTAGAACAGCTTGTGGTACATCAGAAGGCATTCCAGATGGTCTCTGACATTCTGGACTTGGTATTGTTGTTGTTGTTTTGGCATGTGCAAGGAGCAGAGGAGAAAGGGGCGCTCAAAGGCTGTGAAAACATTCAGCCATTTTGTTACAAAGATGGGCAAAAACTCTGCCGAAACTAACCAACCATCCTAACAAACAAAGAGGTAAACCTCAAAAGGTGAAGAAAATGCTAGGTTTTATCCATTCATTCACTTAAGAAAATATATTCCAACCTTCCACTGTAGAAACTTCTTAAAACACTCCAATTGCTGTTATTGGGCCCAATGCAATTCCAGTGTAACCACAAAACATCAGAGGCAATAGTTTCTCTTTTGTCACCCAGAAGAAAAAGGAACTCCTTATTCAGGAGACAAGGATGGACTTTTGCTTCTGATGAAGGGTGGTTACATTAAAAACATATTAGGTGTAATAACTGCAACCCAAGCATTTTTAAGAATAAAACCTACCATTTTCTCGAAAACCTGTTGAGCTACTCCTCTTTTGAAGTGTGGGTTTGTAAGTGGTGCTCTCCCCACTCCTTTTCACCTGCAGTAACTCTACCCTCTGCAAAAGATACAATACTGCCCTACTGAGGCCTACTAAGTTACCCTCCAATTCTGCATGGTTAACTATAACCTACTGAGTTTTGGTTTTGGTGCTGTGTAATCATAAAATGTTTCCAGAGTCAGAAAAGCAGTTGTTTCTTCTCTTGGTTTCTGCATACCTATACAGACTGGTGGGTTGGGCTGCCAGAAGTACCGATTTTCTACCTGAATGCAGGTTATTCTCTCATCTCCTTGCAACTCATAGCCAGGGTCACACTGAAAAATGACCGTGTCTCCAGGTTCTCTCCCATCCCCATTTCGGGTTCCATTCATGGGGACTCCAGGATCACGACACGCTGTGGCTACAGAGCCTAGGAAGGGAAAAAATAGAAGTGAACTAGATTACACTATGCCTCTGTATCTTCACCAGATGCACCTGAGATTGCCACAGGGTGTCTGTGATGGGTAAGGTGGACCAAAATCATACCATTCATTGGACATAATCCAGGGAGGAAGTCAATTCCTCAAAGCCCATTTGAAATGAATGGAACTTAAGTACATAGTGATTACGTAAGTCCCCTTGGTCATAGTAGATATATCCCAGCAGCAAAAGAAACTTAATAGTATTCACAAGAAGTTTTCCATTTTACCACAAACAGAAGCTTAATGGAACAGAATTCCATTAGGCATTCTAAGATGGTCGAAGATCTTTGCTTCCCTTGAAACAAAACGTGACAGATTAAATATGCTATATATTTTCTTTTTATGTAATCAGCATGTTCAAGCTGTTCAACCTGCCAATACTGACATAAAATAAGTTTTAGCCAGCAGCTAGTTGTTGGCTTGTTTATTTTTTCCCCAGGAAAATGCCAAAGCTGGCGAAACATGTCAAGCTGTTTCTTTAACTGAATATGAGGTCACAAAAAGAACACAAACAAAGGCTTAACTAAATAGCAGTAGGGGCACAAGTTATCAGCAGCCTGTTTTGAAAGCATGGTACCGTATTCATTGCTGTAAGGAGACTTGTATACTAATCGTACACTGCTTAGAAACCAAAGTTCTTTCTAATTTTGCTTTCACCAGTTTCATTAAACAAGCAGTACAAGAGCACTCATAGTTGACAAGGCTGCCTATTATCACTCTGCATCTTTCCCAGTGCAAGACCCTGCTTTATTGACTAACCAAAGATCACTGAAGTCATCTGAGATTATTGGACACCATCATCCATAACACATGGAACAATTTCTCTGTATGAACAGTTTCCTCCATATATTACACTTACCCAAAACTGGTTTTCCTGTATGTTGTTTGTCTGTTTTTAAATACAGTGTTCTCTCCCTTCATAATTACTATTGTCTCACTGAATAATTAGATCTTGTTTTAATTTTCCTTTTGGCCTAAAAAAATGGGGCCCTCATCTGTGTGCTGTTATTTGGTATGTCATTCTCATTCTCTCACTCCTAGCCTGCGACATCACCATCATCATCATCATCATCATCATCATCATCATCGCATCGCTCAGTATTTTAAACCCATACTGTACAATTCTAGTATGTGGCCTGCATTCCATTCTATTAGCTGTTCTCTCAAACACCTCTTTCATTGCTCTCCCCATGAAAATTTGTGGAGTAAGCACAAATTTCAACAAAGATAAAGTCTCTTATAACCTTGAAATCACACCTGCAATGCAGTCTTGAAAGGAAATTCTTGCAAAGCACAGAGAGTAAAGACAACGCAACCATTCATAAATGTGTAAATGGCATTGACTGTGTCTAGATAGCAAAATCCTGGTTCATGCATATTCTGGCTTTTTAAGCCAGGATTTGATTGTCCAAACATTGCAATTGTATTGTGTTATAATTCATTCTTGTTGCTGAAATGTACTTATTTTATCCGTGTAATTATTTATTTTATTCCTGTATTTATATAGGCAACCCATAACAGAAGTTCTCTCAGTTTGCTTTCTGGGAAATGGATATTTTGTTACTGGCCACACACCTCATGGCAGTCATTTTGTGAATGGGCAAGCAACCTCAGCAGACATTTTGTGAGAGTGCACCAGTACCAGGAAGGGTCAGTCTAGGGATAACAAGATAGTCTTCCCCTGGAGAGGACTGAAGTTATTGGACCCTGCCTGATACCCAGAGGGAGGGGCTAACCTGAATGATCTGTAATGTCCTCCAGAAGAAAAAGGAGAAAAGTGGATATTAATGCTGAAATGGGATGAAACAGAGTTATGAGTGAACACATGTAAAAGTTTTCCATGTTTGCATGAAAATTTGTATGTGTTTTGTGTGCATTTCTCCTCTGTGCATGAACACATGAAAAAAATTCATGCAAACATATGATATGGCAGCTGCGCCCCTACCTTCCTAATCATCTGCTCCCATCAGTGGTTCATGCCTTGGTCTCCTCTTGCCTAGACTACTGTAATGCTCTCTACGTGGAGTTACCCTGGAAGACGGTTCGGAAGCTACAGCTGGTACAGAACGCGGCGGCTTGCCTGGTTAAAGGCAGCCGCCGGTGGGATCACATCACTCCAGTGCTGAAGGAGCTTGCACTGGCTACCAGTTGCTTGCCGAGCCTGAATTCAAGGTGTTGGTTTTGACCTTTAAAACCCTATACGGCTCTGGTCCAGTTTATCTTAGGAGCGTCTCCAGCAACACCAAGTAGGCCACTCAACAAGATCTGCCACAGATGGCCTTCTCCTTGTCCCTTCAGCCAGAGCAGCTAGACTGGTGGGGACGAGGAAGAGGGCCTTTTCTGTGGCGGCCCCATACTGTGGAACTCTCTCCCTAGTCACCTCCGTCATGCCCCCTCTCTGCTGAGCTTCCGCCGCTCACTAAAAACATGGCTATTCAGGCGGGAATATGGGGTGGGTTAAGATGTTAAAATTTTATACTGTTTTAAATGTATTTTATATTTTATCATGTTGTACATCACCCAGAGTGGCCGGCCAGATGGGCAATTCATAAATACAATAAATAAATAAATGTGACACAAACTGGGGATTTTGTCCATCCCTAGCATCAGATACATGTGATGTTCATACATTAGAACAGATTGAATTTTAGGAGAAATCTGACCGTTCCTATGACCATCTAGACAGCGTCTAGTGGCCATAGGATTGTACCCTAATAATCATAGGAAAGGTTGCCTTTCTCCTAATACACTGCATGCATTAGGAGAAATGCACACAAAACGCATACAAATTTTCATGCAAACATTTTTTTTAAAAAAAATGTCTCTGCATTCAGGATGAACTGAACATAAGATTGGAAAAAATTTCAATGTTTGGGAGAAGCCTAATTTAAGACTGGAAAAATGAGAAACTGAATTAAACTGAAATTAACAGATCCATCCATCCCTAAGGTGAGTGGGAGAAGGCAGTTCAGTTCAGTACTTTCTCTATCTGTTCTTTCCAAGCTACTTTTTATCAGTGTTTCTTTTTGTGGGACTCCATGACCAGAAGAAGGCCCATCAGGAGGAAAATGATTTTTAAAGATAGTTTCAGGTGGAAAAAACACAGGCAGGGATGACTTCAGCCTCTTCCTCCCATCCACCCAGTCTGCACTCTAACACCCCTGCAAATTGTAGGGAATTGCATAATGCCGGTTGGGTCATGCAGTATCAAATCTAGTTTAATCCACAATGAAATGTTCTGTACAAGTGGACCATAGCATGTATCAAACATTTCACACACAAAAATAAAAATACATCTCAGTTATATTTCTAAGAAAGCTGTATCTCTCCATCTAGTTCTCTAGTTTATTTTACTATGGCTAAACAGAGAGTGTCTCCTCGCTTTCTCAACCCCTACTTTCTCAAGGTTGTGAAAGTAGGGGGAAGGCACTTCACATTACTGAATGGTCTGGATAAATTCTGAAGTCTTTCAGGTGTGGGGAACTTATATTTTAGCAACAGGAGAGTTACATTTTTAGCAGCAGGGGGCTTACATTTTTAGCAGAGAATAGCAGTCAGGATGCTTTTGTTTTTTAAAAATTGATATGCTAATGGAATGCTGCTGTTCAAGATGGTCCCAGGAGGGAAATTAGGAGTCCTGAACTTTTATCTCAGATGCCAGAAGCTAACTAAGGTTGCAAAAGAAATGTGCTCTGCATATGCACAGAAGTACCTTCCTCTATTTCCACTAGGTCATGTGTTCCAGAGTTGAGGGTTGCCTTTTGAGCAGCTTAGTGGTTTCCTCTCCTGGAGCTCGAGTGGTTTCAGTATACTGACACACATACACACACTCAGACAGTATAGAAAGGACATATCCTCCTCTCACTCTGCGAACATTCCCCTCCTCCCTCAGGGGCTCATATCGGATTCTAGGTGCAGTTGTGTGTTGACATTATCTGTCTGGATTGGAGTGAAGAGAAGATGGATTCCAGTCCACCCCCAGAAAAGGAAGGGAGGAAGAAGGAACTTGGTGTCCAATCCCAACCCCTATGGCACACAATGGTTCTCCAACCCCCTTCGCACCAGACTACAATACATATGTTTGCACAATGAATTTTCATTTGATCACTTAGCAAAATATGCTGCCATTCTGGGCTGGGATTTCTGCTAACCTGTCAGGATAAGGGATCCTTGTTTCCCTTAAAACCTGAAACTGCTTCATTCTGTTGGCAGCATGGATATGGGACAAGCTCTCTTGGTGCTAAACTGCTGCACAGCTTTGGTTCAAGAACATCCCAACACAATATATTTCTCTGTGTATCTGGCAAAAGGAAAGGAAAAGTAGAATACATGCAATAATCCAAATCTTCAAAGAATTTTGACTGTCAACAATTCAAAGCCATTGAATCATACCAATGATTACTATGGCAACATCCTGACTATCTTGCACTCCATTTGGATCAGATGTCAACTTTAAAAGAGTTTAATGAAAGAGAAAGGATTAACGAAAGAGAAAGGATTAATGAGAAAGATAAAGAGAATTCTCTCAGAAATTGAGCGCAAGAGTATTTCCACTCTTTGATATTATGATTCTACATTTGGGTCAGATAAAAAGCATTTTTATAGTTTAATAAAATATAGTTTTCCTTCATAAAAAAAAAAAAAAGTCTGAGGATCTAGAATGATTTCAATTAGATGGCAGGGAAAGGCCAACTAATATATCAGGCTAATTTTATCTTGAAAGGACAAACTTTAATCTCAGAGATGTGGTATGCATTTCTACATTTCGTGAATAAGACAGCTAGCAGATTTCTCTGGATTTCAGAAGAGCTAATTAACATGCCTTACATTCAAATTTGGCTTTCAAAACCATCACCAAGAAAGCAGTCAGGGGAACAAAGATGTCCTCAGTGCTGACCTGATGTAGTCCAGCAGAAGGCTGGACTAGATAGGTCTTTCATCTGATTCAGCATGTATCTTCTTATAATCCAATGCTTACAATCATTGTTGATGTGGAATAGTCATTATACAGGAGGACAGCCTTAGCATTGTTTCTCCCGAAAAACCAGCACTGCCTGAGTGATCCAGAAATGTAGTGCCACAACTGGGAATTTTACAGCAATGTGGGATATTAAAAGCAATTTGGGAATGTGACAAATATTTTCCCCAGAAGCCTTTGCATCTTGCATAATTCCTGCACCAAGCTGCATAATGGGCTACCTTGAAAATATTTGCCTAACTGAAGTTATTCGGTCTTCCACAATTTTCTACAAGCTGCAAAACTCTCTTAAGCTGCCATTTGCATAAAGAAAGAAATGATACCTTAAAATGTATTATAATATGAAGGTTGAATCAGTTTGATTATAGAGTAATAAAGGAACTGGCAGAAGAACTCTCAGAACCACTGTCTATTATCTTTGAGAAATCATGGAGGACAGGTGAAGTGCCAGATGACTGGAGGAGGGCAAATGTTGTTCCCATCTTCAAAAAGGGCAAGAAGGAAGAACCTGGGAACTATAGGCCAGTCAGTCTGACATCAATCCGGGGGAAAATTTTGGAGCAGATTATAAAGATGTCAGTCTGCAAGCACCTTGAAAACAATGCAGTGATTACTAGAAGCCAGCATGGATGTGTCAAGAACAAATCCTGTCAGACTAATCTGATCTCATTTTTTTGATCGGGTAACCTCCCTTGTGGACTGTGGGAATGCTGTGGACATCATATATCTGGACTTCAGCAAAGCTTTCAACAAAGTGCCTCATGGTATCCTGATTAGCAAGCTAGCTAAAAGTGGGCTAGATGGAACAACTATCAGGTGGATCCACAATTGGCTACAGAATCGGACTCAAAGAGTGCTTATCAATGGTTCCTTCTCAAACTGGGGAGAGGTAACGAGCGGGGTACCACAGGGCTTGGTCCTGGGCCCAGTGCTCTTCAACATTTTTATTAATGACTTGGATGAGGAGGTACAGGGAATGCTTATCAAATTTGCAGATGACACAAAGTTGGGTGGAACAGCTAATACTCTGGAAGACAGAAACAAAATTCAAAGTGACCTCGATAGGGTGGAGCGCTGGGCCAAAACCAACAGAATGAAATTTAATAGGGATAAATGCCAAGTGCTGCACCTAGGGAGAGGAAACCAAATGCAGAGTTACAGAATGGGGGACACTTGGCTCAACAATACCACAAGTGAGAAGGATCTTGGAATTGTGGTAGATCACAAACTGAATATGAGCCAGCAATGCGATGTGGCTGCAAAGAAGGCAAATGCTATTTTGGGCTGCATTAATAGAAGTATAGCTTCCAAATCGCGGGAAGTGATAATTCCCCTTTACTCGGCACTGGTCAGGCCTCATCTTGAGTACTGCGTCCAGTTCTGGGCACCACACTTTAAGAAGGACATAGACAAACTGGAGAGGGTTCAGAGGAGGGCAACAAGGATGATAAAGGGACTGGAAACAAGGCCCTATGAGGAGAGACTAAAAGAACTGGGCATGTTTAGCCTTCAGAAGAGGAGACTGAGGGGAGATATGATCGCACTCTTCCAGTACTTGAAGGGATGTCACATGGAGGAGGGCCAGGATCTCTTCTCGATCATCCCAGTTTGCAGGACACGGAATAATGGGCTCAAGTTACAGGAACCTAGATTCCACCTAAACATCAGGAAAAATTTCCTGACTGTTAGAGCAATAAGACAATGGAATCAACTACCTATGGAGGTGGGCTCTCCCAGTCGGGAGGCATTCAAGGTGCAACTGGACAATCATCTGTCAGGGATGCTTTGACCTGGATTCCTGCACTGAGCAGGGGGTTGGACTCGATGGCCTTGTAGGCCCCTTCCAACTCTACTTTTCTATGATTCTATGATTCTAACAGAGGCATTCTAACAGAACAGAAGCATTTGTGCTGACATGCTGTTACTTTGGACTGAACTTATCACTGACCTGTAAGCTTGCTGACATGAGAAAAGCAAGGCAGAATATTTTCCCAGCTAAAATCAGGAAAAATCAAAATGTGTTTCAGATAAGGAAGTTGAGAAAAGGAAGAATAACTGCTGAACTATTGTTCATGTTTAATTTATGACACAAATAGATGGCATAAAAAATTGTAGAAAATAGTAAACCAATGGAAGAGAAGCAGATGTTATTCTGTTTTGAAGAGAAGCGTGGCTCAGAAAAGCTGACAAGATATGAAGCAAGTATAGTACTTCCCAAATCATGGCTGGGAACTTCAGGAAAAATAATAACTAATTGTTAAAGAAACTTTATTTTGCAGAAGGGAAACACGCATCAACAGTTCTTAAAGAATCAAATAAGTATGAGAAGCAAAATACAAAAAATCAAGGGCATTGCACCTGTCCTCACAGAAGTCAACATCAGTTTTCACAGGATGCTATATCTCTCCATAGGAGGCACCAGTCCTCAATGACTTATCTGCTCCATTTTGCCCCCAGTTCAAAAATGTTATTGGGTGAGATATTTTACTACCTTGAAGGCAATGCTCCTAGAAATAAACTTAGAATGTTTTAAATTGTATTTTGCATGCAATCACTTTGTATCTTTCTTTGTTTTAAATACTCTTATATCATGAAATGTTTTTTTAAAAAACTCATTGAGATTTTGGAATAAAGGATGAAAAAGTACGCCTGATCTTAGAGTCCTCTATCTAAAACCTATGTGTGTTCATACCAGGAATTTTGTAAATTTAGAAATTCCTAGGTGACACTTTGTACCTAGAATATGGCATAGGATATGTTACCTGCTGACTTTGGCTATTGGGAGGTACAGAAATGTAATAAATAAATATCATCAAACCTAATACAAAAATTCTAAAGTAAATATACCTAGAAAAGGACAAGTTAGTCATGGGGCAGATCGTAGGGATGTACTGAAACAGGGAAATCAAGCTCATTTTCATCATCATCATCATAATCATCATCACTATTTCTATCATTATTTTTTAATTTTATTTCTATACCACTGAATAGCCAAAGCTCTCTGGGCCGTTTACAACAATCAATAAAAATACAATAAAATACAATATAAATACACACAATAAAAATTAAAAAAAAATTAAAGACCAAATTTAAAAATGATTCAAATTATTAAAACAAGTGAATGCAATCCAACTTGTTAAAAAAAAGTTGACATGACCACTCCTCCAAGTACTATTTAGAGTTGTTAAATGCCTCAACATAGAGGGGAGACTTAACCTAGTGCCAAAAAGATAGTAGAGTTGGCCAGGTGGGCCTTAGTGGGGAGCTTGTTCCACAGTTGGGGAGCTACCACAGAGAAGACCCTTCACTTTGTTGCCACCCTCTGAGCCTCCCTCAGAGGTGGCAGTCGGAGGAAGGCCCCAGATGTTGAACGTAGTGTATGGGTAGATTCTGGTTAGGAGAGGTGTTCTGTCAAGTATTGCAGTCCCAAGCTGTGTAGGGACTTATACATTATAACCAGCACCTTGAATCAGGCTTAGAAGCATATAAGCAGCCAGTGCAAGTGGGCCAGAACTGGTACTATATGTTCAGACCTTCTGATCCCAGTGATTAGCCTGGCTGCCGCATTATGCACAAGCTGCAGCTTCTGAACAGTCTTCTAGGACAACCCCACAAAGTGTGCATTGGAGTAGTCTAGTTTAGAGATTACCAGAGCGTAGATTACTGAAATCAGGCTATCCCTGTCCAGATAGGGGCATAACTGGGCCAACAGCCAGAGCTGATAGAAGGCACTCCGTGTCACTGAGGCCACTTGAGACTCAAACGACAAAGATAGCTTAAGGAGAAGCCCCAAGTTATGAACCTGCTCCATCAAGGGAATGCAATCCTACCCAGAACAGATTGAACACCCTCCATCCGGTCAGAGGAACCACCCACTAACAACATCTCACTCATGTCTGGATTGAGCTTCAGTTTGTTACCCTCATCCAGTCCATTGTCGTGGCCATGCACCAGTTTAGCATATCCACAGCCTCACCTGATGGAGAGGATAAGGAGAAATAGAGCTGTGTGTCATCAATGTATTGCTGGAACCCAGTTCAAAATTCCGGATGACCCCACTCAGTGGTTTCATGTATATGTTGAATACCATGGGGGATAAGGCTGACCCCTGTGGAACTCCATGCTGGAGAGTCCACAGGGCCAAGCAAGTCCACAGTCCCCAAGCACCACCTTTTGGAGCAAGCCATCCAAGTAGGAACAGAACCACTACAATACAGTACCCCCCATTCCCAAGACAGCCACCCCAGAAGGATACCATAGTTGATGGTATCGAAAGCCTCTGAGAGATCTAGGAGTATCAACAGGGTCACACTCCCCCTGTCTCTTTCCCGACAAAGGTCATCATACAGGGTGACCAAAGCTGTTTCTGTGCCAAAACTAGGCCTCCTGAACCCCGACTGAAATGGATCCAGATAATCAATCTCATCCAAGAGCTTCTGGAGCTGGTTGGCCACCACCTGCTCAAGAAACTTGCCCAGGAAAGGGACATTCGCTACCGGCCTAAAGTTGTTAAGATCTTCTGGGTCCAGGGAAGGTTTCTTCTGGGTCCAGGGAGGGTTTCTTCCACCGCTTCTTTCAACCAGCATGGGACCACTCCCTCTTGTAAGGAGGTAGTGATCACCTCCCTGGCCCAGCCAGCTGTTCCCTCCCTGCTGGTTTTTATGAGCCAAGAGGGGCAAGGATCCAGTACAGATGTGGTTGCCCGAACCTGTCCAAGCACCTTGTCAACATCCTCGAGCTGTACCAACTGAAACTCATCCAAGAAAATTTGACCAGGCTATGCTCCAGGTACCTCACCAGATTCAACTGGTATAACATTGGAGTCCAAGTCCCAGCAGATGCAAGAGATTTTTTCCTGGAAGTGCCTAGTAAATATATTGCAATGGGCCTCAGAGGGGTCCAGGATGTCCTTGGGGCCAGCATGTAATAGGCCCCGAACAACCCCGAAAATATCTGCTTGACAGCAAATAGAATATTTAATAGAGGCAGCAAGATGTTCTTTCTCTGCCACCCTCATTTGAGCTTGCTGGATTTTCTGCCCGTTTCCAATTCAATGACTGGAAGTGGGCTGAGTCGAGGCTTTTTGTGGACTTATATGCCTCTAAGAAGGGCAGTGATTGCTTTTTTTTTTCTCAAACCACCAATGGAATTTGTGCAAAACAGCGCCAGGAAAGCATGTGGTTTTAACATGACTTGCACAATTTTCATAAATCGCACTAGAGCCACATGGTTTTTGGGTGCTTTTTTGTGCAAAACTGCCTGGTTTTGAAATCAAAACGGCACCTGAAAAGGACA
The DNA here is from genome assembly GCA_021292165.1 of Shinisaurus crocodilurus. Lineage (NCBI taxonomy): Eukaryota > Metazoa > Chordata > Lepidosauria > Squamata > Shinisauridae > Shinisaurus > Shinisaurus crocodilurus. The sequence continues at coordinate 208,317,824 of CM037880.1, read as the reverse complement.
GGTTGCTTACCTGTAACTGTAGTTCTTCGAGTGGTCATCTGTGCATTCACACACATATGGGTTCTCTGCGCCTGCGCTGAGATCGATCGGAAACTTCTTTAGCTGAGATGAGCCGGGCGGGAGCCCCTCCCCCTCGCGCGTGCTCCTTAGCGCGGCTCCCGCCCGTCTCCTCAGTTCCCTGAGACCGCCTATTGCGACCCTCGGGACCGAGGCTGATTCAGAACCTTAAAATATACTTCTACGACATCAGCACCTTTCCTCGGGCCCGATGAGGATCGAGCCCGAAAAGAAAAACAATAGTAAAACAATTGACCCATCCTTTTTCCACTTTGGTATCCATCGAACTCGATGCAGACACCAAGCGGGGAAGGAGGGCGGGTTGTGTGAATGCACAGATGACCACTCGAAGAACTACAGTTACAGGTAAGCAACCTGTCCTTCTTCTTCGTGGTCTCTGTGCTTCACACACATATGGGTAGATTAGCAAGCTGACTTACCGGAGGTGGGTCGGTGTCGGTAGTCAGATGGTGATCGATGATAGTACCGCTCTGCCGAATGCGTTCTGCGCCCTGGCTCGAACGTCGAGGCGGTAGTGCCGGATAAAGGTGGAGGGCGAAGACCAAGTTGCCGCCCTGCACAAGTCCGTCAAAGAGACCCCTCTGCCGAATGCCGTCGAAGTCGACATGGCCCTAGTAGAGTGCGCCTTCACGGAGTTTGGCAAAGCACGATCGGCAAGTTGATATGCCAGTTTGATGGTGTCCACAAGCCAGGTGGACAGCCTTTGTTTTGATACTGGGCATCCCTTCTTTGGAGGGACGTAGCATATGAAAAGTTGTTGCATGTGCCTTATGGATTCTGTACGTGCTTTGTAAAAAGCTATGGCTCTGCGGACATCGAGGCTGTGTAGAAGCCTCTCGATATCCGATGACGGCGTTGGAAAAAAATGCTGGAAGCACAATGTCCTGGCCTAGATGAAAATCAGAAATGACTTTTGGTAGGAAGGTTATGTCTGGTCGCAAGACGACCTTGTCTTTGTGGAAAGTTGTGTATGGAGGGTCAACTCTGAGAGCGGCTAACTCGCTGACACTGTCTTGCGGATGTAATCGCTGTCAGGAACAGAGTTTTAAATGATAGAAGACGTAAGTCTGATTTCGCCATGGGCTCGAATGGCGGCTTCATTAATGCTTTCAAAACTAACTGGAGGTCCCATCCTGGTACAATGGTCCTCGTCGGAGGGCATACGTTTTTTACACCCTTCAGAAATTGTTTCACGAGTGGGTGCACAAATAAAGATGAACCGGTCGAGGTTGTTCAATACGCTGCAATTGCCGCTAAATAAACTTTAATAGACGAGAGCTTAAGCCACGGGCCATCAGTGAGTGTAGGAAGTCGAGGACAGTCGATATCGAGCATGTTACAGGGTCTTTATCGGACATCGACACAAAGTTGGAGAAAGCTTGCCACTTCCTTGCATAAGAAAGCCTTGTTGACTGTTTACGCGCTGCCAACAAGACTTCCTTTACTGCTGAAGAGAGGTCTGTATGCATTGCTATCTGATCCTCCAAGCCGTGAGGTTTAACGATTGCAAATTGGGGTGAAGCACCCTGCCCTGCTGTTGAGTCAATAGATTGTCCTGGATGGGCAGCTGCAGGTAATCTCCCTGAGACAGATGAAGAAGGAGGGAAAACCAAGGTTGACGTGGCCACCATGGGGATATCAGGATGCAGTTTGTTCTGTTCAACGATATCTTGGCCAGCACCCGAGTAAGAAGCGGAATTGGAGGGAACAGGTAGAAGAAGCCGTTGCTCCAATCTAGCAGGAAAGCGTCGGTCATCTATCTCGGATCCGAAGCCGCTCTGCTGCAGAATAGGGGGCAGGCCGTGTTTTCGCTGTTTGCGAACAGGTCTACGTTCGGCCGGCCCCAGAGGTGAAAGAGGGATGCTAATATTTGCCGATCCAACTTCCACTCGTGCGACTGCAACGATACCCTGCTCAATGTGTCGGCCAGGACATTGGTTTTCCCCGCTATATGAATAGCCACGAACGACATTCGTCGAGGTAGAGCCCACTCGTACAGCTGTAGCGTCAGTCTTGTGAGGCGCATAGATCTCGTGCCTCCTTGCTTGTTCAAATACGCCACCACTGTGGTATTTTCCATTACAACCTAAATGTGATGGCCAGTCAAATGGTGCTCCAGTGCTTGCAGTGCCCTCCAGACAGCCATTAGCTCCAGCCAATTGATATGCCTGGTGCTTTCCGTCGGAGTCCAAGTGCCCTGCACGACGTGGTCATCGGAGTGGGCCCCCCATCCCAATAGCGACGCGTCCGTCGTTAGAATTCGGCTCGGTATCGATGGTTGGAAAGTTACACCGTCGAGTAGGTTTGACTCCTTCTGCCACCACCTCAAAGACTCTCTTACGGCCCGTGGAACTGATAGACGAAGGGATGGTCTGTCCTTTTCTGGTTTGAAGGCTCGGACAAACCAGGTCTGCAGCGGTCGCATGTGAAGCCTCGCATAGCATACAACCGCTATGGTCGAGGCCATGTGTCTCAGGAGGCGCTGTAGCGTGCGAGCTGATGATATTGGTTGACTGTATACTTTCTTTGACAGGGCGACTAGCTTTATTGCCCTTTCGTTCGGAAGGTAAGCCCGACCATCGAACGCACTTAACCGTGCTCCTATGTATTGGATTTCTTTTACGGGCTGAAGGACCGACTTCTCTGCGTTTAGGCAAAGTCCCAACTCAAGCATGAGATCGAGGGTCTGTTCGAGTGCACTTCGAAGCTCGAGCTTCGACGATGCCACCAACAACCAATCGTCGAGGTAGGGGAAGATGGTGATGCCCCTTGTCCTCAGACTTGCACACACCGCCGCCACACATTTCGTGAACACTCTCGGCGCTGGTGGAAAGTCCGAATGGAAGAACGACAAACTGGTAGGCGTCGTCCCCCACTCGAAACCGAAGGTATTTCCAGCTGTCCTCGTGGATGGCGATGTGGAAGTACGCATCCTTGAGATCGATGGATGCAAACCAATCGCTCCTTCGGAGTAAGGGAAGGATCGATTGGAGCGTGACCATGCGGAATCTTTTCGGTGGGATAAAAAGATTCACAGTTCGAAGATCCAGGATCGGCCTGAGTCCTCCTCCTTTTTTCTTCACGATGAAGTACCTGGAGTACAGGCCGACCTCCAGGTTCTCTGCTGGAACCGGCTGTATCGCTCCCTTTTGAAGGAGGGTTGAAACTTCCTCCAGCAGCACCCGAGTTGGATGTGTGGTCTTGATCCTGAGAAACGGGGGGAGGACTCTGAACTCGATCCTGTAGCCGTGCTCTATGATGCTTAACACCCATCGGTCCGTCGTGATGGTCCTCCAAAATTGGAGGTGGTTGTAAAGTCGGTAGCCGAAGAGAGTAGTCTGAGGTGGTGCAGAGGTGTCGTCGAGGTTCAGCGTTGGTGGTATATTTGTCGGGCCGGCAAGGCAGTCAAAGGCAACGGTGGCCGAAGTCGCCCCCCCTCCTGCTGCCCCTAGGCCTCTGCTGCTGGTATGGTCGCTGGGCCTGGGCCTGAGGCTGCGATGCCCCGGGTCTCCGGTTCCCGCTCCTGTACTGACCCGCCGACTGGTACTGCCTGGTCGGGAATGGGAACCGGGGCCACCGCCGTGGCCTGAAAGACTGTGGCGGTTGTTGGCGGACGAGTCCCATCTTTTTGGCCGTTGTGAAGGCCTTCTGAGCCGAGTCGAGGGAGTCATCTGTAGAGACGTTGAATAACCCCTCGCCATCGAACGGGAGGTCTTGAATCTTCGCCCTATAGTCGGGAGTCAGGGTGGTAGAGCGAAGCCATGCGTGCCTTCTCAAGGCCACAGACCCGATCATCGACCTGGCATGACTGTCGACTTGATGCCGGGCAGTATTCATCTGAAGCGCACCGATACTCGTTGCCTCCTTGATGTACTGAGTCGCCAGGTCTCTCTTGTCGTCCGGCAGATAGTCACAGAGGTCTCCCAACTTCTCCGTGATATACATTTGATATCTAGCTAGCAACACCTCGTAGTTAGATGTCTTTAATCCGAGGGAAGACGACGAATAGATCCTACGGCCATAGGAATCTAGCGTCTTACCCTCCTTATCTGCCGGAGTGGTGTGCTGTCTTCCCCCACGAGACTGCGCCGATTTGACTATGAGCGAGTTCGGGGTCGGATGGGAAAACAGAAACTTTGCTCCTTCCTCCTGGATCTTGTACATCGACTCCAGGCGTTTAGCCGTCGGTTTCATTGAGGCCGGAGTCTTCCAGGTTTCTTGCACCGTCTCCAACAATGTCGGCAAGAATGGAAGGAGCAGTTGGTTCGACTGTGCCGTTTTAAGGACCGCATAAATGTCATCCTTGGCCTTCCCCTTTGACGACTTCGCCTCGACTCCCAGAGCAGTCACCAGCCGGCTGACATGCTCAGCGAAACTCCCCATGTCCTCCGATGGGGAGACCGCTTCTTTGGACTCCACCTGCACGTCTGGCGAAGTGGAGTGGGAGGAGGAAACCGCCGAGTCCGAATCCGACAGGTATGCCGATCCCGACGAGGAGTGGCCAACAACATCAGTCGCAACCAGTAGACGTACGAGAGTCTGTGGTTGAGCCGTCGATGTCGACGCAGTCGGCTCTCTCACCACTTCCGACGGGGCACAAGACACAGCCGTATCTCGGCGAGGTGACGGAAAATGCCTCCGACTACGGTGCCTGTCCGGAGAAATGGAACGCCGGTGATAGTAATGACGTTCCAACCTCTCGCGTCTTGGTGAGCGTCTCGACCTCGAGTAGTGGCTCCTAGAACTCGATCCCGAGTAGTAGGAGCGGGACCTCGACCTCTCATCTCGGTATCGGGAGAGTCGAGATCGAGGGCTCGAAGTCGTGGAGACCGAATCACGAGCCCGATAGTAGGGGGGTCGTGATCGGCGGCGGTGTTCTTGATGCTCTTCTGCGCGTCCAACCGACGGAGATAGTCGAGGTGGAGAGCCCCTCGAGCCCGAACGGGGTCTGTCCAGTGTCTTCTGCTCCTCGAGCTGGACTGGCGAAGCCCCTAGCTCTCCCTCCGACAGGGAAGCTGGCGCAGTTGCTGGCTCTTTTTTGGTCTCTCGGCCTCGAGGAGACGTAGTCGAAGCCGGAGTAGACTGGCGGGCAATCGATCCCGAAGCTCGATCCCGAGCCCCAGTCAGAGCCTCCATCATTTCCACCGTACGCTTCGAAACCACCATAGTGGTCGAAGTCGACGGGACCGCCATCTCGCTAGCCGTATCCGCCATTTTCTCCTTAAGGCGCTTTGCCTTATCCTTACGGGCCTTCTTAGCGAGTTTTTTAGCTGCTATGTCCGTTGGCAGCTTTTTGGCAGACTGGGATCCCCCAGGTCGTTCCTCTGGAGCTGGGCCTTACGCGGATAGGGACTGCTCCCACAGGAGGGCCCTCAGTTTCATCTGCCGGGCCTTTCTGGCCTGTTTGGTGAAGGCCTGACAGTCTTTACAGTTCTCCACAATATGCTCCTGCCCCAGACATAGCAGGCAGAGCATATGTTTGTCAGCGGGGGGGGGATTTTAGTCCCACACCGCTGACATTTTCTAAATGGTGCCTTGAGAGGCATAGTTAGAGATTAGATTAAGATAGAATATATAGATAAGGACAAGAGCGGGGGTAGGTGTTAGGTAGGATTTTTTTGGTAATTTTTTTTTTTTTTTTTTAGAAAAACAAGAGTATAGTTCGAAAGAGAATGAAGAAATAGGGGGTTTATGAGAGAAAATATTTTTTTAAAAGGTAACTAGAGAAGAATAAACTCAGCTTTTAGATACGGAGAAGGAGAGAAGAAGAACCTATCGATTAGTCGCAAAGGCGGTCGAAGAGGAACTGAGGAGACGGGCGGGAGCCGCGCTAAGGAGCACGCGCGAGGGGGAGGGGCTCCCGCCCAGCTCATCTCAGCTAAAGAAGTTTCCGATCGATCTCAGCACAGGCGCAGAGAACCCATATGTGTGTGAAGCACAGAGACCACGAAGAAGAACCATGTGGCTCTAGTGGGATTTGCACAAATCGCACGAGTCACATTAAAACCATTTGCTTTTCCGGCGCTGTGTTGCACAAACTCTGTTGGCAGTTTGAAAAAAAAATACTCAAATCACAGTCCATCTTACAGATGGAAGTCCGCAAGCTGGCTCGGCTCGCACTGCAGTGAGTCAGCGCCAGCGCATGGGCAGTGAACAGGAATCTGACTGGGGGCCAAACTGAAGAAATCTTACAGATTTCCACCCCCCAAAACGGATTCCTCACACATTCCTAGCAAAGGGGAATAAAAAGTTTCACTAAAGAATATGGGTTTGTATCTCACCAGTGGCAAAATTCCATAGTTTGAAAACCAGGAAAACTAGGTAAGAGAGAAGGTACCTACATTGAAGATGTCTGGTTGCAACAGTCTTTACATAATTGGAGGGCAATTCTAGCAGACAAAAGTCTCACTTTGTGCAATGGGACTTACTCCTACAAAAGTGTGTTCTGGTTATTGTTTCTATCTATCATCTATTTATTTATTTATTTATTTATCCATCCATTTTGTTGTTGTTGTGTGTTGTTGTAATTGTTGTTGTTCTTGTTAACTGTTTATTATTATATTGTATAAAACATGTATTTTAACAGTGGCTTTTAGTATTTTTGTATGTAAACTGTTTAGAGATTTTATTATGTTAAGTGGCATATTGATATCCATTATCAATCAAAAATTAATAAACTGATTGAATAGAAAAGTCATTTTCTGCAGTACCATTTTCTGCAGTACCTAGCTAACTGGCTATTCTAATTAAATATACTGGGCAGTATCCTATGCTACTGCTGTGCTGTCACTGAGTATGTTGCACCAGCAGAATCCACCGCTAGCACAAGAGGAAGCTAGAGCTTCCTAAAGCAATCCTGGAAACAAGCAGAAATGCTTATTTTCAGAACGGGATAGGTCAGCGGAGCTCCCATTTGATAGCTCCGTTGACCTCTCCCACTCCAGAATACTCCCCCATTGGGAAAAACATGAATGCTATACATCAAAGATATGCAGGAACACCTCTGTTTTGAGAATCAACAACTGCAGCAATTATATTCTACACTGGTCTCTCTCCTGCCCTCTCCATCATTAGGAAAAATTCTGGGACAAAGCAACACTCCATCTGCCAAATGCATGGCCACTTTCTGCCTCTGAGAACTGGAAGGGATATGTTTACTTGTTTTTTAATGGTCATATTTTGTCCCACCTCTGGGTTAGCATGAAAACACTGAACAGATAGTGGAGGACGCTGCTGTGTGTCCTTGCCCTAAGGAACCAATACCCATGATTCTTCCCAGCATGTTAGAGAGATTAAGATTTTATAAGCTCTCAGTTGCCCTTCTTTCTATACAGCAGACACTGGAAAACCAAAGGACTGTACTTCATATTTAAGAGAGAAGGCAACTTGTAATTTAAAAACTGACATTAACAGCAAGGGTGTGACAAAAACACAGAAATCTCCACATCAGTAAAAATGAACTATTAGGAATCCATTCAGCTGCCAGCCACAGATTAAGGATAACAGTGAGTGCTCAAAGTCTGAGTACTGAAAGCAAGAAAACCTTTACAAAGTGTAAAATTATGTTGTAACAGCACATGCGTTACATATGTTATGTTTGGAACAGCACACATTTCTAATTATTTCAACATCACATTCAGGGCCGGTGCTACCATTAGGCCAACTAGGCAGCTGCCTAGGGCGCAGGGCTAAAGGGAGCACCAGAAACGCCTTGGTGGGAAAATACAGCGCTCTCAAGTGGGAGGGGGGGGGCGCTAAATATCTGATCTTGCCTAGAGCACCAAACTGCCTTGCACTGGTCCTGATCACATTCAGGATTCTATGGCATTTTATATTTTACAGAAAGGTTGTTTTTTATATTGCCATACGTCAACAAAAAGTCTGTGACTGGGATCTAGTGTGCTGCTTGTGGCATTTTGTGTAAGCACCAAGGCTTTTCAGGTGCTCACTTTCCCTTGCATCCCCCCAAATCTACAGCTGCGGGTTAGGGGAGGCCCTCTGGATGACCACATTCAGTAAGAGGAGCTTCAGCCAGAAGGATATATCGGCAATGAGGGATGGGCATACATGCAATGTTTGAGCTCTTTGAAGTTCTCTGAATTCTTCCTCAAACCACATTTTGCCTCATTTGTGTTCTCAAATGTGATTGTCTTCCCCCCCCCCCCCAATCATGAAAAATGTGCATTTTTCGATTGGGAAAAATGTGCATTTTAAAAAGTGTGCAGTTTCCCACGCTTGAAAATACACATTTTTCAGAATACACATTTTCCCTGACCGAAAACACATATTTCCCCCACAGGCTAAAGTGTGAAAATGTGGAGGGGGGGGGATTTCTGCTACTGCACATTTGTGCAACTGCGCACTTTCAGACGCAAATACAAGTTTAGGAAATTGTGAAAATTTGCCAAGAATTCCATTCCTGCTCAAGTTCAGTTCACATGAATTGCGAAAATGAACAAAATTTTCATATATCCCTACGTGATGTACAGAATATCCTTACAGAGATGCTGAGATGTGCCTTAGACGTATTTAAACAACTGTTGGAATCCTATGTATTTATTTGAACTATTTGTATGGTGCCCCACAATTAAAAATAAATTCTCAGGGCAGTTTACATTGACACAAGAAAATAACAATTAAAAACTTCATAGAATTAAAACAGTAGACTACTATAATAGAGGCATTAATTAGAGCCACCACTAAGAGAAATCCACCAATGATACAATAGACCAGTGTTCTCCAACCTTGGGTCCCCAAATATTTTTGGCCTACAACTCCCAGCTATGCTGGCTGGGGCATGCTGGGAGTTGTAGGCCAAAACATCTGGGGACCTAAGGTTGGAGAACACTGCAACAGACATTAAAAAAAATCCTGGGAAAATAAGAAAGACTTTAACTGGCACCTAAAAGTTAACAGTGTAGGTGAGCATTCCTAGGAAGCAAATTCTAGAAGTGCATGGCACAACCAAGAAAGCCCTCTCTTCAGTCACCACACCGGCCTCACCTCAGATGGCAAAGCACCCGAGTGCTCCCGAAGAAGATGTTAATACATTGGCTGGTTAATGGTGTGGAAGATGTTCTTCAATAACTTAAAAACCTGGATAGAATATCAATGGCTTATCTAAATTCAAGCTAAATGAAAGTCCTAGACATCCAAGAGTTTTGACTGAATTGCAGAATATTAAAACCTGGTCACAAAAACTTGTATAAGAAAGTTAAAGCAACATTTTGAACAAACTTTGAGGCCGTGGCCATTCCACACCCCTCCCACCAAAAAACCCCTTATGGGTTGGATCTATACTAACATTCAGCATAGTTCCGTTAATGCTGGAGGAAGGGGGCAGGGCAGCAATTTTCACCAATTCTTCACCATGCAGCACCCCAAAAAGTTTCTCTAGAAGGGTGGAGGACTTGCTTGAACAGTGTGGGAGGTGGCCTGTGCCCTTTCATTCAGTGTGAAGTCTCTGCTGGATCTTGGTTCCCTCCATGAATGGAAAGAGTCCTTCCATTTATGGAGAAGCACGTCTGGATCCAATATATTTTAAATTCATTTTTCAGAAACAGAAACCCACAATACTGAGTGCCTTATGTACTACCCATGTTCTAGTACAGACTTCACCAACCTGGTGTCCTCCAAAAGGTTTTGACTACAACAACGTCCAGCATTCCTGACCAGTGGCCATGCTAGCTTGTGCTGATGGGGGTTGATATCCCAAACATCTGTATGGCAACAGATTGGGGAAGGCTGTTCTAGTATCACTTTAAAATGTTAATAATAAAAAAACCTATACAAATATAGAGAGAGTTCAACCATTCAAGTGGAATACAACATAAACGTATTAGAGATAGTGGTTCTTTACCTGCTTTTCACATTCTCTAACCATTTTCCAAAACATGAATACCTATGAATTTGCTCATAAATTTAATTGCCTCTCTCGCATTACAAAAACAAAACAAAATGAAACCAAGGAAACAAAGCAAAATGAAACTGCTTGTTTGTGGATTATTCTATACCAGGGAGTGCAGAATCGCTGGTAGGTGGGGGCAACCCAATCTGGCCCACACAGCCTCTTGGGGTTCTCCATGGGCCAGGGCTTAGGCACCAAGCTTCACCCCCTGGAGGAACCCCCCAGAGAGCAAATGATGTCAGGTGGGTATGGCCATGACCACTGACATCGAGGTATGGGCATGCCACAGCCACCATAAAGCCCACGGAGGGCTGGGGGGGTCACCCACCCTCCCACCCAAAAGTAGTTCTGCACCACTCTTCTATAACCTGACAGGAATTCTAGCATCAACTTTAATGTGGGAAGAAGCAAAACTAGATTAGTCAATTAAGAACCATTCTAGAGCCATTCTCTCTCTCTCTCTCTCTCTCACACACACACACACACACTTACTTGAAAACTGAATGGCAAATCCAGATTTGCTGATATAGAAGTCTGTGTCAAATTGGATTGTAACTATGTTGAGAGTGCTGTGGATGCCTTCCGGTATAAGGGAGCCACTAATTTCTTTTAACAGCATGTCATTTTCAGGTGGACCATCCCAGACACGTAGAATATCATGTGATGCTTCAGTATCAAATGCAAGAAACTGGAGGCTGTTGAGAATACCAGTGATTCATCATTTCACAGGACTTTCAATTAACGGGAAAATGCAACTAAGGCTGCAATATTATACCTACTTACCTGGGAGTAAGCCTCATTGAACTCAATGAAACTTACTTTGGAGTAGACATGTGTAGGATTGCACTGTGAATCAATATTTCTATGAATCATACCTTAGATTAAACCTGGGAAAACCAACTTTAAATATGACACAATACTTTAGCTTTAAGTAGCATGGGAGCCAGTTCTTTCCTAGTTATGATATCATTGACAATCCCACTGAAATGTTATTTCATTAACAGGGGAGGGGCATATTAATTTAAATGAAACCATATATAAAATATATACAACAAAAGCAGAAATAAGTTCCTCTGGCCATGCATAAGTGCCTAGGTTATCTGTTTTATGGGATTTCAGGAGAGGTTGTGACACAAAGGATTCTTTTGATACAGCTTCACCACTGGAACAAATAAGATGGCAAGAAGAGGGAGTAGAAAGGTATATGGCATCTGGGTCATATATATCACATTGAGAACTGGTGAGGCTGCTGGAAAGGAAAAGTACTGCAGGGTCTGGGAATAATGATTTAACTACTTTCTGGGCAGAGGTCTAAAAAACCCACCACCCATCCCACTTAACTCTACAGAAGGGATGGGTGAACATGCAGTGTTTCATCTCACTGAGGTTCTTAGAGTTGCTTCTCAAAGCTCATTTTGCCTCATTTGCATTTCCTAAAACATCTTTCACGCCCACTCGATCTGCAAAAATGTACATTTTTAAAGCATTTCCTCACTTGAAAAATAAGCATTTTTTAAAATACACATTTTCCCCAACCAAAACCCTGCATTTCCCCCCATAAGCTAAAGCATGAAAATACAGATGGGGGGGAGGGGATTTGCGCAAATGCATGTGCAATTTGCAAGTGCGCACTTGGGGGGGGGGAAATCAGAAGTGTGCAGCTGCTCAAGTACACACTTTTGAATCCAAATGTAAGTTCAAGGAATTGCAAACCTTTCCTGAGAATTGCATTCCTGCTTGCGTTTTCAGGGTTGTGAGTGGGACATGTTTTTTGTGATTTGTGAACAGGAATGAAATTCTCGTACATCCCTATGACAGCACCTCTTAAGCAGTAGGTATTTAGCAGGTTGTTTGTGTATCTTTGCCTCTATAAGTGCACATAGCTGTTCCCCAAAGTCAGGCTATATTCTGAATACTGATCACTTGAAACATTTAAACTAGTATACTCCACTTATAATGCCAGTGAAATTATTAGTGGCTGCATAGATCTCTTATTTTGAGGCTTTGGTTGTCCTGCAAACTAAGATCACATTGGAGTACCTGACAATATTTCCTGGATCAACTTCAATCATCCACATACACCGCAAATTATTGTCGTAAGGAAAAGGATAGCCCGGAGATAAGATTCTTCCTGATGATTCCCCTTTAAAGCGACCTCCACATTCAGCTGGTGAAAACAAAGTGGAAATTGGAAATTATTTCTGATAAAGTTTCTGTTAACATTTCAGTTCTGCCTATGTTTATTGCAAATCATTTTTTTCATCTCACAAAATTAATCTATTTCACAATTATGACCAATTAAGATAATACTTAATATACAGGGCTGTGTTATCCATTATGATTGCTACAGAGCTGGTACCATCCAAAGTTCCTGTCATATGCAACCTCAGATAACTCTCCTGTTGCTAAAAACATAAGAAGAGTCATGCTAGATCAGAGCAAAGGCCCATCTAATCCAGCATTCTGTTCTCACAGTGGCTAACAAGATGCCCCAATGGACACGAATGCAATTGCACCCTCCTGCTCATATTCCTTAGCATCTAGAATTGGGAGGCATACTGTCTCTTATATTGGAGGTAATATACAACCATCATGATTCGTAGCTATTGATAGCATTAGACTGCATAAATTTGTCTGATCAATCCTCTGTTAAAGCTGTTCAAGTTGGTGGCTCTCACTACATCTTCTGGTAGTGTATCCTGAAGTGCTTCCTTTTAGCTGCCCTGAATCTCTCAACACTTAGCTTCACTGGATGACCCTGGGTTCAAGTATTATGATCCCTATCCTTTTGCTAGAAACAATTTGCTGGATTTCATGGAACCCATAACAGTGAGTCTGAGGTCTTCCTAACATACAAAGCTCACACATTAAGCAATGGGCATAGTATGAGGAACAGGGAAATGATGTAGGTAGGTTCTGACTATATGGTTATGAGAATTTAAATACACTTGTATACACACAAGCAGGTGAAAAGAGAATGTGCATCAATTTGTGGTGACACACGTAGGACCTCTGCTACCTCCTATTTGGACTGCTAATAGCCTCACATGTTTGTATGTGTGTGTATATATATGTATATATATATATATATATATATATAATTTTTGCAAACAAAATAAAACACAATATAACAATAACACAACTAAAACTGTGTACAATAAATCATAAGGTGCACCCCCCCACCCTTCTAGGGACCAAATGATATACTTCCATCCCGTTAATCAATTACTATTCCATATTCCAGAAATATAACATATCCTGACAAGGCATACTCCCCTTCCCCTTTATTAACACATAGTCAAATAGCTGATTCCATATATCCATAAAATTATTTTTCTCTAACTGTCCCTTTTTACATTTGATACTACAAGTTAATTTATCATTTAGGGCTATATCCCATACTTCCTTATACCAATCAGTGATTAGAAAAACATGCTGAACCGTCCATTTCCTCGCAATCATTAACCTAGCTGCTGTTAACAAATTTACAATTCCTTCGTATTTTGGGAACAAGTAACATTCTCCATTATTGATAACAGTGCTAATTTTGGACAGACCTCTAGATTAATACCAATAATTTCTGATATTTCTATAAAAACCTCTTACCAAAATACCAGCACGTTTTTACAACTCCAGCACATATGAGCATATGTACCTACTTTCTGACATCCTCTCCAACAAAATGCAGAGCAATTTTTATCTATTCTATTTAATCTTACTGGAGTTAGGTACCATCTCCAAATCAATTTATAAAAATTCTGCTTTAGCCTTACTGACATAACTTTCAAAATACGTCTATCCCATATATTCTTCCAACCCTCCTTCGAAATCTCCTCCTCAAATTCAGTATCCCAAACTATCTTAAGATGATCATCTTGTTCTTTGGCTTTTTGAATCATTCTATATAAATCCTTTATTATACCTCTTGACGCATTTCCTTCTAAAACTTCTCTAGACATGATGATCATTTTAAATTTAGTTAAATCCCTCTCATACTCAGTTCTCCTTTTCCACGTCTTTGACCACTGTTCTAACTGCATTAAATTTAGCCATGAGATTCACTTCTAACGATTTCAATTATTTGGTCTCTGGTCTCCATCTTTTCCACCCAGTCCATTAATCTAATAACCTTTTCTTTTCTTAATATACCCTCCAAGACCAGTCTTATATTTTCAGGAAAATCCTTTATAGCCACCACCGGAGTTAGTGGAGATATCCCTGGTATAAATATTTTCCTTATACTAAACCAAATCTCTGACATACTTCTTTAAAAGGGATTATCTAATCTTTTTATCATATTATTATTCTTTTTAGAAAATAAAATATTCTCCAAAGTATTTCCTAATTCATATGTTTCTAACTCCAGTCACATTATTTCTTTAGGCCATACTATAATATCCAATGTATCTCTTAATTGGTTGGCTATATAATACTACTTTAAATTGGGAAGACCAAGACCACCTAGTTTTTGAGTTTTATACCATCTTGTCTTTGTATAACACATGTTTGTATGCGTGCCTGTATGTACCAATGAACCTACTTATAAAGGACATAATAAAGCATATTATATATAAATGCATATTATATAAAATTTAATATATACATAAAAGCAAATTATAAAATATAGCATATATATATTAAGCATAAATATAGAGCGAGCGCTTTGACTATTGGGTGGTATAGAAGTGAAATGAAATATGGATGAGTAATGTTTGGGGGTGAAGAATATGGTACATAATAGTGCCCCCACACTCTTTAATTCATCTATGCTCAACATAAGCCAAACATTTATTTATTTATTTATTTATTACATTTCTATACCACCCAATAGCCAAAGCTCTCTGTAGGAAAGTAACAAATGATTGGTTAGGTTTCCTGGAAATCATGTCTGACCCTGATTATTCTAAATATGTATTTTCATTCTGTTACGCTCATGTATCACTGAACAGTGAAATTCCTAATTTTATAACTGAAACCATCAGTATAAAAAAAGATAATAAAATCCAGAATGCAAATATCTAAATGCATTTTCTAGAAACATTTTTGAACTTATTCATTAATGAATATACAATTGCACTGCTGAACTAGAAGACTTAGTCTGTGTAGTGGAAAAAGCCGGAAGAACATTGTGATCTCGAGGAGACAGTGTTGTATGACCATTGTTGTACTTGTGGCTGGGTCTCTGTTGTATGAACATACCTGCTCTTTGTGTCTTTGGTAGGCCTAAATCCACTATTGATTATATTCAGTATGTAGAACCAGTGAGCTCATGATGTTTAGAGTTTGTTATGAGAAGATTCCCAGAGTCTGTCCTTGGACAGGTTTATACTTGGCAAGGATGTTAGTTGATGATTAGAAGCACTTCAGTTATCCATAGACCAGACTCCCATGGCACATGATGGGGAGGAACCTGATTATCAGCTGGCCAGATTTCAAAGACTTAGGTAAGCGGGGGCTTATCAACCAGAGGTGTCGAGAGGACCTGGGAACTGAGTGACTCCAGATGGTTTCATGGTCAACTTGAAAGGATGGCTTATATATTTAGATCGTCTGGGAAACTGGTATGGAAGTGCCTATTGAGACAAAACACCTAAGTCTTGCCCCGTTTACTGGGACAAGGTGTGATTATCATAAACAGAGAAAACTTATATAAGGTTAGGGAATCCTTAAGAGGGGTGAACCTCAACACAGACCTAGCTGCTCAGAAGGTGCTGTGTGCCAGCCAAGGAGTCCGTCCGCTGTCATTTCTTTGAGGGGTTCCTGGCAACAGAAGGGACGTAAGCCTCATCCTCTGTACTTGTCTTAGCTTCTCTAATCTCTTTTCTGTGGTTTGCTAATAAAGCTTTTCAACCTTTACCCATAAGTGTGCTCATTGTCTCTAGATCCTAAAAAGAACCGCTGTCTTTGGCAGAACAGTCTCACAGTAAAAATTGGAATATATCTTGAAGCCAGTCGGGCTTCAGGCCTGGACAGGGGACAGAAACGGCCTTGGTCGCCTTGGTGGATGATATGAGGAGGGCTTTGGATAGGGGCGAATGCTCTTTTCTAGTCCTCCTCGATCTCTCAGCGGCTTTTGATACCGTTGACCACGGTATCCTCCTGGATAGACTTGCCTCCAAGGCTGGGTCGCCCCCCCGACCTGATTCTCCGAGGGGGCGCCGACCCGACCCGCTGTTCTGAGTGGCGCGGAGAGGTTCTCCACGCCGCTCGATCAGGCGTCTTCTTCCCCGTCGTGTCACTTCCGAGGCCAGAAATGATGCGACAGGACCCTGCGCAGGTGCAGACCGCGCCAGAGGCCCAGCACGCCTGCGCAGGGTTCCGTCGCGTCATTTCCGGTCCCGGCAGTGACGCGACAGGACGAAACGAACTGCGCGGGCGGCTCTCCGTGGAGAGGGCGAGCCGCCCTGAAGACCAAGGTAAGGCCTCGCCGGACCAATTTTGGCCTCGTTTCTGCCCGGCGAGGCTCCATCGCACAACTCTACTCCTGGACCGCCTGGAGGGGTTGGGCGCGGGAGGCACTGTATTGCAGTGGTTCTGGTCCTTCCTCTCTGGAAGGTACCAGAGGGTAGTTATTGGGGAGGAGGCTTCGAACCCTCGGCCGCTCACTTGTGGGGTGCCGCAGGGTTCCATCCTCTCCCCGATGTTATTTAACATCTACCTGAAGCCGCTGGGAGCTATCATCAGGAGGTTTGGGGTGCGCTGTCATCAATATGCAGATGACACACAGCTCTACCTCTCCTTCAAGTCCTCACCAAGGTTGGCTGTTGAAACCCTGTCCAAGTGCCTGGAGGCAGTGGGTGGCTGGATGGGAAGGAACATGCTGAAACTGAACCCCGACAAGATCGAGGTACTTCTGGTGGGAGACAAGGGAAGGTTAGGGGATGTTGACCTGGTGCTGAATGGGGTACATCTACCCCAGAAGGACCAGGTCCGCAGCTTGGGAGTCATTCTAGACTCCCAGCTGTCCATGGAGGGTCAGGTGTCAGCTGTGAGCCGGGCGGCACTGTATCAGCTCCATCTGATACGGCAGTTGCGTCCCTAACTTCCTAATCATATGCTCCTATCAGTGGTTCATGCCTTGGTCTCCTCTGGCCTGGACTACTGTAATGCGCTCTACGTGGGGTTACCCTGGAAGACGGTTCGGAAGTTGCAGCTGGTACAGAATGCAGCAGCTCGCCTGGTTAAAGGCTGCTGCCGGCGTGATCACATCACCCCTGTATTTTATTGCATTGTACATCGCTCAGAGTGGCCAGATGTCTGGCCAGATGGGCGATTCATAAATATAATAAATAAATAAATAAATGATCTTTTAAAACAACTATAGGAAGGAAATCAGGTAAATGGTAGAGCTGGTGTGTCTGTGTGTGTGTGTGTGTGTGTGTGTGTTTAAAACTGCCTCAGGAATACAGAAATCCTGTCTTTGGTTGGGGACACTGGTGCAAGCAGAGCTTCTTGATGTAATAGTTCAACCTATGAGATGAGGCATGTGGGACAGAGAGGTCTTTAGCACTGTCCCATCCCCTATGCCCCCTTATTACACTTTTTTTGCCAGTGCAAGTCAGCATCAAGACAAGGCTTTGAGACCAATCCAATGAAGCTTATAGTCCATGTGATTTCTTTCTTTATTTGGAAGCCACCTGGAGTTCGATTTTATTATAGAAAAGCAGGATATGCATGCCTAAATTAACACAAGTAGTTGTTACTGCCCCCGACAACTCTCTAGCTCCTCCACAACATCTAACATATGCACACACACACACACACACACACACACACATTTGTATCCTAGTGCCGATTCATACACCTTTTTCCCTGAGCACTGGCAGCACTAGTTGCAACAGATGCCTTGGGAAATCTCCCAGCAGTAAAAGAAGAGGATAAGGAATAATGTATTCTGTTTCCACTGTTGTGGTGCAGTTAGAATGAGGCTGGTAAGACACAGGTTTAAATCATTACTCAGCCACAAAGCTTACTGGATGATCATGGACCAGTCACCATTAGTCAGCCTAACAACAATATTTTCTGTCTCTTTTAGAAGGTACAATGTGTTCATTAAAGCTTTAAAAAAGAAAACTCCTACCAATACAAGATGGCAGAGGATAGTCCCATGCCCTTCTTTCTCCTGTCATGCACTTAAGAAGACTACTTCCATGGAGGGTGTAACCAGGATTGCATCCATAAATTATGGTGCTGCCAGCAAAGTGGCCTTGATCACTTATCTTGTACCCAAATTGTGGCACACCTGGGTCCTCACAATGAGAAAGTTCAAAACCTGTGTTAGAAACAAAAACAACAGTGTTACCAAATTAGGAATTTTGCTTCCTTTTTTCCTTTCTTAAAGGAGCATGCTTTGAAGTTCAGATGTAGCATTTTAACTGAGTGGGGGAAAGTTGTTTAACATAAATGTTTCCTTTCTGTGCCATAGGAATACCAGATATTGGGTAGAGTGAAATGTTCTTGTTGATGGAAACATAGGAAGCTGCCTAATCTCATGCCAGACTATTTTTCCATCTATCCAGTATTGTCTACTCTGACTGGTAGCAACTTTCCAGTGATTTTAACATTAATTAATAGAAAGAGTTTCTTGATTTGTTATCTGAACAAAGCTAGGCCTGAATTTTTCAGACCCCCGATGGTGGATTCATGTAACAAAGAAAGGCATAGCTGTTCCTGCTCCTTTTTGGTCGATGTTAGATTGTGTATGGTGAACAAATCATGTGACATCCACATAGACCATCACTCAAGCTACATTTGGAAGATGTGTGGGTGGTGTAACAACCCCAGCCTCACTGAACTGGTACCATGATGGAGCTCTAACCTGATCCATTCAACATGAGCTTGGATATCCCATCCTGATCAAGAAGAGCAAAGGGGTCATGGCTTTTCCTTACCCTATCCCTTGTTCTACTTTCTGAAATACTTACTGGTATAAACAAGTTGAAAACCTTCATCTGTTCCCTCAGAATCTGAATTAAACTCAAGCCAAAGATGATTCGAAGTACTGCTTAGTGTCAGCCCTCGCAGAGAAGCTCCAGTAAATGCACCCAGCAAGTGAGCTGTATTATCCCTCCCATCATATATCTGTAAAACAAATTGGCCTTGGATAATTTAAATAGGCATAACAGAGAAATGGCAAAGTAAGCCCCATATTTCAATTATGCGACAGATCATGGTTGCTGCATTTCGTTATTATGTTGACACAAGATATTCTCTTATAAACATGATCCTTATTACTTTTAAACTAAGCCAATTTGCTAAGATTTTTTTTTTAAACCCTGCATGACATGACACTAGCCAGGGGAAGCACTTCCATTGCAGCACATGGTTTTTAGACATCTGTCTCTGCTTTGCCACTGTCAACATTTTAATGGTGGCATTCACACATAATAAATGATCACTTGGTACACTAGGCTTAGAAGTGGCATAAAGCAAAAATGCAACCCTCTTTCCAGTTGTATATGAAAGCAGCCTCTGTGCAGTTTACTAAATAGGAATACATACATTGAAATCAAAAGAACATCAAAGAGATCACAATGGAACAAACAGACTAACTGTAGCTGTAAGTCGAAAGGACAATTTAATCTATATGTAAATTGGAAGCCAGTGCTATTTATTCATTCATTCATTTTACTTCCTAAGTTCCTAGCATCCTAAAGAATCCCACCCTCACCCCCTGTAGATACCCTTGAAATGGTACTGCTATGGAGAAAATATTTCAGACACAAACTGTGTTTATATAATAGCATTTAGCAAATTTCAAATGCAGGTTTCAAATCAGGAGGAGTTCTCTCACATTCCATTTTGGTTTATGAAAAATTAAACTGCAGTTGGATTATTGGTAGATGCTATATTTAGATGCTTAAGAGTCCTTAAATAATAATTATATTTGCACTTGACGATATTCTTCTCTTCATTTCTGACACAAAGTAAAACCTGAGTGGTAAAATAAACATACTGGTAGCTTGATTATCTTCTACATACATTTGGTATTAACTTATATCAACACAAAATGAGTGCTAAATCACAAACTGATACCTAGAGTATTTTTATAAAATATGACTGAAACCATTAAAAAGAAATATGGTGTTCTCTGTATTTAGTTGTAAGGAAATGAATGCATAAATATTGATAGACAAAAAAAAGTCACCTTTTTTTCATTCCATTGAACATAACAACCTGCCTTACACTGAATGAGACCATTGCTCCTTCTGCTTGTTGATGACATCAAACTCTTGATGTCTTGATGTCATTGAACTCTTGATACATGAGGGCAAGTACGACTTGATAGGGATAACTGAAACCTGGTGGGATGACTCCCATGACTGGAATACAGCAATTGAAGGGTATAACTTGTTCAAAAGAAACAGAAGCAACAGAAAGGGAGGTGGAGTTGCACTGTATGTTAAAAATACGTATCTCTGCACAGAGATACAGGAAGAGGAGCTTGGCAGCCCCATTGAGAGCATCTGGGTTAAAATAAAGGGGGCAAAGAATAAAACGAACATGGCGGTTGGAGTCTACTACCGACCACCCAATCAAGGAGAAGACGAGGATGGAACTTTTGAAAAGCAAATTGCCATTGTTTCAAGGAGGCACGATGTGGTAGTAATGGGTGACTTCAATTTCCCTGATATCTGTTGGGAGACTTATTCAGCCAAACATGGCCCCTCCAAGAAATTCCTGAGCTGTGCTGCTGATAACTTCCTCCTACAGAAAGTGGAGGAAGGAACTAGAGGATCGGCTATCCTTGACCTGATTCTAACCAACAGAGACGAGTTAGTGGATAAAGTGGCAGTTTCGGGAACTCTGGGGGAAAGTGACCATGTTATACTTGAGTTCTTGATTCTAACAGAAGCAAAAGCTGAGTGTAGCCAAACACGTACCCTGGATTTTAGGAAAGCCAATTTTAACAAACTCAGAACAATGATTAGTAAGATCCCATGGCAAGTGACTCTCACGAGAAAGGGAGCCCAGGAGGGGTGGGAGTTTTTAAAAAAGGAAATTTTAAAGGCACAATTGTAAACAATTCCCAAAAGGAAAAAAGGCAGAGGGCAACAGAAGAAGCCAATGTGGCTTCACAATAAACTCAAAGATGACCTGAAAACAAAAAAGGACACGTATAGGAAGTAGAAGGAAGGACAGGCTACAGGGGAAGAGTACAGGCAGGTAGCACAGAACTGCAGGAATAGTGTCAGGAAGGCTAAAGCTGAGAATGAGCTAAGGTTAAGCAAGGAATGCTAAAAGCAACAAAAAAGCTTTCTTCAGATACATGCACAGTAAAAGACAGAAGAAAGAACTGGTGGTTCAACTACGCAATGAGGATGGCAAATTGATAACAGAAGACAAAGAAAAGGCAGAAGTGTTCAATTCCTACTTCGGCTCGGTCTTCTCCCAAAAGAGGGTCTATGACCCCCCTGGCAAACCTGAAGTGCAGACTGAAGGGGCAGGATTGCAGCTTGAGATTGATAGGCAAATGGTCAAGGAGCACCTGATTACTCTGAATGAATTTAAATATCCAGGGCCTGATGAGCTGCATCCTAGAGTAATAAAGGAACTGGCAGAAGAACTCTCAGAACCACTGTCTATTATCTTTGAGAAATCATGGAGGACAGGTGAAGTGCCAGACGACTGGAGGAGGGCAAATGTTGTTCCCATCTTCAAAAAGGGCAAGAAGGAAGAACCTGGGAACTATAGGCCAGTCAGTCTGACATCAATCCCGGGGAAAATTTTGGAGCAGATTATAAAGAAGTCAGTCTGCAAGCACCTTGAAAACAATGCAGTGATTACTAGAAGCCAGCATGGATTTGTCAAGAACAAATCCTGTCAGACTAATCTGATCTCATTTTTTGATCGGGTAACCTCCCTTGTGGACTGTGGCAGTGCTGTGGACATTATATATCTGGACTTCAGCAAAGCTTTCGACAAAGTGCCTCATGATATCCTGATTAGTAAGCTAGCTAAGAGTGGGCTAGATGGAACAACTATCAGGTGGATCCACAATTGGCTACAGAATCGGACTCAAAGAGTGCTTATCAATGGTTCCTTCTCAAACTGGGTAGAGGTAACGAGCGGGGTACCACAGGGCTTGGTCCTGGGCCCGGTGCTCTTCAACATTTTTATTAATGACTTGGATCAGGAGGTTCAGGGAATGCTTATCAAATTTGCAGAAGACACAAAGTTGGGTGGAACAGCTAATACTCTGGAAGACAGAAACAAAATTCAAAGTGACCTCGATAGGCTGGAGCGCTGGGCCGAAAACAACAGAATGAAATTTAATAGGGATAAATGCCAAGTGCTGCACCTAGGGAGAGGAAACCAAATGCAGAGTTACAGAATGGGGGACACTTGGCTCAACAATACTACAAGTGAGAAGAATCTTGGAATTGTGGCAGAGCACAAACTGAGTATGAGCCAGCAATGCGATGTGGCTGCAAAGAAGGCAAATGCTTTTTTGGGCTGTATTAATAGAAGTATAGCTTCCAAATCGCGGGAAGTGATAATTCCCCTTTACTCGGCACTGGTTAGGCCTCATCTTGAGTACTGCGTCCAGTTCTGGGCACCACACTTTAAGAAGGACATAGACAAACTGGAGAGGGTTCAGAGGAGGGCAACAAGGATGATAAAGGGACTGGAAACAAGGCCCTATGAGGAGAGACTGAAAGAACTGGGCATGTTTAGCCTTCAGAAGAGGAGACTGAGGGGAGATATGATTGCACTCTTCCAGTACTTGAAGGGATGTCACACAGAGGAGGGCCAGGATCTCTTCTCGATCATCCCAGTTTGCAGGACACGGAATAATGGGCTCAAGTTACAGGAACCTAGATTCCACCTAAACATCAGGAAAAATTTCCTGACTGTCAGAGCAATAAGACAATGGAATCAACTACCTAGGGAGGTCGTGGGCTCTCCCACTCTGGAGGCATTCAAGGTGCAGCTGGACAGACATCTGTCAGAGATGCTTTGACCTGGATTCCTACATTGAGCAGGGGGTTGGACTCGATGGCCTTGTAGGCCCCTTCCAACTCTACTTTTCTATGATTCTATGATTCTATGAAAGTATTCACGAAGGTGAAAAAACAAGCAGACCATTGAACAGGGATGGAGGATCATTGTATTTCTGGTCCATGTCAGTTTCACATGTGTTCATTCATAAATCCATCCAATCCTGTTTCCACATTAATCTGAAGGTGTATGTGTGTGTGTTTTAATCTGCATGAAAATTTGCAAATAAATTTGAAACATGTATTTTTAATGTATTTTCTCCGAAGTACAGATTTCTAAAGGCACTTTCTCTCCAAGTATGCATTTCTAAAGGTATTGTATCCTAAAATACACTTTTAAATATTCATTTTACTTTATTTCTTTTGTCAGAGAAGAGCAAATCTGAAGGATAACTGTCCCGGATATTATTCTATTCGGTGCCGATCAGTAGGTTGCTTTAAAATGTGGACCAAACAGAATACTCGAGCATCCCTGCCATGGAAAACTTAAAAGGATCTCTCCATACTGGGTGAATGGGTAATACAATGGCAAATCGATAAAACTTAAGCCAGGCAAGGCAGAGTTTCTGTGGATTGGAAAGTCACCTAATCCATAGTGGTGTAGCACTGATCTTGGATGGGGTAGCACTCCCCATGAAGGATCGGGTGTGCAGCCTGGAGGTCCTTCTGGACTCATTGCTATCTGGAGAAGCCAAGATGGTGACAGTGGCCAGAAGTACTTTTTATCAGCTTAAATTGGTTTGCCAGTTGCAGCCCTATTTAGGCAGCCAGATCCAGTTATTCATATGCTAGTAATCTCCAAACTATACTATGATGTGCTTTACATGGGGTTGCCACTAAAATTGTTTTTGAAGCTTTTACTAGTGCACACGGTGGCCACCTGGATGCTGGTGGAGGCCAGGAAATCTGAACATATTACACAAATTTTGTGCCAACTTCATTGTCAGTATACAGTAATACCTTGGATTGCAAGTAACTTGGTTTGAGAGTGTTTTGCAAGACAAGCAAATTTTTAAATATTTATTTAATTTTTTTTTACTTGATATACAAGTGACGTCTTGCAATACAAGTACTGTAGTACGGCTTAAATTAAAAATTTCTGTACAAATTTTTTTTCGGGGATTTTGTTTTGATATAACAGAGTTTTGGATTACAAGCACGTTTCCGGAACGAATTATGCTCTCAATCCAAGGCATGACTGTATATACTTCCAAGGCCAATTTGAAGTCGCAGGTTGTTGTTAACATTCAAAGCCCTAAATAGTTTTGGAACAACCATTATATAAATTATATAAAAGGGTCAGACCTGCCTTCACTGGTCTGACTCTGCCCACACACTGAGATCTTCTTCAGACACTGGCCCTGCTTGTGTGCCCACCTGTAAGCTCAGTTAAATTATTGAGCACATGGGATAGAGCCTTTTCTGTGGTGGCTCCTCAGCTTTGGAACACCCTCCTAGTGGAGTTGTGTCTCTCATTCACTACTCAATCATTTTAAAAAAGCCTTTAAAACCTTTCTTTTTAAGGTTACTTTTTACTAACCTGAAAATAGTTCATAGGCTCATATGCTAAAGAATGCCTATATCAACTTACCTCCATGGTTGTTACCTGCATATAACTTACTATTATATATTATATCTTACTATTTTTGTAACGTGCATCACTTTGGGGGGCATGGTCCTAAACATCTGCTTATACAGCCCTTAAATAATAAATAAAGTTTAGTGTAAGTAAACGTAAGGTAATACACCATGGAGCAAAAAAATCCAAACTTCACATGTACGCCAAAGGAATCTGGACTTCCTGAATCAAGCAGGGGGTTGGATTAGATGGCCTACAAGGGCCCCTCCAACTCTCTGATTCTATAAAAGCCTGGTTAAAGTTCCTCCCACTACCATTGTTTGACCTTTCTTCCAAAACAAAAGTAGGTGGGAAGGAAAATTCAGGCACATACTTTTGTGTAGGTGAAAATTAAATTATGAGGTGATCTGAAGGCTTTTTTTCTGTGTTTTCACTTTAAAAATAAAGATGCATGACTGAGCTGATTGCCTGCAGATATTGTAGTGGCTGGGCAATTCATGCTTTGAAATGGGATCACTAATGCCCCTGGGGAGACTCTAAGTGATGATGTAGCATGGCTGTGCCAAGACATTGTATAAAAAAAGATACCCCCATCTTTTTCCATATGATAGCCTTGTAAGGACAATATGTCAGCATGTAGCATCTTCCCAGGATCATTAGCAGCTCCATTTTCAAAGCACAAAGCATGTGGCAGCTGTGATCCCAGTTGTGTGGAGAAGAAAGAAAGAAACCCTCAAACCACCTCATAATACAATTTGCAATTACTACCCCAAAAAACTTTCACTTCCCACTGAGTGTCTGCACCACTCCCAATCCACAGGGACCCACCAAGAACCCCTAAATGTGATGTTCAGCAGCTAGCCCTAATATTAATCTGAACTGAGTGAGAATAAAGTAATGATTGCCTTTAAGCTTGTCCTATGAACTTAGCATCTAATACAAATGCGTGCCTCTTTTAATGTCCATCTATGTATATTACAAAATGAGTGGCACCTCCCCTCCCAATTCTTTGCATGCATCTCACCTACAAGACTTCCCCTATGAATCTGAATTCCTTCTCACTTACTTACCCTAGCGGTGAGAAAATCTCACTGCCAGCTTCTTGCCCACCCTGCTGAGCAGCATTCTAGGAAACAGGGGCATTGGGAAATAGAATTTCCCCATGTGCCCTGGGAAAATTATCACCCTGTTCATCACCACCATGGGCTGTTAACTTTGATAGGTAATTTGAACTTCCATTTGTAGAGGTGGACACCTGAGGTCCATGCAAACTCTAGGAATTCAGAAGGAGTTTTGCCTTCATACCCTGCTTGTGGACTTCCTGTGTGTATCTGTTTGGCCATGGCTGGAACAGGATCCTAGACTAGATGGACCATTGGAATGACTCAGAAGGGATCTTCTTAAGTTTTTAAGTGCAGGTGCCATGAGGCTGAATCTGAGACATTATTGTATGCTCTACTACTGAGCTATGGCCTCTACTTACCACTTCTCTTAAAGTGAACTATGCCTTCTCCAACATCCTGCTCTGTTACTGATTGCTTTTCTATTCAGCTTTACAATAACAAAATTGCATATTCCCAATCAAGTATTCCAATCAAGTATTCTAAGTACTAAAGTCTTAGAATGTCAAACCTGTCAAACTGTGTTACTGTCAAAGATATTGTTACTGAATGTATTAATATTGAAATGAAAATGAAAAGATAACAGATTTGGTCCAAATTCTAAGCAGGACTCCACAAAACTGCTATTTACAGTTTCAAAAAGATTCACACAACCCCAAACTATGTGTTTACTATAACATGTAATCTGCCCCTTAGTCTCCTGTAGTTCTGCATTTGCAGAATATTATGTATACAATATCTGGCACAGAATCTTGTAAGTCACAGGTTTATTTTTTCTTGCCGGGAGGTGTGTCATGTTTATGGGTACGAGTTTGAAGATTTGACTAGAGAGCATTATGCAGATAACTCATGTACCATTAGATACTGGTTAGACCCTATGCAATTGCCTACTGGAGTATATTGGACTGCTTACTGATTACAACCCAGCCATGATTGGATGGAAAAAACAGTCATATGGCTCCACATTGGGGAGATACATGCTGCTGTTACATCTTACACAATCATCACAGTTTATTTATAATCACACAAATCACAGGTCTATCCCACAAGTGGTGCCACTATTTTGTGTAAGTAGCACATATTTATCATATCTGTGATCAGGCCAGGCCAGAGGTGGGGAATGTGTGGCCCTCCAAATGTTGTTGGACTGCAACTCCCATCAGCCCTAGCCAGCATGGGCAATGGTGAAGGATGATGGGAGTTGTAGTCCAACACCAACTGGAAGGCCACATTTTGCAAAGCAGCAGCATCAACCAGTGACTGAACACAGAGTCTATATGTCTTGGAACTGGCCATAATGATGCTAAATAAGGATATTGTCACAGATGTATTACTGCCATTACACATATTCTGAACACACACAAAAATGAGTTATGTCATAGATTCTGAATTTTTGTGGTAAGAGATATTGACAGTTAGAATTCCTCTACACGTATTTTATTAGACATACAACTGGACAATATAGTATGGTGTCTAGACACCTGGCTTAATTGTGCCCTATCACAAAACTAAACTGTAAAGTTTTTCCCAAATTGTAATTGAGATTCTACTACAGATTCCACCAAAATATGGGGTGGCCATATGTGAAATGCATACATGGCACAGATGTGAAGATGTGGACTAAAATAACTTTATAGCTTGTCAATGCCAAAAAAATTAACTAAAAACAACAAGAAGAAGAACAAATTGGCTGCTTGGCTTAACTTAGAAATTAATCCATTTGAAGTAATGCTAAGACTTGCTTTTAGATGTAGGAAGAAGAAAAAAATGTTTCTGAAATATACTTAAAAGGAAGCCTAAAGTAAAGAAACTGCTTTGGAGCAGTCAGTTGCATGTTACACAGAGATTTAATTAACACCTGAGTTCCACTCTTATTTGATGGTCCTTCCTCATCTGGCCAACCTACTTAAGTTCAAACTGATACATCCCAAAGAAGCTGTTTACTATTCTTCCAAACATATTTTTTTCTATGCTCATCAATCAATCAATCAATCAATATATACAGCATCAATAAATAAATATACCACAATTACAAATTAGTGCAAGGAAAACATTGCATAGGTAAAACTGGAACAAAACAATGCAAGACTGTGTGCACATTATATTTAAATGCAAATAAATTTTGGGGATAAATCACCTACACTATGAAGCTGATATGCAAAAAAGCAGTGCTGTTTTCTATAGTGGTTTGGCCATTAACAATGAATGCTGATTAACTGGTAAGCAATGGCAGCTGGGAATGCAGGTCATACACCTGCATTCCCAGATAATCTTTCATCTCAAGGAAACTTACCTTGTAACAACTACCAATAGAGCATCCTTGCACTTTGTGATGTGGAGAAATATATGATGAAACAATGTATTGGAATGACCCTTTCAAAATAGTTGTCCCATTAGTTATTAACCAAATGCCTTGGCCCTTTTTCTATTTCCTGACATCTCTGATTAAAAGGTTCTGAGGCAGAAGAGCTGATATAGCTCTTCTAACAAAGCAGCTATGATCTGGATAGCTTTTTCAACAGAAGTTTATTGTATTAGGTCCAAATGGACTAATAATATAACTCAGTATAAGGGTTCTCCTGATATTTTCTCACTTACTCAGTTCTGTCATAATTTGGATTGTTTGACATATTAGTCAAACAATCCAAATTATGGATTTTTAAAATTGTTTTTAAATTTTTATAATGTTTTGTTTATATTTTTAACTGTATTTTATTATTGTGTGCTTTTTAATTGATTGTTGTACACCGCCCAGAGAGCTTCAGCTATTGGGCGGTATAGAAAATGAATGAATGCAGTGAATGAATAAATAAATATTGAATATGCTTTTCAGGTATCAGGTTTATCCTAGATGTGAATAGCTAGGATTGTAGCCAAAATGGGTCAAGGTCAACTAAGAAAAAAGTGGGAGGAGTACATAAGTATTCCAGAAGTATACAAAATCTTTGGGTGGGGGGAAACCAAGGGGGTAACTCCACCCCCCCCCAAAATGAGGACTGGGCATGCTCAATGGTCACGGAACTGCTGAGGCCCTGTGAGGGGTGGGAATGAAAACTGGGGAGTGAGAAGCAATGAAATGGATTATTCTGGAAGAAGGCATTGTTGGCTGGCTAGAAGACATGCATAAGAGTACACCACACTGCAACACTTTGTTGCAGGTCCTACTTGTACACTTACATATCTCAAAGTCCATTCTATACATAACTCACAGTCCATTCTTTTCTGTTTACAGTGGATGGATTTCATATACCTAAAGGCCAATTATAAAATAGTATAATGATGGCCATTCAAGCTCTGACACTGGCAGAACATAAGGTTATCATTGTTTCCAAGATCATAACCACACATACACACACGGAGAGACAGAGAGACAGAGAGACAGAATAGATGAAAAAGATAATAGAAAATGGAAGAAATCCTGTCTAGTACTAACTTCCTAAGTGCTTTAACCATTAAACTAACACATACGGTAACAAACATTCTAATGTATCCAGTCCACGACAGTTAAATGTAAAATTACTTTGAACTACATTTTGATAAACAGATGAATGGCATAGGTTTTGAGATAATGACTAGATCACCCCAAAATTGCAGCATACCTTAAGAACATCTGCTTGGGCTAAATGAAATGTTCTTGCAGAAATATTGATTCCCTTCCCTGCTTGCACTTGAATGCTGTAAATACACTCATGGTTGTTTTCATAGTTGAGTGGATAATTGGGGGACAGCAAAATTCCTTCATTATTTGTTGCGGATGCTCCACATTCAGCTGCAGGTAAAACAGAATTTGAGGTATAGCTCAATAGAGAACATACATTATTCAGTTATGGTAAATGTGGAAGTGTAAATACAATCAAAAACCATATCATTAATATTTGTGACTATCTAGAAATTGGTTATAAAAATGAATGTTTAATTATGATCTAGTATACTATTTTCTCATGTACACACATTTGCACAAATACATATACATTTTCTTATATGCGTGTGTGCGCATACACACACACACACACCAAGCCTATTTATGCATCCCTGCCCTACATTTTGGGCATAAACAACATGATTTGGAATACTCCTAAAAACTGATAATTGTAATGGTTGTTCAGTATTAATAACAGAATTAATAGAAACATTAATTCTCAGATCAGTTTTTTTTTTTTCTTTTTCAAATTTAGGGCAAATCCAGTGTGGCTGCCACATCCTCTGGACTTGGAGGATTATGCAGAGCAGGAGAAGCGAGGAGGTGAATGTGGCCTCTGTGTTCCTCCTGTTCTGCACAACAGCTAGATGGCTGATTTTGGCAGTCTTAACTGCAGTGCTTTGGAGGGTGACGGAAGGAGGCTGAGGCACGGCCAGGATACACCGGTCTCCTCCCTCCCCTCCCCCCACCCCACCCCACCCCTCCCCACCCCCTAAACCCCTTTTCTGAGGTTGTTCTTATGACTTCACAGAAGCAGCCAGAGTGGTTCTTTCTGTGCTGGCTGCGTGGTGGGTAGGGGGATCCGAACAGAGATCCCCAGATCCGAGGTTGGAGATCTTTTCCGAGCCCGGACCTGGGAATCCGAAAAATCCTATGGCCCTCTAGACGCTGCCTAGGGCCATAGGATCACTCTGCCCATTCTTTCTCCTGTAGTATCATATCTATTCATTTTTCCAGACATTTCAGAAAACTGAGACATAAAACTGAAACAAGAATACCCTGGATGATACTTATACAACCTTAGAAAGAAGAAATAATATTGAGTGTTGGTCAATAAAATTAAGCACAGTAGTGGATGGCATAAATAATGATGGGAAAGTGTTCTCATTCAAAACTAATCAATGAAATCAAAGGAAAAACTGAATCAAAGTAAAGAAAATAACACAGGGAAACAATTTTCATATGGAAGCTATATTAAGGCTGAATGAAGATTGTGAATACTTTATTAAACTTGAGGAAACCACATTACAAGAATAGCGTAACTAAGCATTATGTGCTATGTAACTCACAGCAGTTAAAGAAAGAAGGGAGGGAGAGATGAAAATACCATGTTGTATCACCTTTAATAATCTTATTATGCTGAGAGGCAATAAAAAGTTGGAATGAAAAAGGTCACAAAGAGAGTACTAGAGAGTCATTTCACCCACATTCATCACTAATCTTAGGGTACCAGTAATACATTATGGATGCTCTGGGAAAAAAATGTAATCTATAGCAGAGTTCTTTTAGAGACCATTTTAACATTTTACCTTCAAAGCTGGCAGATTTGCTAGAATTCATTTTAAAGACACTGAGGTGAAAACAGTCACCTATGTGTTCTTTTTTACTGTAGTTCTGGATACCCCAACGTGAGACCAATAGACCCCTTAGTACCCACCAGGCTACCTGCCCTTCCTGGTTTTTATTTTTCTAGATTTAAAAAAAAGAAAAGAAACTTGGGAGGCCAGCATACTACAAAGCAACATGCCAGCCACCAGCACAATCTTTAATTCCAAAAATGACTGTGGGCCCCACATGGGCTGCAGAGACATCCAGGCAGTGCGATTCTATAGACTGCCCGTAACCCTCCAAACTTGGAGG
Organism: Shinisaurus crocodilurus; assembly: GCA_021292165.1. NCBI lineage: Eukaryota > Metazoa > Chordata > Lepidosauria > Squamata > Shinisauridae > Shinisaurus > Shinisaurus crocodilurus. The sequence goes on along the minus strand of CM037880.1, from coordinate 208,286,578 downwards.
ATTATGGGCATCCTATTGAGGGCAGGAGGAGCGCAGCGGAGCGCAGCGGAGCGCATTTCTCAAAATACACATTTTTTCATTCACATTTTTCAAATGTACGCATGCTGTCGAACACGTTTTTTTGGTCTGTGAAAATCACATTGCAAGCTTGGAAATGTACAGACTTTGACCACAGATTGCGTCCGAGTCCATGTTTGGTATAAAGGGTGCAAACTGGGATTTTTTTATTTTATGTTAATGGTGGGTTAACCATAATAAACATGCTGCTGCTGCTACTTCCTAAGCATATTTACATAGGAGTAACTCGAGTTAATTAAATAATGCATTAAGGATCCTGATACAACCCACTGCATATTGTTATGAACAGACAAAACCAATATTTTAAACCAGTTTCCCCACCCCCCCCGTTTTTACATTCTGTCATTGAATACATTTATTTGTCTTGTCTTAAGCACTTGATTAGATAGCTCCAGCAAACAATTAATCAGTAACTTTCAGTGTAACTCCTGAGCATTGTTGAATTAATATGCTTTGTGCAAACTCTTCCATCTCCATCTGCTAAGGAAGTCAGGAACTTATCCATGTAAAAGCTTTCTATCAAAGTTAAGTGAAGGTTGAAATGTTACAATTCTTTTTCTTTCCTTCCTCACTTATTAGATTAATAAAACTAACCAGCTCTGTGTTCTATGGCAGTGTTCTCCAGCCTTGGTTCCCCAGATGTTTTTGGCCAACAACTCCCAGCATGCCCCAGCTACACTGGCTGGGGCATGCTGGGAGTTGTAGGCCAAAAACATCTGGGGATCCAAGGTTGGAGAACATTGTTCTATGGGATAGATCAGACGAAAAGAAAAGTGCCTTGTAGCTGACACAAGGGACTCCATATGTTATTTTATACACACTTAGAGGGGGGAGTAGGATCATGCCCACGTACATTTGGGGAATCATCAGTTATTTGGTAGTTAGGGCTTGAATCACCATAAACTCTTCTTAACTGGACTGGAGTGTTATAGCCTCTTTTCCTCACTCCCTTTGGACTGATACACCATTCAGCTGGCCCCAAGCAAACACCATCTGAATGTACAAAGGCTTTTACTAGACAGGCACATGATTAGTAGCGGACACACGGAAGTACCATTTGTGACAGGTGTATACATGGCTGCCAGAATTTGCATTATCATGATCACGCAGTCCTTTTGGGGGGCGGTTGTGATAAATTCAAACTGCAGTGACCACATCCACAACCTCCACATGGATGTGCCGGATCTCATGAACTGAACCTCCACCCACTGCTGAGGTGGCCCCCACATCCTCTTAAAGTGCTTGTATGCAGGCAAGTAAATGTAAAGTGGCCATATTCCTTCAAACAGAGGTCCAAGCACAGAACTGATCACTAAAACCCTATTTGTATTACCCACATTGCAGATCATTATACATGAAGAATAATTTTACAAATAGTTTTCACAAGTCTCTAAAATAAATAGGGGATAACATTTTCATGTCAAGAATATCCAAACCACCCTGCCAACCAGCAGACCCTGAATCTTGCAGCAATTCTAAAAGCAGCCTGCCAGCATGTGTTGAAAAATAATGCCAAAAGAGCTGCAGCTAATGAGGGGTGCTTGACATCTTCATTGGCTTTTGTTTTGACCTATCCCTTTGATTTTTTGATGCAGAAGAACAGCATGTCCACTCCTTTATATAGGCATAGTGAGTCAATGGGTGATGGATAATGTTAGGTAAGAAGGAAAGGACTGGGTATGTTTCTCCTTCAGTCACAGTGTGGAGAAATTTCAATGGCAAGCTGATAGGATAGAGAGACTGGATGTAGCACTCCCCAGTTCAGCTTCTTAAGTAATTTCTGCATAATAAACTGTAGTCCAAAATAAATATTTCTGATGTAAGAGATATTTATTTATTTACTTATTTATTACATTTATACCCCGCCTTTTTTCCTGCAAGGAACCCAAGGCGGCTTACATAATCCTCCTCCTCTCCATTTGATCCTCAAAACAACCCTGTGAGGTAGGTTAGGCTGAGAGTCAGTGACTGGCCCAAAGTCACCCAGTGAGTTTCATGGCCGAGCGGGGACTAGAACCCGGATCTCCTGAGTCCCAGTCCAGCACTCTAACCACTACGCTACACTGGCTCTCACTGCCATATACATGGCAATGCAAGGGAAGACAACAGTATTTTCAATAAGTATGGTTTTCTCATGGGATGGGTTGACATTTTGAGTTGTAGATCAAGTTTAAAACATTGAAAACTATCAAAAACCCTGATCCCACTTTATATTGCCCATAAAAGAGGGTGAGTGATGCAGAGAGGTTGCATACACAGGTGCCTTAATCCTATATAAATCCTCTCACCTAGACTACTGTAATGCGCTCTACGTGGGGTTACCCTGGAAGACGGTCCGGAAGCTGCAGCTGGTACAGAACGCGGCGGCTCGCCTGGTAAAGGCAGCCGCCGGCGTGATCACATCACTCCAGTGCTTAAGGAGTTGCACTGGCTACCAGTTGCTTGCCGGGCCGAATTCAAGGTGTTGGTTTTGACCTTTAAAACCCTACATGGCTTCGGTTCAGTTTATCTCAAGGAGTGCCTCCAGCAACATCAAGTAGGCCTCTCAACAAGATCTGCCACGGACGGCCTTCTCCTTGTCCCATCAGCCAGAGCAGCCAGGTTGGTTGGAACTAGGAAGAGGGCCTTCTCTGTGGCGGCCCCCAAGTTACGGAACTCCCTCTTTAGTGACCTTCGCCATGCCCCCTCCATGATGAGCTTCCGCTGCACATTAAATACATGGTATTTCAGGCAGGAATATGGGGTGGGATAGGGTTTTTTTTTTTAAAAAAAATACTGTTTTAATTATGTCTGTCTGTTTTATTGTTGAAATGTACATCGCCCAGGGTGGCCAGATGGGCAATTAAATTTTTTTAATAAATAAATAAATAATAAAACTGGAGAACCAAGATTATGGATGATAATCCTTCCTACTAGGAACCCTATTTAGAGAATACAGACTATTTATGGACTGTATTCCCCTACTTATCAGCTGTAAACTTCTTAAAATAACCAAAGGTGACATGTATCATTAGGAAAATGTATGGCAAATTAAAGAATTTACCAGGTTTTATTGTTAATAATCTAAATTTTAACCAATTTAAATGAAAGGTTCTGTTCAATAGTAATTCCCTAGGAGTCTCATTCAGTATTCAGAACAAAGTGATGCTAGTTTGAGATTTTAGGATATCTTCTCTTCCTTTGTTTAAGAGCTATATTGTCCTCTTATTTAAAGAGAAGAGATGGTCATGTTGTATTGCTAGATGACCTAATTGGATTTGTGGAATATGCAAGCACCCTTGCTCAAATTATTGTATGCAGAATCAAGATATGCACAATCCCCCTTCAGCAGGTCCCCCAACCCTTGCCTTGATTCTTGCATAACCTGTATGCATCCCTTCAAATCACCCCCTATGGCAGGGGTGGGCAGCTGCAGGAGATCCAGGGCCATTTTCAACCCCGGATCAGCCAAACTCCTGCAGGCCACACCTGCGTAAGTGCCATTTTTTTTAACGGTCTCCATAGCTAATCAAGTCAAACTAATTTTGACCCTCATGATGTCCCATAATTGGACAACATTTTTTCATATTTTTATTTAAAAAATATTTTGGGGACTGCAGGGTCCACATATGGGGCATGGTGTGGCCCTCTAGGTGTTGCCCTCTAGGTGATGATGGACTCCAACTTTATCATCCCTGACCATTGATCATGTTTGCTGGGGCTGATGGGAACTGGAGTCTAACAATATCTGGAGGATCACAGGTTCCCTGATGGTGCCCTATGGGAATGGTGTCTCCATCTGATTCTATAGGGACTGCTTTAAAGGGCTGCTGGTGAAAAACTGCTGTTGGGGAAAAACATCCCCTTCACACACAGACACACACGGGATCCTAGTTAGAAGAAAAATCAAAGAAGATTATGAAGGAAAATATGGAGTATTCCAAATAGAAAATGGGAACAAGTCCGAAGAAGAGGCTGGAGCCTTTATATGAAAAGAAATAGAAGAAATGAAATATATATTTTTCCAGTAAAGTTCAACAGAGTATTACTAGTCTGGAGCTTACCAGCAGGAATGGTTTTAGGAATCTGAAAACTTTTGGGAATAGAACTTCAGGGGGTAGGTGAGAATTGAGACCCACATTAGAGCTCTTGAACAATGGTTGTTTGGTGTACCCTTAGTTCCTTGGAAGCTTACCAGGGAGTCCTCAATGAGATCAGTAATGGTAGACAAGGCTCCTCTGAAAAACAGCTTTCCCATCATTACTGGTTTTCACTGTAGGCACAGGGCAATATTGGGTGTGTAGGCAGACTTCAGACTTGTCAGATTTACTTTGTTGTTTTACTGGAACCCAAGATCCACCAACCAGAGTGAGGTGCAAAAGATAAATGTTTAGAATTAAAGAACTAGGTGGCCCTGAGAACATTTTGACCATAGGGTTTTCTTTTCAATGGCACCAGAACTGAACTGATCTCAAAGTCCTTTCACACAAAGGGCTACTCTTGGTTACCCCATGCTTTCTTCATGATAACAGCCTAATTTAGGTACTAAATTATCATCAAATAATTTTGTTGTTGTCATTGTTAAACAATTGGGAGTCAGAAACCCATGCCGATCTACTGCAAATCACTTAGTGATCTATCAGTAGATCCTGATCTACCTTCTGACCCCTCTTCTAGTACACAAGAACAAGGAGGCCCTATAGGCCAGGCCAGTATCCTGCATGAAGTGAGTGTGCATGTTAGAACACGTCCTAGAATCATTTCCAGGCAGAGGGATTCCATTGAACACATGCAAGCATTTTTTGGTGGACAGATTGATGTGGCTGGCTTTGCTCTTGGAAAGCTTAGCTTTTTCCCTAATAATTTTTCATCTGAAACTCACAGTAAAAAAACAAAAACAAATAATAGATGTGTAGCAATTTTTGCTGCCAGAACAAAGGCAAAAAATGGTAGATCAGCTTATATTTTGACTCCTTTTCAGAACTTTCTCATTAGAATTTTTAAAAATGTATTCTTAATGTGGAAGCTGATTAAAACAATGCCAAAAACCCTCACTCTGAGTGATAAATTCGGATAGATCGACATGCCATCTGTCTAAAATAGCCCAACAACGCTTTCTACAGTGGATCCTGTGGAAAGAAAACTAGGATTTTTGTAGTACGCTGGTGACTTTGGTTTTTTCTCCACATGGACTGCAACAAACCTAATTTACCTTGCTTATTCACCCTCTTGTGCCATAATGTCCTGAATGCTAAATGCCCTGAGTGCTTAATGTCATTGAGTGCTAAAGTTCAACTGTAGACTGCATATAGAAACAGAAAACCTGACAAATTAAGATGGAGATACATGGGAGATGTAAAGGATATTTTGTATCAAAACAAATAGGTGTGTTACAATGCTTATCCATGCTGTATAGTTGCAACTCCATGGACAATGACTACACATACAAGCAAATGAAAGCAGCTGACCACGTACCCACACACCTGGGCAGAGGTGCACTCCATACTCGTCGGCCACCACCGAGACAGATAATCTCTGAAGTCCCCTCTAACCGGTATCCAGATGAACAGGAGAAAGTTAGAGTGTCCCCTACTCCAAAGTTAAAACCTATTCTGCTTCCAAATTGAGGAGTTCCAGGATCTTCACAGGGCTCAAGATTATATTCTAGGGTGGGAAAAAAACCACAAATCAAATTATTGCTTCAAAATCTCTTTAAAGTCTTTTTTCATCATCCACCCTGTTCATTATTACAAAGCACATATTTGTACCTGAGCATCAATTTACCCTTTAGATAAATTTTCAGAATAAATGCTCATATAAGTAAATAGGCAATTCAGCTACAATTTAAAAACCATGCCCATAAATGTTCATAGTGGCTTGAGATGCATGCTTACCATTCCTATAAGAGCTATAAATGTTCTTGAGTCTGACACATAAAATGAACCAAAATAACTGTGCAGCATAAAAGCACAACCAATTTCCTCGCGGGCTCATTTGGAATATTACTTCTTGAAATTAGACTTGAAATCACTCTGATGCAGCATGATTTTCTCTTTGAATAATGTTCTCTACAGTTTATTATAATTTTCTTCAGCACCACTACAAATGCCACAACAGAAAAACTAAGACTTGTTGTATTGCATAAGTGACAACAAAAACAATTGCAAAGGCTATTAAAAAAAATAAAAAATAAAAGTTACTTGTCAGAACAAATATCATCGTAGGACCTTCCCTTTTCTCCCTCCTCGCCCCTCTGCCCAGTAAAATAGAGAGTTTTCTTCACTTTATACGAATAGTTCATTTTGTTTCCTTACCAGAGAAAGTAATATTAAATCCTTCATATGATATTGAAAAGTCAGAAATAAAGCGCAACTGAGCCCTGAAATTTCCATAGAGACCAGCGTTGATTGCTGATGGAAGTTCAGAGCCAGTCAGGCGTGCTAGCGGCTGAGTGAAACTGCGATTTTCCGTGATTAGTAAGTAGTCGTGATGATCTTCCAAATGAAAGGTGTGAAAGGTGAACTGCACTCCTATTAGAAAAATAAAATTAGACTCACATATCACATAGTTAACATGAAAGCAATTATATCACTGATTAAACTCATACATTTCATTGCAAACATGGGCTCAGAAAATTAAACAAGACTTGCATTACCCTTGCCCTCATACCCCCCAGCATTTTTTTTTAATGAAACAAGAACTTTTTTTCTAATGCATTTCTAGGTGTGAATCTATATCTTGGGGGTGGGCAGGAAGAGGAAGGTTGCTTACACTGAAACCAGTATTACTCATTTACAGAACCAGATTGAAATGTTACTGTTAATTCTCAGGGGGGGGGAAAAGAATTGCCTTTAAAAAAAAATCAAACGCAATATCCAAAACTAAAATTGCTTGTCATAATAGTTCAACTGGTGTCATTTGAATTTGCTAAAACATGTAAGCTCAGGATATGTTAGTAACGAGAAGCAGTGAAGCATTTATTTTTAAACTACAGTATATTCGTAACCTGTATTAAGCAAAGGGGGGAAAATATTCTCAGGAATGATGATTAGAACTTGTTAGACACAACTCCCCTGCATTTCAGTAGTGTCTGACAGATTGTACTCACAATTGTAATGTGGTGGAATTGACAGTTTTGGACTAGAATCAAAGTGACCCAGATTCAAATCCCACTCAAGGCCAGTTGTCCCAGTCACTTTTTTCTCAGTCTTACCCTAGCTCACAGGGTTACTGTGAGAATAAAATGGGGTAAGAACCATGTATGCCACCCTGGCTGCATTGAGACCAGTACTAGTAGCCAGCACAGCTGGAAGGCTAGGGAAGGGGAATTTGTATCACTGCCTCGATCCAATGTTTCCTATTTGCCTCCAAGTTCATACTTAGGAGGTTGCCAGTGCCTCCTAAGTATGAATTGATTAGTAGATTGTTCCTTATTGTAATATTGACATTGGGTGCGAACCATATCTGAGCAGAAGCTAATTTTCCCGACCCCTCCTCTCCCTTGCATCCCCCTTAGCCTCCAAAAATATGTCTATTGAAAGTCAGGAGGGCTGGGCTGCAGGGATACGCTGGCTCAGCTTGTCTGAGTGTGGAAAAGCTAAGCAGGGTCAGGCCTGGTTATTACTTGGATGGGAGACCCCTCCTCTAGTTTCCTGCATTGAGCAGGGGGTTGGACTCGATGGCCTTGTAGGCCCCTTCCAACTCTATGATCTATGAAATCTATGAGATGAACAGAACTGGGAGTTTGGAGGAAATTGGGAGGAGCACAGATTGTGACCCTTGCCACCTCAGTCCCCTGTGCCATAGCCCAACCCCCATTCAGCAGAGTCCCCCAACACTCAGGAGATGTTTTTTGAAGTACAGTAATACCTTGGATTATGAGTAACCCAGTCTACGAGCTCCTTGCAAGACGAGCAAAATTTTTGCAGAAATTATGACTTGCAACACGAGCCCGGTCTTGCAATATGAGCTGAGCCGCATGTGGAGGGGCAGCGCGGTGCAGCCGCTCGCTTGGCCGGGGTCTCTCACAGCTTCGCTGGCTCCCAGACAGAGAGACAAGTGGAGGCGTGGCGCGGCTGCTCGGCCGGCGCATCTCACTGCTTCTCTGGCTCCCGGGCAGGGATACAAGTGGAGGCGCGGCGCGGCCGCTCACTCGGCGCCTCGCCCTGCTGCCCGGCGCGGTGTGGCCGCCGCTCGCTCACTCAGCCAGTGCCTCACCATGCTGCACCAGCTCCCAGGAAGGGAGCCCTGTGGAGGCGTGGCGTGGCGCAGCTGCTCCCTCGGCCGGCGCCTTGCCCTGCTGCCCTGCAACTTGTTAAAGTTGCAAAAAAAGAAGGAGACTCCAGTGAGCCAACAGATAGCCTCCTCTCCTCTCTCTCAGCTGCCTCACATCAGCCACAATTCTTTTCAAAGCTAAAGTGCAGGTTAATTTGTTTTATTTTTTACTTTATATGTACTGTATTTTGTATTGCTTTAATCATTTTTATATGATTAAATGGTTGTGGAACGAATCATCTGAGTTTCCATTATTTTTTATGGGGAAACTCGCTCTGATATACGAGTGTTTTGGATTACATGCATCATTCCGGAACGAATTATGCTCGCAATCCAAGGTATTACTGTGCTCGAGATGTTGCTGGGGAAAGGAGACGATGGGAAATCCAGTTTCTGCCCGCAGGTAGATCTCTAGATCCAACCATTACGTTATGGCATGTTATGGTTTACTGAATTGCTGATTATATTTTATTTTCATTTGCAGACACAGTTTACAATTGTGTTCAAATATGTGGCTTATGCTGGCTCAGCTTGTCTGAGTGAGGCCTGGTTATTACTTGGATGGGAGACCCCTCCTCTAGTTTCCTGCATTGAGCAGGGGGTTGGACTCGATAGCCTTGTAGGCTCCTTCCAACTCTATGATCTATGAAATCTATGATGCTATATTTTGATACTTATTTAATGTTTATTTCTAACTGCTTAGAGATACAGTCCACCATGGAAAAGCAACATGGAACTAAACTAAACTGAACTTGGAGAAAGGACAAGGTAACACCATAATACATCGATCGATCAATCAATAACAACAACAGTTTAAGTCATTACTTCATTTGCCTATAGTCTAAAGCTGAGAAGAATTAAATGTGATGAAAGTGTCCCCAGATAATTAGGGCCTCTTGGATTCATACACATTTCATATCAAAACGTTTTCTCCACTCTGTCAGCAAGGAAAATTGAAGTGCATCATCAGTGTAATGTTCACTGATCTACATTTCTAGGGATGTGCGACTTGGCAAAATTCAAGCTCATCAAAGTTCTCTGATTTCCACCTCGAAGCTTGTTCTGACTCATGTCTGTATTGGATTGCAAGATTTGGGGGTTTGGGGCATGAAAAATGAACTGAAACCAGTTTCTCACCCATCTCTGATTTACACTCATTTACTTCCACTAATATATCACTCTATTGTGCTTTGACTGGAATACACCTACCATAGTCAGAAACATTGACATGAATGGATTGCCTCTGTGGGGAATGTTTATATAGAGTATTGTATCAGCAATCATCCACCTGAATACAGATGATTAAACTACATTATCAATCACAGATTCTCAGGTATGTAATAATGGGTGACGTTCAAAACTCTCTGCAAGACCACAAGACAAGTACAAACAATGTATGTTGGTAATATCCAATTGGATTTCCCATGCATATAAACAAGGACTGATTTCAGACAGCAATCTTGAATCCATGATCTCAAGTATCCCTGACTGTGTCACAGCAAGCACACAGTGAGACTTGCATACTAATGGTATTGTTCTGCTGTTGGAAGGAGTTCTGTCAGCATAACCAGGAGGGGGCAAGTCCCATGCATATAAACAATTGCCCCTCCCCTCTGCAGCCTCCCACATGCCCTCGGAATCTGCTTTGGATGGCTGAGAAATGTTTAAAACGTTTAAGGCTGCGTATTTGTGTTTTAAATGAAAAAGAGAGATATTTATTTTCGTTAATATTTATTTAAATATATTTAATTATTTCCCTTAAAATATTTAAATTAATTATTTAATTATTTAATTATTTCATTTTTCAATGTATGTATGCTCCACTGGGGCAGTCATAAGTAAACTACTAGAGTTTAGATGCAACTGCTGATACAATCTTAGACAGCAGCTATAATGGCAAATGGTGTGAGAATCATGTGAAAACAGCCTAGAGTCAAATCATGGTTTCAGATCTTGGCTTGTTCTGAAACCATAGTCTAAAGAAGCCACGGTTCCCTGAGTTCAGATGTCACAGGGAACTGTGGTTAGTTTAAAATCAAAAGTGGAAACTTTTTATATCTCTGACATGTGAAAGAGGAGTGGGGAACTCCTCTCATAGAGGGAAATGGTTTCGTTACATCTAAACTGGATCACATCAAAAGTAAGAACAGAACAAACATTACACTGTAGCTACTTATCCTGATTCACCAAGGATAATCAACAAAAAAAGAGATCTATGTTAAACTGGGCCCTGCAAACAAATCAGGTACTATCTGCATCTAGCATGACGGTCTGGGCCTTCAGTCCAGTCGGTCCTGTTACATACTGGGGCACCTCAGCATGTATCCCAGCATCTGGATGTGAAATGTATTTTTGGTATTGTTAGAGCATGTTCAATTTTGAGACAGAATGGGTGTGGATTGTTATGCTTATTTGCAGGGATGTTGAAGAGTCCTTGGTCTCGAGTCACGAGTCGAGTCACGAGTCTTTGGACCCGAGTCTCGAGTCCGAGTCCGAGTCCTTGGTCCAAAATGGTGACTCACGAGTCACGAGTCCTGAGTCACTCCCAAAACTGACTCCACGAGTCCCTATTAAAATCAATGGGGTTTCCCCCCCAACAAAATAAGGCTACTTCAGATGTGTGGCTTAAATAAATTCTAAGCACAAGTGTGCCTTTTTATTTCAAAACTCTGCAACTGATTTTGGCAAGAACAGACCAGGCAGACAAACCCAAAATAACCAGGCAGGCAGAGGAGGCAGGGAACCCCAAACAAGCAGACAGAGGCAGCCAAACCCAAAATGTCTGACCCTAACCCAAACCCCCCACAACAACACATCAATCAAAATAAATCGCAACACATCGTTGGGGCTGCGCTCCTGGTAGCTGTCCATAGTGGCCGAGCAGCGGCGCGCCTCGCTTCCATGCACTCTTCACCGGTGATCGCGCTCCTTCTGGCACAGCCAGAAGACTCGTCAACAGCCCAGGGATGTTGACGAGTCCTTGGTCTCGAGTCCCGAGTCGAGTCTCGAGTCCCATTAAAAATATTGGGACTCGAGTCCGAGTCGAGTCTGAGGGGGGACTCAGTCCGACCCACGAGTCGAGTCCTCGAGTCCGAGTCCCCATCCCTGCTTATTTGTTTAATCACTTGTCTGACTAACACAAGACAGGTATACTGTCACCACCACCAACACCCACCTTACAAATGTTGGATTTTATATAGGGAACAGAGGAGTTTTGGGATTTATGGAATATGAAATGGGCCAGGGGGAACCAGAACTAAAATGAAGAAGGCATTATGGCAATGCCTTCTATATAAGTAAATTCTGTACCTTTTCCATGAGTAACATCCACAGTCCATGTGCAATTCAGTGAATTTGGATACAGTTCAGGGTAACCTGGAGATAAAATAGTTCCACTGGGCCCTCTAACATCTCCACCACACAAAGCTGAGAATGAGGGAAAAATGCAGGCACATAAATACAGCATGTCATATTAAAACTAAACATGTAAAAGAGCAAGTTGAAAATCTGTTATCTCTGTTTAAACAATAGTCTATATGTGGGTGTACCAACAGTCCCACTGGGTGAAAAATCTATAATTGTAGCCAATATTTACACAAAGTGCTCATAAAGGAAACATGATTAATTAATTGTTGAGAAGCTTTGGTAATAAGTACTATGGAAATGAATTGCTAATTATACTGGTTGATTTCAGGGAAATCTTAATGGAAAAAAATCATTTGCAGAAGGGAAATGATTTTTATTTTCAGCTTCACAGTGAGTATTAAACACAAATATAAGTTCTGATTAGGAAAGGAATATACAAGCCAGGATGAATTTTGTAGGGCAGCACTTCCCATGGTATGCACACATATTTCTTCTGTCCCACATCACTAATTTTTGCAAGTTTTTGAACCAATGTAAAAATAATAACAGTTATCCATTGGTATCTGTGTGTATGTGTGTGTATTTATCATACTTTTAATTTCCCACCAAGACAAGTTCTCTGAGCAGTGTACAATACATTAAATTTAAAACCATAAAATACAAGCAGTGAAATAATGAATAAAAGCAGCACGTAACACACACACATGGATTCATTTCTGTGCTGGTCAAAAGAGACTGCCAGAATGGGTCAAATTGGCAAGCCTGGCAGATTCCGTGGAATGAGAGGTCTCCCTCCCCTAAGAAATGTGGTAATCGAGCAGGAGTTAGCTGGTGCTGAAACTGGGCCTGACTTTGTTCCCTGCAGGAAATCCTATGGTGCCACGGGTTGTCTTAGAAATCTGGTGCAGAACAGGAAGCTGTTGAAAGGAATGTAATGCTGTGAACTCCCATCTTATGCTCCGTCTATTTGCAAACAAACCTCATATCACAAAAACATCAGATGTCTCCAATGACCTCCTTCTAAGGAAACCAAATCTGGGTAAAACATCTATGCCCTAGCAATCCTCACCATTTGGGGATTAGGATGAAGGGTTTGTAACAGTGTAAAACAATAATATGAAATATTACTATGGGGAATACTCTCCTTCATTGGATAATCCACCACTGGTCACCAGATATGGGGTATAGCACCCCACCCCTGGAGTTTCTTATTTTTTAGCAAATGCTTAAATTTCAGGGCCTAAGGAACTCCCTGCCACAATAACTCAGAGCTCCACAAGCTGACCCTTTATGTTGTTACTAATTCTCTTAGAATACTTTAAAACTTCCTAATAGCTTGGTGTGAGAGGCTTAGGCATGAGATGGGCACCACCACTAGAGACAAGATGACCTATTAAATTAATTTTTAAAGAGATATTTTGCACATAAGGGGATACTAAATATTTACTTTGTGCTTTTCAGAAGAATGCTTGCTGACCCTTCTTAAAGATTCAAGAGACACTTTTGCTGATACCAGCCTCTTAATGACTTCTTTTACCTCAGGCTAAATTCCCTAAACCTCCACCCCAGTCAATTCACACACAACCAGCTCCAGCTCCTGGGTACAGTATCATTCAATATTGCTCTAACACCAAAGCTCATCCTGTTGTACTACTGGCTGCTTGGACAGTTTATCTGGGTTTTTACTGCATGCTTGTATAACCTTCTTCTGGTAAGATCTTAGGGCAGCCTCCTGGTATGAGACAGCTAGCCACCTGCTCCCTACTTCACCAGCAATGCACAGCCATCACTGTGACAAATATTTGCACCCAAAGCCTTTGCATCTTGCAAGACTGCTCCACCAACCTGCATAATAAGCTATCTTGCAAATAGTTATCCAAAACAAAGTTATTGGCCTTCCACATTTTTTTCATAAGTGGTAACTCTGCTGGGCTACCATCTTCCCAAAGAAGCAAATGGAATATTAAGATATATTCCTGTATTAAGTCTGAATTAGTTAGATTCTAATAAAAGCATTTGTTCTGACATGCTGTGACTTTTCACTGACTTAGGAGCCTGCTATGGAAAGATGAACTTTTTTCAGATGAACTCAGGAAAAGACCAGCAAGTGTTTCATATAAGAAAGTTGGGAGGAAGGATAACTGCTTACTGGACTATTGTTAATAAGTTTTGTGTATGATGCAAAGGAGTCAAAATAACTTAAAAATTTGTGAGAAGTAGACAGAACTAAGAAACACTTTAGATTTAAAATAGTGAAACAATGAACCTGCACTAGAGAAGCAGATGTTATCCTGTTTTGAAAGGAAGGGTAGCTCAGAAAAGCGGAGAAGAAACGAAGTAAATATATTACTTCCCAAAATCATAGCTGTGCACTTTGGAAAAAATATAGCTAATTGTTAGAGTGCGCTGCTCTGAAGTTTCCATTCATTGGGAAACATACATAAGCAAGTTCATAAAAAATGATTTCAATATTAGATCCCAAGCACAGGGACTGCAGGACATTCCACCTGTCCTCACAGAACCAAACACAGGTTCTCTGAAACATAGGATCATAGAGTTGGAAGGGGCCTACTCAATGCAGGAAACTAGACGAGGGGTCTCTCTCATCCAAGTAATAACCAGGCCTGACCCTGCTTAGCTTTCCACACTCAACAAGCTGAGCAAACATGAGCCACAGGCCTGGCACAATGTTAGTCAGCTTCTCTACAGCTCAGCTCAGCTTCTCTACATTCCTTTTGCTGCAAACTCAGAATGCCATAGGGGTGAGATATTTTACTACTTTAAAGGCAATGCTCCTAAAACAATTCTTAGAAAGCTTAAAACACAAATAGGTGTTTTATTTGTAACAATGATGTATTTTATTTTTGGTCTGTGCTCTTATATCAAATGTGAATCATGTAGCAACGGCTTAAGATTGAAGTAAAAGATGAAAAGACACACCTGATTTCAGAATCCTCTATTTAACAACTCTTTATGTCGATTACCAGGACATTTGTAAATTTACAATCTTCCTTGATGACACTTTGTTCATGGAATATGGCATGAGATACATTACCTGCTGATTCATGATCCAGCTAAATACAGAAATCCCGTATTATAAAATCCCAAGACAAGGACAAATGTGTCTCATCACACAGAGAAGAAACAGCTTAATATTCAGGCCTCAGCTATTCACTTTCTCCTCAGCTTTTCCTTAGTCCTTCTATCACACCACGCACCAACCAACATATTTTCTCTCCCTACGCCAACTGCCTAACTGTCAATTGCAACTGTCATTTCCCAACTGCTCTTTTCCACCTAGCTAGAACCCCCAGCCAATCAGAATCTATGGGTTGTTGTTTTTTAATATACATAAATAAATGTGTATATCATAGCAATGAATACATATGACCAGTCAAAATTTAGTAGAGATGTGCAATTCAGCAAAACTTGAGCACATCAATGTTTTGCAACTTCTACATAAAAGCTCATTCCAACTCATGTCCAAATCAGATTGCAAGCTTTGGGTTGTCTTTTTCTTTTCACATTTCCAAATGTGCACAGTTTTAAATGTATGCATTTTTCTTCTATTATTACAGCACATTTTGTGTGCATTTTTCAAAATTATGCATTCTTTCATGTACATTTTTCAAATGTACGCGTTTTGTAAGCTCATTTTGTTCTCTGTGAATCACATTGCAAGCTCTGTGTACGGAGTTTAACTGCAGATTGTGCTCGGGCCTAGGTTTGTTCCGGAAGGTGCCAACTAGGTAAATTCTGGTAAAAAACAAACAAACTGAAACACAGTTCTCATACATCCCTACGAGTTGCTGCTCATGAATTATTAAATAGGAAAAAAGTTATCACACTGTAAATTGCCCCTCTGCCACTGGGAAGAATTTACCAAACATACATAATTTGAGAACAGTTAAATCCAGTCCCTAATTAACATTAGTAATTCTTCCAGATTAATCAACATGAAATCTACTTTGTCATCTTCAGGTAATCAAACTTTCAGTCAGGATATTATTGCAATGGTTTTAACAATTGTCTTCTTTTTCTAATTGTTCTTTTTTAGTTTGAATGCAATAAAAGAGAAATCAACTCCAGAAATACTTTGCATTGATATTGTCCAAGATATATTTCAAGACAGTGTAGAAAATGTGTCCCTAAGTAAACAGAACTTACATTCGTGTTACATTTTTTTTAGCTGAGCAGTATAACAATTATACACAGAGATTTCTATTCATATATATATATATATATATATATATATATTTGGCTTGAATAACTTTTTGCATAATTTCCATAGATTAAGTATGCATTCTGAAAATAAAATAAAAGTGGGGGACAACTTAAAATTGGTGAAAAAAGACTGTCCCACTTTTTAATTACAATGTCCCTTTAGAGATTCTGCCATCAAGTAGAACAGCCACTATCTACACAGAATAATATTATATAATCTGGAATTGTTGAATATAATTTTCTCTTCATTTTCTATTGTTTGACATCCCTCTTCTATGTCACCCTCTTTCGGTTCCCTAATTAAATGTTCTACTAAATAAAATCATTTCACTAGAGAAAGGCTTCATATACAAACTACGATTTAGTTCACAAAAACTGACCTGGGTTTAAATTACACCTAATAAACTTTTATGGATATTTCATTTTGTATCTTCATAAGAAAGGCACTTATTTTACAGTACAACTAATAACAAACAGATCCTGGTTTTAAACTAATAACATGGCCCCGTGATTTTTGCCTGTCTTTAGCCCTGTCTGTCAGATGCTTCCGGTTTCAGCTGGCAAGGCATATTTATACCACACCCATAACCCTCCTGCCCAGGCAGTGAAGTGATGCTAGAAGCCTAGTATGGTGCCAAGGCTCACATGAAACTACCAGATCTGCTTTCTTCTCTTAGTATATAAGCAATCTGCCTTAGAGCAAAGACACCCCTTTGTGTTGTTGCAAATTGTAATGTTGCCTGCTTAAAATCAAGAAAAGTGATGCAACCACTGATTAGAGTGGGAGGAATGGGTTAACTAAAGAATCCCAGGGTGCATGTCTTTGTAACTTCTCCTCCCCACTTCCGGCCTCCCTGGCCAGAGCTCTCTGTTGCTCTCTCCCTACTTCCTGCTTCTTTGTGGAAGTTAGTGTTCTGTCTGCTCTCCCCTCTCCCAACACGGAGGACGCAAATCCGGACTGGCTTGCAGCCAGAGATCTTCTACAATGAAATTAATCTGCCTATATGCATCTTGCATATATGTGAATGAACTATAAGTAAAACTAGTAACAGGACCGGTGCAGGGCAGTTTGGCGCCCCAGGCGAAAAAATATTTAGCGCCCCCCCCTCCAAAGCAGGAAAAAAAAAAAAAACCTGCGCCGCCACCACCAACCTACCTTCCCCCCCGCCCTGGCTGCGGCGGCGGCGGCTGCGGCTGCTGCCTCCTCCTCCTGAAGCGACGCGACGGGACCCCCGCGCTGTTTTTTGCCGGGGGGAAACCATGGCAACAGGTGTAGGCCTTCGCCTGGTTCTCCCGCCAAAAAACGGGGCGGGGCTCGGAAGAGACACAACGAGGTAGGTGACGGGGGGGGGGGGGATACGGGGGGTAGGCGTGGCGGTGGAAGAGCGGCGACGAGCGAGGGGGGTCGGTGGGCGGGGGAAGCGCAGCGGCGAGCGGGAGGGGGGGGGGGGGCGGCGGCGGGGGGCAGGGAGTTGGAGGCGGAGGCTGGCGGGGGGCGCAGCGGGGCGGAGGGTGGCGGGGGGGCGCGCAGGGCAGTGAAGAGGAGCGCAGCGTTCCGCGCCTCTTCAGCCCGCACCCTTCAGCCGGCGCCCTAGGCAACGCCAGTTGGCCGTAGCGCGGCCTGACTAGTAAATGTCTTTATTAGTTTTAAACCTTGTATGGACATTCCGTTCCTTTTAATAGCCTTTAGAGACAAGAGTTTAGCAACCCACGTGGTGAAACCAGTTTCAATAAAGCAGGCTGCGCTTAAGGAGGAAACTCTGCTTTGTCCTATAATCAGTATAGGACTGACTCCTTTTAACCATATGCTCCAACATGTGTCAGCAGACTACTATCCTTCAAACGGACTTTAGCATACTGGCTTTGCCTTCTGCCTGTCTGCCGCCTGTCCAAGATATACATCTGCCCTTAAGCCTGAGTGTCCAGCACTTTAATTCTTAAAGGAAAATGTGGCATATCTACAAATATATATCTAGATGTTACAGTGGATCATATT
Organism: Shinisaurus crocodilurus; assembly: GCA_021292165.1. Classification (NCBI taxonomy): domain Eukaryota; kingdom Metazoa; phylum Chordata; class Lepidosauria; order Squamata; family Shinisauridae; genus Shinisaurus; species Shinisaurus crocodilurus. The sequence goes on along the minus strand of CM037880.1, from coordinate 208,268,661 downwards.
TGGATCATCAAGAGAGCTGGGAGAGACTATTGATTCCACCAGCCTCAGCTCTCCCAATATAGCCACTGCCCAGCAAAGGAAGAGCTGGAAGAGCAACCTGCACTTCACTATCTAGGCCTGGATGAGGATAGCCCTGTCCCACCAGGACATATGCAAAATCTGGCTTTAGAAGCCTCTTAAGGGGTGGGTGGGGTATTTCCCCTGGGCTTGACACAGGTGACAGGTCAACCCCAGTGGAGGTAACATCAAAGTGGAGGGTCACCCCTTTCCAAACAAAAATAAATGAATGTAGCTGGAAACCACATCCTTTTCTATGCAACAGGGAGATGGTTCTTTCCTTTGCCATCTTTGGACTTTTGTATAGTCCTTATGCTTCATCTTCTTTCAACCACACATTTTTGTGTAGCTCGGTTTCTAGGCTCTCTGCCTCTCTTTCTACTTTCTATGTAGACTTTTTGCCATCTTCATTCCTCATTCATTCATCTCATTTCCTCCCCAGGTACCAAAGGGCAGGGCTGCCAGAGGCAGTGGTTGGAGTGTTTGGGTGGGGATCCTCTGCTGGAGGAGCCGGCTTGCTGTGGCTCCACCCCCACCTGTCTGACATCAGCCTGACCAACGGCCACTCCTTCCTCCCCAGGTACCAAAGGCGGGGCTGCCAGAGGCAGCGCCTCTGCGCGTGCCTCGGCGTCGCACTTGGAGGTGCGCTTGCACTTGGAGGTGCGCTTGGAATCGCACAGGACACACGCCTACCCACCTTTCTTCCTGGGGCTTTGTATATGGCAAGCAGCAGTAACTGAGTTCCGACTGATGCCTGACGGTTGAGGAGACCTGAGCTGGCTGTACCATCCTGCCAGCCACTCTAGCATCCTGCCAGCCTCTCCACCATCCCGCCAGCCGCCTTACCATCTGGTGGTCTAACTGCCTGCCTTGGCTGACACTGTTGCTGGCTGGATTGTGGTTCGTTCCCTGGGAAGAAGCTCTGCTGCCGTAAGGAGAGGGCAACACACACAAACCCCGCCTGCCTGATTGGTAGCACCTGCCACCTGGCTTGCTTGGCACTCTGCAGACCTTCATCTGCCGGAGCGGCGCGTCTCCGAAGGGGATGATGCCAAAGGGGGTTGCCCCTTTGGGGGAGCCACTTCGGGGGTGGCACGAGGGCGGGGGGCCTTCCCTCTGATTGTTAGGGAAAGGGAGGGGTGGGGGTGGGTTCCCGCCTGATCGGCGGAAGCAAATGGGCATGTGCCTGTCTAATGGAGATAGTGGGGGGAGTTCTGGGGGGCAAAGTGTACCAATGTTGAGCGGCAGGCGCTGGCAGAGTGCTAGGGGCAGGCCATGCCGAGTAAGGGGAACAAGGGATCAATGCTTAATATCTATCCCTTGTTCCAGGCCTGCCCAGAGCCAAGGGATAACTGGGGGATGCGTGTCTCCTTCCTCTGCCTTGCGTTTGCTGCTGTGTAATGCCAGGTCTGTTACCCAAAAAACATCTTTAATCCATGACTTAATCCTGGATGAGGGTGCCGACATGGCATGTATTACGGAGACCTGGCTGGACACGGCAGCTGCTCCAACTCTTGGGGTCTTGTGTCCGCCTGGGCTTACGTATGCCCAGCAACCGAGGACTGGAGGACAGGGAGGGGGAGTGGCTGTTATCTACTGGGAGTCCTTGGTCCTTACCAGACTCCCTCTCCGGGAGACCAAGTTTATTGAGTGCATGTACTGGAGGTTGGGTCCAAAGGGCAGTCTGGGGATTCTGCTCGTGTACCGTCCACCCCGCTGCACATCAGACTCCCTGGCCGAGGTGCTAGAGGTGGTCTCTGATGTGCATGTGCTGTCCCCCAGGCTATTGGTGCTGGGGGACTTCAACATACACTCGGAGGCTGCCATCATGGGGGCACCTTGGGACTTCATGGAGACCATGGCTTCCTGGGAGCTGCACCCTGCATCAACTGGACCTACCCATGTAGCCGGTCATGCGCTAGACTTGGTTTTCATTTCCGGAGAGGGAGGAAATGATCTGGAAATCGGGGGTATATACACCACCCCCTTGTAATGGTCAGATCACTATCTGGTAGGGCTGGATTTCTTGGTGCCACAACCCCTCTGCAGAGGTGAGGGACCTATTAGGATGGTCCGCCCCAGTCGTCTTATGGACCCGGATGGATTCCTGAACGTGCTTGGGGAACTGGAGCACGCAAACGGTAGCTTGGTCGAGACCCTGGTGGATGAATGGAATGCTGCAATCACCAGTGCATTAGACCAAGTTGCCCCGAAGTGCCCTCTTCGCCTGAACAGAACTCGCACGGCACATTGATTTACTCCATCACTGTGAGCTCTGAAGCGGGAGGTGAGAAGGCTAGAGCGCCGATGGCGTAAATCCCATTCTGAAGACGATCGGACACAGGTCAGAGCTGCATCTTCAACCTACCAGGTGGCGGTGAAGGCAGCAAAGAAGAATTTCTATGCTGCCGCCATCGCGTCTGTGGAGTGCTGCCCCAGGAGGCTGTTCCAGGTGGTCCGGAGCGTGGTCGGTCCAGTTGCTTCGGATCCGTTGGAACAGTCTAAACCCTCCTGTGAGGCTTTAGCGAAGCACTTTGCAGATAAAATTGATCGAATTAGGAGTGGGATTCCGTGCGTCATGGACACAGTGGGTGAACGGGAAGAGGCCAGTTGCAGTCCGGTTTTGTGGAATCGGTTCAAGCTTCTTCCTTCTGGTGGAGTGGACAAGGTGCTTTCTTCTGTTAAGCTGACCACCTGCTTGCTTGATCCTTGCCCGTCCTGGCTTGTTATGAGCTGCAGGGAAAAACTGGGTGGGGAGATCAGGGCAGTAGTGAATGCCTCCCTCGAGGAGGGAGTGATGCCATCAGCCCTTAAGGAGGCAGTAATAAGACCGCTTCTAAAGAAGCCCTCCTTAGATCCCCAAGATTTGAACAACTTTCGCCCAGTCTCCAATTTGCCATTTCTGGGCAAGCTGATTGAGCGAATGCTGGGGGCTCAGTTGAGGGCACATTTGGATGAAGCCGATTATTTAGATCCATGCTAGTCGGGCTTCAGGCCTGGATATGGGACAGAAACGGCCTTGGTCACCTTGGTGGATGATATGAGGAGGGCTTTGGATAGGGGCGAATGCTCTTTTCTAGTCCTCCTCGATCTCTCAGCGGCTTTTGATACCATTGACCACAGTATCCTCCTGGACCGCCTGGAGGGGTTGGGCGTGGGAGGCACTGTATTACAGTGGTTCCGGTCCTTCCTCTCTGGAAGGTACCAGAGGGTGGTTCTTGGGAAGGAGGCTTCGGACCCTCGGCCGCTCACTTGTGGGGGTGCCGCAGAGTTCCATCCTCTCCCCGATGTTATTTAACATCTACCTGAAGCCACTGGGAGCTATCATCAGGAGGTTTGGGGTGTGCTGTCATCAATATGCGGATGACACACAGCTCTACCTCTCCTTCAAGTCCTCACGAAGGTTGGCTGTTGAAAACCCTGTCCAAGTGCCTGGAGGCAGTGGGTGGCTGGATGGGAAGGAACATGCTGAAACTGAACCCCGACAAGACCGAGGTACTTCTGGTGGGAGACAAGGGAAGGTTAGGGGATGTTGACCTGGTGCTGAATGGGGTACATCTGCCCCTGAAGGACCAGGTCTGCAGCTTGGGAGTCATTCTGGACTCCCAGCTGTCCATGGAGGCTCAGGTGTCAGCTGTGAGCCGGGCGGCGCTGTATCAGCTCCATCTGATACGGCAGTTGCGCCCCTACCTTCCTAATCATCTGCTCCTATCAGTGGCTCATGCCTTGGTCTCCTCTTGCCTGGACTACTGTAATGCGCTCTACGTGGGGTTACCCTGGAAGACGGTTCGGAAGTTGCAGCTGGTACAGAATGCAGCAGCTCGCCTGGTTAAAGGCTGCCGCCGGCGTGATCACATCACTCCGGTGCTCAAAGAATTGCACTGGCTACCAGTTGTTTGCCGAGCCAAATTCAAGGTGTTGGCGTTGACCTTTAAAGCCCTGTACGGCTCCGGTCCAGTATATCTCAAGGAGTGCCTCCAGCAACATCAAGTAGGCCGCTTAACAAGATCCGCCACGGATGGCCTTCTCCCTGTCCCATCAGCCAGAGAAAGCAGGCTGGTGGGGACTAGGAGGAGGGCCTTTTCTGTGGCAGCCCCCAATTTATGGAACTCTCTCTCCAGTGACCTCCGCCATGCCTCTTCCTTGATTAGCTTCCGCCGGGCATTAAAAACGTGGCTTTTCAGGCGGGAATATGGGGTGGGTTAGGATTTTTAATTGTGTTTTATACTGTGTGTGTGTGTGTGTGTGTGTGTGTGTCCCTGTATTTTATTGCATTGTACTTCGCTCAGAGTGGCCGGATGTCTGGCCAGATGGGCAATTCATAAATATAATAAATAAAATAAATAAATAATAAATGCCACATCTATCATCCCATTCTCATGGATTAAAAGATTTCTAATGCATCACTTCTAACACTTATTCTTTTGAAGCCAACCCAAGCCTATGCAAATTCCCTTCCTACCACCTCAGAGAATGTACAGAAATAACACCGTCTATGACAGCATTTACTGAAAGTATAATTCCCTCTCACCTTAACTGGGATATGCTTCTTTTGTCTATTTTTTGAGATAGATCTCTAGCAGGTTCCTAAATTCTGGCTTCCTTTATTAGTTTAAAATAATAAAACTGTACTGGTCTACTAGAACATGATTAATAGGAACCAGAAAACAAAGGCATTTGTTAGGACCAACCAAATATTCACATTGCAAAAGCTTATGAGAGACTGTTTTAAAGATATGCTTGCACTTCATTTTAGAAGTTCAACAACAGTAACATATGGCCATAATCTAATGATGAACTCTTAACTTTATATCAAGACCAAGAATTTCACCCAGCTTACAGTCTTAAAAATACGATAATTGTTAAGTTATGTAAGGTACCATACACATTTCTCAAGCATATTGCCAGTATATCATCTGGATACCCAGTGTACTTGTAACTCAGATCATGTGTATATTCACACTAATGTCTGTGAAGGGTTGAGTTCTATACAGGCCTGAGTTAGTTGAAGCCTGTAGGCCCAAACATCTCCTGGTGGGAGGGGGGCATTTGTGAGTTTCATTTTCACCCAATAGAGTTAAGTTTCATTTCCCCAGTTTGAGGTCACAGGATTGTGACCTTCTAGGTCTGGGGGGTGGGATGTATATAAAGAGTGGATCTGGAGCTACAGGGTGTGGCAGATAGAGAGAGCGACATTGGAGAGAGAGTGAAGCAGACAGAGAAGAGAGTCTAACTATCACTAAAGAACTGCAGAACAGCTAGGAGAAAGGCTGGGGAAAGGAATCTCTACTAAGCTTACAGGTGACAGTGTAGCTAGGTTAGAGAACTTTGCATTATTTTTCCTTTTATTTCCCTTATACTGGCTTTTTGTAATCTTACAGCTCTATTTGTGTAATTACCCTAAGTTAATGAGAATCTACTTTACCAATAAATACTAAAGTAAATAGTTATTGTTAACAGCAAGTTGTTGGAGTGTCTTTTACAACACGCCTAAGGCCTAATCCCATGTTACTGGGAACAGGAGGTAAAAAGGCAGAGAATTGGCATCCTGAGAATTGGCATCCTCTTAAAGAGGCAGATATCTTTAAGGAGCTGATCAAGGTGTCCTGGTACAGGTGGAACCTTGACAATGTCACATTGCTACAGTTTGATATTTTGTGAGATACTGGTGTAGCCATTTGCAAATGATCCATTCTAAAGCATTTGCATTGGTGTAGCAAATCTTAGGATCAGACTGCCAAAATCCCTGTGTCAAAAGGGTATTAGCTCAATATTCTAAATTAAATTGCATTTGATACCAAATGTAAGACCCATCCTTTCATATGCCAAGGATGTTCTTTTCACACTGTGACAAAAAGCATAGCAGATGAGCAGAAGCAGAATTATTACAGAAGAGCTTAGACCTGCTGACTATCTGGACATAAGCACTGTGTGCTGTGTATTTCATTGACATTACCCTGGCTTAAGATTCCATATTTTCTCCTGGAAGAAACAACATAGAATGCTGTCAGGAACAGTGTTAATGGTGCATTGTGTGCATTCAAATATGGGGTGAAAGCTACCCTGGCATCAACTAGGCCAGGGTGGCTTTCACCCCACGAAGTCTATACTTTTGGACTTGAATGCTTATTTGAGCTAAGTTCCCCACTTCGTTGAAATGCTGTGTGTCCACATCTGTCATTTGCATTCACGCGTGCATGTGAATGAAGATGTGTGGTAACAATGTGCACAGTTACCTGCAGCTGTTAAGCAATCCAGCTGTTCTTCCAAGAGAACTTATCAAATCTTTGGAGATGATAGCTGGTGATGGAACATATGTAGCATTATACCAGCAATGCCAATCAGAATCAGTTATGTTCAGTTACAATAAATGGTGTCCTTAACTATTTAACTGCCATTTCCCTGTAGTTCAGCGTGGGTACTCTTGTTCCCCAGATGATAGCTGCTAGCCATTATTTCCTTGTGACCTATTGGATCGAATCCAAAAGTTCCTTTATTGTGCAGAATATGCAAAGAAAAGCTGCACTTCATCAGAAACTTTGGAACAAGAGCTAAAAAATTCATACACAGCCTCATCCAGTGACCAGCTAGTCCAGCACTGCCAAAATGGGATGGGTAAGCTGCTACAAAGCATGGTAGCCATATAAACCTCAGCGATGCTGGCTCTTGATTGGTGACTGGGCTACATGAAACTCAAGTTAGCCTTCCCAGTCCCTGGACCTGATGAGTCTTGCCCTTCATTCTTCCTAAAAGGTGGAAACAAAGATGCTACACCCAGAAGAATAATTGAAAGACCAGGGTCCATTCCAGATATAACAGCCTGTTTTGCATGTAATGCTAAAGAATAGCATAATTCATAAGCCTGCACTCTCATCCTCATCCATTTTGAGTTAAGCACGGTTATTTGTTGGACTGGTTTAATGTCATGAGTCATGACAACCCACCATTTTTATTTTTAATGGTGGGTTGTTGTGAATGAGGCAGTGTGCTGACCAATCACTCCAACTGCAAGTAAAAGCTGCTAATCAAATCAGGGTTGCTCTGTCCCTGAGGTTGCGTACTGTCATGTCCGAATCTAGACCTCTGGCTTGTCTCACTCCTGGCAAGCCAGAGAAATAATCCATGACTTGTTCTTAGGTGATTTATCTGACTTGTTGGCAGCGAGACAACTCAGAAGTACAGGTTCAGACACAATGCTAAACAAACCCAGGGCCAAAGTGTCCATGGGTTGTTTAGTTGCTCCCACTTACTGGCAGGAGTGATCCATCAGTATACACCAGCATAGCCGCCTTTTGTGCAACAACCCAGTTGTAAAACAACAACAACTGGGTTATTGTGATGTGCCAAGTGGGTTGTTATGTTTGAGCCTAGACATACCGTGGTTAGTGTTAACTATGGTTTAGGGAAACAAGCCAACTTCAAAGTGTAGTATATTATCCTTGCTTCCTTCCCTAAACTATATTTAACATTAACCACAATTCTTATTTCAAACTATGCTGAGCTGAAAATGGAAAAAAAAAGCTTTCAATGTCCACCTTGTGGCTGCACTAACAAAAATAATAATTAAAAGTGGGGATGAAACCTAGGATTACCCAGGCTTACTCCTATAGTGCTAAACAATGGTTAGCATAACCAAATGCAGCCAATGTTTTCCTGTCTCTTAATCATGGTGAAGAGATCAGGAATTCCCCATAGGATTACATGTTCCTCCTGCATGCATTCCAACCTCCCTTCAGTTTTTACAGTGTTAATCATGGAGAGTGTTTCCTCTTGACTGAGGTTAATGCTACCCTAACCAGTTAGTTTTACCCAGGACTGGAAAGCCAGCCTCAAATATTTGTTTCAAAACTGGTCCTAATAAATGCACAGATTCCCAAAGGTTCCAAATCTCAATTGGTTTCTGACTCCTTCTGATCATACAATAGAAAATAGAAAATATTTTTAACTATATATTTTAAAGGAAACTTTCCACTCCTGTCCTGCCATGACCACAATTTGCAAGCAGAGGCTAGGCTGAACATGAAGAGCAAGAACAGAAATGGGTTCTTTAACCACCACATTGACACTCTTACTTGAAGCATAATGAACACATTTCCTTTCTTCAAATGTGGCTATTTCTATCTTGAAAACAACTCTGCTTTTCTTCCTATTTGAAGAGGCACCATCTTAACAAACTAACTACTACTTCTTGCTTGCAGTGCAAATAAGTGACACACAACAAATGCCAGAGATAATTATAATGCGGGCTTCAAAAATCACACACACACAAAGAAACTGAATATGGTGAAAGACAAATAGGAAAATAGTGGGGTGGAGGGAAACTGGATATATGCTTCATATTTTATTCCAGCATTGTTGGGTAAAAATGTTGGTCTTTGTATTAATTCACATTCAAGCTAAATAAATGCCATTGTTAAGTGGCCTGAGAAATCTTGCCTGTTTCAAGATTTCTCAGGCAACCCCTGCCACCTTCTTTGCATAGTTACGTTTCTTATTTTTAATGTATGTATGTGTACGCATACACACACACACAGGGTTAAATCCAATGTCGCATATGCAGACTTTCTCCCCGCTCCTAGCAGTGACACAGCACCACTGGATACAATATATATACACACACATACTCAGACACAGAGACACATACACAAACAAAGCACATTCAATGTGAAATGGTTTTTTGATCTAAAAAAAGTGGGACTCCAATTTTCTAAGGATGATCCACTTAGGCTGATATGCCAACTGTAACCTCTCCTGCACAGGGATAGTCTACCTACAATAATTCACCTCCTATTCTTGAAGATGGTACAGAAGTTGCAACTGGTTCAAAATCCGGTGTCCAGGGATTTTAACTGGAATGGCACACTGGAAATGTATCTTTCCAGTTTTGAAAGGTCTTCACTAGCTATGGGTTCACTTCTGAGCGAAAGTCAAGGTGTTGGATTTGAAAGCCCCTCATGGCTTGGGACTCAGTTACTTTAAGGCTTAAAAATATGTGCCACAGGAGATCGTAATGCTTGCACCAATTATGGGAATGGAATTACAGCCTCCACAGTTCTTCACCTCAGAATGCAAAATGAGATTCTGCACATGTAGAGAAAATGATTTTTACCTTAAATCTATTTGGACACTAACTAAGCCATTCTGATATAGTGCAACCAACACTACAAACCAATTTAGAACTCTGGTGAAAAAGTAAGTTTCATTTCTGAATAACTCGTAATTGTTGACCATGTTAAATGGATCTGAGAGGAATTTGTCAATTACTACCATTTATGCAGTCTCATGGTGTGTCCCCCCCCAAATTTTTCCCCTACCCCAAGTGCTTTAATAGTCCTGGAGAAAGGTTCTTTTTTGAAAGACATTAAGTTTGGAAACACCAGACATTTTGTTTCAAGACTGTTCCTGCCTTGTCAATTCTCTGTGCCTTATACGGAAGCTCTCCTCACTTTCTGAAAACTAGTATATTAGAAAAAAATATACAGTTACAAAGTGAGATTAAAGGAAACAAATGTGTGGCATGCATCCAACTTCAAGTTCATGAAAGGGTCAGACCTTGCAAGAATGAGTCCTTGCCCAGTGGTCAAGTCCAGATCTGGCCCAATTCATGAAAATCATTATACTGGAAAAACCAATAGAGTAAGGAAATTAAAATTAGTTCAGCCATGAATCCATAAATGGACTAGAATAGATATACTCAAACTTGCTGTTAGAGGATATATATTCAGTGGACAATTGCCATTTAGCGATGTGCTATAGAGAGAGAGAAAAGGGATCTCATTTACTTAATTAATTGCATGCTAGTTCAGCATCTCGAAGAAGAAATTTGTCACAATATGTAATGCTATTATACAGCAGAGAATACTCTTCACAGGGAGCTCCTTAATATTGTTTGTTTTTAGATTGTAAGCATATACTGCCTAGTAGCAGAAGAAAAATTACTTCTACTCACGGGGTCTATTCAGGAAAGAGATCCTTATCCATATATGATGAGGCTTGAACTATAGTAGCTTCAGCCTTCAGAATAGACTCCTGAAAGCTATGGATAATGACTCTCTGCAGTAACATAGCTTTGAAGCGCTGGTTGAACAACCAACAGTTCATTATATTCTCGCACTGTCTGACATAAAGGAAGTTGCATCACTCAATTCTACCCTTCCATAGTGCTAATTTCTACTAAAGGGCCTTCTAAATTAGGAAAGACTAGAGTGTGAAACGAGCCTCATGTTGCATCCACATGTTTTGATAATCTCTACAAAGGGGCCTTCTAACTTAGCGAAGAGTATGTAAGGATGCTACATTACATCCACATATTTACATGTAACAAAGAAAATGGCAATGCTATAGGGAAAAGCAGCTTTGCGCTTAGCTCTTTCCCAACCCACCATTCCCCCCCCACAACTCCTCCCCAAACCTCTTTTCACCAAGAGGGTTCTAGAACACATGCAGAGCCCTACAAGGGAGGCAAACAGCAGAGGAGTTGCAGGAAAAAAGAAGCACCCTTTTCCTCTACCACTTCTCTGCTCCAAATTACTCCTCAAAGCTGATTCTCCCTAAAGGTAGGGGGTAATCATTTTTCTGGTCTGTATCATTTTCATGTGTTTTTACCCATAATTCCATTCTGTTTTCACATTAATCTGCAAATAAAAAATGTTCCTCTCAGAATATATATTGAATATGTGTTGTAATATGTATTTAAATGTATATGGTCTCTCAAATATATATATTTAAACGTGTGTTTTCTCTTGAAATACTTATTGAAATTCATATTTTGATATGTTTAAATTGCAGAGAGTGGTGTCATTACATTCAGAGAACCATGAAATCCAGTGGATAGCTAAGTTCCAATCTTCATATTAGTCTAAGAACTGTGAATTAGGTCATTTTGTATAGGAATTTCAAATATCTAATTCAAGTATCCCTATCTAGAAGAAATAAGCCATCAAGGTAATTTCATATGCATATGTATATAATATGCAGTTCCAACCTAATTCTAGTGCAATCTGCACCTTTACAATGAACTAGAAACACCAAACTCCCATCTTGTAAAAGATACACAAGGAAGGAGAAGAAAAAACAAACAAAACACCATTTCATCTAAAAGTGATCTGCCTACAGATGGATGAAGAATTCATTTCATTCTCATGTTAATGCAAACCTACCTAGTTTGCACTTCCCACTCTAATGACCCACTTCCCAAACAAATATGCAAACCAAAACACAGTTATCTTTCAGTATTCACATGTCTCCGATTTCTGTGAAGCAGTTCTCCAATCAAAAAATGAGTACAAAAGTAGGGGAAAGTATACACAAAAATGCATGTATTCATGAAAATAACATATAAAAGCAATTTATTAGCAGAAATTGCATACAAAATATATTGAGAGAAATGCATACACATTTTTGAAAACCTATGAAGTTTGTAAACTCACCTAAAGATGGAAGAGGTATATAGGGATGAAGTAGAAGCAAGATTGGAACAAAGTGTAATAACAAGGACTGGAATGGAAAGCAATGACTGATGTACACTGTATGTTGTACATATTTCTGTTTGTAGACCAGCACAAAGCACAACCATGCAAAGGTCTGAGTAGCATATGAAATATTTGAACCATTAAGAAGCAAATATTGAAGATATGATAGCTAAGCAGGGTCAGGCCTGGTTATTACTTGGATGGGAGACCCCTCGTCTAGTTTCCTGCATTGAGCAGGGGGTTGGACTCGATAGCCTTGTAGGCTCCTTCCAACTCTGTGATCTATGAAATCTGTGAAGCTTAAGATCTTGTTTTTATGGGTAGACTAATTAGAATATTTGCCTAGCAGGATTGCAGAAGTGGACTTTAAAGCTACTAGCCTATGAAGACCATTAATTTTATTATCATGACAGAGCTGTGATCTAGGCAGTGGAGGATTCCTGGTATCTACTTCTTCAGGAAGAGTTCAAGTCATATTTTCCAAACTTCTCCTTTTCTACTTTGCCAAATGTTTCAAAGAGAGAAAAAGAATGACAGACTATCTCCTGTTTCCTGGACTCTGCACTGGCAAGATCTCCTATTTTCACAGTAGCGCAAAGCGAGTGTATAGGAACATAAGTTTGTTAGAGCCTGGGGATCAGGATTGTCTGAGTAATAGTTAAAGAGGATAGAGGTCCTCCATCTTTCTTGGGTCTCAACACGTTGTCTCAGGAGGCATAAGCTGAAAACATTTATTCAAAGGAAATACAAAACAAACACATACATACTACAATACCCTCCAAACTCCAGTAATAAGGAAAGCCTAGTTCTATGATAAACATGATAAATGATGACTCTGCTGATTAGACAGCTATAAGTAAGCACTTTCAGTCATTGAAAGAGGGTTGTCATTGAACCGTGGGTTGTTGTTGAAACATGGGTTATCATGTTGTCTGAACCCAGCTGCGCTAACAAGCCATGGCTTGTTAACCATGAACAATGCATGAAGAGAACCCATGGTTTGTTGTTGGGTTGTGAACTGTGATTTTTTAACACAGCTGGGTTCAGATAACATGATAATCCACATTTCAACAACAACCCAAAGTTCAATGACAACCCGCACTCAACCCATTCTCAACCCTTGAGTGTGGGTTATTGTGTTGTCTGGACCCAGTCATTGACTGGGTTTGCACAATCACAGAGGAGAAATAAGCCACAGTGACTCCCCCCTCACCATAGGCTGTAGTAGGGTTCTAGGTGGCTTGTTATCCACCCTGGCCAGGTTCACATGACACAATAAGCCACACTGCTGAGGGCAATTAGGCTAATCCCCCCCAGCACATGAACACCACACAGGAGGGGCAGGGGAATAAGCCACCATAGCTTACTTCCCTTCTGTGACTGTGTGAACAGGTGAGAGTCTGAAAGAAGTGTGCAAAACTCTTCTCATTTCTAGCGTCCTGAACTCTATGTAATATTGATTGGACTGAACAGATTTGGCTAACTCAAAAGCAGTTCAAGCCAGCATGTCTGGGAAACATGATGTCTTCAAAATCTCAATACTCATAGAAAATTCGGGTTGATTTTGCTCACACAAATATCTGTCAATCAGACTTGGGGGATGAGGGCAATTCACACAGGGAAAGCAGAAGGTAGGGGCACAGACTATGCATTAAAAGGGAAAAAATATTTTGTCTGCCCTATTTCCTTATATGTGTGTGTGTGTGTGTGTGTGTGTGTGTATATATATATATATATATATATATATATAAGCCAGTTCATAGTAGGAATGGGCAAGCAGTGTGATGCTTACCTTAAAAATCAATTGGGCCCTACGAGTATTCCTTTTGAACACTGCAAAACATTTGGAGGGCAGAGGACATAAAGAATTTAAAAGAAACACTCAGAGCCCATCTGACTTCTGCAATCCATTCTCCATTCCCCATGAGAAAAAAACCTTAACCTTGGGAAGGGTAATGGGGCAGAGGTAGCAGACAGGAAAGGCCCTGTGGGCCTCTATCTCTTTCAGGAAAATATACTATGAATGTATTTTTCTTACTGATGGTAATCATGGTGTTGAACTACAAAATCCATCAAAGCCAATAATCCCTGGCTAGAAAAGATGCTCAAAACATGATTTCTCACGGGAGAGGTGTCCTGCTAGATCTTTCCCAATTTTGCTAGAGTCTGCGGTTGCCTGGTACCTTATCCTCCTTCCACTTGATTAATTGTTTCTGTGACGGGATGGGGTGGGGTGGAAATGCAACTCAAGAATGAGGTGCAAGCAGAAACCAGGTGGGAGCCTGCTCAATGTGGGCTTGCCTCGATTTTGTTGCTTGTAATTCAAGCAGGGGTGCTTGCATAGTCAAGAATCCCTGCTTTAAATTCTTACCCATCCCTTGTTCCTAACATTCTGTCCTATGCTCCTAAGTTCCGTTACATAGTAGAATAAGTAATGGCACACCTGAGGATGGGACTACGCAGATAAAAGTAGGCATTATTTTAATGCTTGGGACTACAAAGGGCAGGGAGATGGTGTCTCCTTAATTTCTTCTATATACATGAATGGTAGCTATTCATTCCTGTGAGGTAAAATGGTGCTCCAGGAGACAACTTTGCAGTGCAGGTCAAAAGCTGTCCACAATGCCTGATACTGGGTGGCTCAGCTACCACATCAGGAACATCAGAGGGAATTAATGATCCTTCTAGCCTTTCTAAACACACCCACAAAGTTGAGAGAGAGAGAGAGAGAGAGAGAGAGATGTGTAAAATATGTTTCCAAAGATTCCCCCTCCTATTTTGGAGAATGCACAATATTCCATTATGCCTCCTTTCCTCATCCCAAAATTTAGTTAATGGCTTTGGACATTAGGTGTGGGTTAATGTTATTGTTCTCTTTCTCTCAGGGCCCAGTTTGTAAAAGTAGGACTGGCTTGTCTGCTTGCTTCACCCATGCCGCACCAGGTGAAGCAGCCCACATGATACAAAATCATGGTGTCTTAATGTATTAATATAGTGCTGTTTAGAACATAGCTGATGAACACACCATAGATACTTTCTATGTCAGCTCCATTCTTACCATCACAGGTAGGAAGTGGATGGCTCCACCAGTGGTTCTTTTCACACAGCAAAGGCTCTTCGTGGCTCAGTCTATAACCTGGGTCACACCCAAATGATACTGTTGAGCCAATGGAAAAGTCATGACCGTAACGACGACCATGAACAGGTATGCCAGGGTCCAGGCACGAGTAGGTGTTAACTGTTACACCTGGAGTGCAAGAGAACAAAAGTGTTTCAAAGATTAAATGAAGAAATTTAGAAATAGTCTTCCAAGATGGATGAAACGTATTATAAATATATTAATCCATACAATCTAATTTTAGAAAGGCACTAAGAAAACATGGATAGGAAGGAGTGCAGAGAAGGGAGGATACATCACTATTACAACACTTCTCAACTGTTGAACTGAGTGTATGAAGGGAGTTTGTTAAAATAAACAGGGCTATGAGTAGTACAGTTAACAGTATGGATGCTTGGGGGTATATTTGAATACGTGCATGTGGGTGAATGTGACAGAGAAAGAAATGGAAATGAACACAGAAAAGTTGTAACACAAAACCCACATCTGTGAACTTTTGTTAGGTGTAGCTTGTATTTTCCTCCATGATATAACAACATCTCTAAATGTGTGTTTATTACCTAGAGATGAATAATTTCTGCATGATAGAAAGATTATTTTCATATTTCTCTTCACCACGGCCTCTCCTGTCTAGCAATGCAAGGTGTCCAGGATAATATGTGAAGTACTAATAAAAAGCTATCTAGATGACATTTTGTATCTTTGAAAAACTCTTGTGAGATTGATTCAACACCTCCAGCAAATCCACAGCATGTGATTACAAGACCTCACTCCAAGAATGCAAGCTCATATGTCATTTTATCAAAGCACTTAAGTGTGCCCGTAATCAAGTGCTTAACTGTTAACTTGAGTTAGGATTTCAGCATTTGATTGAAAAGTGTTGGGATTCAGATACAACAGGTTAAGTGTAGATACCTTTGTGATTAAAAATGACTTACAATGTACAATAAGGTTTCCACAGCACTCTCACTGCTCTTATCAATGAAAACACTTAATATCCCTTCCTCATTTTTAGGCTTGTTTTTGCTATGTACTATTTCTCTGTTTTGCAGGCTGCAGTGAGGGAGCTGGTAAAGTATAGTGGTTAAGAATGTAAGTAGGAAATCCCTTAAAAAAAAAAATGGTCTCAGCCATGAACCCACTGCAGCCTTAGGCAAGTCATTATTTATTTATTTATTTATTATATTTATGAATCACCCATCTGGCCAGACATCCGGCCACTCTGAGTGATGTAGAGTCCAGTAAAATACAAGAGGGACACACACACACACACACACACACACAGTATAAAACACAATTAAAAAACAGTACAAAACTTAAAAATCCTAACCCACCCCATATTCCCGCCTGAAAAGCCACGTTTTTAATGCCCGGCGGAAGCTAATCAAGGAAGGGGCATGGCAGAGGTCACTGGGGAGAGAGTTCCATAAATTGGGGGCTGCCACAGAAAAGGCCCTCCTCCTAGTCCCCACCAGCCTGGTTTCTCTGGCTGATGGGACAGGGAGAAGGCCGTCTGTGGCAGATCTTGTTGAGCGACCTACTTGATGTTGCTGGAGGCACTCCTTGAGATAAACTGGACCGGAGCCACTGCTCAGCCTCACTGCTCCTTCCCCCAACTTCAGTATGAGGACAATTCCCTTCCCCCGGCCACGTGCAACTGTGGGCGGGGAGAATTTTGCGTGCGGAGGAAAGGAGAGTGAGACCACTATGGGGTGATCTCACCCTCCAATAGGATACAAGGGTGGAGCGTGCAGGACCGTTATTAGGCCCACATGCCCACACTCTGGGCTCTTTCTTTTGCAGCTGCAGAGAAAGAAGGATCATCAAGCAGTTACACATTCAGAAGCTCCTAAGGACGAGTGACTGGTTTGATTACAAGGGGGTGTGGGCATCTTTTCCTGCTGCTTTCCCTGGGGGATTATTCAGCCTCTACAGGCCCTGTATTTCCCCTGCAATAGCCCATTAGCTGTGGCCCTGCAGCACGGCTGTGCCTGGGCTCGCTTACCATCGGGGATCCTTTGGCCTCTACAGGCCTGTGTAAAGGGTGCTTACCTTGGCAGCAGCCCTTCTGGTAACATTACCAGCGGCTTCTAGCCGCTCACTGTGCGTTGTGGGCGAGACCAGCTCCCGCCCGAGGCCCGTTGTGTCTCCTGGGGTGGGTTACTTCCCACCCCAGAATACAGATCCTTGGGCAGTCTCATGGGTGTCCTTGCGTGCCAGGACATGTGTTTGGGTGTGGCCATACACCCCCCCTTCCTTTTCTCTGTAAAGGATCGAAGCTTATCATCCACCAGGCCTTTTTTCCAATACGTTTTCGTGTTGATTTGCTTCGCTTGCAGGGGCTTTTGCCTTGTTCTACACCTAAGGGTTGATTTACTCCCCCCCCCTTTGTTTTATACTGCACAGGGTTGTTGTGTGGATAACGGTTAGGGAGGACTACGTGAGCTGCCTCAGGTCCCTTGCAGGAAAACAGGCAGGATACAAATACAGTACATACATTAGGCCTTCATTCTGACATATGTGGATTACCATGCTGGTCAGCCTAACAGGGTTGTTGTGTGATAATGTAGGTGAAGCGCTTACTCAAAGTACTGATACAAGCCTGTCCCTGACTCTCAGCCTACCCTACAGGGTTGTTGTGAGGATTACATGTAAGGGGAATTGTGTAAACCGCCTCGGGTTCCTTCCAGGAAGGCAGGAAGGATACCAGTACAATACTACATAATGCCTTCCTTTTGTAATAGGGGTTTGTATGCTGGTCTACCTCACAGGGTCAGTGTGTGACAAACTATGTGAAACACTTTGATTGCTTGAGTACCGAAGCAAGTGAATTAAAGAATTATCTGGATTCTAGTTGATTGCCATTGCTCAGTAGGTAGATGCAGTTCCTACATTAGGCCTTCATTCTGACATACAGAGTTTACACCCTGGTCAACCTGACAGGGTTGTTGTGTGTTAATGTAGGGGAAGTGCTTTGTTTACTTTAGGTATGAATACAACCCAGTTCTTGACTCTCGGCCTACCCTGCCTTGCAGGGTTGTTGTGAGGATGATATGTAAGGGGAATTGTGTGTACCGCCTCATGTTCCTTGCAAGAAAGCAGGCGGGATACCAGGACAATACTATATAATACCTTCCTTCGAAGAGGGGGTTTGCAAGCTGGTCTACCTCGCAGGGTTAGTGTGTGATAAAGTATATGAAACATTTTGATTGCTTCAGTACTGAAACAAATGAATTCAAAAATTATTCGGTTTCTAGTTAATTGCCATTGCTCAGTAGGTAGAGCACCTGCTTTGCCGGCGTGCTCTTGTTCAATCCTCAGCATCTCTAGGAGGGTTTTGGAAACAATTCTGTCTACAATTATGGAGAGCCGTTGCCAGCTGGTAATACTGAGCAGAGTGGGCTGATGTGCTGGTGCCCATAATTTTCTGTAAGCTTTCTCATTTTTATTATTTAGGAATTGGTTGCCTCCCAAAGGGACATGATGGCAGGAAAAAAGATGGGGTGTGCCCCCAAGCAGTTGGTTGTGGCTCTATGGTTAAATACTGGCTTGTATGCCGGGGGTCCCTGGGTAAGTTCCCAGCATTTCATGGGGGGGCTCCTGCCTGGGAACCCGGAGGGCCATTGCCACTCAGTGTCAGTGGTAGTGGGCTGGACGGCCCATTGGTCTGACTCAGTTTATCCGGCCAGAGGTGTGCTGGTGTGTTCATTTCAATGAAACTTATGTCTGCCTTCTTAGTTTTTAAATGGCCTTATGTATTAGTTAGAATGCGGTGACATACGCCCACCTGAATCCTGCTATTGCTATTGCTTCACTTATGGTTTTTTTTTGTTTGTTTTTTTGTTTTTTTGTTTTTTTTTATAATGGCCGACCCATTATGCACTTTACTTATTTCACTGCTTCCTGCATAGTCAACCAAGTCAATGTTCTGTGCTGGCACGAACAATTTTATCATGCCGAGCCATGCTGGGAGTTCTGTTGGCAGTTTTATTTGCAAGTCGGTTGGCCCTGATCCATACGCCCTGCTAGTTAGTACCTGAGGGCTGAGTGCAGCCCTTCCTTTTACCTGTTCCCTTGGCTGTCTGTGCCTTACGATGTCTCTGTCCATTTCGGGGTTTTGTTTTGTTCCCTACCATGCCACCTAATACCATGTGTTTTCTTTTGGCTGTTTTCCCCAGTGCTCACAAGCTGTGGGTCTTCCAGGTAGTTTGTGTTTGTCTGATCTCGAGACAACATCCGGATCTGCAGTGGTGTTCCTGTTGGTCCGTTTGCTGAACTATTTTCATCATCTATTTCTTCCCGCAGCGAACAGTCGTGAGTCCCAATGCTCTTAAGCCATGTGATTATCAGGTAGCCGAAGCTTCTTTCATCGTTTCATGACAATTTCAGACTGGTAAGTGTGGGTGGTCTTGCCTTGTGTGTTTCGGTTCTGTCCTGGGACGTCCAGAGCTTATATCCATTTTTAGTAGGTTTTAAGGGCTCAACTCTTAACAAGGGAGACTTATAGCTGCCTTTCATTGCAATGGGGCTTATGAATGCATTTTGTGCATTAAGATGGAGGTGCATTCTTAGAAAATATGTGCAGCAGGTCATTAATCTAGTCCAGGTTTATTTGCATGATACATTATATTTATTTCGTCTGCCGCATTCTACTCACTATGGAGTTTGGGTCTACTCTTGGGCCTCGCTTATCAGCGCTGTCAGTTTTATCTAATCCTCTGGCCTGTATATGGTGTTGGTAATGTTCTTTATTGCCTACTCGGCTGGCAGCGGGTGGGCTGTCCGGTGTGGTTACGGTATGGCTGGCCTAGGAGGCATGGGTGGCAACCCATGCCCTAGGCCTGCCACTGGCCCATACTTTATTTTGGCCATCGAAGCATATAACTCTGAAGGGGTTAATTCCATTCCTGCAGCTCTGTTAGCCCATATAGTTCTGGGATTTGATAATGACTTGTGTTCAGCCTCATTGTTATTTAATTTGATTTTGGTTCCCATGCCTTGCTTGAATTTTGGGTAGCAAGCAGTGTTGTCGATGGAAAGTAACCAGGTGGACTTTACTTCAAGCATCCTCTCTCGGCTACATGCCTCCTACAGATGGGGGATGGGGTCCTGTTTTACGTTACTTAACGCTTCTCATAGAGCGACCCATGTCCCAGTATAATTGGCTTTGCCCTCCAATTTTCTGGCACAGGCTGCCTCGGGGTGCCAGCTATAGGTGGGCGAGGCTCATATTCCTGTTAATGTGGGAAGGGCCCAATTTTGTATTTGCCTTCCTGGGAGACTGCTCAGGGTATCAGCATGTTGGTATTCCTGAGCTGTGGGCGGTAATCCCTTGCCTCTACAGCATCATTTGGGGTCTCTGTTGCCATAAGCACGTTCTCTTCTAAGCCTCCTTTTAGGTGGCCCTAGGCAGTGCCTTACCCTGCTTTCCTCTAAGGAAGCAGGAATTTTCTTGAGAAGGCTTCAACTGTTTTGGCAGTCCAAGGATTGTTTGCAACTGCATAAGTATAAGCCGACCTATGTGCTTCCGCACACTGTTTGGCCCAGATTGCTGCTTGCGTCTGTCTGTGGCAGTTTTTTGCATGGGCTTTGTAGTCATAGCTGGGCATTGCTTTATGCACGCTCGGTTGTCACAGTGCGGCACATTATAATTTCTATCTGCCGGCCATGAAATCCAAGCCACATGTTGGGGTCTTTTACAGTCCCTGTCTATGGGGCTCCTCCTGCAGCTCCCTAGCCCAATAGAAGGATCATGTCTGGGGGGCCCTTGCAGGCTCGGGAATTGTGTCGAGCTTTTGTTTTATCCGCTCTCTTTTAGGGAGATGCGGTCTACATTAAAGGAACTCTTACCAGACATTGGTATGGTTCAGGCCTGGGACCTGGAGCCTTTTATGGACACCTTCTTTCCAAGGCTTCTGTTTCCATAATTATTCAGCGGGCTCCCAATTCGTTTTTCCATGAGGCCACTGGAGTGGTGGGCAGCTGCCATGTGTGCCCACAGCAACGGCTTTGGCCAATTTGAAATCTGGGCCCAGTCAGGGAGCGCCGTGTATTCCCTACACCGTAATTGCGATTGCACATGAAAGCAACATCATTTTCTTCAAATAGACTGGACTGGAGTGGCTGCATTGCAGAAGCAAAATATGAACTGAGTGCTGCCCGCATTTTGCGATTACCCTGATCGACAATATTGTGTGTGTCTGTGGCCGTTGCAGACTTGATAGGCAAGGCCAAGATTTTACCTTATGCACACTCTTGAGAGGTGCAGTGTTGATTAAGAAACTCCTGTCAGCCATTCAGTGCTGTATAAGGCGAGTGCCTAGAGCATTCTACAGTCATCAGTATCTTCTAGACGGTTGCTGCTCTGAATTTTTCTCGCAGACAGTGTCCAGGGCGGTGTGTCGCTGGCGCTCTTAAGCATATCGATTGTATGTACACGAATTGCCATGACTGGTGCTGCTGTTTTCATTTCTGTCTTTTCAGATTCCCGGAGTGGAAGGAGGTCGGCTTGTGTCCTTGTGTTCTGGCACTGTATGATATTTGGACGGCGTGGAGAACTGATAAGTCAGGTCTCGGATCTCAGCTTGGGATCGGTCTACTGGCTGCACCCAGTGCTTGGGTCAGCGTGCAAAGCAGCAGCAGAACCTCCTATCCACGTTATTCCAGTCTGGCCTGGTTGGCCTGCCCCCACAAGTGCTGGTAGTGCATTTGGGGGAAAGCGATTAGGCGTGCTTACGGGCATGGCCTTGATTTTGCAAGTGTCTGCGGACCTTGCTGTGATTCGTCGGAGATGGCCTGGTGTCCAGATTCTCTGGTCCCACATCTTGCCACGATGCTGTTGGAGGGATACTGTCAATCCCAGTGGCCTGAACAAGGCTTGCCGGAAGGCGAATAGAGCAATCTGTAGGAGCCTTGGAGGGAGAGGCGTTGCGATTCCTTATCCCGAGATATCCTTGGCTCGGAGGGAGCTGTACCGACCGGACGGGGTGCATTTGTCCGAGGTCGGCAATTTTATTTTTCTTTAGGATCTGCGAAGGGCCCTCCTGGAGTTAGTTTCCGCCAGGTGGGGGAGAAGAGACTTAGCTTAAGCACGTCTCTCTCTGTGGCTAGTAAGTGCGGGAATAGGCAGTGGGGTTAGGGTTTTGGTGATCATCCAATGGCACTGTTCAGGTGGCTGGCGAGACCTGTATCTCAGCGCTTGCTGAGTTTCGTGGCTCAGTGGGGGGAAATACGGATCGCCAGTGAGGATGGCTTACATCACACGGATCGGTGTTCTGTGGCACCGTGAGGTGGGGACTGTGAGAAAGCCTCCCAGCACCCAAGAGGGTGTAAAACTGGGGGGGTGGCGAAGTGCTGCGCCACCCCCCCGGGTTTGGATGTATCTGCCCGGGATACCTCACTGGCCAATGGCGAGTTTTAGTTAGTACCCGCACTTTCACCCTTCGCAGATCTTGATTAATAAAATGTGGCCCTTTAATTTACACCATATACTTGTGTCTCGCCTCTTCTTTTCCCCTTTTACGTGCGCAATAACTCTGACTTTTCTTGTAGGATTGTTGTACAGTCATGAAAATAATCTATATGATGACATGTTTTGAACACTGTAAGCAGTATATAAATGTTGGCTGTGTTCTTACACAGAGTTAAGTGCAGAGGCCTATTCATTTCAATAGGTTTAGCCGTCCCATAGCTATATCTGCATAGGATCAGGCTGGCTAACTATTAATTATTATGATATTATCTTGTATAATAGCTGAATTTTAATCAGTGTACAGACCTCAAACCAACTTTAGGTTGAATCTTCAGTCCTGTAATTGCACTTTAATTCCAGGAGACAATTTAATATCTGGTCCAGTTATGTTGGATTAATTTCAGTTGTTGAGGCCTGAGGATGAGGACAAGGTGCTTGGTCAAATTCAGCCAACCACTTGTTTGCTTGACCCTTGCCCTTCTTGGGCATGGCTTGCTGGGAATGATGGGAGTTGCAGACCAACACATCTGGAATGCACCAGGTTGGAAAGGCTGGCTTACATCCTTCAAGGAAAATTGACTAGCAGCACTATATTTTTTCATGGATTCTGGTGTTCTTATGAAACTGGACATGCTAGCTCTGTATTTAGCAATATGGTAGCTACCGTAACTTGGAGAGATTTTCTGTTATCCACTAAAGTATATTTTCTGTGATAATCTCCCTACACTAAATAAACTACACATGGCTTTTGCAGAAACTCATATTTTCAAATGCACATTGAAAGTGCTTTCAATCTTTTTATTATATTAACATTATTAATTTCCTGAGCTGGAAGACTACTAAATTTAAAAGGTTTGAAGTCTTGTATTAAGAAATGCATGATGGATTTCATTGTGCTAGTCAGTGCAGATATCACTGTCAAAGAATACAGGCTTAATGTATAAGAAAAATTTAATAGCAACTTATCCATGTGAAAAAAATATAACCATGTAATACTTTAGATACTCAACAAGATACTCTATTGTCTGCACTGTTTTCTCAGGATTTCAGCACTTAATGTCCCCCCTGTTCCATCCCTTCCCTCTTTTGTATAACTTTCTAAGGGCCAAACTGGACTTGATGTTAATTGCATTAATATGGTCAACAGTGCATGGTTTCTGTTATGTAGACAGCTGTCATGGGGAAGCCTAAGCAACAATCCTACCAGAGATAGAGAGGAGAAAGAATGTAATCTTTTTCCCCTGCCATGGCCCCAATGCTATTTGCTTAGAGTGGGAAACCTCTGTTGGTACCAATGGACTCTTCTTCCCAATGCAAATAGCAGCTAAAGGAGTGATTTTCATTGGGACCACAACAAGGGAGAAGGGGTAATCTCTCCCCTTCTCCAGCTCTCCAGTCCGATGATTTTCAGGCTTTTCAGGCTTTTCCCCCTGGCTGCTTTTTACATATCAAAAATAGGCACGTTAATTCCATCCACACAATTAATGTCGTCTAATTGTGCCCTAAGCCTATTCTTCATGTCTCTTCCATTGTAAACCTGAGAATAAGGCTGTACATCATTTAGACATTTTAGACACTCTATAAATAATTAGTATTATCATTATAGGTGAAGTTGTTGGGACATGTAACACAACAACAGCTGTGCCACAAGTGTTTTCATTTGGAAAGGTACAGGATGGCTAGAATAACAATCTTGTTTAGTCTGAAACTGCTATTCTCTTCTCATGGGAAAAGTGGGCTGGAAAGAAATATGAGCTGATCACATGGTTTGTACTTTCTGATGACGTTGTATGATTGTTAAGTTTCGGTTCCTGCAACTTTGTAATAGAGAGAGGGATTGCTTTCTGTATGCATCTTCTTCTCTTCTCTCTAATGCTCTGTCTGCTAGGGTGGACTGCTTGGTCCACTGGACTATGCTATGCAATGTAGACTGTACTTAGGAAATTGTATTTACTCTGATATAGAATAAACAGGTAGTAAAAACCCTGGTGATGAATTCTATTGGAGTTAATTCCTAGCTACGGTGCAGCTGCGAGCAGCAGGGAGCAGGTTGGCTGAAATCCGAGATGCTTGGACTGTGCTGCGTGTGGGAGACTAAAGCCCTGAATCTCTATGTGAACTACATGGGCCGGTTACACATATGGGACAGAGGCTGTATCTTCCATCTCACACTCTGCTGAATCCACGTAGGCAGACGGGCCTACAGGGTGGATTATGAGCCATCAAGGCTGGAGTAATTAACAGCCTTTTCAGGGTTATGCGCCCAGAGGAATCGGATTACAACATGACCTGTTGGACTGGTGCCGGAGATCGAACGGAGGAAAGTTCGAGGCAGGGTCGAGGGTCTGTGCCAGCAGCGGCGGCGGGACTTATTTATCCAGCTGCTGTGTGTCAACGCTTCGAATACTCGGAGAAGCAGTGATTGATGGCAGAGAAAGCCATTAAAGCGGAAGACGAATCTCCTGGACCTTCTTCAGCTGGTAAGCAAAGGGAAGAAGAGGGAGGTGAATCTGCGGAGGGCTCTGAAAGTGAAGCCGGGAGTTTCTGGAAGGGAAGAAGCGGCAGCTTTCCCTGTTGCCAGAACGGCTGTACAAGGCCTGAATCCACAAGAGAGCGGGAGGTGTGTGTGCTGAGAGCTGGCAGGCTCTGTTCAAGCTGGAAGCTCTGGAAGCAAGGCCGAGATTTCTGGAAGGGAAGGGGGGGGGAAACCCTGTTCCCGGGAATGCGGCAGCACAAAAGCTCTTAACTCACAGATAGTGGTAAAGCTATCTGGGCAGAACTGTGTATTATGAAACGGCCAGAAGCAGCATTTGTTTAACTCATGCCGGAGCTCTGGAATGTTGTAATACGAGAAGCAGTTGCAGTTGCAGTGGGAGACGGAGAACAGTTTCTGGACACTGTAAAGCAGATCTGGAAGTAGGATTACAATTGCGTGGAAGCTGTACCAGTTGAGCTAACAGGCAGCCAGATCGGAATCTGACCATGGAATATGTGTCAGGCAAGTTTTTCTCTGAGAGGGAGAAATGGAAAGGCAACAGAAGGCATGCTGGACGTAAATCAGCAGACAGCGCGGCTGACTCAGGCCATGCTGGGGCAAGCGGCAAGCTGGTGGGGGTTACACCAGCAACAGCTTTGAAAGTCAGAAAATGCTTTAATTGCGGTTCGACTTCACATCTTAAAAGGGATTGTACTTTTAAGGGCAAGAAAAAAAAAGAAAAAGGAAGTTACCAGTACACCTGAGGATACAATTAAAATGGGCAAAAGTTTGATTGCTCGGGTGGGTTTTTCCAACCAGGACATGTGGGTACTTGACAGTGGAGCTTCTCACCACATGGCAAGTTCCAGAGACTTGTTTCAATCTCTGGATGATGGATATACAAATCAATTTGTGGAACTGGCTGATGGAAAAAGAATCCAGGTGACAGCTACAGGAACAATTGACTTTGCTTCTTTGGGTCAACAGAGAGCACTGTTTGTTCAAGAACTGGACACAAACTTGATCAGTATATCACAATTGGCTAATGATGGATATGAAATAAGTTTTTCTAACAGCAACTGTGTAATTTCACATGAAGGGGTGATCTGTGCAAAAGGTGATTTGCAGAATTCTCTGTATGTTATAAATCCGTTTGTAACACATGATGAGAAGGCAAAGTATGCAAATTTGAAACCACATGACAATTGTTTACATATTTTCCACAAACGTTTTGGACATGCCAATTACAGAAGCATAGAAAAAATGCCAGGTCTGTGTGAGGGTGTGAAAATGAAACCTTGTTCAAAGTATGTGGAATGTGAAGTATGTAGTACTGCAAAGTCACACAGGTCTAACATTCAGAAACACAGTGATAGAGTGAGCACAAGAATCTTTGAGCTGGTACACTCTGATGTTGCTGGTCCATTTGAAACTAGCTATGGGGGGAACAAATATTTTCTAACCCTAATTGATGATTATTCTCGTTTTGGATTCGTATATCTGCTGCAACATAAATCTCAGGTTCAAGAGAGATTTGAATCATTTGTTAAATGGGCAGGGAACAGATATAAACAATATCCAATAGGAGAATTACTCACGGATGGTGGGGGAGAGTACATGAGTACAAAGTTCAAGAAATTTTTGGAAAGTGAGGGTATAGGGCACAAAGTCACAGCCCCATACTCCCCATTTCAAAATGGCGTTGCTGAAAGACGTAACAGAACACTCCAGGACATGATGAGGGCCCAATTGACTGAGTCAAAGGTGGGAAACCGTTTCTGGGGGGATGCATTATCAAATGCTAATTATCTGCTGAACAGGTTACCAAATTCCACAATTGGAAAAACTCCATATGAAATGTTTCATGGGAGGAAACCAAAGGTAGCACACGTGCGCATTCTTGGGTGTAAATGTTTTGTTCATATACAGGCTCAAAATAGGACAAAGCTATCTGCAAGAAGCTTTGAATGTTTTCTGCTGGGGTATGATGCACAAACAAAAGGGTACAGGTTGTGGTCACCACATCACAACAGGGTAATTCTGAGCAGGGATGTGATTTTTCACGAGCAAACAGATGATCAGAAACAGCTGGTGGAATTGCCAATGCATGCAATGTCTGAAACACAGCAGGATGCTTCTGGGGCAGAACAGGCCACTGGGCAGATATCTGGGGAACAGGAGGGAGGTGAACAATCTCTAAGGCGTTCAACCCAAGAACGCAAAGCACCTGTTAGATATCAGGATG
Organism: Shinisaurus crocodilurus; assembly: GCA_021292165.1. Lineage (NCBI taxonomy): Eukaryota > Metazoa > Chordata > Lepidosauria > Squamata > Shinisauridae > Shinisaurus > Shinisaurus crocodilurus. The sequence goes on along the minus strand of CM037880.1, from coordinate 208,241,823 downwards.
AATTCCAAAGTGGGAAAACTGTTGTACATAAAGCTCTCAAAATAGCTTTAGAACCACAAAGTTTTGAGGAAATTCAAAGCATGGAACCAAAAGTGAAGAATGATTGGTTTGAGGCCATGCAGGATGAAATCAATGCAATGCATGACAACAACACATGGAGTCTAGTATCTTTGCCTGTGGGGCGCAAGGCCATCACCTGTAAATGGGTGTACAAGGTGAAGACAAATCACCAGGGGCAGGTAGAAAGGTACAGGGCAAGACTTGTTGCCAGGGGGTTTGGACAAAAACATGGGGTAGATTTTGATTCCGTGTTTGCACCAACAACAAGGTATGCAACTGTCAGACTATTGTTGAAATTGGCAGCACAAAGAAAAATGATGGCATTTCATTTTGATGTAAAAACAGCTTTTTTATATGGGGAATTACAAGAGGAACTCTACATGGTGCAACCACAAGGTTTTGTAGAAGATCCCAGTCTTGTAAGTCGTCTGAACAAGGCCATATATGGGTTAAAGCAGGCAGCTCGATGCTGGAACCAAAAGCTGGACACAGTTTTGATTAGTTTGGGGTTCAAACAAAGCAAGGCTGATCACTGTCTGTATACAAATTACACAGAACAGGGAAACTGGGTGTATTTGTTGATTTTTGTTGATGACATCTTACTGGTAACACAAACAGTGAGTCAAAAGGACAAAATTGCAAAAGAATTGCAAGCACACTTTGAACTGAAAGATCTGGGTTTGGTACAACACTATCTTGGAATGCAATTGTCTCAAGATGAGGAAGGTTCTTTCATGGTTGAACAAAGTGGGAAAATTCAGAAATTGCTGGAAATTCATGGATTGGAGAATTGTAACCCAGTTACTACTCCAATGACTCTTGAATATCAGAAACACACAGATAACACTGGATTTGATGATATTGGCAAATATCAGAGTGTTATTGGAAGCCTGCTATACTTGGCAAATGTGAGTAGGCCAGACATCAGCAATGCTGTAAACATACTTAGCAGGAAAACGCAAAATCCTTCTAACTATGATTGGCTAGCTGTAAAACGGGTGTTAAGGTATTTAAAAGGTACCATGAATTGCAAACTGAAATTGTCATCACACACAAATGGAGGTTTTTGTGTGTACACTGATGCTGATTGGGGATCTGCAACAGATAGAAAATCCACAAGTGGAACAGTTTTAATGTATGAAAACAGTCTCATAGACTGGTACACACGAAAACAGACTTGTGTGGCGATTTCTAACGCAGAATCTGAGTTCATCAGTTTATCTCAAGCATGTAATGAGATAGAGTGGTTCAAACAATTGTTTGCTGATATGCACATACCAGTAGACAAGGCTGTTACAATTTTTGAGGACAACCAAGCTTGCATTAGCATGGCTCAAAATGAAAAATGTAGGCCAAGAACCAAAAACATTGATGTTCGTTACTCTCATGTAAAGGACTGTGTGCAAAAAGGGTGGGTAACACTCAAGTACTGTGCATCAGGGGATATGGTGGCAGATCTTTTCACAATACCATTGGCTGAAATAAGACACAGGAAACTAATGAGGGCACTAGGCCTCATTGAGTAAATGTAAACAACATGTATCACAGGCTGTGGGGGGATGTTGGGACATGTAACACAACAACAGCTGTGCCACAAGTGTTTTCATTTGGAAAGGTACAGGATGGCTAGAATAACAATCTTGTTTAGTCTGAAACTGCTATTCTCTTCTCATGGGAAAAGTGGGCTGGAAAGAAATATGAGCTGATCACATGGTTTGTACTTTCTGATGACGTTGTATGATTGTTAAGTTTCGGTTCCTGCAACTTTGTAATAGAGAGAGGGATTGCTTTCTGTATGCATCTTCTTCTCTTCTCTCTAATGCTCTGTCTGCTAGGGTGGACTGCTTGGTCCACTGGACTATGCTATGCAATGTAGACTGTACTTAGGAAATTGTATTTACTCTGATATAGAATAAACAGGTAGTAAAAACCCTGGTGATGAATTCTATTGGAGTTAATTCCTAGCTACGGTGCAGCTGCGAGCAGCAGGGAGCAGGTTGGCTGAAATCCGAGACGCTTGGACTGTGCTGCGTGTGGGAGACTAAAGCCCTGAATCTCTATGTGAACTACATGGGCCGGTTACACATATGGGACAGAGGCTGTATCTTCCATCTCACACTCTGCTGAATCCACGTAGGCAGACGGGTGGATTATGAGCCATCAAGGCTGGAGTAATTAATAGCCTTTTCAGAAGTATCTTTGTGAAAAGTTATTATGCTAGAAACCACTTCTGCTTAGTACTTAGTGATGTCACCAATGTTAGTATTTACCTGGATCATAATATGATTTCTTCCAGCTTGTAATGCTCTGCTCCATTATGAATCAAGCACCATTTCCCCAATGTTGTTTCGGGCAAGCTTCTGAGCATGTGCAAGTGAGAATGGATCTCTGTATGTGGTTTCCCAAGGCATCTGAATACTCAGAAGGGACATAAAGCACCCTGCAAACTACTTGTCCCAAGACTTCTTGCACTTTGAACACTGCTGAGCATACTCTTGACAGCATATCACGTGCAAGGAGTGGTCAGACATGTTTCCACTGTGGCTGATGTCACTACTGAGGATTCAGGTACTCCCAGTGAGAAACAGAAGCCTCATAAAAAGGGCTACCATTTGCCATTGCCCTGTATGGTATATTTTGGGTGAAGAGGAAGGAGCAACATGGCAGGGTTTATGGGTGGCAGTTAGAGGGGTTCATGGTGGAACTATGGGACTGGGAGAAGGAACATAGGGTCCCAATATGTTTTCAATGATGTTATCAAAAGTTGATAGAATTTGAAAATTTGGAACTGGCCTAACTATTTTCCAATTCAGAAGAAAATAATTCGTATTAGCTGAGCCAAAGTCTAAATTGAACTGAGGGCAGATCGCCCATCACTATTGGCTTTTTTGTCCATCCCTTCATTTTTAATGGACACAAAGTTAATTCCTTAATTGTAGGACACTACTTTCAAATGGAAAACATCATTTCTGCATAAATTGAAATTAGGGAGCTTCATTATACTGTTCATTTCAGTGACTGCATTCTGAAATTTGAAAGTGTCTAACTTATTCCCTTTGTTGCATACTGCCTAGGAAAGGCTTTTAGTAAATGTAGACTGGAATAAAGACAGCACCCAAATCATTCCCCTTGTAATGCAGTGCCTAGAAATCCTTTTTTTTTTTTTTTTTGCTCTCTAGAGCAGTCTTCCAGTTATTAAAACCAGTGACAGAGAAAGCTGGTTTCTGTTTTCTCTCCTTGGTATGTATTCTGCAAAGTAGCAGAAAATCTTCTCACTAGAAACTGAGTATTGCAACCAGGAACACCCATTTTATCAGTTACCATGAAAGCATTGCTTTTTATCTCCAATTTTGGATTTATGATAACTAGGGGGATATGGTTGTGCAGGCTGAATGCTACCTATGTCTTTGGTGTGCTTTGGAACATTTTTCCTATGAATTTGGTCTGAGGAATGACCATCCATCAACCATGTACTGCCTTTGGACTGTACCACAGAGCAAGAAGGCAGTTGTTGAGAAACAAGCTCTATTAAAAACTGGTTCATGATTGAAAATCCAAAGGGGGAACAGAAATCTTAAAATAGTCCCAAACTGCCTGGATCGAATGATCCCAAATTGTAGGATTATGTGCACAACACTAAGAGAGCCACCCTTACAGAGCAAATAAAAAAATCTTCAAGAACACACACACACAGAGAGAGAGAGAGAGAGAGAGAGAGAGAGAATAAGCCCTGGCTTAGAAGCATTTGACAAATCAATAATACTCCTCAGCCTCCAGTTTCTTCTCTCACATACTCTGAAGCCATGTAGTACAAATATCTGCTGTTTATTACTTCCTACCCACTTCCTGATTATTCCTGGACATGGGGTGGAGGGTGGGGTTAGAATTCCCTTCACCTATTATAATGCTGCCTGTGTCTGAGTGGCAGCAAGTTCAACCAGCATACTAACTTTTTGTTGGAATATGGAGTTCTCATATTCAGGTTTGCCTTCGGGCAAAGAAGCAACAGAACCGGCAGACATGATCAAGGTCATGCCTGAGCTAAGTGTCACCTTTGGCCCAGTGTAGTGGGTGTACAGTTTTTTGTCTTCAGGGGATCTGGAGCAGGGGTCATGCTAGATTGTGTTCAGCTGGGATGACATCATGCCATGGGTGCAGCTGGCATTGCATCATCTATGCATGTGACTGTACAGAAGTGTATAAAAGGTGTGCAAAGTCTTTGTGTTCTTGTTGGGGGGGAAAGAGTTAATTGGATTGGGAATTATTGATTAGAGAAGCATTCTCTAAGTAAAGAGATAGTTTGTGTGTCTAGACTGTATCTGTTTTGTCTGACATACTGTTCTCTTTCACTTTTGTACAATAGCACTCTGTGTATGTTCTGTTCATGTTTTTTGCAAGTCTTAGTTTAGTAAACCTCTGTGTTTAAAAGAAACAGACCTTGTTTTGCTTTTTGCCTACTGGCCTAGCACACGCTTCTCACGCTACCCTATCTATCCACTGCAACTTCTGCAGCCTCTGGGACAAGGTTGTTTAACTTTGTTTTCCCCCGGCGGCTCAGATTTCCAACACTTTTTGCTCTGCTCTGCAGAGTTGACCCCCCATTACTCCTTCCCGTCCCCCAATCAGGGTTTTTTCCTCCTGTTGCTGGGCTGTGCAGGCCCTCTCATCCACCCAGCACGAGCACTAGACTCCTGGCTTGCTCGCAGTGGTGTAAGGGAGGGCATGCATGGTCTCCAGATGAAGTCTGAACTGGCTGCACTGACAGGAAGTGCACACAACTGGAACACTGTGGTTTGAGACCCCAGGCTAGTTCTTGTGCCATTGTGAGCAAGCCAGGAGCCCAATGCTCATATCAACTGGAGGAGGACTAAGAACAGCTGTGTGCAGCCTGGAAACAGTGGGGAAAACCCTACCCTTCACAATCTCAGGACTAGACAAGTAAATGGGTGATGGGGCCAAAGAATTGAAGCTGGGGCCATGCTCCATCTGGTCCCAGCCTTTATATGGCCCTGGATATGAGATACCCCAGTAGACAGATGATGAGTATATATGCTCCATATTATTTCATACATCCATGAACATACAAACACAAGTATAATGAGCAAGTATAAACTGCAAAAAACAAAACAAAACAACAGCTGCCTCTCAGACCTATGCTACAAAAGAACCTTACATATAAAGAAGAGCAGAAGTTACTTACTTTCATAGTGGATCTTGAATCCATTATTAGAACGACTGTTGTCCGTTGTAAACAGTAGGTAAATAAAATTGCTGCTACTGAACAGAAATTGGGGGACTTGGGTACCATTGTAAGATCCCAGAAGTGGTGACAGAAGATTTGGTCCATCATGCACTTCTAGAACATCATAATTTAGTTCTGTCTGGAATCTATGTTGGAGAAACACACAAACAGACATAAAATATACTCAAAGACCACACACAAAATAATTGTTACATTTGATAGGATCTAATGTGATATTTAACATTAAACATCTAATATTTAAATGAAACATGTATCTTGCATCTTCTACCTCATTCAAAATCTTATTCAAATTTAATTCCCCAAATACTAACTATAGGTGAAACTTGTCCCTTTATTTCCAAGGAGGAAATTGCTGTTTCACCCCATGGTAGCAGATATCACTGCTGAATGACTCAGATGTCCATGTGTTTCTGACCAAAGTCTCTGCACATATGCAGTTCAACCTTCAACAAAACTACTTGTCAGTTTTACTTCTATGCTGACAGTGCTCAGTTGTCAAGCTTTACCACTGTTTTTTGCAGCCCTTGCAGTGGGGACTAGATAATGCACAGTCTTGTGTTGAAACTGACAAGCTTTCTCCCCATCTATGAAGCAAGCCTGGAGATACTTTCTCAGTGCAGATTTGATATTGACAAGGGATTTCAAACACATTGTCACTTTCACCTCTACTGTGAAGGGATTTCTTTGGATTTGTTTCAGAACTGTGCATGTTGGGCGGAGGGCGGGGTGTCACTACTGCTCTCTGCAGTCTCTGAACAGAAGGCTTACATTTTTGAAGCTGAGAAAGATTTCATAGATTTCATAGATCATAGAGTTGGAAGGAGCCTACAAGGCTATCGAGTCCAACCCCCTGCTCAATGCAGGAAACTAGAGATGGGGTCTCCCATCCAAGTAATAACCAGGCCTGACGCTGCTTGCTTAGCTTTCCACACTCAGATAAGCTGAGCTAGCGTTATGCATCCAACTACATCTGATTTTTGTCACTGAGTAGAATTAGTGCATCCAACCACTGATATTCCCCTTCCTTTAACTAAATTAAATTGGTGGGGGAAGTATATAAAGAGGGTCCCAGATACTTGTCTACACAAAGGAACTACAATATCCTCACTGGAAGTCAAATATGTATCCCTGTTAGATACGCATATCTGGGTTAAACAAAGGCTGCTTCAGTTTAAGGCTTTTATTGTGCAATTGCCCTGCCTCAGGCCCAAACTAAACATTCTTCAATCTTGCATAGCAGAGATATGCATGATTGTTTTATTGGAGTATTTACTTCAAAGTAAGTGTGCATGGACCTGATTCAGATTGGGACCGGGATGCTCTGGGATGGGGGTTAAGCTTCCCCCCCTTTTCATCCTGAAATTCTGCCCATGGTGGTCAGGGGCAGGGGATTAAAAAAAGAGGAAAAAAATACCTCCATTGGAATCAATGGAGGTATTTTTGTTTTTGTTTTTTCAAAATTGAATCAGGGCCATGTGTGCTTTCTCTGAAGTAAATAAACCAATCATGTATAACTTTGCTATGCATGGTTAGGATAATGTTTAGTCTGGTCCTCATTCTTGGATTTTTAGGGGTGGGGTCCAGACACTGTCTTCCACTTGTAACTCTCATTTGTTTTCCATCCAATTGTTCTGTCTTTTTTCTTACCACAAAACAATCCATTTGGGAGGGGCAGGTGGAATAACTGCACAATGCCTTTTGATCAACAGTGCTAGGACCCCTTCATCTGGAATCACCCAGATACACCAACTATTTGGTGGTAGAGCAAGTGACTCTCCTTTAAATTGTGCTTAAATACACATATTGCTGATACTCTATCAATAATTTCTTAGGAGTTATGTGCCAAATATTTGTATCATTGTATTTGCCCATGCAATGACAAAACATTGCATCACATTTCATTATATTGACCTGCCAGGATGTATATATCTAAAGTGGAGCAGTGATTTAAGTGATTTCTCCAAGACTTTTGTGTGCATAATGTGAGAGAACTGAGATCGGTCACTTATTTCAATTATAATTATAATTGGGAGGGGATCTGCAGTTGGTAGTTCCTGGATTAATCCTAACTCCCTGAGGCCAACCTAGAAGCAAGGGACATATAAAAGCAATGTTCAACACCCCACAATTTTAAAGCAATGTATAATTTCAATACCTCAAAGAATTTCAAAATTGAGTACCAATACCCAAATAAAACCATGCCTAAAGTGACAATATAAATTCATCATGTATTTAAGCTGCAGTCGCAGCACTCTCAACTAATCACCTGAATTAACATAGACTGAAATGTTTTAGTAAAGCAAACATCTAGAATCCTAATGGTAAATATCTAAGTTTGAACAGACAATGGGTTGGATCCATACTTAGTCATGCTTAGAGTAGACCCATTAAAATCAATGGGACATGAGTTAGTTGATTGCAATGTGTATACTCTAAGTATGATTAAGTCTAGATCAAATCAATTGTTTTTAACCCAAAAATCAAGAATATAATTCTGGAATGAATTTTATTGTAGATAGTTTAGAGAATAATAATTCCCATAGAAGAAATATTAATTTAAATTACTGAAAACATGTATGTATGAGAGTGAGTGATGTGTGTGTGTGTGTGTGTATGAGAGAGAGAGAGAGAGAGAGAGAGAGAAAGACAGAGAGATGGTGATGTAACACACATATTAAACAGTGGCACTTCCATTAGAAATCCATTTTTAAAGGGTATAGACTAGAGATCATGGAAGTATTTCTTATTATCCTATGTCATCTATCTGAAAACACCCCATTCATCATCAAAAACGTTCATCATAATGTAGCAAAGAACACAATTCTAAAGATTATGTATTCATTAATATTATAAAATGTCGATAAACAATCCCTTCTGACCACTCTTGTTCATTGTACTAAATATGAATGTTAAATATGAATGCTAAATAAGGTGTAATGATTGTTACATAAGACGATCTCTGCTGGATCAGACCAATGGCATATCTAGACTAGCATCCTGTTTCTCACAGTGGCCAATCTGATGTCTATGGAGGTCAATCCATCCCCTAAAGCAGGACATGAGGACAATAGCCCTCTCCACTGTTGTCCCCGAGCAACTGGCATTCAAATTCATGTTGCCTGTGATCCCTGTAATAGCATTTAGCCACTGTGACTAGTAGCCACTGATAGTCTTATCCCCTTCTTTTGTCAAATCCACTTTTTAAAGCCACCTATGTTGGTGGCTATCACTACATCTTGTGACAGCATATTCCATAGTTTAACTATCTGCTGTGTGAAGAACTACTTCCTTTTATCTTTCCTGAATCCCCTACCTCTAAGCTTCATTGGATGACCCTTAGTTCTAGTATTAGGGATAAAAACTCTGGGCTACCCAGTTTCTCCACATCATGCATAATTTCATACACCTTTATGATGGTTTCCCCTCCATACTTGTCTTTCTCTTAAACTACCTAGCCACAAACATTGGCTGGGTTCACATAACATGAGAACCCACACTCAAGGTTGTTGTTGAAGTGTAATTTGTTCTTGAAACGTGGGTTGCTGTGCTAACAAAAAATGGTTTGATAACCATGAACAACCCACAAAGGGAACCCATGGTTTGTTGTTGGGTTGTGAACTGTGGGTTGTTCATGGTTAACAAACCATGATTTGTTAGTACAGCTGGATTCACAGAACACAACCACCCATGGTACAACAACAACCCACACTCAAACCATACTCAACCTTGTAAGTGTGTATAGGATTGCAGCCCAAGACTGTAAGGTCTTGGTTCTTGTTTTAAAGAGAATGAATTGTTTTTGCCAAGCTTCATATGGTAAAATAATAAATTGTTCAGGATTAAACAGGGATACCCTTCCTCCAAACAAACACCATCATTAGCTAAATTGAGTAGACAACAATATACCTCCACCTAAAGTGTTTTAAGATTATGCTAATTACTAGGCAAGACAATATGGATGACCAATTCATCAAGTGGTTATATACAAATTACGTTAAGTTACCACTGGGCTAATGATTATGTGCATCTACCCTAAGTGAGATTTGACTATAAGAGTTGAATATGCTGTAATTATAAAGAAACATAAGCCCACTTTAGTATAATTTCTCAGAAGAAGCAAATATTCAGTAGCTAAGCAACTAGGAAAAATCTGGGGAACATTAAACTAAACTATATGCATATTTGAAACATACAATGTTATTCCTGGGAAATAACTTAAATTAATGGTATGGTGTTCAAGGTCTAAGCTCATTAGTCTAGTGCAGTACTTAGCAACGAGATGATTAACAGCTGGCATTTAAGCGGTAATAATTAGGCTTCAACATCACATTAAGATAAAAAGTGCTAATCTGCATTTCTCAATGCTATTGTTTCCTATCAGTCTGACGATATGTGGACTTTCAACATTTAACAGAGCATGTTAGTGCTATTCCTGTTACCAGAAAGAAGAAACATGACCTCTGAACTTGTGGAACTTATGAATCTCATTGAGGATGAGGTCCATGAATTATTACTTTGAGTGATGCATCTGAAAGTGAAATCAGAAACATGATTCATGCCTCCTGATTCTGAAAGCTCCACAAACTAATGAACATGCAAATCAGCCCTTACTTAGCTAGCTTTCAGAGCTCAGCTAATCTGGATAATTCACTCCATTACTTAACATCAGAAGCAATGATAGGCCTACAATGGTTTAGCACCACTTAAAACTAAACAGTTTAACAAAGCAGCTGTCTTAACTGAGTTTCCCGCAGGAGTGGCAGTGCTTAGGAATTGAGCTCTCTAGGAGGAAATTGGGAGATTGGTGTGCAAGGCTGCTGAAAAGAATTTGTGGTGTGGTAACTAGATGGGCTGATTAGCCCTGCTTCTCTCTCGCAGAAGACAAATTGCTGAGGTGATGGCTACCACAATTATCATTTTAAATCCTGCCTATTGGACCCACTATGTAAGATTCCATCCCCAAATCCAGATCATACAACTGAGAATAGACAGTAAGATTGACAGTAGTTAGATCAGTATTTGGAGCAATGTTTGCTTCAATCTAGTAGATTTCAAATCTACACAGTGGGTTAGATGATATTGAGAGGCCCATCAGATGGCTAAGTAAAGCTTCCTGTGATTTTCTCAGATGAACCAGTGCTCCAGTAAACATATCATGCCCTCCTCAAAGAGGTGAGGTACAACTTTGTTCTCTATTATTGTTGTTGTTGTTGAAAGCAAAGTATTTCAAAGAGAAACATAATTCAAAAAGATCAGTTCAAGCCTGAAGGATCACAATTTGAGAGAACCAAAACAGACATTATTTTAAAGATGTAGCTAGCAACTGATTTCTTTCCAGTTTTATTATAGAGTTGGTGCAGAGATACTGATCTGGATCAGGCCCTTAGCTTGGGTGGGGTAAGGGAGCTTTTACCCTTTCCGCCTGCTATGGGCCAATATGGATTGGGGTGGGTGTGTGCCTGCATTCCTTTTGCAAAATAGTGATCCATAAAGCAAATGGACCACTATTTTGCAATAGAAATGGTAGGTTCTTTACTCAAGAGAGTAAGTGCAGGTGGGCCAATCCAATCCAGTTAGTTCTCCCCCTCCCCTTGCTATGGGCCCAATATGTCGGCCCATATTAGGGGACGACTGGATTTGATTGGTCCTCCTGCACCTACTCTAGAGTAAAAATGGGGGGAAAGCATTAGGTGCTAGCTATGTCTTTAAAGTAATGTCTGTTTTGTCCCTAAGTATCAATGATACACAAGAGAAAAGGGGACTGTAAGAACAAAAATGGAGATATAGAATGTGCAAAGACAGTTTATATTTTGTACAACAGGGTTCCTTCATATAATGGACAATTGTTTCTTCTTTCAGTTTATTTTCTTTTACTCTGTTTCCTCGTTGCACGCACCCCCTTTTTGGGGGTAAAGATAAAGCAGAAAAAAATTAAGAGTAATAAAAAGAGAAAATCTAAAATATTATTATTATTATTATTATTATTATTATTAGATTTAAAAGAGAAGAATAGTAGGCTTAGAGAAGTGTAAGAGAGCAGAGGGAAACCAGTAAGGTGACAAAAAGGAAGTAGGGATAAAACAATAAGAACAGATATAAACTCTCTCTATTTCCAGTCTAAAGATTACCCTAAGTAGAGTTCTGAAGATAATTGACAGCAAAAATAGTGTGCATTTGGTCCTGCCCTTCAGCATATAGTTCTGACCAGTGGGATTTGATATAGTTCTGTTCACAGCAGGGGTGGGTAACTTGTGGTCATCCAGATGTTTTAACCTACAACTCCCATCAGTCCTAGCCAGCATAATCAATAGTGACAAATGAAGGTAGCTGTATGTTAAAAGATCTTGAGGGTCACAAGTTGCCTGCCCCTGGATTACAGGCTTCTCCTTCCAGGAGGAAGTGGCAGAACTAGTTGCAGGTTGATGACACATGCCAGCTAGATGGAGCAGCCAAGCAATCTTTAAATTACAGTAATACCTTGGATTGCAAGTAACTCGGTTTGAGATCGTTTTGCAAGACAAGCACATTTTTAAATATTTATTTATTTATTTTTTATTTGATATACAAGCGACGTCTTGCAATACAAGTACTGTAGTACAGCTTAAATTAAAAATCTCTGTACAAATTTTTTTGGGGGGATTTCGTTTTGATATAAGAGTGTTTTGGATTACAAGCACGTTTCCGGAACGAATTATGCTCTCAATCCAAGGCATGACTGTACACTAAACACTATTCTGTGGAAGCAACTTGTTTCTCTGGACTCATTTAACGTGCTAGTTTAGTTTTTAAAGTCCTAAATGGCTTCGGATCACTTTACAACAGAGGCCATTTGCTTTCACTGGTTTTCCTCTGCTCTCTTACACTTCTCTAAGCCTACCCACCAATGAAGATCAGCATCTAAGGCTCTCTAGCATTGCCCTGCTTCTTCAGAGGTATGGTATTACTCACCAAAAGTAATACTTTCTGCAAAGAGATCCATTGAGTACCAGCATTTTAGAATTAAAATTGTATTTTAAAATGAAGGTGGGAATCATATTAATAAGGAAAATGATTCATCAATCCTAATGTTAAGAACAACCTTTTCTTTCATCTGGAATATTAATTCACAATAATCTATATAAAATCTGATGCATTTAGGGTTGTGAGAAGTTTTGTTTCTGGTATCCTTCACCTGCTTACTGTGATAAAATCACGATGTAATGATAACAGTAACATTAATCTATAAATATGTAAGCTAAGATAACACATGCAGATGGATAACAGTTTGTAAAACATATTCATAACTCCATCAGCATGATAATTCAGTTATAAAATTTGTATATTGTATTGTATTGAAGCCTTGCTATGTATGGTGCATGTGTTGCCCTGGAAGGATTGGGGAGAAGAAAGCCATAGAAGAAGGAAAGAGAGAGAGGAGAGATGGGTAGCACGTGAAACCTAGGCAGAAAGATAGGCACTGTTCACAAAAGACAGTGATATACATGACAGAAAGGTGGAGTGCATGCACAGGAGAGAAAAAGAGATCCTACCATAGCACAAGATTGTGTGCATTGAAACTGTATGATGATGGTGATGGCTGGTTGACAACTGTGTGAACAGAAAGCTGGACTAGATGGACCCTTGGTATGATCCAGCATGGCTCTTCTTATGTTCTTAGGATGGTGATGATGACGACTATGCAGTGCAGACTATGCAATGCCAGACTATGCAGACTGGCAGCAGCTTTGCAGGTTCCCAAGTAGAGGTCATTCCCAACCCTGCTACTTGAGACACTTTTCAATGGAGATGCCTGGGGCTTTCTAAGAACATAAGAAGAGCTGTGCTGGAGGAGACTAATGACCTATCTATTCTAGCATTGTGTTCCCACAGTGGCCAACCAGATGCCTATGGGAAGCCCACAAACAGGACGTGAGAGCAATAGCACCATATCGAGATCATACTACTACATCTGTTACTGGAGATAGCCATGACTAGTAGCCTTATCCTCCATTAATTTGTCCAATCCCATTTTAAAGCCACTTGAGTTGGTGGTCACAGCTACATCTTGTGGCAGCAAATTCCACAGTCCTATTTTATTTATTTATTTGATTTATATTCTGCCTTTCCACCAAAGAAATAGTTTCCAGGCTAAAGTATATGTGAAGAAGTACTTCCATTTGTCTATCCTGAATTTCTCACCATTCAGTTTCATTGGAGAGGGAGAGACCTTTCTGCATGCAAAGCGTGTATTCTGCCAGAACACTATGGCCCCTCCACATGAGCCTTTAACTGAATGATATAGTAGGAGGTTATAGTGTGAGAATGCAAGGTGCATACTCTACCGCTATTGTCCTCCAGTGAGGCACGGAAAAATGAATACGAGACTGAAAGCTGGTGCAGTTTGTTGATACTTCAGTAGTACTCCTCAATTACTGAATCAACATAATTAAACTGGCTTACATTCCAATGGCCCTCAAAAATACGTGGATGTTCTCACACAAAGGCTCGAAAAATGTCTGCTAAATGAAAATTAGTTTTCCAGTTGTATGACTGTGGAAATAAATAACCTCCAGTTTATCAGTAAAGAGTGGAAATATAAGGAGAAAAAGCTTTTGTCAAGACCTTTCAAATGTAATTTTGATAGAGTGTCCTGGTTCAGCTTCAATCACCCACTCACAATTCAAGGAGTCTTTATAATACCCAGGCCAGCCTGGAGAAAGGATGACTCCACTGGGAGAAGAAAAATGCCCACCACATGGAGCTGAAAAGAAGAAAACAGTGACTTGTTACTGTCAGGCTAGAATTGTTGCATTTATCATACTCATAAATAAAAGGAAATCACAAATGTGGTTGCACAAAAATTTATAAAATACCCTTGTGGCTGTAGGATTATGACTACTTTACCTTCAGAACTTTAACAGCAAGACAAAGACAGTGGAATAAGAGATGAACTAGAGCAGCATAGAGGCAATATTATATAGGCCCATTCAGAAGTAAATTCAATTAAATTCAATGGGGTTTACTCCCAGGTATGTGGGTACAGACTGCAGCCTAAGGGCCAAAAATGACATTATTTTAAATGTGTGTCTACATAGAGTAGGTACAGGGCCCCAGATCCAGATCAGGGCCATAGCGTGGGGGATAGGGGAGCTATTAAAATCCAGTTCATCCCCCCTTATACATAGCATATGGACCATCAGCTCAAAAGCTATATTAATACATTATAAATATGTGATAAAATTATCTTGAACTAAACAAAGATACTCATCCTACCTCCACACTTAGGGATAGGTCCACTCCACATAACTTTTCCATCCATCAATACACAAGTAATTGTTTCAGTTCCTTGAGTTTTAATAAAACCTTCTTCACAAATGACAGAGATTGAACTTCCCAACTGAAAGTTGTCACCAAAGCGACGTGCGTTGATTGGTATACCAGGATCAGGACACTCATTGTGTCCAAAAGCTTTAAAACAGAAACAGGAAAGAGAGTGAGAGTATGATAAACCTTTCAGATACACAAGTACATGAGAGCTCCATTCATCTTAGACTGTATATGTTCCACATAACATTTCCCCCCCACCCCCCAATTCCTGGATGAAGGGATGGCCTTTCTGAAATTCTTTGGAATTGAGGTTTTGTAACTATGGAATGTATGCCACGTTTATACAAAGCTTACGTACTGCAAGTTCAAAAAGGAAGTATTTTGTATTTCCATATAGCCAAATCAAATTGCTATATTTACTATTACTATTAAGTGGTGGAGGCTGGTGGCTCCAATGTCAGTAGGGCAGTGTATCCACTTTGGGTTTTAGTCTGAACTTAAAATGAGCTATCCATGGTGCTGAACCCTATCCCCCTATCCTCACAATAGGTTCAGCATCATGGATAGCTCCTTAAAGCTTCAGACTACAATCCGGAGCGGACCCATTACCCCACTGATACTGGAGCCACTAGCCTCCACTGCTATTAAGTGCTTACAAAACAGAAAGCAACAAATATGAACAGATATTTACAATTGTTCTCTTAAGAAAGTTAATACTAGTGTGGGTTGGCATCCTTTGATTTTGATTCTTGCAGAGAGTACAGTAAATGTCCTCCATTAACATCTCTCTTTTCTATTCCTCTGTGCCTAGACTTATACGATAGAACCCATAATAGAGACAGTCATTCATTGATAAAGTCAAGAGGCTTGCAGGCAAGAACAAGCTGTTGAAAAATATATCTTTGTGACAGTTCATCATTTTTTTTAAACCAGTGGCTATCTTTGATTCACAAAGTTGTATGCACCTCACCTCTCTTGAGAGAGGAAGGGAGGAACAACGATAAGTGCAGCTTATGAAAGGTTTGCACTTGTTCTCAGCCTTTGAGGATCAAAATGTATATTTTCCCTCTCCTGGAAAATGTTGACTGCTAATGATTTAACTAGTGGGGTTTTAATAAGAAGTTTTACATAGAAAGAGGAAAGCACTGAAAAACTGCATAATTTGCCATTGTCTAAATATCCTGACTGTTTTGGAATAATGGCATTGACATGAATAAGGCAATATAATGTAATAATTATTGTTGTCAAAGGCATTATCCCTCTAGTCTAAGGAGTCAAAATGTATTTTAAATGCAATAAAAATAAACAAAGAAAAAATGACAACAACTTGGGAGATACAAAACCTACAAAAGCACAAACATTAATTCATCAAACGACTAGAGGGTGGAAAAGCGTGGTTAAATATTTTTATAAGAGCACATTCTTATAGAGGCTACATTTGGGAAACAATGAATGCAAAAACCAATGGGTTGGACCCAAACTTCCAAGACCTGAATTTTCCTCACAGAACAGCACATTCTCTGATAGGGACATCTCAAGGTATCTCAGACTCAGTGCTCTAGGGAAGGTACAATTTTGGCGCCCCTGCCACACTACAGCTATTAGTTCCTGAACAGCATGAAATGGACCCATGGGTCAGAATATTTTCATATTCAGGTTTGCCTTCGAGGCAGAAAGCTAGCCTTGGAGACAGGTGCAGTTGTGTCCAAGGACATAGCTGATCTTTCACTCCTCTGTGTGCCAGTTAACGTTTTTTCTATTGTGCTCTCAAGGACACATAGATAGGTGGAGACTGGTGATGTGTTCAATTACTTGCAGGTGTGTTTAACCGCTTGTAATATGAAGGTCTTGTATATATTGTATATAAGTATGTAATGATGAGAATGATGATTGAGGCAGTAACTCTATCTGTCTGGCTGTGTATGCTATGCTCTGTTTTGCTCTCTGTATATGCTCTGTTCATGTTCAAGCCAAAAGCCTTAGTAAAACCTTTTGCTAAAGAATACTTGGCTTGTGTTTTTTCTTTACATGGACTAGCCTAATCCACAAGTCCAATATCCCTGCAACTCTGCTTCCAAGAGGGAATATTATTATTTTATCTCCCTGCTTCGACAGGTGGGGGAGGAACTTGGGTTTCCAGGGATATTGATATCTTACTTTCTTTAACATGGAAACATTTATTTCTGTTACTATACTGCAAGGTGCTTTAAACCTTGATTGGAACATAGTATACACATATACAAACCAGTGGTCTTCAACTGGTAGGGACCCAAGACCCTCCTCTAATTCCCAACCTGCAACATGGGGACTCACTTTCACTTTTTTGTTTGTTTATATGGGAGGGGGACCACACATAAACACTTCTTTGTACACACATTCTCCTGTTCCACAAACAACTCCCATTGCACAGAGAATTAAGTGTCTTTAGGATCATAAGAGCAAAACGGGAGGGGGGGAATGCACACAGTCATACCAAGTATGATGATTATAATGGTACCCTCAGAGAAACAACACAGAAAACCAGTCTTTGCAGCCCAGCAGCAACACATTGCAAAAGGAGACCCTGAGAGATTATGATAATAATATCCTCAGAGCCACACAGAAAAGCATACAAAATCAATTTCTTTCACTGAACAGCTTCACAGACACCTCTCTCCATAACTCCTCAGAAGTAACAGTGAGAAGCAGCACAGTACAACAATCCAGCTCATGCATCTCTACTAACAAATAAAGAGGATGACTGAATTACTCAAGAGTAAACATAGCCAGCAAATTCTGAGCATTCAAAATTCATCTCTTTGCTTGAGCATCCCCACAGCCATCCCTCTACAAAACCCTCCAAAAGTAATAGCAAGAAGCAGCACAGTAAAACAATCCAGCTTATGCAGCTCTACTCAAAAGTAAGAAGGACTGGATTACTCAGGAGTAATTGCCCAAGCAATGAACAGAGATTTAATACCCTCCACCAAAAACCTAAAGGGGATGAACATACACATATACATATACTAAAATAGAAGTGCAACATCCCCGCCTTCTGGCTGGTGCTTTTAGCTTTACTGCAATGGGCAGGATTCCCTCCAACCACCACCACCCTGGCTACTTTGGTGCTCAACTATTTTGCCACCCCCCACTTGGTAAGTCACTCACTCGCTTCACCCTATCACATGGCAGCAGGTAGGGAACAAATAGGTCCCTTTCTTGTAAAAAATAATAATAATTAGAGGTCATCAGAGCAAAGGTCCAGCTCACCTAACAACCTGTGTACAAAGTTTTTTGGAAGTAGGGGAAGTTGGGGGGGGGAATAGGAAAAGGGAATCTGTTTATTCCCTCCTTCCCCCACTCCCACCAAGTCTTCAGCACCCTTACCAGCACCAGCAGCAGGTGCTGCTGTCTGGTGGTGGGGACTCCCAAATGACCCCCAGGCAAGCAGCAATAGTGGCCAGGCAAGCATTGGCACACAGTACAGAAAACCACTGCATCGTCCAGTTCAGGCTGCAGCCATGTGCCATTTTAAATCATAATATTTTCCCTAGTGTGAGAGTAGCAGTGAGCTGAACCAATCAGACACTGCTTTGGGGAGACAAAGCCAATAAAGGCCTTGGAGTAGTGAAATGGTAAGTCTCTAACTGCTTCAATGCCATCATTGGCTGCACTGCCACTGACCCCAAAGTTAGCGAGCTGATTGGTTCAGCTCACTGCCTCTCACGATAGGAAAAATATTGTGATTTAAAATGGCACATACAGGCCTGTGGCTCATGCTGGCTCAGCTTTGTCTGAGTGTGGAAAGCTAAGCAGGGTCAGGCCTGGTTATTACTTGGATGGGAGACCCCTCCTCTAGTTTCCTGCATTCAGCAGGAGGTTGGACTCAATAGCCTTGTAGGCCCCTTCCAACTCTATGATCTATGAATCTATGAAATAGCTGCAGCCTGGACTGGTCAATGTAGCATTTCCCTTTACTGTGTGTCAAGCCTTGCCTGACTACTGTTGCTGCTGCCTGCTTGGGGCATCATTTGGTGCCCTGGAACTTTTGGTGCCCTAAGTCAGGGCTCTCCAACCTTGGGTCCCCAGATGTTTTTGGCCTACAACTCCCAGCATGCCCCAGCCAGCTATGCTGGAGGACATTCAAACATCTGGAGGACATTCAAACATCTGGGGACCCAAGGTTGGAGAGCCCTGCCCTAGGTGACAGCCCACTTTGCCTCCCGCTAGAAATGCCCTTGCTCCCAGGTCTCAGATTAGCCTGTATATAAAATATATTTTTAAAAACCCCATTTGCTCCATATGCTTAAAATCTGCTTCAGAGTGTTTTTCCAGAACAGCATTGGATACAGTTTGGTTTGGATGGCTGAGAGGGAAATGGCAAAAAATGTCTCCTCCCGCCATCCCCAAACTACATTTGCGGAAGCTCCTTGGATCCAAGCTGTTCTGTGAATGAAAGATTCTGTTAGTTCCAAGCCAGAGTCTTTGAGGAAACATAAATTCTTTGGGGTAAATGTATACATGCACTGTTGGCCTCCTGCAAATTCAGCAAACAAAGGAGGATCCTTTCATGCTCAGATGGAGAGGAGGATGAGGATTATGTACAGTAAGCTGCCCTGGGTTCCTTGCAGGAAAAAAGGTGGCATATAAATATAATAAATAAATAAAGTTTTTAGGCAGGAACAGCCAGTATGAGATAACCCAGTACCAGTACTGTTCATACAATACAATCCATATCTGCTGCACAAGTAACACAGATATGCTAAGCTTGTTTTCTATCCTTTTCCTTCCTTTCATGTAGGTGGTGCCTATAAAGCTGAGCAGGGCCACAATCTTATGTACACTTACTTGGAAGTAAGTTCATTGAACAAAGTGGGAGTTACTACTAGTAAACATACACAGGATCAGCCTGTTAATCATCTAACAGCCACGTCAAATTCTAGAAGATTCTACTTTATTTTTCACCCAAAAAAAGTAGGTATGAAAGACCAAAGACATCCTACTAAAAATTAATCTGTAATGTCCACAGAAAAGAGAAGAATTCTATCTTAATTTAGGATAACATTTAGCATCAGCCAAAACCTGGCAACATATGAGAAGAAGAACAAAAAAGGAGACCCACTAGTGGCAAACAAGCAGTTTTATATAACAAGTAGCTATGACATACGCCACAGCTAATTTAACTTTAATGTTCTTCAATTGCACCTTGACAACTTATTAGTGACAGCAATTGCCACCAGTGTCAAATCAGAAAAGGAGTAAGCCTATATTGCTTTTAATTGCTTAAGCTCAGTAGATTTTTTTAGACTGACACAACGGCCATATATTCTTTCAGAAAGGCCAATATAAACAGACTATCTTATTTGCCACATTTACAAGACACAGGAACATTAAAATACCAGCTTCACCAGTGACAGATGAAATACCCTAACCCTGAATGAGGAAAATACCCAAAACACTAAGCACATATTAATCTCGCAGCAATTTGTGCTGTATGAAGAAACACCACCAGAAAGCAAATGAAAATAATTGGTATTTATTTATTCATTCATTATTGCAAATATAATGAAAACAAAAAGAAGAAAGAGGGAAAATATTTATAATATGCTTTACATATGTCATATGTTTGCTCCTACACAGAAAGTTCTGCTTGGGGAGGGATGTGAGGCAAAACCAACACCCTTGAAAAATATAACCATTTGCTTTATACGCTGCTCGTAGTCCTGTAAAATCACATTCATGAATATGTGCAGTAGTATCCAAGGCCATCAGAAACTGGGGGAAATCTAATTCACATAGTTCCCAGTGTCTATAAGACACTACATCCAGAGATGTGGAAAATATGGATTTTACAGTCTAATGGAGCCTCTACAATGCTATGAGCCCTCTCCCTCCAAATAGATCCATTTGGGGTATCCATTTTGGGATAACAATGGTTGTTGCAGGAACCCAATCTGCACCAAGCAGTTTTATATAACAAGTAGCTATGACATACGTCACAGCTAATTTAACATTAATGTTCTTCAATTGCACCTTGACAACTTATTAGTGACAGCAATTGCCACCAGTGTCAAATCAGAAAAGGAGTAAGCCTATATTGCTTTAATTGCTTAAGCTCAGTAGATTTTTTAGACTGACACAACAGTCATATTTTCTTTCAGAAAGGCCAATATAGACAGACTATCTTATTTGCCACATTTACAAGACACAGGAACTATTTGTGGCCCAAATTATGCTGGTAAACATCTGGAGGACATTCAACAACTTAATTCAATTTCTTCAAATTATTTTGCAGTCTGTCTAACAATACTTTTTCATAAACTGATAAAAAACTATCCCTGTACAGGATTTCTTTTTGTTTGTTTGTTTGGTTATTTTAAGAAAGAAACAAGCAAACTATAGCTTGTAGTTGTACTACTTATTCAGGAATTATTCAATTGAAAAGCCAAGAACTAATTAAGGGGAGATTCACGCAACCATTTTTACATGGTGTTCTAAAAACAGTATGAGTTGACTTTTTTGATGACTGGTTCTGTGAATGTTACAACAGATTTTGAAACTGTATAACAAGGATGCACAACCCATGGTTCACATGTGGCCCTCAGCCACTCCCAGTGCAACCTGCAGAGCCATGGCAAGTCCACCCTGAGATTGGAGATTAGGGAAGAGTTTGAGAGCAGGCTTTCCCTAGCTAGCGCAAATGCTAACAAGGGAAACCCTGCCCTCATGTTCAATCTCTGATCACAGATAAGGGCAGGGTTTTCCTAGTTAACGCTAACATTACCACTAGAAAGGAAACCCCCACTCTGATCAATGTGTGTGTGTGTGGGAGGGAGGGAGTGTCTGTGGGGAGGAAGTGTTTGTGTGAATGTGTCTGTGGAGTGTGTGTATGGGGGGAAGAAGAATGTGTGTGCATCTGTGTGCACTGCACTATGTGTGTATGTTGTGCACGTGTGGATGCATGTGCATATGTGCACCCCCCAACCTCTCATCTGGCACTGGATGAGACCCCCAGGGCCAAAAAGATTTTACAACTCTGCTGTATAGCTTCTAACCTCAGGCTGAACTAGCAAGTGATTATTTGTGATTTCCACATGAATCAGATATGCAAAAATACACATAAAGCCTTTTTTATACCATGGCAAAATAAACTAATTTGTGGGGTCTTCATCATGTAACAATGAGCGTGCGTGTTGGATCTAAGAGCCAGTGTACAAAATATGGCCAGCATAAGTAGTGTCTCTTCACATGTTGCTCACCATGCACATGTGTTGGTTTTTTCCATGCCTTTACTAAGAAAGAAAAAGAAAAAAAAAGTTACAGTGGCAAACTGCTGAAAGGGGAAAAAAATAAAGAAATATATGTATAGGAATATGGATAAAATCATACTTTTGCTGATCGTCTGCGTGACTGAATCATCATGTGACAGCTGCTTTGTGGAGCCATAAGTGATCTCCATATGGGGGCTATGCAGTATTTGTTTTCCCTATGTAATATGTGGTTGAAATGTAACACTATACTAAAAGAGAATCATGAAATACACAACATATTCAAAGTGTTGAAAGCTACACAATGGGGCGTGGAAGAATACTGCTCATATTTCTTTCTCCATACTCGTGGAACTGTTTTTGCATCTAGCTAGTAGGATTTGTGGGGGTGGGGGGCAAAGCATGATTTTTAGACTGTGAATTAAAATGCTACTCACTGTTATATGTGATATTAAATCCTCGTCCTGACATTGAGTGATCAGCTTGAAATTCCAGGCGCAAAATATGACTGTTACTAGTCAGATGGGACGGTACTTCAGCTCCAGTGAATGTGCCAAGTATGGGAGAATCCGGAGAGTCACCATCTTTAATTGCAAGGAAGTCAAACTGAGATTCCAAGTCAAAATCATTAAAGGAGAGATGAATTCGGCTCCCAGGATCTGAGATGATTGTCCAGATGCAGTTCAAATTATTTCCATATCCCTCTGGATAGTCAGGAGAAAGAACAGTTCCCATTGGTGCCGTGAAATTAGAAAGGCAAGGAACTGTCAAAAGTCAGGGAAAAATTGGAAAAGAGATCAGAAACTAGTTTAAATTTGTGTTCCCAGTCCCAATAACAATCTCATTCTTAAATGTCTATGTGTGTTCATTACCTCACTGAAAGAAGAGATAATGGTCACATATCATGAAAATCACAAAAGCCCAGAAGGATGCGCACCCCACTGAACCACATGGTTATCACAAAATGGCTGAGCCTGTAAAAGCCAGGTGACTCTTCCTTAACCCCACCCTACCAAAAGCAGATTGGTGATACAAAAGCCTTTTGGGTGAATGGGACACACCCATCCCTCCCGTTTCTGTCTCTTCTAAAGAGTGGTGCTTAACATGTTGTGACAAGCTTTACTTGGAAAGAAAAGCACTGAGAATATGTTCCTTTAGATAGCTGTGCTAGATACTCAGATTGCTGGATGTGTTTTCCCCCTTTACACAGTGCTCTTGTGCCCCCATTGCAGTAGATTTGGAGGCAGAAACCTCTTTCCACAGATTGACAACTGTAGCTGGATTGAGGCAAGTATCTTTATGCTGGCTGTAAAACCAATATGGTTTTTCAAATTGATTATCTTATTTGCTTCTATCATCCTGCCTTTTCTATCTGTGAGGATACCTGCAAACAACAGACCCTAGGGGAAAATAGAGTGGTTATGGTATACTAAAATCACAGTAGGCTTCATGATTTATCAATGTCTAACAGCCCTTAATCATTTGGTACTACTTATTTTCCCCTTTAGGGAACTGTTCAAATGAACAATTCCACACTGAGCACATGAAGAGTCAGAAGGTCAATGTTGCCATGATAATTTGTCGTTCACAAATAAGCACAAGAATTACATTAGGCACAAAGGGTTTTTCAGCTTTCCTTGTAGCCAGACAATATTTCATATTTAATACTGCTGTTCCACTAACATAGATTTCAGAGATCATAGAGTTGGAAGGAGCCTACAAGGCTATCGAGTCCAACCCCCTGCTCAATGCAGGAAACTAGAGGAGGGGTCTCCCATCCAAGTAATAACCAGGCCTGACCCTGCTTAGCTTTCCACGCTCAGACAAGCTGAGACAGCGTAAGCCATAGGCCTGTATTTAACGTAATTATATTAACGTAATTTATAAGAAATTAATTGAATAATTATTATTGTGTGTGTGTGTGTGTGTGCTATTCTTTACGATATTCTATAGAATGCTGAAAGGTGGTTTTGTTTCGTTTTGAGCGTATCCTATACATTACAATATATTACACAATCGGTGGATTTTGCTCTACATTATATTAGTATTAGACTGTCCAAATATATATCTTTATGATTATGTATGTCTTAAAATATATTCATGTATAATATGTGGGGTGTGTGGAAATCTGCAAATAATTTAAATGCCCTTGATTGCAATTCAGTTGTTACTAACTTCATGAAATATAACGGGTATCTAAAAGTACCTGTAAAACAGTGCAGAATAAAGATAAAATATAAATACAAAATATGCTGCTTTTGCATGAAATTACCACATGTGGCGCAGTGGTTAGAGTGCTGGACTGGGACTC
Source organism: Shinisaurus crocodilurus (assembly GCA_021292165.1). Taxonomy (NCBI): domain Eukaryota; kingdom Metazoa; phylum Chordata; class Lepidosauria; order Squamata; family Shinisauridae; genus Shinisaurus; species Shinisaurus crocodilurus. The sequence continues at coordinate 208,217,636 of CM037880.1, read as the reverse complement.
AGGAGATCCGAGGTTCTAGTCCCCGCTCGGCCATGAAACTCACTGGGTGACTTTGGGCCAGTCACTGACTCTCAGCCTAACCTACCTCACAGGGTTGTTGTGAGGATAAAATGGAGAGGAGGAGCCGCCTTGGGTTCCTTGCAGGAAAAAAGGCGGGGTATAAATATAATAAATAAATAAATAAATAAATAAATAAATTATATGAGGGCCCCATTCATAAAAATATTTTCTGGATAAAGACAGGAAACATTTACTTTTATTGGGACTGAGATTTAAACTCAGTCATTTTTATAAGATATGGGCCGTATCATATACTGCCACTGTGCTACCACTCATTCCATTGCACCAGCAGGAATCACTGCTAGTGCAACGGGGAGCTAGTGCTTCATAAAGGATCCCCCGAAATGAGTGGAAATGCTCATTTCTGGATCAGGACAAGTCAGTGTAGCTCCCTTCTGTGAGCTCTGCTGACCTGCCCCATTCCGAAATGAGCATGTCTGCTCATAGAACCAACTACCTAGGGAGGTGGTGGGTTCTCCCACTCTGGAGGCATTCAAGGTGCAGCTGGACAGCCATCTGTCAGGGATGCTTTGACCTCGACTCCTGCACTGAGAAGGGGGTTGGACTCGATGGCCTTATAGGCCCCTTCCAACTCTACTTTTCTATGATCCTATGATTCTATATCTAATTCCTTTATGAAGTGCTAGCTCCCCATTGTGCTAATGATGAATCTTTTTGGTGCGAGGGCAGCATAGAATACTGCCCTAGATCATTTAAAAAATCATTGCAGTAAATCATTTTATACTCACAAATGCAGATTGGTATGTTTGCTGACCACTGGTTATTCTCTTGACAAACAATAGATTTTTCTCCAATCAGTTCAAACCCAAACTGACACTCAAACCTTAACACATCACGATTGGAAAATCCATCCCCTTCTCTAATGCCATATAATGGAGTTCCAGGATCACCGCAGCTTTCTTTTTCAATCTCTGTGGAAATAGCAAATACACAATTTACTGTCTAAGATACAAATTAAACAGTCAATAGCCATTCTTCCAAATCTAGAGCTGGTGGGGTGGAGGGGGGAGTGTGTGAGGATATAAACTTGTCACACAGGGAATTGCTAATGAACTCATTGCCATTTCTAATAGGTACACAGTCACATCTGCACAACTTGTTATTTTCAGACCTCCATAAAAACAAAAACAAAAAAAAGATTCCCACCCTTTTTTACAGAATGCATTTTGATTATATGACAAACATTGTTGTTGTTATTATTTCTGATAGTACCTTCTGTTACATTAACCTAAAGCAGATGTTTGGAGAATATAGACATCATGTCGGGGGCCCTAACACATCAGTTGCTTTGGATGTAATTTATAATATTTTAATTGTCTCAGATATCTGGTTGCAATCAAATGCCAAAATCCATAGTGCAGGAATTTTAATGCAAAGTTACCTAATTTCACTATTTATTTATTATTTATTTATTATATTTATACCCTGCCTTTTTTCCTGAAAGGAACCCAAGGCGGCTTACATAATCCTCCTCCTACTCTCCATTTTATCCTCACAACAACCCTGAGAGGTGACTGGCCCAAAGTCACCCAGTGAGTTTCATAGCTAAGCGGGGACTAGAACCCGGATCTCCCAAGTCTTAGTCCAACACTCTCACCACTACACCACAGAGGCTCCCAGTGTGAACCAAAGCTCAGTTATCCTTTGCACTTCTCTAATTTTTTGCAATGCAGTTCTCCAATCAAAGAAATGTAGAAAAATGCATATATTAGGAAAGATAACATTAGAATGCATTATATTTGAAAAATTGCTTGCAAAAATGTGTATATTATGTAAAATGCGTACAAAAATGCACGTACTGTATTAGGAGATATATGTGCAAAAATGCTTATGAATGTTTATGCAGTTGTTTCTTCTACATTAACAAAGTTTGAGATGAATGAAATTTAAGAGTGGAAAAATGAGAAACTGAGAGAAACTGAAATTGACAAATTCATTCATCTCTACCAATGTGTTTATACTTACTTCAGCATAATTGATGCATCTGGAAAACTTACTTATTTGTGTTTCTGTTCTTCCCTGTTTTAATGTTTTATCTGCTGAAGCTGTATGATTTATTGTGTTTTATTAATGTTGTACCCCACTTTGGGATTATTTTATAATGAAAAGAGGTTAATAAATTGTATCAATCAGTCAATCAATCAATCATATAGTTTCAGGTTTCTCCAAACTAATCACATAATGGTATGCTGGCTTTTCTCTCAAGAAAAGAGAAGAGCGAGTGTAACTGGACCATCAATAGGCATCTAATAAAATGTTGGGCTGGTTTGTGCAATAGCCAGGTGGTTAACAAGCCACCACGGTGCCTTGTTAACCATGCTGCACATGCCAGTTCCATTATGGCTAATTTGCTTAATTACCCTTGCTGGTTCAGCTTACCATGTCATCCGAACCCGGAGAGAGTGGGTTGCTGCTGTGGTTAAACCAACCACTCCAGAACCCTAAAAAAGCCCATGGTGATTATGAGAACCCAGTCATTGTGTTCTAGAATTGACCTAAAATTGTTAAGAATATATTGCTTATTTAATTATTCACAACCCAGTTAATTATTATGCATAATTGCTATACCATATTTATCCAATGTATAATTTCCTTGCCTTCACAATTTTGACCACTTCACAACAAACCAGAGAGCCATGTTAGGATAAGACTTGTTCAAGAGTAAATCCCATTGAACTTAATGGGACTTACTTCTAAGTAGACATGCATAGGATTATGACTGTTAGTAAGCTTCCTGTCTGAGCAGAAATTTGAAACTGGATCCACACCTGAATACATCCCCACTCCCCACTAGAAAAAAATATTTAAGTCACTGAAACCCTAAAACCAAACCATAGAAACATTTACAGTTTTAGAAACGGAAGAACTTTATTAATGGGTATCTATTAATAGGTACTATGTCAGCTGAAGAAGAAAATTTTGTCTGTGTTAGTTGACTTGACATACAATAATCATGTCACACAAGTAAGTTAATATGCTATAAACATGATCAATCAGCCCTACGTTTGCTCAGTCACAAGGAATGTTGTGTAACTAAAGGCCAGGTCACACATAGAGATCACGGGAAGCATAGCCATCACATGTAACCACATATTCCTACAAGTCTTGTCTGTCATGTGAACATGTATGGGAATCTTAGGATGTCTGCCTATAAAGCAGGGGTGGGAAACTTTTGGAGGTCTGGAGGCCATTTTTGCCCTTTAGACCCACCCCCCATGCCTGCATCTCTTTTTAAAACAAGTTTGGGGGCAGTGGGGGCCACATTGTCCACCCCTGCTCTAGGGGATTCAGTGGTGCAATCACATATGTGAACCAGCCCTGAGTTCTAGACTGGAATGTATTAATAGGTCTGAGAATTACCGAAACAGTTATGTTATTATTTATTTAAGGGTGCAATCCTATGCAGGTTTAGGCTGAAAAAAGGCCTACAACTCCAAGCATGCCCCAGCCATAGCTGGCTAGGACATGTTTGGTGTTGTAGGCCTTTTTTCTATCTAAACATGCATAGGACTGATCCTTAAGATATTTTTTTAACCCACCTTTCAGGGTGCACTACCCTTACAAGGCAGCATACAATATTACAAAAACATGAACCTACCATTTACAATTAACACAGAGACACACAGCAACAGCAGCAAAGATTTTTAAGCATTTAGTGCTTTAAAGGCCAAAACCAGCTTAGACTGGTTCAGCAGCTGTGGTCAATGAAAATGATACAGAGTAGGAGTAATACAATCTGAACACCTACCTTACACAAGCATTCTAGCGATCACATTCTATACCAGTTGCAGTTTCTGAATCATCTTCAGGGGCAGCCCCATATAAAATTGCAAAAGTCTAATCTGGATGTAACCAAGGTATGGGTCACTGAGGCTAGGTCAGCTTTCTCTAGGTAGGACTACAGCTGCCGAACCATCCTAAATTGATGAAAAGCACTCCTGGCAGCCGATGCCACCTGCATATCCATAGAAAATGCTGAGTTCAGGAGCACTCCCAGACTACATTCCTGGTCCTTCAGTGGGAGTGTGACTCCATCCATGGCCAGATCTGAACCTCCATACAGATTAATAGATTTTCCAACGTACAGTACTACCATCTCATCTCCTTTAAGTTTCAGCATCTTAGCCTTAATCCATCCGAATACTGCCTCAGACAGTAGGGTTCAGGGTTTCAATTGCCTCCCTGGGATTAGATAGTGGAAATTAGATGGCTGAATTGCAACACAATGCCCCTAAATCCCATCAGAGAGATGGTCCATCAGGATACCATGACAAATGGTATTGAAAACCACTGAGAGGTTCAGGAGAACCGGCAGGGCCACACTCCCCCTAACCATTTGCCACCAGCATAACTGCCAGTGTGACCAAGGCAGTTTTTGTACTGAACCCAGGCCAGAAGTCAGACTGGAATGGATCTAACTAATCTGTGTCATCCAAAAGTGTCTGGAGCTGACAGGACACCACCCGCTCCAAGATCTTGCTGAGAAATGGTAGAATTGAAACTGAGTGATAATACTCCATAGCCAGGACCTAGACCTGGCTTCTGTTGGAATATGGCTTCTCATATTCAGGTTTGCCTTCGGGCAAAGAAGCAACAGAACCACAGAACCGGCAGACATGATCAAGGTCATGCCTGAGCTAATCGTCACCTTTGGACCAGTGTAGTGGGTGTACAGTTTTTTCTGTCTTCAGGGAATCTGGAGCAGGGGTCATGATAGATTGCTTTCAGCTGGGATTACATCATGCTATGGGTGCAGCTGGCATTGCATCATCTATGGGTGGGACTGTATAGAATTGTATATAAGGTGTGCAAAGTCTTTGTGTTCTTGTTGGGGGAATAAGGAGTTAATTGGATTAAGAGTTATTGATTATAAGCATTCTGTAAGTAAAGAGATAGTTTATGTATGTCTAGACTGTATCTGTTTTTGTCTGACATACTGTTCTCTTTCACTTTTGTAATTAGCACTCTGTGTATGTTCTGTTCCTATTTTGCAAGTCTTAGTTTAGTAAACCTTTGTGTTTAAAGAAACAGACTTGTGTTTTGTTTTTTACCTACTGGCCTAGCACTCGCTTCTCATGCCACAATCTCTCTCCACTGCAACTTCTGCAGCTGCTGGGACAAAGTTGTTTAAATTTGTTTTTCCCCCGGCGGCTGAGATTTCCAACAGCTTCTTCAACAATGGTTTTACGACAGCCTCCTTCAGGACCACTGGATCTACCCCATCCCTTGATGAGTCATTGACCACTTCTGATATTCATATTGTAAGTCCAGGCCTGGCAGACACCTCTAGCCAGGAGGTGCAAGGATCTAAACAGCAAGTGGTAGCCTCACTCTTCCAAGCAGCTTGTCAACATCCTGCACAAACTGAAAAGTATCCATAACAACAGGACCAGACGGTGTCCTGGCTACATTCATCTCTGATTCTGTTAAAGCTGTGACATCCAAACCAGAGCGAATCTGAACAGTTACTACTCCTATGGCAGCCTCTCCCTCCCCACCACCCCCACAGACATCCCAACCCCCTTCAAATGCATTCTGGATTCCAAGACACCACAAATTAATTAAAGACCCAGTCTACTCCTTCCCCATGTTCCAGCTGCTGTGCCCCATACTGTTGTCTCTGCTGAAGCCACTTCTGATGAGGCTTCCAATAATCTGTGTCTGGAACTGCAGAAAAGACATTTGGGGACAGGACAATCAGGAATGAAGAAGCTGCAGGCAGGCAAAGATTTAAGCACCTGAACTGCACCCTGCTGCTGATTCTTCACTCCAAATTCTCTCCTCCCAAAGTTGTTTATCTTTTAAAAAATAAACAGCATTGGGACTCTCCTGCATGCATTTGCATTTAATGTATAGTTTGTTAGCCCCTAAGCTTCTAAGCTTCAATAATCTTTTGAAGCATAAGCCTTTTGAATCAAAACAGTTTGAGGTTTCACATTTTCTCTTTCACTCCTCATGATCTTTGTAAATCAAAGGATATTAAGTATTGGGAACTTTCTTCACATCATATCATAAGGAAAAGTTGTAAACTTTTATTTTTCTCCAATAGAACCACTTTTCTTTGAAATATTAGCAAAGTTACCTATGGTGGGTCAGAGAATATCCTTAGACCATTGTGCCTCTCAAATTCTTCATCAATGGAAGAAATGCAAAAGTAGTTGGGCAGCCCTAGCATGAACAAATTATCTATATATATATATAAAAGGAAATGTCCTGATTGACTGACTGACTAATTGACTGACTCATAAACGCCCAGCTCAAACCGTTTAATCTAGGAACGCGAAATTTTGAAGGAACATTGCTTTTATGACGTAGAGCCCCACTAAGGAAGGATTTTTGGAAATTCCATCCCTAAGGGGGTTAAAAAAGGGGGCAAAATCGGCCCACTCTCATATCTCCTATGGGCAAAACAACAGGGCAGCAGTTATGCAAATCGGCCTCACCGCAAAATTCCTGCAGGAACCAATAGGAGCAGTTATGCAAATAGCCTATAGGACACTTAGAATGTTCTTATGAATTCCTGCAGGAGCCAATAGGGGTGGGTATGCAAATCTCCCCTAGGCCATTTAGAATGTTCTCTGAGGGGGTGAAAAGGGAGGGAAACTTTTGAAATAACTGCCTGACTGAATTTATTTTTTTTAATTTTTTTTATTTATTATATTTATACCCAGCCTTTTTTCCTGAAAGGAACCCAAGGCTGCTTACATAATCCTCCTCCTCCTCCTCTCCATTTTATCCTCACAACAACAACCCTGTGAGGTAGGTTACGCTGAGAGTCAGTAACTGGCCCAAAGTCACTCAGTGAGTTTCATGGCTGAGCATGGACTAGAACCCAGATCTCTCAAGTCCCAGTCCAACACTCTCACCACTACGCTACACTGGCTGAATGACTGCTGTGTGCGGGGCGTCATCGCATAGGCTCCATCACGTTTTGACGGATCCGCCCCAAACTTGGCACGCATACTCTCCATCACCCAAGGACAAAGACTGGTGGGTTCAAATTTCCGAAAAACCCTCGCTGCGCCTGTTCGGCCCAAAATAGATGAGAGCCAATGGCGTCACTTGGAATGTGCGAAGGGCCATTCAGGAGTGGTTATGCAAATCACTCCAATGACATATAGAATGTTCATATGAACTGCCACAGGGGCCAATCAGGAGCGGATATGCAAATCTCTCCTGCGTCAAAACAGAATGTTCATATGAACCACAGCCGGGGCGGAGCTGGGATTTCATTGTGCAGTCCCGAGGGGGGGAGCAGGGATTTCATTGTGCAGTCCTGGGGGGGGGGGAGAACAGGGATTTCACTGTGTAGTCCTGGGGGAGCAGGGATTTCATTGTGCAGTCCCGGGGGAAAGGGAACAGGGATTTCATTGTGTATTCCTGGGGGGGGGGGAAGCAGAGATTTCATTGTGCAGTCCCGGGGGAGGAACAGGGATTTCACTGTGTAGTTCTGGGGGAGCTGGGATTTCATTGTGTAATCCCGGGGGAGCAGGTAGTCCCAGGGGAGCTGGAAGTCCCGGGGGAGCTGGTAGTCCGGGGGAGCTAGGATTCCATTATTTATGTAGTCCCGGGGACCTTTCCTATAGAGCGATTCAAAATAGCGGTCAGCGACCTTAAGGAATTTCGAACAAATAGTGCCTATAGGGAAATAACGACCCGTGCAAACTTGGCACGGTCACTCTTCATCATGCGAGCAAAGCCGCAGGCAAAAGCTAGTTAAACTGTGGGCACTGAGGACCCTGATATGGGTTGGAATACTGGTGTGGTGTGGGACTAGGGGACTTTAACCCTTGGGTGGGGGAATGTGGTCCTGTTAGTTAAGCAGAACTAAGAGCTATACTAAAGATTTGTCTGAAGTTGCTGAAAACCTAAGACAAGACAAGATTGCCCAATGGGGTCATCTGTATTCACTGTATTTTCCAGGTTTCTAATCACACAGGGAGTTTACACGCATAGAGCTGGCTCCCTGCTGATGTCGGTCCTGAACATATGTCAGACCCATGCAACAAGGGCAGGACTAAAGGCATGACCCCACAGCCCCTTCGTACTAGTGTCACCCCATCACACAAGTAACAACTGTAATGTGTAAGAGATCCCTTCTATATAGCATTGGCTTTGTCTGACGTATCCTGGAAGTGCAGATGTTAAGCAATGATTTGGTATACAGATAACTGACATAGCAATCCTAAATGGGATGGGGAAGAACAAAGAGGTAGATGATCTGCCACTTCCAAAGCCTGCTGCCTCACTCAGGTCAGGACAGGAAGCTGGAAGATCTTTTGGTTTGTTTTATTTTTAGTCTTCTAGCTTATTAACACCCCCATTGGTTTCAGTAGGAGGGAAATTGTAGGATGAGAAGATGTCAACTCTGCAAGGTTTTTATTTTTTTTAAGTTGACTGCCCAGTAAAGGGTTAAGATAGACTGCTATAGTCTAGTTAAAGGGCAAAGGCAGAAAATCTTTTCTGAGAAGTCAGGGGGCAGGGCTCAGTGGAGCAAACCACTTAGTGGTATCGGGGAGGAATACTGCACATTGCCTAGCAACAAGTTAGAAAATTCTATTCTCCTTCTCTTACAGTTAAGACATTCTACAGTTAACTGACTTAACTGACGCTTGCTAGGGTTTAGCAAAAGAGATGTGTCCTGTGTTTTTCCTTACCTCACAGTATGAGTAACATATAAGAAACTGTGCTTATGAGAAATCTGTAACCATCAACCTTATACTACACAAGTAATCTTATTTTACTGTTATTTATTTTAAAAGCATCTACTATAGAAATAAGCCTGTGTGTGTGTGTGTGTGTGTGTGTGTGTGTGTGTTGGGAGAACTCTGCTGCTGCTATTGTGCTCTGCCATCAGAAATTAACTACTCCAGACTAGCACAGTTAATGGGCCCAATCCTGTGGCTTCTCAGGGGAGTAAGGGGCTTTGGCTCCAGCAGATCCAAGGTCACCCCCAGAACACCTTCTTTTGGGTCGTACTGCCAGTTCACAGAGCTTTCCATGAGCCTACTGGGAGCCTACAAAGCAGACAAGGAACACACAACTGGAGCTCATCCTCATCAGTGGAAAAGCACTTCCATCCCACCCTATTGTTTTCTAACATTTGGATTACTTACTTAAAAGTAATTTTATTTATTTATTTATTTATTTATTATATTTATGAATCACCCTACTTTATTCCCAACTCAAGGATGGAAAGCGGAATATCGGTGGTCAATATAAGAGGTTTAAAGATGTTCATAAGGCTAATCTAAAAAAAAAAATGCAATATAAACATCGAAAACTGGGAAGCTCTGGCCCATGAACGATCTAAATGGAGGTTGGCCTTTCACAAAGGTTCCATGGACTTTGAAGAAGCCCGAGTGCAAGGTGAAAGGGAGAAACGTGCTAAGCGAAAAGCACGTCAAACGAATCCTTTACAGGACCATCTTCCATCTGGTAACCTGTGTCCTCACTGTGGGAAGCTGTGTGGATCTAGAATTGTCCTCCACAGTCACTTACGGACCCATCGCTAGAGTCTACACAATCTTCTTTAGAATTTCCTCCTTTTATCCTGGAAGACAATCTTACTCGGTCACGAGTGATCGCCTGATGATCTGGCCAGACATCCGGCCACTCTGAGCGATGTACAATGCAATAAAATACAAGGGGGAGGGACCACACACACACACACAGTATAAAACACAATTAAAACAGTACAAAACTTAAAAATCCTAACCCACCCCATATCCCCGCCTTAAAAGTAACGGGATTTATTTCCAGGTAAGCATGGCTAGGATATGAGGTGCATGAATATTGCTTGCTTTCTTCAAATAAAACCAACATAATACTCTTGGTCAAGTTTTGGCCATGATAAATTCATAAACATGGGTTGGTGTTACTGCTATTAATGTTCCACATTTATGAAGAACAATTTTAAAACTCGGTAATCATTTTATCTGTGCCATTCTACCAAGCTTGTCTTCCAGGGAACTCCAGAATGACAAACACCTGCTTCTGTTTGTAGCATTTGTATAACTGGAATAACATGAGCCAATATTTTTTTAATTTTTGAGTATAGATGGCTTTGCCTTAGTTTTGGTCCATTTCAGCCAAACAATTCTGAAAATGTTGGATGGATGCATGCATGCATGCATAAAATGACACTAATAAGCGTTCTTAGTAGAACTGTGTAAAAAGCAACAAGGTTAACAGGGTAACAGGTGCAATTATTGCTGGGGAATGGAGACCTTTATGTTACTTTTAAGACTTTTATTGGAAGATTTAACTATCTCCAAAATTCTTTGGCATAGTATGCCTAGCAGGAATCAATCACTTTGCAAAATGGATTTTTTTTTGTCCTTCAAATCCTTGTCCCGATCTTAGAGGTCAAGCATAGTGTGTAGGTGACACACTTAGGCCCCAGGGAGATAGGATGGTCATTTGCTACACAAATGCATTTTGACAGGATGGCACTGGATTCAGTCCCCAAAGAAGTAACTTGTCCATCTGGTTGCTTCTGTCTAAAGAAAACAGATCAGACTACAAACATCATATGACACTGGTTAAAACAGCAATAAAAAGCTTGCTGTGAGGCAAAGAAGTACAAAGAATATGGAGAAATGCTGCAGATTTACATCACCAGAATTATCAACAAATATGTGCAAATCACAGTTTTTCTGAATGGATTTCTATTTTCTGCACAGGATGAAGAGAATGGGATTCATATGAAGGAATATATACATTAACTCAAATAATGCTATGGACAGTTGAGATCTCTGTTTGCATCCCAATGGATGCTTACTAATGGTGCTTCTCTTTAGGATGTACCACTCGGGGTAGTATTGGGAAGTAGTTAGGTACAACCAGCCTAGAAAATGCAAGATTAAGGAAATACTGGTCTTGGCCCATCTGTTCCAGTTTGCTTAAGGGGCAGATATGTGGACTGGCTGGGAGAAATGTCTGGCTGCATTTCCTTGTGTGGCGGCAGCAACCAATGGGAGAGGGGCTATATAAGCAAGACGTCCCAACTACTGCCTCATAGACAGTTGTATCTCATCCACATTCTCTAGGTTACAATGCAGGATTCAGTTCAGGATTCACCAATTGTCTATCGGCTGAGTAGGAATCCCGCCCATAGCCAACAATCCACATTCGCCTGGGTTTTCCCCCCACCTTTGAATGCTCTTCTGGCATATTCAATGTTTATTGTCTGCAAAACTAGGGTAGAGAAGTCAGGTGAATATTCAAAATGGCTTCAGGTTTAAGGAAGGTATGATATCTCTAAAATGTTGTTAAACAAAATGATGAGATTACTCTGATGAGATTGTCACAGCTACTTTGTAATTTATCTTTGTTTTGTACATAACCATATTAAAGTGCTGGAGGACTGCTCTGCACAATATTTATTTGTATGACCCAGTAGCAGTACAATGCTTTTTGTTTTATTCCATCATAGCCATATGGAGATTTCATGATTCTCAGTTGAGTCTATTTCTGTGAGAAATTTCATTGTTGCCTAACCATTTCTCACAAGGGAAGGAATGAAATTAACTTGTTAACTTGTGACTATATAACTTTGATAGAACATCTTCAAGAGAGTCCACAGCTAAGGAATACTGTTTACAAACCTAAGATGGAGGCAGCAGCTTGATTTTGCTATGGCCAAGGGCACTTGAGGATTAACCATATTTAGCTTACAAAGAGAAAGTACTATTTCTAAGAACAGTTAGACATACTGGCTTTACAGAAACCCAAAGGAACATGTGGAATCCAAAGAATAACATAAAATGCTTTTAGTTGGCAGAGTAAACAAGAAAGTAAACAAAAGAGCCCTTGAAGGAATAACTTGACAATTATTTAGACAGTTGACACTTACAATGAGGTCAGCTGTTTGTTACAAGAAATGTTTACTGCTTTTCAATTGCAGAGGAAAGGTATTTAGCACTGACAAGCAGTAAAGGTAAAAAGTGAACAAAGCTGGGCTGGTTATAAAGAATCTTTAACCCAGACCTAATAATAAATAATTGCTTTGCTTAAAATGTGAAGAAAAACAACTCTAAAGTCCCTTTGGGGATCACAGAACTAATTTCTTTTAATCCTGGCCTAATATGTTTAATCTTGTAGGTTTCCAGAGATGTGCCAAATTTACAAGAGTGATCCTCCTCTGTACTGGAGAATTCAGAGCATGGACTGTGCATTGAGATAGGGTCTAGGAATCCAGCCTCCGAAAGAACCAATTGTTTTCAGTTCAATGCCAGGATACACCTCCAGAGCTTGTGAAGTCGTAATAGAAGGAAAAGGTGCCTCTGAGCAGGTAAAGAGTAGGATATAATTTTGGCAAAACTCTGTATCAAGACGTAGCACTTGTTTCCAGTTCCATGGCTCAGCTCCAGAGCCTCTGAGCACAGCATGCCTTTGCCTCATTACTAAATACTTTCAGGACAACAAACCACAAATTTTCGCTGGACCAAAATGTGTGATCCACCCTGTCCCTCCTCAGGCTAGGACAGGGGTGGAGTGGGTCTTCTCTGTCACCTGTCTGACTCAGAATTTGTGTTCATTTGCCAAATTAAAACCAGCGAGCTGACAATTCATTTGCAAAACCCTGATTCAGGAAATGAGGCCTCCTGCACAAGGTCCATACACGGACAAGCACAGCTATCAGTAAAGAGAGAGATATATTATTTCTGGACTGGGATTCAGGGAGATTCAGATTCTTGTCCCCACTCGGCCATGAAGCTCACTGGGTGACTTTGGGCTGAATCACTGACTCTCAGCCTAACCTACCTCACAATACAAAGGAAACAATATAATGCCATAATATCACAAGGTAAATTATAATGGAAACGGCACAAAGGCCCTGAGTACAAAGATAAAGGAAATATTTATTACATAATTATTTCAAGGAAATGATAAGGTTTTCAATTTTTGAAAAACAAAAAACAATTTATGTGACTTATTATAAACATAAGTACCACATAACAAAGTAAAAAAAAGTATCCAGAATTCGTGGTCCAAAATAAACCAAAGTGTCCAAGGTCACTGAATGTTGTAACCAAAGTATGAAAATAGGGAAGATAAGACGACGTTTCTAGATATGTTGCGTCATTTCGTAATCTTCTGCAGTCAACAGTCAAAGTTTTACAAGATTCATAGATTTATAATTCACTGTGAATTATAGATTTATAATTCACAGTGACCTTGGACACTTTGGTTTATTTTGGACCACGAATTCTGGATACTTTTTACTTTGTTATGTGGTACTTATGCTTATAATAAGTCACATAAATTGTTGTTTGTTTTTCAAAAATTGAAAACCTTATCATTTCCTTGAAATAATTATATAATAAATATTTCCTTTAACCTACCTCACAAGCTTGTTTTGAGGATAAAATGGAGAGGAAGAGGAGGATGATCTCAGCCATCTTTGGTTCCTTGCAGGGGGGAAAGGTGGGGTATAAATATATAAAAAAATAAATATTACTTATGTGTGGTTTATCATTGCCTACATTTAATTATTTATTCCCTTCTGTTACTAGGAATACTTTGGTTCCCAGAAAGTATGATCACTGGGTTGGAACCTAGAGAATGTGCATTTTCTTCCCTAGTTCAGTGGACAAAGTGGCATACACCAATTCTCTTAAGCTTGTTTTGAGGATAAAATGGGGGGAAAGGTGGGGTATAAATATATAAAAAAATAAATATTACTTATGTGTGGTTTATCATTGCCTACATTTAATTATTTATTCCCTTCTGTTACTAGGAATACTTTGGTTCCCAGAAAGTATGATCACTGGGTTGGAACCTAGAGAATGTGCATTTTCTTCCCTAGCTCAGTGGACAAAGTGGCATACACCAATTCTCACAAGCTTGTTTTGAGGATAAAATGGAGAGGAAGAGGAGGATGATCTCAGCCATCTTTGGTTCCTTGCAGGGGGGAAAGGTGGGGTATAAATATATAAAAAAATAAATATTACTTATGTGTGGTTTATCATTGCCTACATTTAATTATTTATTCCCTTCTGTTACTAGGAATACTTTGGTTCCCAGAAAGTATGATCACTGGGTTGGAACCTAGAGAATGTGCATTTTCTTCCCTAGCTCAGTGGACGAAGTGGCATACACCAATTCTCTTACTAATTCTTCTCCCAATCTTACTATCCATCCTCTCTTTCCCACCTAACATAACCAATGGAACTCCAGAAATGCTGCACATTAGGAGCATTTGCAGGACACGTACAAAACCAAAGGAGAAATGGGATGGAAGAAACTACAGTCAACTCTTCTCCCACTGCATCAGGGAATTTAAAGTTACATGCATATTCTCCAATGTGGCCCTGGCAATGCTACTAACTTACGTTAGAAGGAAAAACAAACATTTGCATGACTATTTTCAAATTAAATGTTATGCATTTTTTTCCAGCCTGAGCATTAAACTTGTTTACACACAATAGAATCATAGAATCATAGAAAAGTAGAGTTGGAAGGGGCCTACAAGGCCATCGAGTCCAAACCCCTGCTCAATGCAGTAAATAGCCTGTGCAAACCATGAAGATTTTTAAAATTACCTTTTAACTGCATAAGAACCACCCTTTTGAGTGGTTACATTATAGTCCTGTAACTATCCCACACAGAATCTTAATCTGGGAGAAAGAACTAATACTAGCAGCTGCCACCAGCCTACTTTTTTAATTATTCAAGGGAGATAAGCAGACTTTGAGCCAGATGGATCAAGAGTAGCTATCTTCTTTATTAAGCAAGAATGGTCATTTTCCAAATTCAGCTACCCATTTTTTAGGGTTTACAAAACACCTATAGCCAGTGTTGGGGGGGGGGGCTCCCCACTGTGGATAGAAGCCACAAGTCACCACATTTGAAGAATAATAGACCCAGGTCTAAAAAGGATATTGATAACATGTCCTAAACTCCTTGTTGGAATAAATCACCCATAGGTGTGGTTCCTAAGAAAATTCCAAGTGAATAAAATGTCCTCCACCATCTGCCTCTTTTGAAAACAGTCAATTAGTGGCTTAATTGACTTGGCACCTTGTATGGTGTTGTACATATGTTATGACTGATCAAGCGATTCAGTTTGCACAAAGTTATACAAAAGCTGCCTTACAGCGTTTCGACTATTCTTATTACATTTTATAAACATTTTGCATTTCGTGGGTGGGGGAACAATGCCCAGGGGTTAAACTCTTCTCTAGTGCAGTTTTCAGTATTATGAACACATTACTTCAGTAGGCAACAATGCACCATACTGGCATACCAAATGTTATTTATTATTTATTGCCTTTGTTTTGAAAGCCTGGGGGAGGATGGTTAAAACATCAGGTTGCCTTTAAGAGGGTGTTACAAAGTCACTTGAGATGAAAAAGAAACATTCATGATATTATCTGACACAATTCGGCTTTTTGTTCTTTTTAAAACAGTGAGTGTATATTACACTTTTATTTATACTATCCTTTTCTATACACAGGCCTCACCTTTATAGAATCAAATACTTCATGGGCCCAATCAAGAGGTAATCAGTTGCATTTAACTTCCATTTAAATAATTTTATTTAATTATTTAATAATTTTAAGTTAGTTGTGATTTAGTCCCATTGATTTCAACAGAATTTAAGTGTGACTTTTATATGAATGTATTTGATTCATCAAGCAGGATGAAATTGATATGGATATATGGGTTTAAATATGAATTGTGTAACTGCTCTTTAATCTTTGGGTAATTTTCCATATTGCACCCATTTTACTGTTCCTTAATGAGTTCTACAAGAAATATATGAATGGTAAAAATGTAGAAGACCAACTAATCCAACCACTAGCCCAGGGCTCGGGAATACTTTTGGGGCAGGGGCTGAATGACCCTCCACCCAGCGTTTCGGCCGGGGGATTGGCTTAGCTGCATGCAGGCTTTCCCCCAGTTCCCAGGGGTGAAAAACTCATGCACAGGGAAGCCCAACTAAGGTGGTAGCTGGAGAACTGCCCCAGTTACTCCTGGAGCTGCTTCATCCACACTGCATCTTCCCCAATGGGGTAAGCACAGCACAAGCAAAACACAAGTACATGCTCCAGCCACTGCCTAGGCTGGGGACGCTTCAACAACACTGACTGGGTTCACACAACACGATAAGCCATGGTGGCTTATAAACCGTATTTTGTTTCAGAGGGGCTTGTCATGTTGTCTGAACCCAGCCAGAGTGGCTTTTGCATGGCTAACAAACCATGCTGCTGGGTTCAGAAAAAACAACAAGCCACCCTGAAACAAACATGGCTTATAAGCCACCATGGCTTAACATGCTGTGCGAACCCAGTCAGGGTGTCCTCCCCAATGGGGTACAGTGTAGCTTGCGTGAAGCCCTGCCCCCTGGAGGAATCCAAGAAGGCTCTGTGGGCCAGATGTCTTAGAAATCACAGCACTCAAAAAGATTCCCAACATATTAATCTAGAGCAGGCTGAGGGCTGAATTTCCTTACAGGTAAACTTCAAGAGGAAACATGCCAGCAGTGGGCAGGGCCAAAGCCAAAGATGGCTGGGGCCTAAAGCCACATACACACCTCATTCACACAAATCCATCCACATTCCATTCAAACACATCCTTCTACACATACACACCTTGTTCACAGAAATTCATTCCATCATTCATTCATTCTCTCACACACGTGCACACACACACACACACACACACAAGCATACACTCCATGCTTGTTCCCTTCTCTATTTGCACCTGATTGCCCTTCTTACCCCCCACATCCACTCCAGATTGCTGCCTTATTCCAGACCTCGAGTCATATTACCTTGCCAAGGGATTTCCTCCCCACTCTCTTTCCACACACTTGTTTTTGAATGTGAAGAGGTGTGTGTGCTGGACTTGGACTTCACTGCACTTTTCATTTCTATAGCTTGAAGGAGTTAAAATGGCTGAGATAAGAATAGAAGAGCCAACCTATATCAGACCAAAGGCCTATTTGTATTTTTTACAATGCCTAGAAAAAAAATATTTATGAGGTGTTTATTACGCAAATAAATAAATCTAGTCCTGCATTCTGTTTGCAATTGCCATGCAGATGCCTGTGGACATCCCACAAGTAGGACAAGAGTGGAATAGCACCCTCCCAGTAATGTTCCCCAGCGACTGGTATAGAAAGGCATACTTTCTCCAATACTGAAGGTGACATATAACCATCATAACTATTAGCCATGGATAGCCGTATCCTTTATGAATTTGTCTAATGCACTTAAATGTCAACATCCTCCCATTCCAAAAGTTGCTGAGATAGCCTAGGCTGTCTATATTCAGATTTCTTATATCAGTTATATGATTCCGACTTGATTCGTTATAATTAGGAAGCAAGGGATAGAAGACATGACAGCAACATCCCAAAAAGCAAGAATAGCTAACAATTTGTGTTAGCAGAATAAGGCGTACAATCTTACATTAAAATGTGTGAAGTTTTTGATTAACATCTTCAATTGATTCTGATTTCCACTCCAAGATTATGCTGTAAACAAGTGACATGTGAGACTGGAGACTTATATTTATTCCTTCCAGCCACATTGTATGTTCTTGCTCCAATCAGTCCTGCAGCTACTTGGCTTTTTTTGCTGCCTACCTGCTAAAGACTCCCTTTGCAGAATCTTTTCTCTATTGGGTGTTAAAGATGGACAATTCTATCTATTTCCAGTCTGTATCATTTTCATATGGCTTTATCCACAATTCTCTTGTGTCCACATTAGTCTGCAATTAATTAAATGCATTCTGGTTTTATACTTAAGGCAGTGCATATTTGGTAAGTTTGCATAAAAATGCAAAATGAACAAATTTCTCCCCCATCTTTAGTTTGAAATACATCAGATAATGTGACTTCAGGAATCATAAGGAAACATAGTATATCTAGGCAGGTTGCAGTAATATATTAGTAGCCCATCTAGCCTACTTTTATTCAATTTCATCTCAATACTTTCTTTTTCATCACCATATTATATATATATATATTATATCACCTCATTATATATAATATATATATATATATATATATATATATATATATCCTTGATACATGGAACAATGCTCTCATATTAACACCCATTAAATCTTATGGAATTAAAAGAATAAGTGAGAATTCTTATATGACTCTAACTAGCAATAAGTAATGTTAAATAGTTTGCAGATGCTAATTTATTCACATTTAATGTGGCACTATATTTAAGATTCAGAACTGTCCTCTGCTCAGTATGAAGACCAAGGGAATGTTATGCCTTTTCTTTTCTTTTTTAATGGCAAGTTATTTTCCAACTGAAAACATTATAACTGCTACACTGCTTTCTAACTACATTAAATAGCTGTGAGATGAAGGAATGAACAAGTTATTCCAACTCCCCTTTCTAGAACATTAATTAAATAATAAAATTTGTGATTCATTAAAGCTGCCCGGAATATCACAAGACAGTTTTCGCAAATGTTGCTGAACTGAGTCCCTAGTAATACATTAACTAAGAATAATTCCTCAGACTTGATTACATAGTCACGGAATTTGATACTTTCGGTATCTATAGCTAGAGTAGGTAACGTAGTGCCCATGGGCACCAGGGTTCACTCAGACACCTTACTTGGTGCCCGTTGAGGTGTCCTACCCCTGCCATCCTCATTTCCCATTAAGGCCTTTGGGCCACAGATGGAGCTCAGAAACACTCTTAGGAAAAGAAGATGGGGTAGGGAGAGCAGTAGGAAGCCAGTGGGCACTGGGGGAGCCAGCTGGAAGCAAGTTGTGGGCGGGGGGCTAGCGAGCATTGCTTACTTGTATGTCTGAATGGATGAGGGCTGCATGTGTGCAAGAGAGGGAGAGATGGTTTAGGGGAGATCTTAGAAGGATCCTGCAAAAGAGTGTGTGGGTTTCCATGTGAAGAGAAGAAGGGTTTCTGTGAAAGGGGCAGCATTAGGATCCTAATTATTCAGAAGTCTGAAACCAAATTTGGGGGATGAAAAAGTCATGTGTGCTGTATGTAAAGGTAGTACAAAGGTGATACGTGTGGTATTATTCGTCTTGTAAACACTGAATCTGAAGTATATTTACATCGGGCATTTCATTATTGAGTGAGAATAAACAGCACTGCTCAGAAATGCCATTGAAGGACCAGTTTATCAATCAAATTACCCTACTTTTCCAGCACAGCAATGGAAGCTCACAACTATGACTATTCCATATACTAAGTAACACTGTTCAACATCCTACGAAGACTGTGAACACACTTTCTCATTTTCTTCAACATTTACCTGTCTTTCGTTTACTTTCTATTAACACATTTCCCAACTTAATGATGATACAAAAACAGACCTGGTGTCAGGGGTCGGCATGGCCATGCAGCCCTTTTGGGCTCAGGAGAGACTGTCCCTGATCCTGCTACCACTATACCTGCCCTGGCTGCCACCTCAGCCACCTGCTGCAGCATCACTCACCTCACTGCTCCAGGTAGGCAGCAATGATGGCACTTCTGAACGGGAGCCGAGCTCCATGTGCCAGCTACTCACCATGACTGGCAGTAGTGGGTAGCAGTACCATGGGGGGGGGGCACTGAATTCTGGCTGAGTTGGGGCATCATGCTGAAGGCTCACTGGAGTCCAGCTCCAGACCTGTATAAGGAGACTGTGCTTAGGGTTTGCCAAGTCCTCACCTAACGGTGGTGGCTAAAACTTTAGAACCTGTAACACTCCAAGGCAGGATGCAACTATTGTGCCACATATCCTATTTTTCTACTGCCCCCACATACCAACTGCTATGCAGTGAAACAATTTCTGTGTTGATTAACAACATTGTACTGATTTTTCAATCAATTCTCACAACCTTCTATTTCCATCATTTTTAAGTTTTGTTCTGTTTTTAATTGTGTTTTATACTGTGTGTGTGTGTGTGTGTTCTCCCCCCCTCTTGTATTTTATTGGATTGTAAATTGCTCAGAGTGGCCGGATGTCTGGCCAGATGGGCGATTCATAAATATAATTAAAAAATAAAAAATAAATCCACTGCTCTTGCTACAGAAATGTATGATGTTATCAACAGAACAGTATTAAGCAGATCCATAAAGCATACATAAATTTATAGAGCATTTTTGGACCACATAATCTTCTAGTCAATTAATTAATTAATTAATGTTTAAAAGTTCTTGGTCACCTTTCAGGACAAAAGCCCTCCCAAGGCGGCTTACAACAATAAAACACATAAAACCCTTAAGATATTAAAAGTAATAAAACATAAATGCTATAAAAACCAATAATAAAAACAGCAATAAAAACCAATGATAAAACCAGAAACAACAACAGCAATAGCAGGAACAACAATAGCAAAGATATCAGGCAAAGGCCAAAGTAAAATAATATGTTTTCAAGTTCTTCTTAAAAGCCTGCAATAATGGAGCATGGTGGACTCCCGATGGCAACATATTCCAGAGGTGTGGGGCCACTACAGAAAAGGCCCTCTCTCATGTAACTTCCCTCACAGTTGGGCAAGTAAGAAGGGCCTCTCTTACTGATCTTAAAGTGTGGGCAGGCTGATAAGGGTGAAGGCGGTCCTTCAAGTAATTTGGTCCCAAACCATTTAAGGCTTTAAAGGTCAAAAACGGCACTTTAAATTGGGCTCAGAAACACACACTGGTAACCAGTGCAGCTGTCAGAGAATAGGCATTATACGATCTGATTGCCTCACCCCCACCAACACTCGGGTGGCCACATTCTGCACCAGCTGAAGTTTCTGGACCACTTTGAAAGGCTGCCCTATGTACAGCACATTACAGTAGTCCAGCCTGGACGTCACTAGTGCATGGATAACTGAAGCAAACTCCATCCTCTCCAGACAGACCTGCAGCTGGCGAATCAGCCTAAACTGGTAAGATGCACTCCCGGACATCACAGTCACCAAACTCAATTTAACTGAAAGTTGAGTTTGAAAGTTGAGTTTCTTTTAAAATTTTCAACTTGCATTCAATAACAAATGTACTAAAGGAACAGATAATTTTGGAGTGAGCTAGAATGGTGGAAGAAGGGGCAGAAGCCCTGTGAGATATGCCTGCATTGTCCAGGTTTAATATGAAAGCTCTATGCTGTACTTGCAAAAGGTTTAACATGTTTTTAGATCATCTACCAATTTATTTAAGGAAGTTTGGGAGACAAATTTGGAAGACAAGAAAAACATGTACATAGCCAAATAAACTCAATTAAAAAAAAGGATTAAATCATGGTTGTTTGAATCCTCCTTAGCAACAGCTTATTTTTCTCTTCATTTCTAGATCCCATGTCACCAGTGAAACAATTGGCAGCCTGTACAGATATCACAGTCCATCCTGACAGAACAGTATATATGGCACCAACATTTATTTATTTATTATATTTTCAATCCGCCCAATAACAAACCATCTCTGGGCAGATTATAAAAACACAATAATTATGTTTTTACAACCTGTGAAGAAAACCTTATATTTTCTTCACAGGTTTAAAGTTTGAAAAGATGAAGCTTGCAAATCACACCGCATGAAAAGACAAATACTATTCATCAAAACAAATAAATTAATTCACATCAGTCTTGCTGACAGGTTTTTCTATAATATGTCCCAGAAGACAAGCAATGGTGATGAGTTGTTGATTTTGTTTTTAATAAAAGTAAAAATCAATATTTTTTTTCTTCCCAATGGAAGGCAGTGAAGTTAAGAAGCTCTTGTGTTCTACATTGTACACATTCTAGGAACTCAGGAATACAAAGGGATTCTCGGATTCACTAGCACAGAAATGTTGAAAAATATGTACCCCAAATTCACCCAGGCAAATTTAACAGAATAGAAATTTAACCAAGTAAGGCCACTTGGGTCAATGTATCGATTCCAGTGTAGCAATTCAGCTAATGCCCCACCAGCGCAAAGAATTCCACCACCACCACCCTCGTTTTCTTTGAATAGATATAGAACAAAATCAATTGGAGGGTACTCAGTACTAACCAAAACTGATGCTATTGCCTTTATTCTTCCATGATATTTGAGAATTTCAAAGTATAAATTGGCCCCGTACTTGACCAATTTTTGTACATCTAGCAGTTTGAAATCCTTGACTCCAGCCCCATAAGCAGGAATATAAAAACACAAAAATTATCTTCAATACTGAAAGAGGTGTAACAAAACACTGGCTACTAAGTATAGACAAAATTAAAATGAAATTACATTCTAATAAAGAGTTTTTGAGTCAAGAATTAAACTACGCTGATACACAGATCACATACCTAGCAATCTTAATAAATCTTTGCAGAGAAAAAAAATAGAATTGGAAAGCTTGAAGCCTCCACTTGCCAAAATCTAGCCCTAGTACAGGCAGCGTGGGTGAAACAGCATTCAAGACCATTTCTAGAAATCTCTTCTTTAAAACTACAAAGAGCTTTCTTCCATTAAAGAGTGATGCAGTGAACTGTATTTAATATTGTTCCCCTGATTCACCAACTTGTTTTCAAGACTGGCTGCTTTGAGAGTTGTGTTCCTGACTTAAATTTTGTCACTGGTCATCCATATAGCTTTTACACTATGAGTAAGGATAAATTTCTATACCCATAAACTTCTAGCAACTGAGAGAGAAATATAACCAGGTAGACTGCACAGGATCAATAATTCACATAGCTGCTTAGAAGCAAATCCTCCGGGTCCCTTTCCACTGTTCCTTCTGTACCTCAATATATATACTATAGAGAAACAATAGGCTTGTTTCTAAGAATATTTACAACACTGCTCATGGTACTTCCTTTATAAGAAAAAAAAAGTA
The DNA here is from genome assembly GCA_021292165.1 of Shinisaurus crocodilurus. NCBI lineage: Eukaryota > Metazoa > Chordata > Lepidosauria > Squamata > Shinisauridae > Shinisaurus > Shinisaurus crocodilurus. The sequence goes on along the minus strand of CM037880.1, from coordinate 208,194,779 downwards.
CTACAGCACAAAATAAGTGAGCCCTGCATTTGTTCGAATGTGCTGTCCACCTCATTCCTTTTTATTGTCATCAAGTTGTGTACTTCAGCCATTTCAGCTCACCAGCCTCCATTTTGGACAACACTTTTCAGATTCCGCCCCAATGCTGAACCTTTTAGGCAGAGAGCAGTCAAACTATAGGCATCTATTCACATCTGCTTTTCATAAGACTGTGTAACAAGATAATTTGTTGAATTATTTCAGTGAGTCCTTGAAAATCCGTGCCCATAACAAAGTAAAGCATCTTCACAACAGAACAGCAAAATAGGCTATTAATATTCTTGAAAGCCAAGGCTTGCATCCAGGTCAGATAGTCAGATGATGCATCTCTGATAGATTATAGTTACCTTTGTAGTTAACTTTGAAGCCAATTGAGCCCACACTTTCATCAGTTTGAAGGTGCAGCCACATCTGATTGTTCATGCTGACAATTAAATCTGGCACAAAGCTTCCTGTTAACCTAATCATAAACAAAATAAAAATTCCATTAGCTGGAAATTGGCTTCAAATAAAGAGATATTAAAAAGCAAGGAAAAGATTTTAGTTACAGCAAGGACTACAACATCATGGCAATGGAGACACTTAAAAAAAAAAAAAAGCCATCAAGAGAGATCCCACAAGTTGGAAATCTTTGAATTCTGTACAGCGAACGTGATGGTAATTTTATGCAATTTTTGCAATTGACACTTAGGCTTAAAAAGAAAGCTGTTGTTTGCAAGGTAAGAGCTGGTTTTAATGATGAAACTGTAATATCTAGATTGTCAGCACATTATCCCAATGGTACCTTAAGAGATACAAATGTGCCTAAATGCAGAAAGATGATGAAGACCTCACCTAGGTGACAGTCTGCAGGTGGTCCACATACCCAAAACAGAATTTGGAACTGCCCCACAGAAGTCAATTAACCTCTCTCCACTCCTGGCAGATTCTCACCACCATGCCAAAAATGCTGCCCAATGGCCTGGCCATTCATACCAGGCTGATCCTTTCGTGTATCCCCGACCAACAGCCACAAGCTTGTTCGCGCAAATCCTCTCAATTCAGTTCCACTCCTGGTTTTCCTGAGGTAAGCTTGTATGCAGGGTGGGATGGGTGTGTGTGTGTCTGTGTGTGTGTGTGTGTGTGTGTGGTTGAAACTTGAAAGAGGGGTGCAGAATAGCTGGCCTTTGAATGAATGGCTTCACTGCAATGTTGCATACCCAGCAATGGCCCAGAGCACAGGAAACCTCATTTGGGGAGAGGGGGATAGTTCTGTCTCATAAATGACAGCTCTTCATGCTACACTGACTGGGTTCACATGACACGACAACGCATCACGGGTTGCTACCCACTATGGGTTGTCATGTTGTGCGAACCAGGACCATTTTCCCCAGGGTGGTTTGTTCATGGGCAACAAGCCACCCCAACAACCCATGGACTGTTGTAGGGGTTGTTGTACCCACAATGAGCTGCCATGTCATCCAAACATGGGTGACCTACCCAATCACAGGTACAGGGAATCGGCTACTGGGCCCCTTGGCAAGAGCAGCAAAAAACCCTTGCTGCTCTTGCCAACTTAGTAACCACCAGTGCCAGCCACTCCACATGCCCAAGAGGTACTTGGGGGAAGCTGGCACTGGCTTCCCCCACTCCCGGCTGCGATTGCAAGACATTTTGGGCTCACCGCAGCTTTTTTCCCTTTATTTTCTCAGAGATTGTGAAAGCCAGCTTTTGTGATCCCCATTTTGACAGCCACTAACAGCCCCTTCAAAGTGCCCAAGTGGCAGATTGTATGGGCTGTTCGTGGCTAGCAGAACCTTAAAAAACCTTTAAAAAAATGCACAAAAATCAACTTTAATTTCCTTTTTAAAAAATTCTAACTGTACTTGCACAACTGCGCACCTTCACAGTTGCACGAGTGTGGGGATTTGAACCCTCGTCTGAGGCAATGTCTAAAGGGGTTCATGATGCCAAGATCCAGCAGGTACCACCCCTGGACATTACCCAGAAGAGGCTTCAAGTTGTTTCTCCCCGTTTTGGTTTATCATGACAGCTGTCAAAAAATGAGCTGTCAAGAGAAACTAAAGGTGCAAGTGATCTTTGCTCATGAAAAAGGGGTGGTGTGATTCACACTCCCTTCACAGCAAGATCCTAATCTTTTTTTTCTTTCTTTCTCCCCAGGTAGTTCACATGCTGGTGCACATTTTGCACTTCTTTTCCTGAGAAAGTTCAAACGTGCATCCTTCTTGGAAAAAGGAGTTTTGACAGCTAGTGCTCAAAACTCTGGGGCCCTTTAAAAAGGGATTCTGATTGGGCAATGGTGTGTTAAAGCCACATTCCATAGCTTAACTATGCACTCTGTGAAGAAGTACTTCCTTTTATCTGTCCTAAATCTCCCACCAGTCAGCTTCATGAGATGATCCCTCTATTATAAGAGAGGTAGAAAAATGTCTCCCTATGCACTTTCTCCAAATCATGCACACTTTTGTACAACTCTATCATAGATTTCATAGATCATAGAGTTGGAAGGAGCCTACAAGGCCATCGAGTCCAACCCCCTGCTCAATGCAGGAAACTAGAGGAGGAGTCTCCCATCCAAGTAATAACCAGGCCTGACCCTGCTTAGCTTTCCACACTCAGACAAGCTGAGCCAGCGTGAGCCACAGGCCTGTATATATGCCTCCCCTTATTTGCCTTTCTCCCCCCCTCAGCTAAGCAATCCCAGATGTTGTAACCTTTCCTCATGGGGGAGTTACTCCGGTCCCTTGATCATTTTACCGGTAGTTGTCCTTTTCTGCACTTTTTCCAACTCTACAATATTCTTTTTAGGTGCAGTGACCAGAACAGTATTCTAAGAGTGGTCACACCAAAGATTTGTAGAGGGGCAGTTTGGTCTTGGCAGTTTTATTTTCAATTCCTTTCCTAATTATGCCTAACATGGAGTTTGCCTTTTTCACAACCCCAAGATTACGTTCTTGGTCAATCACCACTAGCTCACATCCCATCATCTTATACTTGACATTGGGATTTTTTGCCCCAGAGTGCATCACTTTACACTTGATTACATTGAACTACATTTGCCATTTTGATGCCCATTCTCCCAGTTTGGAGAGATACTTTTGGATCGCCTCACAATCCCTTTTTGCACAATGGCCTGGCCTTTCATACCAGGCTGATCCTTTCGTGTATCCCCGACCAACAGCCACAAGCTTGTTCACGCAATCTTCTCAATTCAGTTCCACTCCTGGTTTTCCTGAGGTAAATAATTTGGTGTCATCAGCAAACTTAGCCACTTCACAGTTTACTCCTAATTCCAGATCCTTTATGTATAAGTTGAAAAGCATTACAGCATTTATTCCTACTTTCTGTTCTTTAATCAGTTACTGATTCATAAGTGGACCTCTCCTCTTATTCCATGACTGCTCTCTCTCTCTGTGTCACCCCATCCCTCTGTGTGTGTGTGTGTGCACCACCCCATCTCTCTCACTCTCAGTGCTACCCCACATGAAATTAGGCCATGTGCCAAATGTGGCACAAAGGCCATAAATTCCCCACCACAGAACTAGGAGGTTGTGCAAAAAGCTTCATGGAAAAGTGTGTGTGTGTGTGTGGGCGGGGTGTGTGTGTGAAGAAGGATTTGACAGAAATAGTTTTAATTAAATAATTAAGAGCCAGTGTGGTATAGTGATGAGAGTGTTGGACTGAACTCGGGAGATCCGGGTTCTAGTCCCCGCTCGGCCATGAAGCTCACTGGGTGACTTTGGGCCAGTCATTGACTCTCAGCCTAACCTACCTCACAGGGTTGTTGTGAGGATAAAATGGAGAGGAGGAGGAGGATTATGTAAGCCGCCTTGGGTTCCTTGCAGGAGAAAAGGCGGGGTATAAATATAATAAATAAATAAACATCTCACAAACTAAATTTCTTTAGCCATTGTATAGTATACTTCAGTCAATGGAAGAATGCGGAAATAATCGCCCAAAGTGATCTGTTCAAGGGGGAGACTCCCAAATCAGATTCTCAACTAAAAGAGAAGCTGGGTACGATATCAGTGAATTGGTTCCCATTACAACCAGTCCTTCATTTTAGCTCCAATCCAGACATCAAGAACCAGGCCACCAGATCTTTAATGGTGTTTGAGCAACTGATGTGCTTGACTGACTCCCAATGAAAGAGTTAACATCAAATATGTATAAAAAATTGTTAGCAGAGACAATGGGATTGACACAAAGCCAGAAAGAGATATGGAAAAGAGACCTCAAGAAAATAGCAGACGATAAGAAATGGAATAGTATTTGGTCTAACAACCCCCCCCCCCGCTCTATTCAATCTCAGCAGAAATACAGGAAAACTCCCTGAAAGTTATCCTCTGTTGTTATATGGCCCCAATTACCCTTAGTCATATTCATGCATCTGTATCCATTCCAGGGGAGGCTGGTGACTCCTGTGTCAGCAGGGCTCCTCATCCATTGAGGCTTATTCTGAGCTTTATAGGAGCTATCCATGGTGCTAAACTCTATTCCCAAAATAGGTTCAGCACCATGGAGCCCACTGGATAGCTACTATAAGGCTCAGAATAAAAGCTGCAACAGATAAGGAGCCCCACTGACATAGGAGTCACCAACCTCCCCTGCATATCTCCTAATTGTTGCAGTGGGTGTGGGATTTCATAGATTTCATAGATCATAGAGTTGGAAGGAGCCTACAAGGCTATTGAGTCCAACCCCCTGCTCAATGCAGGAAACTAGAGGAGGGGTCTCCCATCCAAGTAATAACCAGGCCTGACCCTGCTTAGCTTTCCACACTCAGACAAGCTGAGCCAGCATGAGCCACATGTTTCCACATGTGGTAGGAATGTCAACATGTGAAAGGATTCTGGAAGGACATCTTTAAGCAATGGAGTCTTATAGTAAAAAAGGAAATACAGATTAATCCAGAATTAACTCTGTTGTCAATTCTTAGCAGCCAAACTGTCCAAATTCCAAAATAGGAAATACTTTTTTTTTTTTTTGGTAGCTGCACAATTGTGAAATGCTGGAAGGATTCCAAAGACCTATTGATAAAAGCATGGTATAAAAATGTATGGACAATTATATTAGCAGAAAGTCCGGGCACAAAGATAACAAAAAGAATCAGATGTTTCCTGAAATATGGTATGCCTTTATTGACTTTATTAAGGAACAGGATAGGTGGAGAAATCGATGGAGAACTGAGGAAAAATATATTTTAATAATAAGCTTGAATACTAAAACCACCTAATAAGTTTTTAATGATATATTTTATTGATTTTATGATAGATTTTATTGATCGTATTGCATGTGATCATGGAATACATGATCAGAGGGGCCTGACCAGAGGTTACAGCCTACAGCCCACCTGAGTAAAAAGTTGCTGTCACAACAGAAATATCAGGACACCTTAAAGAGGCATCCTTAAGAAGCATCAGGGAGCTATGGTGTAGGCCTGGGATAACTTGAAGCTGTACTTTCAGAGTGTTCATCCTCCTTCCAACTGGCTTTCTGGTGTGGAAGGGTTAATCAATCCATTGAGTTAAGCTGCACAATGGCTTGAGTTTTTGTGGTTCACATTTAAGGGTGGCACCATGTACAGTTAAGGAAGTGCCTAACATATGTATTAGATGTTGTTGAACTATGTAAAGAAACATGCTAAACTGTTATAGCAACTTATGGATTGTTCAGAGTATGTATCAGATGTGTGAACTATGAAGAAATATGTTCAACAGTTTTGATCATTTTGCTGATTTACCGCCAGTATTGGTTCTGCTTCATTTCTGATAAGAACATGTGTTTGTGTCTTAGCTAAGCACTAGGGAATGCTTGTTATAAATTTGGTTCTCTTCCTTCCTTCTCTTTTTAGATTTTAGCTGTTTTGTATAAGTTTTAGACGAACTAGAATGGGTGAATACAGATACAAAAACTAAAAATACCATCAGGTACAAGAGTTAAAACCATACTGCTGGGATTAGAATAATGGATTTAAAACAAAGAAAATACTAAAATTAGGCTGGTTCCAAAAAGATAGCATTGTGGGCACCAGGCAAGCTTCCCTTGGGAAAGCATTCCAAAGCTGGGGGGGAGGGGGCACCACCAAAAAAGCCCTCTCTCTTGTTGCTACCCTCTGAGCCTGAGAATGAAGGGGCTTCTGTGGATGCTCTCAAGGCATAAGTAAGTACATAACAGAGGCTGCATCATGCAAGTATACTATGTTGAAATTCCAAGCATAAAAGAAAGGGCAGAATTGTTTAAGAGGGCAGAAGACATTACAATATGTATTCTTTAAACTTCCCAATTAATTCCATGGTTATATAAAAACAAGTCCAAACGTTAAAGAGTTGTTCTGTCAGGATGATGATTATGTAACCATGCTGTTAATATAGTGTGACTGATTCATACAACCTTTTCATCATAGGAATGGGATGCTTGTTGATGTAGGCAATTCACAGTGTATCTGTGAATCAAGCCTCAGACAAAATAAATAAATCCAAGTCCAAGATATGTTCCATTTGGCAAATGGAAGAACAATGTACTTCTTTTATAGCTAATGTTTTGATGTGAACTTCTTTTGTCCAAAGCAAGATTAGTACAATGTGAGAAGCAACACTTCTGATGCTCCCCTAGAGGTGTCCTACCTGAGATTACATTGTAGAGCTCAAATCCAAGTAAGCAGGAGTGCAACAGGAGGCTGTATTATGAAAACTGCCTATGCTCTGAATCACTAATGTGAGCTCTAAGGGATGCACATAACTGTGAATATTTCCAGAGCACCCTTCCCTCATAATCTCAGATTCTCTTTATATTCCACTTTTTAAAAGGTTCATACATACATGCTCCCAGATGGAAACAGTACCAATAACGTTAGTACCATCAGGAAATGCTTTCTGTCATTATATATACATAATAGATCTGTAAGGCTGAAGTTAATGAGAGCATCTATATGTGAATTCGCTATCTCCAGAGAGCAGGAAACTTTCACAGGTATAGGGCATTGCAGCAGAGAGATTTATATACTGCTTCCATCACCGGTGTAGGTGTTATTAGCACACATCCACATGGATACTGCCTAATTACTATTACCAATCACCCCCTTTGTCTCTGCCAAAGCCCTAAAAACTGCACCAGAATGAAAGAGTAGGGCATGGGAGAGATGCTGGTTGTAAGAAACCTGTTCGCTATTTCCTGCATTTGGAAGTTTTGGGGGAAGTGGTTGTTGGCTGTGGGTTTGTTAATGCCTTAATTGTTAATTAGAAAGATTTGGTGTATTTGTCTTTGGTTATGCATTACTGATTAATATAAATTGCTATTATGTCTTAATAGTTCATATTGCCGATTTTGTAATGAGTTCTAAATCTTATGTTCGTATTAGTGAAATGAATTGTTTGGGTTCTTATGGCAATGATGTATTATTGCAATGGATGTATATGGATGTATTGATATGTGTGACGAGAAAGCCAGCCAGGGCAGGTACACACAGACTACACAGACCCCCCACATTTCACCTGATACCGCACTTGCTCACAATAGAACACACAGGCATACCCCCAGGCCACTTCCCCTCCCTTGGCACCCAAATGAGCTGTGAAACATTCCAAACAGGAGAGGGGCACCAAGATGCCTAGTGGCCACAAAGAAATTGCAAATACTCCAAAGCACCCTAAGTACCAGGAGAAACAGGTGCTCCTGAACAGTTCAACAGGTCAGGAGGGGAGGGGGGCACAGGAGGGAGGAGGGAGCCAAGAAGAAGGGATAAAGGAAGGGGCTTCTGGCGGGAAAAGGTTGTTGGTCATGGGCAGCAAGCTGCGCGGAGGTCTGACCTCAGGATCCAGCCCCGGGCAGCTCCCGGTGAAACTAGCTGAATTCGCCTAGCCACTGAGCTACGCGCCTGGTCATTCCAGGTAAACCTTGTGTGTACTGTTGCTGTGACTCGCTCTATACCCATGTCAATTGCAGGTGCATGCTTTGCATACTGCCTTTATATATGTTTTGATACGCTCAATTAAACTGTGTTTACCTATAAACAGTGTAGTGGCTCCCATTCATAAAACTGCTTCTTTCACTGTCCTAGCGTTAAAATTGGCCGCGGCTTTTGCCTAGGTGCCGCGGACCGCGCGTAAAGGGCTAACCTTGCTCCGGTTAACCCCTTGGTACCCGAACCCGCGCAAAGGATCGGCTTTGGTCCTTTACACAATATGCATTCTTGGTTTCACACTGCTGTTCCTGTGTTGTGAGCCGCTTTGGGCACATTGTGTGGAAAAGCAGCATACAAATTAAAAGTGATGATGAGAAGGTGGATTAATAAAACTTCTTTTAGACAATCGGACTTTACATTGGAAGCATCTGTACATTTTGTGGGCTTTGTTGACACAAGATCCCTATAGATTATTTCTACTCCAAGGTAGGGATCCCTTTAGAGATAGTGCTAGGAGGGAATTCAAGTCTCACCTTTTGGGAGCAAAGTCTTTCAAGCCTCCTTCTGGTGGCTAATGACCATCATTCTTCTCTCTTTAGCTCTTTCTTTCTCTCACAATCCAGAACTTCCTGAATGGGGCTATATGATGACATGGCATCATCATGAGGGATTTCTGGGCGTGGGGACATGCTGGGAGCAGCCCAGCCAACAGCTACCACAAATGCTGGTAAGATTGGCTAGCTTTTTGTCCCACCATCCCCAAAATGACCCCACAACTTTGCCAGTAAGTGGGCTAATGAAATTGGGGAGCATTTTGACTCAGCATTACCAAATACCTTCTTCTCTTAAAACCATTAATCTTCAGACCATTGTTATTTAATGTATCACAGTTATACCCAATGTATCACATCTTGGTATAACTGCACTTGCATTAAAGCAAAAACAAACAAGAAAAAATGTTATTTCATTGGTAACCATGGAGAAGTGAAAGCTTCAACAAATGCAGTTCTTTCAAGAAAAGAAACGGAAAGATAAAAATAATTCTAACTTCTCTAACCTGCCTCTGTATTGTTGGGAACTCACATAGCTTGACCTACAATTTAGAAAGTTATTAGACTGGAAACAGCATATGTACATCTTGATATGACATGTGACAGGTTGTCATTCCCAGTGGATGGATGATTCCTGACTTCCCTGCCATAGGAAACACATCTCCCCCCCCCCCAAATGACACTTTTGGAGGATAGCTTTTGCTTTGGAATTCTTAGCAAGCAGGCTTGGCCTGAGCACAGTGCCACTTGCAAATTCGGAACCAGCAAGTAGAGAAGTACTTTGTGTTTTTTGTTTGTTTATTTTTAAGCTGGTTGTTCCAAGTGTTTCATTAATTTCATTAATTACTAAAGGCAAATGGGGCAGGTAAGCAATAACAATCAAGGAAGGCAGAGATGGTCTTAAATGATCATCACACAGCTAATGCTTATATCACTGTTGGGAAGTGCATTGTGTTTGAAGAGACAACACAACAGGTGCAAGAAGCTCCCTGGGCTGGGAGAGGCCACTGTATTTTCCTGGATGCCGACACAGCAGCTTGCCCATGTCAATTTGGACTGGAGTCACATTTTAATTTCTAAAAAGCTGGTGTATCAAATTGTATCCCCCAAAAGGATGCCTGAACCAAAAAAAAAAAAACAATTTAAAGAGAAATATATAAATGAATCAATCTTGCAAAACAGATTAAAGATGCCAATTTGAACAAGAAATAACTAAGGCAATCATGTAAATTGGAGAAGATTTTCAGCAAATTATCTGCACATCTTTGCCCACCACATCTTCTTTATTATAAATATAGTAGTGACTTTCCTTTGATGCTCACGACAACTTGAGTAATGCACTGATAAGAGAAAATCATGGAGTGTTCATTTGCATTCATAACAAAACACTGTAATTTAATCAGGCTTATTTAATGTATGCCTTGCATTGGATGGGCTAGTACAAAATATTAGCTTCTTAAACTAGACTATACATGCAAGGAATGATTCATATTTGCCTAAAGGGAGGCAGGAAGAGGTGGGGAACAGAGAGATATCAGTAAATAGTGGAAGATTGAATCTGAAATGACAGGAAATGATAAAGTTAACACTATGTTTATATATACTTAACTAAAACTTGAAGAATATTTCAATATGAAACCATGAAAGCAATTCATGTCATGGTTTCCAGTCAACTCACAGCTCCCTTCCACACACCTATGTTGGTTGACAATATGATCAATGCTCATATTCCACTAGAATCTAAACCCTTCTAGTGCTCATAAAGAGAATGGGAGAAAAGAACTCAGACAACTATACAGAAATATATATAATGTATTGCTAAAGAAGTAGGAAGAGTAGTAGGAACAGCATCAGTAGAATTTGATTGGTATTGCCTCTTTCCTATTAATGAAGGGTTGGCTTTTAAGAAATTTGATAGCAGAATGGAAAGTCTTATGCAATAAAGCAAGGAACAAGAACCATATTAGACAAATTGTTAAGTCTTTGTTTCCTCTTTATAGCTTATTGTGCAAAGCGCTGAATGCACAACAGGCAACAGACAGAATGGACAGACTGCCCCACTAGAAAAGCCTGAGCAATAACTTTGTAATTATGTTGATTCTTCTGAGTGCTTCATAAGAGAAGAGGATATGCAAATATGGAGAGCTTGACTACATAAGGAAGTCATTTTATTAATTTAGTTCTTATCCAGAAGACTGATAATGTATGAAATGGTCCCCTGAATCTAGAGCACAACAATGCTGTTTTCCGCAGAGAACATCCAGTATCTTCTCCTGTGCCTCAGTCAGTCAGAGGACATAGCCCTACTACTATCCTTGGAATCAAACAATAAGTCTTCAGCAGCACCTCCAGCTCCTCAACCTTGCAGAAGCCAAACGATGTAAAACCAGGCCAGCGTGCTTTAAGGAACGCAGACCACTCAGCTCCTTCAAGGAGGGGCTTCATGCAGTACAGGCCTTGCCTGTTTTTATAAGGCTGTAAAAGGTTTCAGCTTTCTGCTGAGGCAACATCTCTTTATTATGTTCAATGAAGGATTTTTTTCAGGTAGTCCAAGCTGATTGGGAGCTGTCAAGGGAACAGATCTAGTTTGCCTACACCTGAACTTTCCACGCTACAGGCCTGTGAACTTGATCATTACCTGACATAACTCTATTTACTGTGACCCTAAGATATATGGCTCAACTGTTACCTTAGCAGATGTAACTTTGCCCTGCTGTGACTGTATTGGACAAGACCCTGATAATTCACGTTGCCTGGCAGGGCCTTGCTCACCAAGGCTTTACCTGATGAGCTCCCCGCAAAGTAGGCCCAGCACTGCTCCCTGTGAGCCTCTGCCTTTCACAAAACAGGATGGTACGTGCTCATGTGCATTTTAACCTTTGTGAAATATCCCCACGATATCCAGTTCATAGGCATTAGTACAATATACAGTGCAGACATGATGGATGAATATGGAAAGGTTGAGAGGGCACACACACACACACACAGCCACATTGCTGTTTGCATTTAAAAGGTGGCACTGGAGGGGGAACGAGGCAGAACACATAGCATTCAAACAACTGAATAAAAGGCAAAGCAAACATTTCACAAAATTGCAGGTTGTTACAGCATGAAGTAGCCTTTCTAGGCCACTTTCATGCACTTGATGTACATTTTAATGATAAAATAGTTTAGGTAATTGCATTATTTTAAAAAGTTATAATCTAACCTGCAGTCAACTATAAGAGTCAAGAAGAAACTGTACACATCACCAGGCTTGTAAGGAGATTATTTCAAAAACCCAACAACCCTTCAATCCAAGTACAACAGCTAAACGTAGCAACACTTGGAATGCTGTGATCAAAACTTCATTTTTACAGATCAGAATCCCTCTCTACCTGAACAAGAGTATGTCTGCATTGTAGCTTATCTTCCCACATCCTATGTTTTACTTTGGAAAGTCTATTCCAAAATTAATTATATGTTTCAGGCCACAGCAGAGGCAGAGAGGCTATCCATTGACTCTTTTGAGAGACCAACTGTCTTTGGCTCTTCTTCACCTATCAGCAGCCATGTTTCACCTAGCAGCAGCCATGTTTCCATTCCAGCTAGTCCTTAGAACAGTGTTCTCCAACCTTGGGTCCCCAGATGTTTTTGGCCTACAAATCCCAGCATGCCCCAGCCAGCTATGCTACGCTGGCTGGGGTATGCTGGGAGTTGTAGGCCAAAAAGATCTGGGGACCCTAGGTTGGAGAACACTTCCTTAGAAGAACTGTAAGTTTAAGGAACTGGAGTTACCTTCCCCCCTCCCCCTCCTTCTTTTCTGTTTTGCATCATGCCTTTTACATTATAAGCCTGAGGGCAGGGACTGCCTTGTGTGTTGTTGTTGTTTTTGATTTGTAAGCTGCTCTGGAAGCCTTTTTGGCTGAAGAGTGCAGTAAAAATACTTTAAATAAATAAAACAACCTGTCACTCATTAACCACTTTTCCCTTAACCTTTGTTGTAGGCATTACTTAAGAGTCTGCAATACTTCTTTGAGTGTGAACACATGGCAGGTCAGCTAAATTTGACTCTTGATATATGCAATAACAGAGGCAGACCAGGGACAGGAAAAATAAGCATAGGAAAGGAGTAATGTTGGCTGAAGTAATTTAATTTAAATGATATCAGTTATTTTAAAGTGTTGGCTCCTAGTCCAGCACATCACAATTCTGACTGAACATTGCTGATTTTCTTTATTTAGAACAAACAAAAATCCTGGTATTCTAGAATATTCCTTTTTAAAATATATATGTTGTGTTCTGGCATAGGCAGCAGTGCAAAATAAAAATGTTGCCCAGGTTTTACTCTGCAAAGTCCATAGCCACCACAGGTGTAATTGCCTCATCCCTCATTTCATTTCCTCATGCTACACACTACCATACACCTAATCTTAAAACCCATGTGAAATGGCAGGCAGGTGAACAAAGTAGCCAACGCTGGCCCTAGAGTCAATAATTTGATACATTTCAACTAGCGTTCCTTTTGTGTAGGGAAATACGAGGATTTCTTTTCATTTAATAAATCATCTGAACTTGCCCCTTTCACTATTCTGAATGCGAACAGGAGCACACTTTTCCGAAAAAATGTTTGCACATTCCAGAAGATGAAATTGTGTTCACAAATACACATTTTTCAAAAAACGGAGGAAAAGTGCACGCTTCTGAAAAAAATGTGCACAGAATTGCACACATTGGCCATTCAAAATGTAGACTTTTCTCACCCAAATGAACTAAAAAAGCAGATCACAAATGAAAATGGGAGCAAGCCGAACAGAGCCTCAAAGTGAAGTCTGGAGAATTTCGGCAAGCTTAAACATCCCTGGTTCTCCCATCTCTACGTTTTGAGTAAAGAAGGTGAACAAAATATTAATTCAACAGGTTATATATTAAGGAGACTTACACTTGAAGGACAGTTCTGGGATCACCCACTTCTCCTCCATCACCAATTGTTAGTGTGTCGTAGCCAATCTCCAGATCAAATTCTTCAAAATTAATCTGAATAACCTGGCAGGGGGAAAAAAGTACTTAAGCATCTACATTTATCTTACTTTATCAGCAGTATCATACAAATGCATGGAATCCACAGAGGACCTCGTTGTTATTTAGGAATAATGGTGTGTGTGTTTTTCAGTCTCTCATATTTTATTTATAAAATTGAGTCATTTGTCCATGAAAATAAACCAAAGAAGTATGGGCCAATACTTTACCACTGCTACCATGATGTTTTTGGCAGTACAATACAACCCCTAAGGCCAAAATTCTAATTTAAATGGAGAAGTGTTACCTTTTTAATGACTTGAGTTAAATTAAAGTGCCAGAGGCAAGGCTTTTATTATGCATCAATGGTCATAGGTATAGAATTTCTGTTTTTAACTATGTTTCATGTACATGTGCTAGTGCGTGCACGCATGCGCAGGCACACGCACACACAGAGAATTTATACAGACAGATGCGGAGTTCAAAAAAATGAAGGTAGCACATTTACTCTCACTCAGATGATAAAAGTCAGATATAACATGACAACAACAATGTGAACATTTAACTCCTGTAATTATTCACTGCAAATAAAATTAATTGGATTAATATTCAATTTGTCTGCTTGAGTGAGTTATACAAGATAAAGGAAGCCCTCGAGATATGTCATCAATTTTTTTTATAAGTGTCCATATTGATCGTTTTGTTCACAGACCAAACCTCCTGTGAAATAATCTGGAATACAAAAAGGATGTTTATCCTTTTCTGTCCATGTCACACCTGGGCACTCCCCCATTTTCAACATACCTTTCCACATTTCAGCATATATAACACACTTGCAACATACCTAATTCATCTCAGAATTCTACTTTACTTACGAGAGTGGTTTGTAGCAATAGGCCTATGAATGAAAGTTTTAATGTGGAAAGCAAGCTAGGGCTGCAATCCTATACTCAGTTTCAAAGGAGCAGGCCCCACTGAAGTCAATAAGATGTACTTTTGAGTAGATACATATAGGCTTTCACTGAAAATGTATAGTATTACAGGGATAAAGAGCATAGCCTCCAACAATTCACAGATGAAAATAGGGACACACATGTGAATTTGTAAGAGGTATGGTTAAGCAACATGAAGGTTTGATCAAGAGTGTGTGGCCAGGCAACATGAGGGCATGGCCAAGGGTATAGCCACCCACCCTAGGATGCTCTAACCTTAAGGGCTCTGACCAATCTGAAGCCACTTTGATCTCCAGACCCATCATGATGATGGTGATTGCTGTTGTTGCCATTATTATTATTGTACCATCAATGAGCATGGTGCTTTACCAAGTATAAGAGAACAGTTCCCTGCCCCAAAGAGCTTACAATCTAAAATGTAATATAGAGGAGACAACAAATGGTAGGAAGAGGTAAACCGGGGAGGAATATGCCATTATTTCAGTCAAATATAACTTTCACCCTACTTTCCCCACATTCTGCAAGAAACTCCTTGTTTTAAAGATCTCCCTCCCACTTTAAAAATGGATCCCTCAATGGTGGCTTTGTTCTCATTAGTAGTTTGCCAAAGAAATACTAATATTTAACATTTAGATACGGTATCTCTGAGTGTCCAAAGTGGTTCATAGGCCCACCCTGCAAGCTCCTATTTTCTCCACTCAGAAAAAAGCATGTGGGCTATATTGTAGCTTGGCGGGACAATACTGGAAAATGTCGATCATTTTCTCTATCTTGGCAGCTATCTTTCTGTTACAGCTAACATTGACAGTGAAATCCAGCATAGTTTGAGCTCCGCAAGTGCCACAATTTCTCGAATGAAACATAGAGTGTTCGAGGATCGGGATATTTGTAAGAAGACCAAAACACTGGTTTATGAAGCCATTGTATTGCCAACTTTATTGTATGCCTGCGAAACATGGACTATCTATAAACGTCACTTCCACCTCCTTGAAAGATTTCATCAACGTTGCCTCTGGAAAATCCTGCGAATTACTTGGGAAGATAGGCGAACAAATGTCAGTGTACTGGAAGAAGCAAAGACTGCTAGCATTGAAAAAATGATCCTTCAACGCCAACTTCAGTGGACTGGTCATGTTGTTCGAATGCCTGACTGCCGTCTCCCAAAGCAGTTACTTTATTCCCAACTCAAGGATGGAAAGCGGAATATCGGTGGTCAATATAAGAGGTTTAAAGATGTTCATAAGGCTAATCTAAAAAAAAAATGCAATATAAACATCGAAAACTGGGAAGCTCTGGCTCATGAACGATCTAAATGGAGGTTGGCCTCCCACAAAGGTTCCATGGACTTTGAAGAAGCCCGAGTGCAAGGCGAAAGGGAGAAACGTGCAAAGCGAAAAGCACGTCAAACGAATCCTTTACAGGACCATCTTCCATCTGGTAACCTGTGTCCTCACTGTGGGAAGCTGTGTGGATCTAGAATTGGCCTCCACAGTCACTTACGGACCCATCGCTAGAGTCTACAATTTTCTTTAGAATTTCCTCCTTTTAAAATTTTTCTTTTCTAAATTTTTAACCCTGGAAGACAAACTTACTCGGTCAGGAGTGATCGCCTGATGATGATGATGATGATGATGATGATGATTTTATTTTTTAAAAAACAAAACAAGAACAACAATACTGATTGAACAATGATGACAAAATGGAATGATAATGTTTGTTACTGCTATTTGAGGTAGTTGGGATTTTTTCTTTCTTTCTCTTCAGGAGGATGTGTTTTCTAACTCCCTTCTAATGCATTTTTTAAAAAAAACACTATCCAAAATCCCTGCAGAATAATCCTAATCATTACTGTAGAGAGCGTTCTCCATTGCACTTCAGCAAGTGTTAGAAAAAGACTTTCACATGGGGTACATTGGTAGAGCCAAGTAAAATTTACCAGCGTTCTGAAAACAGAATAACAGTGCAATCCTATGCATGTGTACTCAGAAGTAAGTCCTATTACGTTCAATGGGACTTACAGGAAAGTGTATATTTTAAAGCAATCTACAATACTGACCATCACGTCTTGTGGCAGCAAATTGATTATGCATTGTGTGAAGAAGTATTGTGTAATTGAGGGATAATTGTGAAATTCTGCTCCTTGCTAGAAGAAGAGGTAGCAGGAGAAGCACCAGTGCTAGGATGACTTTTCCAAAATTATATTATTTTGTAATATTTTATAAGTGGCTTTTGTAATATTTTTTTAGCTTACTCAAACCCTTAATTGTTGATATCTGGTGTTTTTCATGGGGGGAGGTTCAGTGTTTGCAGGGCAATCTCTTTCTTTTTGTTTGAAAATTTTCAGGATTGGCACAAATTCAACAAGTGAAGCTTACCCACCCACCCACCCCACACCCCCAAACATGTAGCTTCAGAGAGAAGGGGAAGTTTCTTGCATTTCCTTCTGACATTGTATCTCACCTGTTAGAGGCACAGAGTCAGCCCTGTTAGGAAATAAAATTTTTGGCAATATAAAGATAGGAATCATGTGATAAATTCCCTCATTCACCTCTCTCTAGGTCCAGGCCAGCACATGCGCGTGCACACACATCCTCGTGTCTGTTCTTTCCCTGCTTACTGTGGGCGGCCCTTGGAACCTAAGCAGAGCTATCTTAAAGGGGCCACAGGCAAAATTGCAGCTAAGCTAAAAGTTTTAGCCCATGGCCCCTTTAAGAGGCAGGGGGATTTGGGACTCTGCATAAGGGTTTTCGGGATGGTCCCAGCATTTTTGGGGCAGCTGGAGATTATGAAAGAGAGATACTTTAATAAACAAACAGGAGAACAGGAGAAAGAACACGTTTATATATATGGCTAAGAGTGATTTTAGGTGTGCCCATGAGCTGGAGCATTCCCAGTACATATATATTCTCTCTCTCTCTCTCTCTCTCTCTCTCTCTGTATATACATATATATTTATTTTATCTTTTTCCTTGGAACAGCAGTACCTCATGCCATATCACAAATTGCTTTTGAAGTTCTCCTCAGTTCAAAAAGAGGGTTACCATCTGGCTCAGAGGGCAGCTGTTTGACGAACAAAAAAACAAAGCTGCCTTAGGCATACAGAACTGTGCATACAGTTCTTTGAACCAGATTAATGTGCCTTCATTGCTAAAAAGTTAACTGGATCTGTGTCAAGAAGTCTTTGGTGGGTTCAAACCTTCATCTGTAACAGAAAGGCAAGGAATAGGAGGAGGTTTCAAAAGCAACTTCATGATGACCACAGGATTTTTAGAGGACAACAGCCCAATTCCCTGGCCATGTGGTATTTTGGACTTGTTTTCTTTGACCAGCAGATCTTCTATGCCATGTCACACGATGCTTTTGAAAGTTCACTCAGATTCAAAAGTGATTAGTTATATGGCTATACATATGCTGGCCTGACATTTAAGAAACACAATCCAAAGCCAATTTTGTCATGCAAAACTAGTTGTGTGGTTCTTTGAATTCTGGCCAAAGTCTAAAAATCCTATCCGAAATAATTGCGGAGAGCTAGTACATCACTGCTGCTCCATTTTTCCAGAACTAAGTGATTCAGTCCATCAAATTCTGACAAAGAGAGTTTCAGAAGAATTCCTAAGATTATTTTTAAAGTTACAGAACATAATCTTGAATTATCTTGTTAGACGTTTTGAAACTGGCCAGGTGTTAAGGTGAAAATGAAATAGTTTGCCAACTTTTCAAGTTATTGGAGGGTATCAGTATGCTTAGAGGCAAGTGCCTGTAACCTGCTAATGAATTCCTATATCAGTTCTGATATACACATACCACCAAATATTTCTTGAACAAGTGATTGTAGTCTCATTTTAAAACAACAACAACAAAGTCAACACAACTGTGAATTAATATTTACAATAGTTAAAACACACTGCCGTTCTTCTGGAGTTCCATCACCTTTTAATCAAAATGCATTGCACCCCAAAACAGTCTTCCCCAATCAGATGCCCTGCATTTGTTTTGGACTATAACTCTCAGAATTCCTGACCACTGGCCATGCTGGCTGGAACTTATGGGAGTTGAAGTCCAAACCTTCTGGAGGGCACCAGGTTGGAGGAGAACCCTGATCTAAACCTTCTCTCTTGAGATCTTATACACTGTTAGTTTAAATTTTGTCAAGAGAAATAATACTTAGAATTTTTTAAAAAACTCCAGTTTTTTCAGCACAACATTTCCAAAATGAAAGACGCTAAAATACACATAAGCAGAAGGATATACAGTAATACCTTGGATTGCAAGTAACTTGGTCTGAGAGCGTTTTGCAAGACAAGCAAATTTTTTAAATTTTTTTGATGATAAACGAGCAAGGTTTTGCCAGACAAGTCGTAGGGATGTAACCGCTCGCCTCGAGTGGGCGGCGTAGTGGGCCGAAATTGGCCCTGCTCATGCCCGCCAGAGACTCGCTTTGATATAAGAGTGTTTTGGATTACAAGCACGGTTCCGGAACAAATTATGCTTGCAATCCAAGGTATTACTGTAATGGCATCAGGCATTATCCTGTTTCACATCTGACACAAACCTATATGCATACGCTCTATGCTGGGGATGCAAAACTTCTGGCCCACGGGCCTAACCCAGCCTGTGGAGGTTCCGCATCCAGCCCATGGAGCCTCCTTTAAGAATTCACACTCCTCAACAGAGGGGGTGGAGTTTAGGAGGGGTAAATTGGTTGGAGGGACTTGTAAGGCCTTAGTCAATCTCCAACCTGCTGTAGGAGGATAGGTCAGAAGAACATGCAGAATCAATCAATTCCAAAACTAATGTTCAGAAATGATGTTACCATTCAACTCAAACTGGCCTTGGTTTGATGCCCCTTTAGTATCAATTTTCATTTGCTTTGCTCTGTTTCCAGTAGTCCTCCTTTTTCTAGCTATGCAAGTTCATATGGCTAATGAAACTTCCAACCAACCAGACTGCATGTGAGTTTGCCTCTCCCTTGGTGTTCTCTAATTCCAAAGGCAATGCCAGCCATTCCCAAAGTTCATACTGTTAAGCTTACTCATTAGTAACTGATGTCCATCACTTCTTGGGAGGCCCATTAGGGCCTGAAGCCAAGTGCTAATAACAAAGGCTTGGATCCAGAATTTCACTCAGTGTTCCACTGGAGCTGGAGGAAGGGACAGAGTGGTGATTTCCTCTGATTTCTCATGTAGCCCCCAGTGCCACTTCCCACAGCCTTCCAAAGGAAAGAGGAATCAAAGAAAATTGCCACCCCACACCCTTCCTGCAGCAGGAAACCTCTGCTGCATTCCTGTTCCCGCCATGATTAGACGTCTAGATCCAACCTATAGTGTTCTTTTGCTGGGAGGAATGACTGATAGAATTGTGGTAGAGCAGATGTGTATGCTACTTGCAGATACTGATCTTTATATAACCAGTCAAGTAGCCTTATTTGCAGTGGCTGCCAAAAAGATTAGAGCAAGGGTCCTAAAAACTGTTACTGTAGATTGTGCACATGATGAACTGATTTAAGTGGCTTGTTCAATCCTTTTATTATTTGTGATTGTTGTTGTTGTGGCAAAAATTGTAAGAACTTATGGTTATATACAATAAAAATTTACTACTACTACCTATAGTGTTGAAAAGTCTTTCTTTTCAGTAGGCCCAAGTTTTTCTCCAGGTAGAAATTTTTGCCCAGAACTACTTTTTCTTTTCTTTTTTAAGAAAATCCCTTGGCCTAGAGCTTCGTATCATGCCCTGAATCACTTTATCCAATTATAATATCAGTTACTGGCAGGTAACAACATTATTAATGATTTCTTTTCTACACTTTTATAATGCCATCAGATCCCCTGAATATGGATGAGAAATGCCTGGGGAAAAACCAAAACAAAACATTCAGGATGTGTGCTCGACTACCTACCACCACTGAAAACCTTCACTAGCAAAAAATGCAGCAACACACTTGTATAGTAAAAAAAAAAAAAATGTCTTGAATGGCCTTGCTTGACAGGGAATAAAATTAGACTGCACATTTCAAAGGTTTTCCTATCCTAATTCTGTTCATCTGCACAGTTGATATATGCGATTCAGGTGGAGGGGGAAACATTTTTAAAGGAAATGGACCAGTAAGACATTAGCCCTATTCAAGCATCTGTTTGTATGCACATAGTTCCAATTAATGCAGTGGAGAAGTGCACATGATACCATTCCTCCTATTCAAATGTACATATCCTTGGATATAGATTTCATAGATTTTCATAGATCATAGAGTTGGAAGGAGCCTACAAGGCTATCGAGTCCAACCCCCTGCTCAGTGCAGGAAACTAGAGGAGGGGTCTCCCATCCAAGTAACAACCAGGCCTGACCCTGCTTAGCTTTCCACACTCAGACAAACTGAGCCAGCATAAGCCACAGGCCTGTGTTCACACAAATATGGCTTTTTTACTTGTCAATGCATGCCCCTTTATCAAAAAGGTTTCAGGGTCCTGCTATAACCCTATCCACATCACATATGTGTAAATTAACTGAAATTCTAAATTATTTTCTAACACCATAAAGAATGAAGGAAATATTATCTACATATT
This sequence comes from Shinisaurus crocodilurus, assembly GCA_021292165.1. Lineage (NCBI taxonomy): Eukaryota > Metazoa > Chordata > Lepidosauria > Squamata > Shinisauridae > Shinisaurus > Shinisaurus crocodilurus. The sequence continues at coordinate 208,173,775 of CM037880.1, read as the reverse complement.
ACCACCACTGAATCGAACCACTCTTGGAGCCACACAATGTTAGAATGAAGCAGGGACAAAGTCCTAAATTGGTCTTAAGGATAGAAATGAGCTGTAGACCATTGCTTCAGTCCCTGCAAAAGCTTGCTTCAAATAGCCAAATAAGATGTAGATAGTGTGTCCACTGAGGGCCAGGCCACTCAAGAACCCTACAACATATGGTCCCTACTAAGATAATGAATTGTTGCAGGAGGGCAACCAGCTCCTACCAAATACCAAAAGGGGGGATAATTTGCAGCATACAAAATTGTAGCTTTGTATTATTACAGGGCTTTACATCCAAGCCCACATACATAATTTTCAATGAGTATTAATAAAATCAATATTTTTTCATATTAAGTTTTGTTGTGTAACAAAAGTAATCCCTATTACTTTGTATCGTATTTACACAGAAGCAAAGTTAAGATATGTAATCAGTCTTATTAGCCATTTATATACTCTCTAAACAATACATTTTGTAATCAAGGATTACTTTAAATAAACATGACTCAGATTAATTAAAAAAAAAACACAAGAAGATAATGTCCATATGGGGAAATAAACAAAAACAAAATGCAAATAAATCATGCAACAAGTACAAAATGAGATACCCTGTAGTTAAATAAACACATTTGCATATAATATCTTGTTTTCCCTATAAAACCAAATGAATCAATTACCTTTTGTTTTATAAAAAAAAAACATTGTAGAATTTATTGCTGTTATTGTTTAGGCTTCCATGGAATATTGTGGTTTAATCATAGATTCCCTTAAATGCCTTGCACACATTAACATTTGTAATGTGCCTTCTGTAAGTTAGAACTGCCAAATTAGAATTTAGTTGTTAAACATTTTAAGGCTGTATCTCTCCATGCAGAATACAGCACAGAACTTCAAACTCTTTTAGAATCAAACATTTAATGTTTATTTATAGGTGATGCATGCATGCACCCCCTCAATATTTTCAATGACTTGCAATGGGGTTGGGTGGGGATGGACATGTGAATTGTCACCATTGGAAAGCATTGTGTTTGAAGTGTTGTATGATTATTTGGAAGCTTTGTCTGCAGTGTTGGATCTGTGATACCTGTTTCACAAACCCAAGTCATTACTTGGATGTACAGTCATGTGATGAACATGTATGGGAGAACTTACGATTGATTCTCAATTGACTTTTTGCACTTGGGTATGCAAACAGTTTCAGCTGTAAGTAATCTTCTAACTGAAGAGACATACTTAAAAAAAAAAAAGCAGGGGGAATGGGTTGGATCTAGACTGAATTTTGCACAAACAAAAGGGAACCTTCTATTCATGCAAAGATCCAAGATCCAGAAGAAGAAGGGGTGAAGGCAATTTTCACTGATTCCCCCACCCGCAGCTTCTTCCTCTAGGGTAGATTTTTGAGAGGATACAGAGAGCTGCAGCAGGAAGGAGAAACTGGGGGGAAAGAAGTCTTCTCCCTTCCTCTGGCACAAGTGGAATTCTACAGATCACAAGTCTGAATCCTACCCAATGGGTCCTGCTTAGCTTGCTGTTATTAATATTCCTCATATGTTAGATCTGACAGCTGATTGGGGCTCAGGATAACTGATTATTCCAAGTAAGGAGACATAGAGTATTTATGACATAACCTATAGTTAGATTGACAGATAACACTTCCATTATAATTTCTTAAAAAGCAGCTCCCATAATCAAATTTATTTTTTTATTTATTTCATTTCTATACCACCCAATAGCCAAAGCTGCTTCTGCTTCTTTTGCTTTTGCTTCTGCTTCTGCTGCTGCTGCTGCTGCTGATGATGATGATTCTATTTCATTATATTTGATAATGCATACTAGTATTATTAAAATTGTTCTAGTTGGTGGTATATTGAATACCGGCTTTGGTGTAGTTGTTTTCTTTTTTCTAAACCCCAAACTCTAAAGCTGGGTTTTCCAACCTTGGGTCCCCAGATGTTGCTGGCCTACAGCTCCCAGCATACCCAGCCAGCATGGCTAATGGCAAGGGATTCTGGGAGCTGTAGTCCAGCAACATCTGGGGACCCAAGGTTGGAGGGCCCTTCTCTAAAGGAGGCTCTTTCACAAAACACAATTTACCAAAATTTGCAAAATTCTGCATATCTGACATGGAAAAAAAACTTGAGGTTTTAAAAATTAGAATGTGGGAGAAATGAAACTGATAGATTTGACCATCACTACTAAAGACTCCTGACTAAACTTAAGTCATGGGATAAGAAGAAAGGTCCTCTTACGGGCTGGTAACTGATTAAAGAACAGAAAGCAGAAAAGATGTGCAATATCTGGGCCTTTTTATTTTAAAAAAATAAAAGTAAGGGGGGACATGATAAAGATGTATAAAATTATGCATGGCGTGAAAGTGGAATTTTTTTTCTCCATCTCTTATACTATAACCAGGGTTAGATGGTGGCTTTAAAGGGGATTAGAAACATTAATGGAGGATAAGGCTATCCATTGCTCCTAATACCGATGGCTGTACATTACATCCTTTATCAGAAGCAGTATGATTCTGAATACCAATTGCGGGGGAATACAAGTGGAAGGATTATTGTGCTTATGTCCTACTTGTGAGCTTCCCATAGGCATCTGGCTGGACACTGTATGCCAGAATGCTGGACCAGATAGTCCTTTGGTCTGATCCAACCATAGCTCTTCTTGTGTTCTTACCTTGCCCAGGAGTCCTTCAAAACCTGGAACCAGCATTACAGCATGGTTTGTTTTTAAGATAGAAGACATTGGGCCAGTTTGCACAACATGACAGTCCATGGTCTAATTAAGCCATGGTGGTTGTTTTTACCCATAGCTAAGCCATGGTACCACCACCAGACACTCAAGTGCTACATGTATTGTTTTCGCAGGTCATGGGTTATTTCCCTCCACCCTCCTCGCTAGCTCCCAGCATGTATCACTGAGCCTTTGCAGCACTGAAGGGTGGGCAACTGCTGGCAAGGCTTCAGTATATCAGCAGCCTTTTTGCCATTTGTCTGCTCTTGTCTTGGTGTGTATTAATCCTTACCTGCCCCCAGAGTGCTCATACTATGCCAATGAATAGTATGCACCACCTCCTTCCCATTGGAGCCTTGTGTGAGCAGTAAAACATCTTAGCCTCCCTCGGTCGGTGCTGGAAAGAGCCTTGGGACTCAATCGCTGCTCCAGCTGGACAACCCCATTTTGTTCACCCCCTCCTCCACCCCTTTTCCAACCCAATCATCTACCTTCCCACTGGCAGCACTGCACCTGTCAATCAAGCCCCTTTCATTCACCCATGATCCCCCTACCTACTGTGATGCTTCCCTCCACCCCAACTCTCCCCTTTTCCACCCCACCCCCTCTGACACATCAAAGTGCCCACTGCTCCACTACTTTCCAATCTTCTGAACTATCCCCAACCCTGTCTGTTCAACGCTTTTACTGTTCCACAGCACTTGCAGGCTCCCTTCATGTATTTTCAGACCAAAAAAAGCACAACTGCTTTAGATTACAAAATACATTATACTAAAAGGTTGTACTGGATATATATGGGAGGCAAGAGTTTCATTTGCTTGCAGCAGTGGGGCAAGCACCTAATGGCCATGCACAGTAATACACAATACTTAGCCATAGATAATGTGTGGATAATGGTCCCAGATATAGTCATCTATAGCTGCTATTATTGCTCGTGCTTCAAGGTGTGACACTGTTTCTGAATGGGGATTCTGATGATGAGTTTCTGCTGAGCATCAATGGTGTGCATCATTCTAAGCCCTGGTGGGGGTTCTCCTCAAGGAGCATGTCACCCTTGATTCGCAGATGTTGTGAAGAATGCAGCATGCACCGATAACATCCGTTACTAGGTCTTCCTCAACATCTATCTAGAAGCGAATACAGAGAGTACCACTGTGACTTTAGTCACCTTCTCTGGTAATCTTGCCTTGCTGTGGTAGTAGTTGAGGTTCTTTCATTTGGGCGTTCTCAGAGCCAAGGCTGAAATATGAGAGACTGATTGCCCAGGGTGAGAGGGTGTATCAGCCAGGATCCCGTTAACCATTACATGGGGGGACTAGTGAAGGATGTACCTGTAGCTACCTTATCTTCCACAGATGATTTCTAAAAGACAGCTGTATTATGACTTCTTCCAGGAACACCAGCATAAACATCCATGAACCTGCCCCTTGTGTCTACAATTGCCTGCAAAACCATGATATAGAAACACTTTTGGTTATAGAACTCCAAGCCCTACCCACTGGAATGAGGATTCTTACATGGGACGAATCCAGGCCCCCTCCCACATGAGAAAACCCAAGCTCACAGAAGCCTTGGGGGGGGGGGTTCTCGTCCCTCACCTTTATGATATCTGCCAGATACAGCTCATTCAGGACCCACACCATCTCTGAAAATTTCACACGCTGTTGATTTCCCAACTCTGAAGACAGTTCTGAGTGGTAGTTAGCCTAATCTGAATGCCAGTTTGTAGAGGGTCAGAGATAACTATTTATTTATTTTTACTGGCAAAGCTCAGTGCATTACCAAATTTTCCCTCTGGATTACTGGGCAATTTTAGTCAGTAATGGTGTCAAACATTTTCCATGACATCCAGAAACTACCACAGAAACATGCGTCAACCTAATTGTCCAGCTCGAGTATCAAGGCCCACACAGCTTCAGTGCATGGAAGGGTCCAGCAGTACGTTGAACACCCATAGCCACCTGTGCCCGATCAATTGTGGCAGCCATTCTCCAGCACATCCACTTCAGGCTTTGCGCGTGGTCATGAAGCCAGTCTCTTTCCAAGTGCAGCCCTTCCCTTCTGCTCTTCCAGCTTGGTTGCAGTGCTGCTCCAAGGCTTCAACAGCCACTGTACAGATCCTCAAATGCCACTTATAAAGCTCCTCTGCAGAGTCGCGATCCTTGAGGATGCACTCTAGACTTCAGTAGATGGCAGCTACAACTGCAGTGTTGTCACCCATACTTGCTTCTCTGAAATTTGAGACGCAAGCTACAGGCAATGGCAGGGTGAGCATTATTATAGCTTTCTGTGGAGGAAGAATAAGGGCTGGTTCACACGACCCAGGCTGCCGGCAGGGGAGGAACCACGGGGCTGTCTGCGGGGTCCGGCGGGGCACCGCAGACAACCGGCGCCCCGTGCGCGTGGGCAGACCCCGTAGTCCCCGCACCGCAGTGTGGGCTTCCCGGCGCTAGGGGGTGCGGCCCCGGGATGCCCAGAGGGGCCGTTTGCCCCTACAGGCTGGAGCGCCGGCGGCTCCGGCCGCTCTGGGCTGCTGTCTCTGTGGGGACCCCGCGGGACAGCCACCCACTGGTCGGATGGCACGGTGACCACGCGCAGTAGGGCCTTACCCCTCTACCGACCATGGTCACTTTGTGAGCATCCCACGCGTGGCTGTCCCATGGGGGCACCCCTGGTCGGCGTGCACACGACACGGGAACCGCGGGGGACTTGCGGTTCCCGTGTCGTGCGAACAAGCCCTAAGTGGGTGCAGGCAACCTGTGGCTGGGGAAAGGTGTGGAGGAACAAGGAGTTGGGGGGAGAAAGATGGTATGGGGGCAAAATGCTAAAGAAATAGAGTGAGGGAGATAGGTTTCCTCTACCTAGAGCATATGGCATTGCATTTTAGTGGGGCTGAGTACTGTGTGCTGTCACCTGCTAACAGAGCTGCTGGGTAGTAGGCTCTCGATTCTTCCTTGTGCCCATTCCTTCAAGTCTGAGCTTATGGGCCCTGAATACTGTGCTCTCTAGTCTAAGTACTCTGATGCTAGAGCAAGTACATCTTGGTGCATCCTACACACTCTACACTTTTGATCTAGGTATCTGCAAAGCAGTGTGTACTGTCTCTCGAAGAGGTGCCCTAAGGAGGGTGGATGACAAGGTGGGGTGGGGAGACGAGGGTGGTGGAAGAGAAAGTACACTGTTATTTCAACACTAACATAACCTCCCCACCCACCACTATCATGGTGCTGCTGTTCCCCAAGGCAGAAGTGGTTGCTTGTAAGGTCAAAAGTGATGGGCTCTCAGAGCAGCCGATGCGCACTCGGGCTGTCTTTGCCAAAGAACTTTCAACTGAAGTGATGGGAGACAATTTGTGTGACAGGTTCCATACGAAGCATTTGGGGGGGGGTGCATCCAGCAGTTGTGAGATTGTTGTTGACGTGACACGGTGCTGCTTAGGTGTATTTGCGATGGGTGGACGCACCACAGAGGGGTCCCTCCCTGTGGTAAACTCTCTCTGTGAAGCATACACATTCCTAGACAGCCCTGGTGCTGGTGAGGAGGAATCCCTGGTGGGCAAAAGGCTGGGCTTCAGGGGGGCGATGTCCAATTCCTGATAGATGTGACAAGGGGATGTTGCTGCCAGCGGTATAACCAGGTGTCATGTCCCACCTGTCCCGCAGAATTGTCACCAAGTTGTCATAAAATAGCATGAGGAATGGCTCAAATTGTGAGCGCTTCTTGTGAGTCGTTAGTTCTTTAAATGTCTTCTTCAGCCTATTCAGCTTTGCCTTGCACTGCGCTGGTGGGCTATGTGCAAATCCTCGCAGTGTCATCTGCTTAGAAACGCATGGGAACAGAGTCTTCTGTCTGGTGCATTGTAGGGTCTCCTGTGCCTCTGGACTGATCCAGAGGTTGATGAATATACACCTAGTTCAGCAGCAGTCCAGAACCTTTGGCTTTGACCTTGTTAAGAAGATTATGCCTGAGAAGGTGCCTGCATTAACTTAGAGGCTTGTGATGCTTGTGAGAAGGGCTCAACAGTGGGAAAGAATAGTCAGACGGAGCAGTTCTCATCCTTCTCCATTCAGGACTCTGGTGAGTGCAGAGCCATCACGGTTCTTAGCCAGATCCAGAAGTGAGCAGTACTACAGAGTCAAAGTGGCTACAGAGTCAACTAAAAATGGCTATGGAATAGATAAGTTTGGAGGTAGTTGTTAATCCATTGGTTCCCACACCCTGAGAAGCAGCAGGCATTGGGCTCACTTTTAGATTACTGCTACTGTTCCGTGTACTAAGGGGGGATCACAGCACAAGGCTTCTCCAAGCATGGGACATTGGGGAGAGGTGTGACATGGGTAGAGAAGTGGGGTTGTTTTGGGACAGTTTTGGTTGCAGACACAGGCACAGCTAAATTTGGAGGAATAGCCACCTTCCTCCAAGGTTGCTCAGAGAGGTAAGAGCAGTTTGGCCGCATACAAAACATCCTGCTACTATCATGGGAAGCACTTTCCTGGGAAGCGCTGAACTGCAGGAGAGAGCAGGGAGGCGGGATGAACCCTCTCACAGCTGTTGCCAGGCAAACTTTGATGGCTAGGAAATGGTTAGAGATCATGATGTAGGCAGAGCACTCCGCTTTTTTGCCGCTCTTGCCAAACAATTCTGTAGCCTTTTGGAAAAAGACTTGCAGGAGACCACTGGCTATGCTGGCTGGGGTTGATGGGAGTTGAATCATGGAGGGCACCAGTTTGGGAAAGGGTGAATCAGACCTTTGAAAGATATTTGTACAGATTCTTCCTTTGCAAGCTTGCAGAAGTGCAGCAAAAGAGAAGCAGGACAAGACAAGACACTAGGTGATTGTGAACGATTGAGGCCTACACAGGCTTGAATTAGTTTGAAGCCTGTAGGCCCAAACATCTCCTGATGGGAGGGGGGCATTTGTGAGTTTCATTTTCCCCTCATGGAGCTAAGTTTCCTTTTCATTGAGAGAAGTCTCCTTTTCCCCTTAATAGAGTTAAGTTTCATTTCCCCAGTTTGAGGTCACAGGATTGTAACCTTCTAGTTCTGTGAGAGTGTATATAAACGAGTGGATCTGGAGCTGCAGGGTGTGGCAGATAGAGAGAGAGAAATTGGAGAGAGGAGGGGTTCTTCAGGCACCAAGAATCAGACAGAGAAGAGAGTCTGAATATCACTAAAGAACTGCAGAACAGCCAGGGAGAGGCTGGGGGAAGGAATCTCTACTAAGCCTACAGGTGAAAGTGTAGCTAGGTTAGAGAACTTTGCGTTATTTTTCCTTTTATTTCCAGTATACTTGCTTTTTGTAATCTTACAGCTCTTATTTGTGTAATTTCCCTAAGTTAATGTGAACCTACTTTACCAATATTTACTAAAGTAAACAGTTATTGTTAAAATTCAGTTGTTGGAGTGTCTTTTGCACCACGCCTAAGGCCTAATCCCATGTTACTAGGAAAAGGAGGTAAAGAGGCAGAGAATTGGCATCCTGATACAGGAGGGGCTCTTAAAGAGGCAGATATCTTTAAGTTGCTGATCAAGGTGTCCAGGTACAGGTGGAACCTTAACAGTGATACATGGCAGTCTTTCTCCATGTGTATGTACTTTTGGCCTCATATTGACTCTCCTTACTACACTTTAAATTCTCATTAACATAGGGTGACCAGATGCAAAAGAGTATGCTTACGTGTGCATTTAAGAATTGTGTAGAAAAGAGTGTTTCCCCAGGTTAGGCTGCACTTGCCTAGATGCACCTTTGGAGTGAACTGTGGGCTTACTTGCTATTTTCTATTGTCACCTGCCCTCCTTTCTGTCTGGAGACAAAACAGAAGGTAACTAGTGAAAGGGAGATCCTGCACTTATTTGAGCATGGAATATCTCACATCCTTCATTATCAGACTCCCACTGGGTCCCATCTGTTTTCCCCACCATGAAAACTGTGAGCTAGAAAAACTCAGAGTTTTGGAGCTCAGGGTACAAGCAAGCTGAGAGAGGACTAGCCAATGTAGATGCCATGCTGTTTCACTGCAAACAGTGTTTTGCATATCAGGAGTATACCCAGGGTTGTGTACTCTTTTCTCCTGCCTTCTCCCCTTTTCAGAGCCATGTTTTCCTTCCTTTCCCTGACATTAACCATTGTTTCATGTTACATGGACACCTGTGCAAACCATGGTAGATGCATACTAGGATCTCCTGTAAACTAGAGATTAACATCATTGTTACCCTGAAGTGGTTTTGCAAACATTGGCAACAATGGATCCTGCTTGTTATTAAACATGGTCTTCATTGCTATATATGTGTTATAATAAACCATGGTTGATGCTGGGAAGATAAGCAGAAGGGAGAAGGAAAGAACATGAATCTCCCATGTTTTGTACAGAGCCAGTGTTATATTTGTAGTACCCCAAAGAGAGTTAAGATGAAGAAAGAGGCCATTCTGGGGAACAAAAAAAACCCTTGGGTTGAATCCAGACTTAGTCATACTTAGAGTCATGACTCACTTAAGTCCCATTGATTTCAGTGGGTATAATATGACTAAGTCTGGATCTAATCCATTATCCCCAAAGTTTTCTGATTATGTTTTAAAGAGAAATTTATTTATTTATTTATTATATTTATACCCCACCTCTTTTCCTGCAAGGAACCCAAGGCGGCTTACATAATCCTCCATCTTCTCTCCATTTTATCCACAACAACCCTGTGAGATAGGTTAGGCTGAGAGTCAGTGACTGGCCCAAAGTCACCCAGTGAGTTTCATGGCAGAGCGAGGACTAGAACCTGGATCTCCCGAGTCCCAGTCCAACACTCTGAGACACTACACACACTTTTTTTTCCCTGGAGGTCAAAGAAATATTTCAAGCAAAAGTGATGTTATTTTGTGAGTGAAGAAGTGTGATATACTGAAGAGATATTCAGTGAATTTTTCAGTATGAATAATTTAGAGTGTTGATAATATTTTATACCAAATGAAGAATAGACCAAAAGAATTATTTAAGTGGGGAAAATATCCTGCTGTGTGAAGATAAAAATTTGCAATAATTTATTAATATTTCCTATCATGACCAAGAAAGACAAAACTCATGTATTAACATGAAAGAAATAAATCACTATTAAGTAGCATAGCCAAGTCAGAAGAATAAACTACATGTTAAGTTCTTAGTGTTAAAAATATTTGCAATTACATCCTGCAATTTCCAAGTCTTCTGCACTTTAGTTTTCTTAACAACTGAATTTAACCTTTTGCACTCCTTTATGCTTTCCTTCACGTGTAACCCTTCCTTTTTGTGTTACCATATTTCAAAGTAACTTAGTGAATTAAAAATCTTTTCGAAGATGCCATTGAAATGCTTTTGATAACCCAATGTATTTAAAAATGGCCCTAAATTTCTTGAACAGAAAGTATGCATTCATACCATATACAATTTATCTCACCATGAAAACCTCACAATCTATATCTCATTTGAGCACAGGCCACTGCAAGTATAGTAAGATTCATAAACTTACAATGGCAGGCTTCAATGCAAGTCAAACACTGCATTGCAAGATGCTGTCTAACACAGCCAGCTACGGTGAGCCATCACAGACTGTCCTCTTATACTGACATACTGTCTGTGACATGTAATTAAATAAACTTTACCATTCTGTTCACAACTGCAGGGTGCCGGTGTTTGATATGAGACTCAGGAAAGTAGTCAGAAATGTCATAACTAAGTAAGAGTTTCGAAAGACAGACTCAAATGCCATTACAGAAAACACAGTCTCTTATAGTGCCAGATATTGCATATTACAGTATAGTGCCAAGACAGGACTTGTCACTGAAAAGATACACTGAGATCTTTGAACCCACATTGCATTGCAGTAACAAAAATATTCATCCTCACAGCTATGGAGTTGAAATTGCAACTCAGCCAGAGGAGTAATGCTTCAGCATCTGGCCTTGGACAACTCCTCTTTCTTATCAATATGTAACTGAACAATGTAGGATTCAATTATATATTATTACAGTAATACCTTGGATTGCAAGTAACTTGGTTTGAGAGCGTTTTGCAAGACAAGCAAATTTTTAAATATTTATTTATTTATTTTTTACTTGATATACAAGCGACGTCTTGCAATACAAGTACTGTAGTACGGCTTAAATTAAAAATCTCTGTACAATTTTTTTTGGGGGGTGCATTTTGATATAGGAGTGCTTTGGATTACAAGCACGTTTCCGGAACGAATTATGCTCTCAATCCAAGGCATGACTGTATAGATGTGCTGATGCTGAAAACAGTAGCTGAAAGTCTAAGTCCACCCTTGCCTGTCTATAACATCTAGCACAACCAAGCACATATCATGGTGTATTATTTTTAATTATGTGGTGGGGAAGCATTTTTATAACGTTTACCCAACTTTACATGAAATATAATCAAGGTGGGAAATAATATTGCTGGGATTATGAAAACTGCAGTCCAACACATCTGGACTCTGGTGTGCACCAGGTTGGAGTAGGCTGCTGTAAATCATATAGAGGGAATTAAGGTATTTGTAGAATCTCAACTTCCCATTAACATAATTATCATCATTATTGTTATTATTTAAAAAAAACCAGCTTTCTAGCTCTCCCTGTTTCAGAGATCATCCAGCAAATCTTACTTGCTTTAACATTTCATAGGGGTGGGTGAACCGCCGGGACCCAACCCACCTCCAGCTTGGTGGATGCCGCCGCTGCGCCCACCAAGCCTGGCTGAAAGCTGGCGCATGCTGCGCCACTCGCCAGACTTCTGGGCTCCGATATTAATCAAAAGTGGCCGCAATGTGTGCAAATTACGCCAATTGCGGCCATTTTGGGCATATCTTAAGGCATTTTCTACGTAAACAGCGGCCCGCTGGAAACCCGGAAGTTGTTTCCCTGGCTCGACTCCGAAGAATGTGAGTTGATGCTGGGGAAGAGGAAAGCAGGACTGGAGTTCAGGTGTTGAGCCTGGCTAGTCCACTGTGTTTCCACCCCACCTCCCACCCCCGAATGAAATCTTCACACATCCCTAAGACATTTCACAAATGTCACCACTGCAGAGGTATCTACTAAACAAAATAATCCTTGAAAAGTCAATAGGCGCATTCACACATCACGCTAACTCACCCTGACAATTAGCCACGGTGGGTTGGTTGCTGTGTGAACAACCCATGGTGAGCCCAACAGATGATCAGGCTCACCATGGGTTGTTGGCTCCCTCCCTCCCGCTCCTCCCCCCTTGGTCCTCCCCCATGTATCCATGGGACGACCAAGTTGTCTTCCCCCCCCTCCCCCCCCCCATGATCGCAAGCCATTTTCATCTTGCTGCATCTTTTTTTCCTTTTTTTGTTCTTGGAGATCGTGAAAGCCAGCTTCATAGCTGACTTTCATGATCCCTGTTTTGAGTCTTTTGACATCCACTGACAGCCCCTTCAAAATGCCTAAGCAGCACCTCGGAGAGGCTGTCCCTGGCTGGCAGAACCTTTTAAAAAATATTTGCCCAAAGCAAATTGTGCAACAATCAACATTATTTAAAAAATAAATAAATAACTGCACTTGTAAAATTGTGAAACTTTGCAGTTGCGTGAGTGTAGGGATTTGAAGCCCTTGGCTGGTGCAATGACTGGCGGAGGTGCCTGCTGCCAAAGTGCAGCAGGTACCAACTCTGGACATTGCCCAGCAGAGGCTCCAAGTTATTTTTCCCTCTTTGGTTTCTCTTGACAGTTGTCAAAATATGAGCTGTCAAGAGAAAGCAAAGGCGTGACTGACCTTTGCTTGTGAAAGGGGGTGGCATTTATACCACCTTCACGGCAAGATCCTTTTTTTTTCTTTTTTCATTGTTCCCAGGTAGTCCACATGCTGATCCACATTTTGCACTTTTCCCCTGGGCCTCTAGGTGCTTGGAAAAGCCCCAAAATGCCCCCCCCTTTCTTGGGAAAAAGAGTTTTGAGTCAGCTAGCTAGCTGTCAAAACTGGATCCCTTTAAAAAAGGAATTTTGACAGGGCAATGGGTGGTTTTTGACTAAGACATATGGTTATGTCCCAGTCAAAAAACAAAAACCTAAAACCCACTGCCCAGTTAGAAGCCCTTTTTCAGGAACCCAGAGTGCCAGCTGCCCCCAAGTGCTGCTTGGGCACTTTGGGGTCAGCTGGCGCTGTCAGTTTCTCGGGAGCCACTTGGCAAGAGCGGCAAGGGTTTTTTGCTGCTCTTGCCAAGGGGCTCAGTAGCTGATTCTCCGTACCCACAATGGGGTCGGTTGCCTGGATTCAGACAACACAACCACCCATTGTGGGTACAACAACCATTACAACAGCCCAAGGGTTGTTGGGGTGGCTTGTAGCCCATGAAAAGCTACCCTGGGGAAATCAGTCCGGGTTCACATGACGCAGCAGCCCATCATGCATAGCAACCCATGATGGATTGTTGTGTCATGCGAGCCCAGCCAGTGTGACTAATCTGGTGTAAGTGGGTTATGGATTATGGCTCAAAACATCTAGACATCTCTCTCTCTCTCTCTCTCTCTCTCTCTTAATGCTTGTTTGAAACATCTACATGCATCTCATCTGTATTGTCTCTGATATACTGTATGGAATTCCATTATAAATGTGGGGAACCACAATGTTGATTTTTTTGGAGGGTGGGAAGGATGATTCCATGGGTGCCCCTAGATGAGGCTTTCATTATGCAGACACCCTGCGTCATTTTCAGAATTTAATGGAATTTTATCCAGATAGTGTCTTCCTCTTGTAACCATCCTGTTGTTTTCCCACTGCCTTTTACATCTTTTTTTCTTTCTACAAAAAATCCATTAAAGGAGGAAAAGTCCTAATAGCTGCACAATGCATTTTGACTGTGAGCTCCAGGAGCTGTCCCTCTGGAAGCAGCTCATTTCAGTTTATTGTATTTCTGAATTCACTTCAAATTGGGTTTGAAGCTTTTATTTATTTATATTGCCATTAGTGCAAATCCAGCCCTAATACTCTTTGTGATGAAAACAGTTTAGACAATAATTAAAAAGCAAACGTGCTAACATTTGCTCAATTCTTGCTGGAACATCTGGAAGGGAGAGGCCTACACTGTACAGCTGTATGCACATAGACCTCCCCTCTTCAGACATTAAGGCTGCAATCCTATACATGCTTACTTGGGAGTAAGTACCATTGAACTCAGTTGGGTCTACTTCTACTCAGTAGACATGCATAGGATTGCATTGTAAATGAGTGAGGAAGATGCAGATAATACTAGAAAAATCCCAGTTGGTTCAGCATAGTCCTACTGCCAATAACACAGGACAGGGTTATAGCACTGGAGCATTGGGAGGTATATGCTGAATTTGTCTATTTTTTTTAAATTTATTTTTTTGGTCTGTGCACCCAGTGGTGTCAGATAACCATGAGATTCTGAACATTTTCTACATATGCATGCATTCCTCCTGCTTCCCCCCCCCTTTTTTTGCTTGTGCAATGATTTGCATATCCATTTTCCAGTCCTGGAACATTTACCACTATTTCCATGTTTCTAGTCTCCATGTGAAGGCTACAGGGAACAGGGATGGAACTGACAAAATTTTCTTCTACAAATGCAGTGAGTCCTGAGAAATCCCTTCACTGGGGAGGTGATTGCCAAAGGGTTTGATGTTCCTTGTCAGTTCAGATATATAGAAGGGACTCATCAACTCAAGCTTCTCAGTTTTATCTTTATTTATTTATTTATTTATTTCATTTCTATACCTCCCCACAGCCAAAGCTCTCTGGGCGGTTCACAATTTATACATAAAAACAACAACAATAAAAACATACAATATAGTTAAAAAGATTAAAAACCAAATTTAAAAGCACAATTTAAAATGACAATACAAAAGTTAATAAAACTAAGCCAACAGGTGACAATTCCCCCTCGCCCCCCCATGTAAAAATATAAATATAGGATTTAAAACTACAGATTAAAAACAACAAAATAGCTAGCAGCAGCAGCTCAAATTACAATAACAGAGTTAAAACAAATACAAGATTAAAATGATTAAAATGCCAGGGAGAATAGAAAGGTCTTCACCTGGCGCCGGAAAGTGGTGGATTGAAGGCTCAGATGTTAAAACTAAAGAAGATTTGGTGAATTTAGTTGGGCTAGAACAATTCTATAATATGGTACCCTATGAATATAGATGGCATGTCCAAGAAAAAACCCCTAAAACCATAGCTGAAGCGGCTCAATTAACTGACCAGTTAGTAACTTTGATAGAGGTGCCAAAACCTCATTATTATGAGAAACGAACAGACAAAAAGTGGCAAGGTGGTCAGGAAAAGATGTCTGAAAGCCAGAAAGTTAAAACCTGGCAGTCTGAGAGACTAAAACATCCTGAGTTCAAAGAAAATTTGGTGGGGGAAAGGCAAAATAGAAAATAAATGCTGTTACAGATGTGGTAAAGAAGGCCATTTTTGAGATAATTGTCCAGAGAATGCTAATAGAAAGAAAATGTATATAGAGAAACCAGTTTACTGTGTATCCAAGATGTGGAACCAGGGGTCAAACAGTTTGCTGAATGAGGAAATTGGAAAGCAGGTGGGCAAGGATACAAGAATGCCAGAATCAAGTGAGGCTGAGCAAATGCAGAAGGAGTTACATTGTTTGTTTATTAGGATGAACACAGAGTTAGTCAAAGATTATGGGGAGAGAATTCAAGTGCATGAGAAAGTTGTGTGGGGTGTGAGGGATAAAGGTTCCCAGGTGTGTGTGTGTCATCCAGATTTGATTCCTCAGAAAAATATTTTACCACATGAAAGTATTCTTTGAGAAGGACTAGGAGGGCCAGCATTTCATGTACCTGTGGCCAATATAAATATCCAGTAATAAAAAATGGACAGGGGATTGGAAAGTAGCTGTATTTCATGATATTCCAGCCCCATGCTTAATAGGAAATGATTTGGCCAAGCACGTGAATGATGTTGAAAGTGGGGCAGCAAAAGATGAATGATGTGAAAGTGGGGCAGCAAATTAAGCAATTTTTGTAAAACCTGTGATACTTGTCAGAAAATGGGAAATCGAAGGGACAAGACAAAAGCCAAGTTATGTCCTATGCCAATCATTCCAGAGGGTTTTAAGAGAATCGGCATAGATGTAGTGGGCCCTCTGCCAAGAGTTACCAGAAGGGGAAATAAGTACCTTCTCACTGTGGTAGATTATGCTACCAGGTATCCAGCAGCTTTTCCCTTGAGCAATACTGAGGCCAGTACGGTTGCTAATGCACTGGTGAACATATTTTGCAGAGTCGGATTTCCAAGTGAAATTTTTTCGGATTTAGGTACGAACTTTACATCTGGTGGGGACCAGATAACACACATTATACTTAAGCATGCGTTATATACAATCTATGGAAAGAGCAGAGGTGAAACTGATGTCAGCTCCGTGGTAAGTTTAGAGAAGCTCTTTCACTGTTCTTGCAAATTTCATCTATGCAATGCTTTACTAAAGTATTCATTATGTATAACTATTCTATAAATCTACATGATGATTACTACTAACAAAAGAAAGGACTTCTTCCTTTTGTAAACAATCTACAGCATTTGAGCTGGCCAATCTTGCATTTATAGTAAACACTAAATGAATGCAGCTCAATCACACTAAACTACTAAAGTGATTTTTTACTGAAGCTGATTACATCTGCAACATCACATTTGAAGAAATTAAATTATCACCATTTCTATTTATGGAGTTATCATCATGAAAGCATT
Organism: Shinisaurus crocodilurus; assembly: GCA_021292165.1. Taxonomy (NCBI): domain Eukaryota; kingdom Metazoa; phylum Chordata; class Lepidosauria; order Squamata; family Shinisauridae; genus Shinisaurus; species Shinisaurus crocodilurus. The sequence goes on along the minus strand of CM037880.1, from coordinate 208,157,298 downwards.
TTACTGTCTTAGAAACCTGATAACTATATTTTCCAATGGCATAGGCCCATTCTGCTCATCCTGTTACTTACATAAATGTTTACTGCTGCTTGGTATAGTTAAACTGTCCCTTATGAATACCAGAATTACAGAATATTGGTTGGTTCCACACTAGCCATCTTCTCTAGGACTGACATATGTTCACTCAGTTGTTAACAAGAATCCAAACAGTATGCCAACATCTTTACATTCATTGATAGCCTTATCCACCATGAATTTGTCTAATCCCCTTTTGAAGTCATTCAAATGGGTTGCCATCACTGCCACTGGATTATTGTTCACACACGGTGTGCTAATGCCTGCTGCCCAATCGCTCCTGCTTGGCTTGGCTCCTCCTGCCAGTGGGAACCACAACACTAACCAGAAACTAACCAGAAAGTAAAAGCTACACCCAAGTCTGAAATGGGAAACTGAGTATGTCTCTTTCCTAACAGCCAGAGTCTGAAACCAGGGTTTGTTGTTGGTTTCTGATTTCTGGCAATTGGGCAGCATGCACCAACACACTGCTTGATACATACATGGGAAAAAATGGAATAGAATAATGCTAACTATTGCAATCCTATATACATACCTGGAAGTAAGTTTCTGAGTAGACATGGTTAGGATGGTGCTGTCAGTCTCAGATTATTTTTTTAAAGTGCTTTTGGCAATGGTTTGATGCACAGTATGCATCTAGATCTGTATATATCACAGAATGCTATAATGGTTTTGAACTCCTACCTTGGCCATTCCCGTTCTCTACCTGTTCACCTCTAAACTAGATGGAAAATGTTTCTCAGAGGACAATGCATTTGTCCTCTTGCCAATTCCATTATTATTCATATCTGGAAAGGCTGCTGAAAAGAGATTACTGTTCCTATTTTAAAACTGGATTTTCCTGGTTGTCCATCACATTCATTTAATAATTCTTCTATATACTTACAAAAGTAGTCACATGCTTCAAATCCTTCACAGCAAAACTTTATCATTATATCTGTGGAGTTCTTATTCTTTAAATTGTTATAGTATATCATGCATTAATGCATTATATATCTGCCTATCTATAAATTACATATTGTGCTATCTACTTGATTATCTGTTTCAAAACAGCAAGGAAAATCTATAATCCCAACAAAACATAAAAAAACATATAACTGCAATCCCAAAGAGACAACACATCTTCAATCCTAAACTTAACAGATTACACTGACCTAGTTCGCATGATAAAACAAGCCATGATTGCTTGTTATTGTGGATTGTCATGTCATGCAGACCAAGCACAATGGCTTAATTGAGGATTGTTAACCATGAACAACCTACAATGAGAACCTATGGCTTCTTGTTGGGGGGTAGGTTGTTTAAACCATGAGCTGTCGTGATGTGTGAACCCAGGACTGTGAGTTCTGCTGATAGCGATGTTTGCGTACTTTAAGGGGTGCTTGCCTTGTGCTCAGCGAGCACCCCCACCGCTCGAGTCTTCTCGTGATGACGCCGAGGCTCTTTTCGGACGTGCTGGGAACCCGGAAGTGACGCAATGGGTCCCGGCGCTGTGCCAGGAATTGATGCGATGGGACCCTGGCGCTGCTTTTTTCATGTAAATATCATAGAAAACCACCTTAAAATGGCTGCACAGCCGTTTTAAGGTGGTTTTATATGTTATTTACGCTAAAACCGCAGCACCGGGGACCTGGAAGTACCTCTCCCTGGCTCCTCTCCAGGGAGATGTGCCGAGCCGGGGAAAAAGTAAGTGCTGCAGGGCTCGGGGGGGGGTCGAGCGGGGGCGGGTTCACCCCCGCTTCTACCCCGATCGAGATTCGCGGACATCTCTAGTTTGCATCCTACTTTGGGGGGTGCTCGCCTTTGCTCGCCTTTTCTTGGCAAGCACCCCCCGAAGGCCCGAACCCCCGCGGCACTTGATCCACAGTGCCGGCAGCACGGGGTCCCGTTGCGTCACTTCCAGCTGCCAGGAAGTGACACGACGGGACCCTGCACTACATTTTTTAGCGCAAAACCCAGGGCAACCCAGTTTAAAACGGCCGTGAATAGCAAATCGCGACCGTTTTAAGCTAGGTTGCCCTGTTTTGTGTGCTAAAAATGTAGCGCGGGGTCCCATCGCATCACTTCCTGGCAGCCGGAAATGACGCAATGGGACCCTGCACTGCCGGCGTGGCATGGAGCAGTGGGTCAAGCGGTGGACAGGTAAGGCACGTGAGTCTTGGAGGGGGCGAGCGGGGCCGATTTCGGCCTCACTTCAGCCCCCCAAGACTCGTGAATATTCGTGGATACAACCCTAATTTCATGGTCTGGAACCCTGGGAGTTGTAGTCCAAAACATCTGGAGGACATCAGGTTGTGGAAAGCTGATCTAATTGCTTTGCAGACATTTGCTTGGCAGTTATTTGTAGTAGGTACTAAGATGAATCTCTTGCCACAATTGGGCTGGTAATGGAATTAATATGGTTGATCAGTTAATTTCTTTGGGTTATGATTTTTTAAAATCATTTTCAGTATTGTGGATTAGATATCATTTACTGTCTAGTGTTAGTTGGCAGTACATTCAGCTTCAGCATTTGTTGGAGTCTATGAGACATCCGCATGAGTGCTTCAGCAATGCTTGCACTGTTGGAGGAATTAATTGGTTCCTTACAGAAAGCTAAGCCTGCAATAGCTGTTTATCAAAGTCAGTAGATGTTCCGAAGGTCAGAGATTAATGGAATGAGGAATTAGAATGCTCTATTGTTTGTTTTTAAAATAATAGCAGGTGTTCAAGCACTTTTAAATTACATCCCTGTGATGTGGGGATTAACAGATGGACAGCAAAAGTGGATACTGAGAGCCCTTACAGTTGCAAAGAAACTTCTACTTCAAGCTTGGAGGGAAAAACACCCACCACCTATCATTCAATGGACTGAAGATCTCACTGCTCTTGCTACATTTGAGTGTACCTCCTTCAACCGTCAAAGTCGTATGGATGCTTATTTTGATATATGGACAGCTTATATTAGCATATATATTTGAAATGCCTCCCCCATCCACTATATCAAGGGAGACATTAATGGTTACTGTGTATTGATATGTTTTATATGTATTTTCCCTCTCTTTTTTTCTCTTTCGTTGTTGTGTTGCAAATAAAACAGTTAAATTCATTTGCCATAGGAGGAAGATCATGGAGAGGAAATGGAAGATATAGGCTGGGTTCTCAGCTATCTGTGTGCACATAGGAAAGCAGCCATTCTTCCTCCACCCCACCCCCCAGAAGTTTTCCCAATAAAAACAACAAACAAAAAAACAATGTTTAGGCTTGCAAATCACACTCTCCCCTACTGTGTTATGGTTGGGGACTCTGGATGCCAAACACTGCCACACTAATCCCTAGCCTACATATGCATATGAAAGTTATTTTATTTTATTTATTTATTTATTTATTTATTATATTTATACCCCGCCTTTTTTCCTGCAAGGTACCCAAGGCGGCTTACAAAATTTTATTAATTTTATTAATAATATTATTAATTTTATTTTAGGAATTTATATACTGCACCTTCAACAATTCTTCACAAAATATGCAATATCATAAAACAGCCAAAAATATTTATAGAATGATAAACTCAAACATTTAAACAATTAAAAGGGCTGGGATAATAGAAAGATCTTGGCCTGGCACTCAAAGGATAACAATGTAGACTTCAGCTGAGTATCCCTGAATAAGAAAAAATATTACTATAAATTCCAAATCTCATTCTGCTTCCCTCCCTCCTCAAAGCAATCAATCAATCAAAGACACCTTAACATTTTGGGGGGCAAAAGGTGTTCCAAGGAATCTTGCAGATGTGGCCATAAACAACTGCTGAAATTGTGTAGGAGTCATCATTCTTAGTAACCACAAATTATTTTCCACCACCAAAACAAGAGAGAGAATGCAAAAATTCTGAAAGTAACATTGAAAACATTGCTGATATCTCGGGCCTTTCTGCCTTGCAATCAGTAAGAGTCAGTATTTGACTCCTACCCACAAGATTCCTCCTCCACAGTTAGCTTTTATTTCCCTTCTTTGCCTCTTAACCAGAGAAACTGATATGAAAGTCATTGCAGTCACTCTGACCATGCTTTAAACATTTGCTATGAGATCAATAATTCCTTACATTGTTACCAGCACAGACAATTTCTTGAGAAATTGTCTTTCATTAGGAACAGGCATTTATTTGAAACACTTGGTAAATAGGTAAAAAATGGAACTGACAAAAGTGGCTTAAAAGAAAATTGTAAGCAAATCTTGTAGCCTTTCATGCCCTTTTTACCTGAGCAAAAAGGCCTACGTTCCTTGTATATTATATCCCAGGCTCTGTTTCTGCTCCACTACAAGTAGTAGGGTTTGCAAAATGAATGAATCGTATGTCTGGTTAACAATGCAAGTTCAGGAGACACTAGCACAGTTGTAATGCTTTCTTGGAATCAAAGATGAGATCTCTGTGATGCTCAGATATCACTGCAGCCATGCAGCACTGAAAAAGAATTCTTAGTCTTAGGCCAAATTACACGTGACAATGCACCTTAGCATCTAACGTGCAGGTTTTTTAAAATGTGAATTGCATAATTTGGGGTGAAAACTAATGCTATTGGGGAGGGAATGGAGGCGGAATCTAACCCTTTCTTCCCCTGCACCAGTCCTGGGGAGAATTTATCCCAATGCAAAATACTCGGTTCAGAAGAGGGATTTTCCTTAGGACTGCAACAAGGGAGGGAAGGGTTAAGATGAAGAAGACTGCTAAATCAGAAGGGCAAAAGTACACCAAAGATGTGGTGAGTCTAAGCAGGAAGCTTGTTGAAAATCTTATCTGTGCCAATGGGGATTAACCTTCCACCTGCCACTGTGTGTCTGTACTGATTAGCTATTGCAACAGAAGAGCAGGAAGAAGGAACTGTAGTTCTTCTACACCACAAAGTAAATTGTTAACATATTTACAACCCAAATTTCTACCGAGTAGTTCAGAGCCATACATACATGGACTTATGGCTGTGAGACTGTGACTGGTCCAAGATCACAAAGTGAGTGAGTGACTGACTGGACGTTTGAACTCACAACTTCCTGGTCCAAATCTAACACACTAACTACTGCACTATACTGGTGCTCAATACACTGGTTTTCATTTTTCTAAATGTTCCTTTGCTGTTCTTTGCGTTATGCCTTAAAGAATGGCTCCACTTATGATGACCCCTTGGCTCTGCCTTTTTCCAGTGACCTGCCCTCCACCCCACCAGCCAGAATAGGCACCATCTACCACTGGTCTGTACTAAGTTATCTGTATAAGGCCTCTTGACCCTGTCTTCCAGCCCCACAGTGAAAATATGATAGGCAGAACCACAGGATAGTCCTATGTGGAATTCGGTTTATTTTTTTTTATTTTATTTTTTTTAAAGGAGCTTTTAAACTAAACACAGGGGGAAAGCCACCAGGAGCTGGGAAGCATCCAGTTCAGGATGAATCACCCCTAATGGAAGAAGATGAAAATGTTTCTGATTGCCCAAATGGAGACAAGGAGGGAATAGCCCGGGAGCATATGGTGAAACATGATAACCAGTCAAAGAGGCCTAAGTGCCATAGCAGAAAATGTGCATGCCAGAGACAGCTGGGGAGTGACACTGTGTATAGGTGTTTCTATGCAAATTCTAGAAGCCTCCAAGCCAAAATGGGAGAATTGGAGTGCCTGTTTTAAAGGCGAACCTAGACACATTGGGCATTACAGAAACCTGGTGGAACAGAGAGAACCAGTGGGATACGGTCATCTCTGAATATAAACTCTAAAGGAAAGGCAGTGCAGGGCGTACTGGAAGAGGTGTTGCTTTGTACATCACAGAGGGCATAGAGTCAAGCAGACTAGAAAAAGGGGTAGACTCCTCCATAGAAGTGCTGTGGGTGACAATACCGGGCACCAAAAGTAATTTAGTACTAGGAACATGCTATCATCCCCTGGATCAATTACCCCCACACTGACTGGATGAATGTGTGTTCCAGTCATTACAAAGAATATTAAATTTCTCAGTGTCCTAAATGACTGGCTTAGAACAGTTGATCATGGAACTGAGCAGAGGGGAGGCAACCTGGATTTAATCCTAAGTGGTGCCACCCAGGACCCAGTACGAGATGTGAGTGTTGTCAGAACAATTGGAAACAGTGACCACAGTGCTATCAGATTTAATATATATTGAAGTGGAAAATTGCCAAGGAAGACCAACTCAGTCACATTTGACTTCAAAAAAAGAAAAAAATTATCTCAAATGAGGGAGGTAAAAAGGAAGTTGAAAGGGGGCATCAAGAAGGTTCAAAATGTTTGGAAGTTACTCAAAACCAAAATAATACAAGCTCAGCTAGAATGTATACCACAGTTTAGGAAAGGTAACACCAACTCCAAGAGGTCACCAGCATGGTTAACAAGCAGTGTCAAAGAAGAAAATGGAAGTCTTGCCCAAATGAAGAGAACAACAGGAGGCACAAACTTGCACAAAGGAGATGCAAGCGAACAAGAAGAAATGCAAAAAAGCATTTTGAGGAGCATATTGCTACCAATATCAAGGCCAACAACAATGAATTCTTTAAATATATCAGAAGCAGGAAACCACCTAGCGAGGCAGTTGGACCATTGGATGACAATGGAGTTAAAGGAGTACTAAAGGAGGATAAGGAGATTGCGGAAAAGCTAAATGAATTCTTTTCATTTAGTCTTCACTGGAAAAGATATAGGACAGATACCTGAATTGATGTTTTCAGGAGGGAAGTCTGAGGAACTGAGGCAAATAGTGGTGACAAAAGGTGAAGTTCTCAACCTTATTGACAAACTGTAAGTTAATAAATCAACAGGCCTGGATGGTATCCATCCTAGGTTTCTTAATGAACTCAAACGTGAAATTTCAGATCTTCTAACAAAAATATGTAACATGTCCCTAAGATCAGCCTCTGTACCAGAGGACTGTACAATGGCTAATGTAATACCAATTTGCAAAAAAGGACTCAGGGGGATCCAGGAAATTACAAGCCAGTTGGCTTAACATCTGTTCTGGGTAAATTGGTTGAAAGCATTATTAAAGATAAAATTAGTAGGCATATAGAAGGGCAAGCCCTGCTGAAAAAGAATCAACATGGCTTCTACAAAGGTAAGTGCTCTCTCATTAACCTTTCAGAGTTCTTTTAGAGTGTCAATAAACATGAAGAGAGGGGTGATCTGGTAGACATTGTTTACTTAGACTTCCAAAAGTCTAAGTAATAAAGTCCCTCACCAAAGACTCCAGAGCAAGCTTAACAGTAATGGATTAAGAGGAGAGGTCCTCTTATGGAGCAGTAATTGGGTAAAGAACAGAAAGCAGAGAGTAGGGATAAATGGTAAATTCTCCTAATGGAGGGATGTAAACAGTGGGCTCCCAAGGGATCTGTATTCGGACCAGTGCTTTTCAACTTGTTCATAAATTATCTGAAATTAGGAGTGAGCAGTGAGGTAGTCAAGTTTGCTGATGACACCATATTATTTAGGGCAGTTAAAACAAAAAGGGACTGTGAGGAGCTCCAGAAGAATCTCTCCAAACTGGGAGAATCCCTGAGTAACCTAAGAGGGTGCTCCTCTGTGCAGACTAAGCAATATAAATGTTACCCCTCCTTGCCTCCTTTGGATGCTGGTTTGCATGCTAGTAGGGCCAACCAAAACCAAGCTCCACAGGACTAACATCAAATTGTCATCCAGTGGAATAGGTCCAGGATCACATTGAATAGAGTTTTTGCCCTAGCATACAATTTTTGAGCTCAATTATCCCAAGTGTTCATGTCCCTGAAGGGATTTTTCCAAGAACATGGAGAAGTAGTATGCAGATATGTTTAGAGACACATGTCCTGAGCAAACAAGGTAACAGTATGCATCTTCTTCCTATGCATACTATCTGGAAATGGAAATGGGAAGACTAATGATGACGTACTCTTCCTCTAGAAGTGTTTTCTAGATCATCTAAAGCAGGCCCTTGTGTAATGTATAACTTTTGAAACATCAGAATTTGTACATTAAACAAGTCACATTGAATTGTTTTTAAATGTTTACTAGAATACAAGTTCCCTTTGAAGATGAATACAAACCTCACCTTACTCATAAACAAAGGTATATCAACACTTTACAATTCGAAATGTTTTATTACACTTGTCGAAATCCAATGTAAGTTGCCAGAGAATTACCCTATTCCTAATGTAACATTGCTGAAGTCATCAAAAACATTATGCTGTCTGGCACATCCTGATGTACCACTGAGAAACCCCAGATAAATAAAACATCTAAACTAGTTCTTGGATCTTAAAAACTGCTGTCTCTGTAGAATTCTGAACCAAAATTAATAGAAAAAGTTCTGAGAGCTTGCGTCAGTATCCACTTTATGGCCTGCCTTTAAAGGAGTACTCATAAAAGTAGTAGCAGAATTGGGCATTTCTGTCCTATCGGCAATAAATCACAGATTAATATAGTCAGTGCCACTGTTTCATTTTTCAGCTCCTTGTTTTCGCTATATGAGAAACTCGTCAGCTTAAATCTCTCAAGCTAGTTTTTCTTGGGTTTGTATGTATATGTGTGTGTGTGAGTGTGTCTATGATCTAGTTCGCATGTCACAACAAAACAGGTTGTTTTTTAAACCTAGGTTGTTGTGAACCAAGTGGGAGTGAGTGAGCATGCTGGTTCCTCATGTCTGCTGCAAGCAGGAGAAGCAAAACAACCCAGGGATGCTCTGTCCCTGGGTTGTTAAATGTGACATGTGAACTGGGATTTCTGAGTTGCTGGGGGAGAAACAACCCCAAGTTGTAACCAATGGTGAAACCCTCTCCCTCAACAACCCATAAATCCAAGTTCACATGACACACTTAACAATCCACAGAAAGGGTGTCCCTGGAGAAGCGATCAGTGGGAGCAATCAGGAACATGGAGAAGGAACTGGCATGCTGTCTCACTCTTGCTTCATTCACAACAGCTTAGGGTTTTAAAAAGCCCTGGGTTGTTGTGACATGCGAACCGGGCCTGTGTGTGTGTCTGAGAGAAGTGACATTTTCCCACCCACCCTAACATGTCTACCCCAGATGTGTTTTGGAGACATAAATATTTCATTAACATTAGGCATTTTGCTGTTTTCCAGAAAGCAAAGCTTATTGTACTTTGTAAGTAGTTTATTTGTATAACAAATTATTGGGTTTTTTTTAAATTGATGCATTCATATCATTCATTCAGGATGCCTTATTTCCAAATGTTACAACTTTGTCCCAATGTGTTCTTCAGTGTGAAGGGGCTGAGTGTATGAATGTGTACACTAAAATAATTGTGTGAACTAACTTTTCCTTAAAAATGACTGTATTCTGTGGGTTAGAGCATACAGTTAGTTACTCCTTCATTGAAGCACATACTGAGGTGAGAAGTAATTTGAAACCATGTTTATAGAATGAACACTATAGTCAATAAAGGAGTTAATTATATGCAGTGGAAAATGAAATAATTAGTTGTGGCTTTAGTTTTGTTTTTTCTGGCATTTTTTCAAGATGCTTAGCCCACCTGACTCTTCTAATAACCTTATACACAAAAGAATTTGTTGAACACTTCATCAAAGCTCTTTGTGCAAGCTGACTCTCGTAATGAGTCAATACTTGTCACCTCAGTGATTGAAGCTTTACTGTGTAGCCAAAGGCCATCATAAATACAGTATAGTCAAAGAAAAGTCCATACAAATTGACAATTATGCCAAATAATTGAGGGTGCTCTAAAAACAAACACATAGTGCTCTGAAGCTTAATTAGTAATCAACATTAATTGATATATATTTCCATTAAATTGTTAAGAACCCTATCAGAGTTATTTTATGAATTTTGCAAACTATATTTTTTGTTTTTAGCTGTTTTTTGAAATTAATGGTCGATTTTGTACTTAAGTGTATTGTTTTATTATTGTGACTTGTGTTTATATTAAGTTTTGGAAGCCACTTCCAGAGTGAATAGGTTCCATTAGTTGGACTTACTCCTGAGAAACATGCATAGGATCAGGCAATAAAATGGGTACCATTGGGAACATGGTTGATACTTCTGATAACTGCATTTTAACTATTTAGGGAAGTACTTTGCAGGAGACTGCATTTTTCCCACAGCAATAGATAAACAGAGTTTCTATTTCCAGGGCCACATTTGTGAACATGCTTCTACCACTCAGACACAGAAACCAGTGAAGGAACCATCATGGGTGTTATGGTATTCTCACAAAGACAAAGGGCCAGTTTGAGCAAGCAGGCTAGTGCACACTGTCTGATCGTTCCTGCCTGGATCCTCCTGCCAGTGGGACCAGCTAAACAGTTCTTAGCTTATGATTCTGGCTTGTTTAGAGATTAAGAAGCTAGGGATTCCTGTTTGGACCAAATGCTAAGCAAACTTGGGTTGTTTATCAGCTCCTACTGGCAGGAGATGCCAAATGGAAGTGATTGGGCAGCATGCACCAGCCCACTTGCTCATTCCCAGTAAGCTTATTGTTGCATGTGAACCAGCCCAAAGACTGAATCATCAATAAACAGGGGATTCTGATCATCCTAGGAGCTGTGGGAAAATACAGGTGTGTATCAAGTAGGACCAGAGGCAGGTACATGAGCAGTAGTAGCTCACTGGGACATGGGGCACTGGGTTCATGAGAGGTACAAAAGGACCAGGGGAGGATCTCTAGCAGGATGCAGCAACCTTCAGTAGGGCTGTGTGCATCTGTGTAGACTTGGCTTGCTACCATCACATGACAAAATGCCTAAGGCTGAGGATGATGATGAAATAGAAACTATCTTTCTATTGTGTTATCTTAAAAAATATTGTTGATGAATCCTACAAAGGAATGTTCTGTTTCAGAATGGTTTATTAAAATTTGGATGATTTTTAAAAATGATGAAATTAACTTGTATAAGAACCACACAAATTAGTAAAGAGATACATTTATTAGGGGGAATTGATTTTGTTTGTAATGTTTTAGAATTGCAAATTTCAAGACCATATCTGTCCTTAGACCTTATATTTCCCCCTGTTTTATATATGTTATTTCATGTATCTGTTTTATAATCTTTTTTGTTTCTCTTTTTTTTAAAGGGTGGGATTGAAATTGTACTTCTCCTTAACGTTACATGAAAATAGTGTTCATACCTTATATTGCAGTATTGTCTTTTCTAATTTCTGTCTGCTAAAGACTGGTCTATTGGCCTATTGTGACTCGCTCATTCAATTAAAAAGAAATATATATTATTCAAAAATGAGACACAGATGATTCAGGGGGAAAATGGTAAAGTTACACTTAAGAATGCTTTTGTATCAACCTTATTTGTACATCTACTTTATTTCTACCCCTGAGCCAATATGTTATCTCTGGAGCATGCCAAGCAGAACTAGCTTAGTTAGTGATGCAAGACTACCCCCGAAGCAAAACCCATGATATATTGCTAACTCTAATGTATGGATTTGTCCTTGGAGAGTAACTACCATGGCATTCCACTAAAGTAGATAGGGGTAAAGAATATACAGTGAAGTCAAAGCCTTAAACCATTTAAATATGATGATCAAACACAATTAATTGCTACTATGATGAGTCCAAAGAGAAAGTGATTTCTTGCCCCATTCACCATCTCCTACAGCTTCCAATTCCACCCCTCCCCCAACCACAGCAATGCTGCAGAATTCTAGAGATGATCAGTGTAACATCTCTATAATATACATATATGCATATCTAAGTCATATTAAATTTTAAAACCTTCTGACTATGACTATTGTTATTTGATATTGGTTTTTAAAACATTATCAAATTTGAACTTACCTTATTTGGATTGATAGCTGTGATAACCCAAACACACTGTGCATTACTGTCATACTGGAAAGGAAAGTTGGGAGATGTGAATGTGCCTCCGGGTCCCTGAAGATTAGATCCACAAGTCTTTACTGTAAAAGAAGGAATCAGTTTTATGGCTCCTTCATAACATCACACTTTTCATTTCATCAAAAATCACACACACACACACACACACACAGTCTCTGACCCACAGTTCCATGTGCATTAGAATGTCTTGTGAATTCCAAAATAGGGAATGTGAAGATCCATCCTATAGTTCCATTCAGGATCAACTACAGACAGCCCCTTAGATGCCTCCAGTCCCTGCTAGATGCCAATCATCAGCACGTGCCAGGGCCTGGAGGCCTAGGCCCTGCTACAGTGCATGGTTCAGGCTGTAAAGGGACTTCTTCCATGGCATATTGCTTACCAGAAACTGCCTGAAGGCCATAGCAGGCTATCACTCTCAAGGTGGAGCCATGAATGTGTAATGTATCAGGGAAACTGGTAGCCATGGAAAACTGAGTTCCCATGGTTCCCAGCTGCCCTGGATGCATCATGTAACCAAACAGAATATACATGTGTGCAAAAGAAATGCAAACAGACAATAAGGAATGCCAAAAAGAAAAAAAAAGGTTTTGAGATGAATATCACTAACAACATGAAGGCCAACATTTTTTTAAAAAAATCTGTAAATATACCAGAAGCAGGAAACTGCTTGGTGAAGTGGTTGGAAGGGGGTTAAATGCATACTAAAGGATGATAAGGAGATTATAGAGAAGTTGGTTCTGGTACTGATCACAAATTCCTCGGCAGAGCACGTACTCAGAGACATCCTGTTCCTTGATTCTTAGCGTGCATCTGCCTGCCTAAGCAACTATTTTGCATCTGGTTCCAGATGGTGGACTTTAGGGTTCTAGGAAAAAACCAAAGTAGATCCCACACGCCTGAGTCTGTCCAATTGTGGGTTAGTTCAACTTCTGTTCTCAGTAAATTAGTGGAAAGCATTATTAAAGATAGGATTAACATGCATATAAAAGGGCAGGTCTTACTGAAGGAGAATCAACATGGCTTCTTGTCTTGCTAACTCTTTAGAGTTCTTTGCGAGTGTTGACAAGCATGTGGATAATGTGACTCATGAGAAATGCTGGCAAGGTGTGGACTATATGGATATTTTTGAAACCTAAATAAAATCATATTGGATTTTGATTCTGCATCATAATAAGCTTATAAAGGGTTATAAAATACCAATGGATATATTATTAAGGATATTTCTGGGTTTTAAAAGTGTGTATAGAAATCACTGATGTAAAGATCACTATTGATCTGTTAATAGCAGCTAAATTTTCTATTGTATCACATTTGAAAAAGAGTATTGCTCTTCCATTGTCTTCCATTGCTTTTTCAGGATATGGGATGTTTTGATTTGTTTTGATGATGGAAATGACATATTATCAAGGGAGGCTGGTGACTCCCCTATGTCAGTGGGGCTCCTTATCCATTGCAGCTTTTATTCTGAGATTTATAGGAGCTATTCATGGTGCTCCATGGTGGTGAACCTATTTTGGGGGTGGAGTACAGCACCATGGATAGCTCCTATAAAGCTCAGAATAAAAGCTGCAATGGATAAGGAGTTCCATTGACACAGGAGTCACCAGCCTCCCCTGCTTATTATAAAAAGCAAGAGATAATCAGATGTTTGAGAATAGGTTTATTGAAAGAAGGATTTATTGAGAGCCAGTGCGGCGTAGTGGTGAGAGTGTTGGACTGGGACTCGGGCGATCTGGGTTCTAGTCCCTGCTCGGCCATGAAACTCACTGGGTGACTTTGGGCCAGTCACTGACTCTCAACCTAACCTACCTCACAGGGTTGTTTGTGAGGATAAAACGAAGGAGGAGGAGGAGGATTATGTAAGCCGCCTTGGGTTCCTTGCCGGAAAAAAGGTGAGGTATAAATATAATAAATAAATAAATTAATTAAACCAATTTTGAATGATAAATTCCAGAATAGCATTCAGCCATACTCCTTATTTTCATTGGTTTGAATTTATGTATTAGCAGTTATGTATGAAGAGGAGTTATTTATTTTGTATATTTCTCATTATTTTAATAAAAAAAATTAAAAAGAAAGCAGTATTTCTCTGCATCATAGCTGAAGTACGGGGTGAAAATGGGACAAGTTGAAAACTGATACAAAAAATAGTTCTGCATGTGTCATATCGGATGTTGGAGCCGGTTGCAAATCCATAAACTTAGCAAGATAAAGATAATCACTGGAATTTTACAAAGATAGTAAATTCAGGGGTGGGGTGGGAAGCGGAGATCCTTTTGAACATTAAAAAATGGGTAAAAATTAAGTTGTGGGTATATACCTCACAAGCTAATATCTATATGCTATTCCTGATTTTTCTCAGGTGAATACATAGGAGGAGGAAGCCTGCCACGGTCAGAGAATAGTGTGTTTTATGTTCTTCATATCTCTGTGTTTAATTTTGCATGTAACAAACACCTTGAACCCAATCAATTTATTTTAAGAATAATTTTTGATTTAGATCAACAGAATGACTATAGCATTTTAGAAAAATAATAAATATGGTATGTATTTGAACCATACTTTCATCTCTTCATCTACAAGTGAAAGATCAAATGTTTCTTTTTAAGATCTGCTTTTTCCATATTTATCTCTGACAGCTGATGCTATTTATAAAGGATTTCAGATATTATATGAATTAAAATAATATATTCAGAAATCATGTCCCACAGTCACTTTGTCACTGCCATCTGTTATACTATGTAGAAACTGCAGGTTTTTAATAAGAGAAAATGCATCTTATGAATTCAGAGATTAGAACCCAAATATAATAATGAAATTTGTGTTAGGGTAAACAGAGCAAGATTTATGTATAAGCCTTTGCATACATTATTCTCATACTCTTGTATTATTAAATTTAAAATAATGTGTGGTTTATATTTTTTTAAACTGGGCTGAGAGGGGGAAGCTCAAGATAGCAAATGGTATAACAGCAAGATTCACTTGTTACTTCCTTGCTTAGCTTCTTGGGATAAGACAGAGACAAATGCAAGGATTAAATGTAATATAAAGGACAAGATGGTAGTGACAATAAACATGCAGCTATGAACTGTGAATGAACAGAATCCTGATGACATGTACAGCCTATAGTCATGGCTAGGTATTAGTTTGAAGTAAATTCCATGATATTAGTGTTATTTCCAAACATGCTTGGGCTTGAGAGAGTAGATCGCTAGAAACTTTGCTATGCTCTAATTATCTGCCCGGTCTCTTGCTCCCTACATTGGACTCCTTCAAACAGAATTTCGCCATCTATTAGTGATTATGATTAATACAAAGTATCACCTCTTCTTTTAATCCAGCCCTTGATGGGGTGGCTCCTTTGTTTCAAAAATAATGCTCCTGTTTGACCTCTGGATGGGCAGAGGTTTATAGTATCATACCTTTCTTAACAAAGATTAGTTAGTCTATAATTTGCCCACATCCGGAATTTCACATTCACAGTTGTTAAAATGAATTTATTAATCAGCATTGCCCTGGACAAGCTTGGAGCTCAGTAAAAGTGTAGTAGTGTAGTAGTATCAAATTTCTTCCACACTTAGGGGTGGATGGATCTGTCAGTCTTGGCCTCACTAATACTGTCAGTTTTTTGAGCTCAAACTCATTAAATCCCATTTCTGCATGAGCTTGCTATTTATTCATTTTTAATCCATATGGAAACTTGTACTTCTTTTGTGCACTTTCCCCCCTAATGTAGATATTTTGGAAGCATTTTAAACATACACATTTGGCAAAATACTTTACATTGCTGAAATGCTGTTTGTGCACTTCCCACCCCCTCAAACATACACATTTTTTGCACACTTTCCCCTAATATACACACTTCTGTGCTCATTTTTCTTGAGATGAGCTGCATTGGATAGCTTGCAAAAATGTGGATTATGGAATGCAACTCTGTCTCAACTTGCTGAAAGGCTCAGGAGGTGCAAATTGGCTAAATCCATAAAAAACCTCAAGGGAGCTAATTTCTCACTCATCCCTACACATATTTGAATTTCTATTGAGCCTAATTTTTATTGACCCTAAAATGTCTCTAATCTTCTCCCCTAAAGCATGTTAATGCGATAACATGGTTAATGTGCAATGAAAAGCTGGAGAGAGATTTGTAATTCAAATGTACATTCTTGCCACATTTTTTTTAGTTAGGCAAAACAATAAATAAAACAAAACAACAAAAAACACGTTTAAGCCTCATTTGGAAAAATGTGATCAGTGCAAATCCATGGGTGAAGATAAAATTCTAAGGTATACCTGTAATTTCTCTCAGAATTTTATTGTTTATAGCCAATGGCCATCACAAACACAATACATATATACATGAGGTGTGAAATAAAATAAAAACAGGAAGAACATTTAATAATAATGAAACAAAATGCTATAAAATAATCAAGGTTTAGAAACATTCTTTTTGTATGGCCCCTTATGGTTTGGCAGTAGTTGGTTTATAAAGGCTGCCCTTATTTTCCTTGCAGCTAACACAAACAGAGCTATCCTGTAGCTAACACATTTGTCCACATCAGCCAACAACCATCTAATTTTAAAATCATCTGATTGACCTTCTAAAGTGGTCTGAAAAGGAAGAATAAATCTGGCCCTGGGTGAATTATATAGTGGGCAGTATAGATTATAGAATATAATGTACCAGATCTTCAATGTGCCCTGTTTCACATATGCAAAAACGCATTTGTGCAGGTCTGTTAGAAAATCTTCCAGCCAAAAACTCAGTGGGCATTGTTTCAAATCTGAGCTGGGTAAAAGCGTGCCTAACAGAAGAGGTTAACTTTCGCAGTTAGCTTGCCCTTTGTGATCTGTTTTAATCTTGGCGTACCAAGTGGCAGATTTGCAGTTTTTTATATATTCAAGATCTCTTTTGGCATCTTCGCCAAACACAATATCTCGGATCTTATAATCAGACACATCCTGTATTGTCGTTGTTAAGGGAATCGAATAACTCAGCATCAAGCATCTGCAAGAGTTTGCCCAGCCTTCTCTATTCTGCAAATCCAAAAAGCATAGTTTTGCTAAATGGTTTTCTGGCAATGATGTTAATTTTTTCCAATACAATATTATGGATTTGTGTATACGTGCATTCAGGGAAGGGAGACCTAGTTAAGTCCTTAATAGTGCACCAGGTTTAGGGATGTAACCGGTTGCTCACGCGGGTGCAAGTGGGGCCGAACTCGGGCAGGCAGCTCCTCGGCTCGGCTCTTCACACCACCCGCTCTGGTCCAGTCGCGTCACTTCCGGCGCGCTGGACCCCCGTGCTATCTTTTTGGCGGGAGAAACCAGGGCAACAGGGCGCACTGGAGCAGCCGGAAGTGACGGTCCGGAGAACCGCAGCTCAACCGGCGCTGGCAGCTTGAGCGGTGCGGAGAATGCTCCATGCCACTCAGAAGAGCGAGATCGGGCCGCCGCCAGCGCGGAGAACCGAGCCACAGAGAGCAGCGAGCCCACCCAAGGTACGTGTAACCCCCATGGGTGTACTGTGTGGCACTGCCAGAAGCATGCGCAGGAACTTGTTTTGCATAATCTCAAGTTTATCTCTGCAGTAACTGCCCCAGATTGGTGCACCATATATGAGATGGGACACAATCTTGGCTGCAAAGATCTTTAAGGTTGGTTCTACTAAGCAATAGCCCTCAGTATAGTGCAGTCTCTTTCTAGGTCCCAGTAAACGGGTAGCTGAGAATGTAATTGCTTCGTGGGTATGCCATAGGGTATTTTCAGAAAAAATCAATGCTAAATACTTGAATGAACGACATTGTTCAATACTGTGTCCATCCAGGGTCCATTTATGCTGCTCATGTCTTTTGGCAAACACAACCACTTTTGTTTTGCTATGATTAATGGATAGGCCTTCCCGTTTACAGTAGTTTCTGAATTTAGTAAGTATTCTCATGCCAATTTGAGTTAATAAGTGCCATGTCATCTGCATAGAGCAGGACTGGGATCTTCTGTTTCCCAACTGCAGGAGGGAAATAGGCAGGGGAGGAAAGCTCCTGAGTGATGTCATTTATATAAATTCCTTCCAAAATTTATTTACATAACTCTTCTTTTTGGCTCTTAAAAGTTTCTTATACAGCGAAGCGCTCATTAAAAACTTCCTGATTTGGTCATCATCTTTATGTTTTCTTAAAAATCTGGCTACTTTTACCAGAGATGGTTTACTTTTTCTACACTCTGCATCAAACCAGGATTTTGTATGTGGTTCTGTCTTTTGGTGCCCAGATTTAACCAAAATGGTCTTAATTGTTCTAACAGGGCCTGGTACAGATTGAGGGTATTCCCTGTCTCGTTTATAAATTCATCTCTTAACTTCATCATAGTCTGATAATCTGATTCCCCAAAGTTTGCTTTATTTCATCTGCCAGAGTTAATATTCATCTGATACGCCTTTCTCCAATACACACACCCTGCATAGAGCGTACAGTATTACCTTGGATTACGAGCATAATTCGTTCCGGAACCATGCTCGTAATCCAAAAAACTCGCATATCGAAGCGAGTTTCCCCATTAGAAATAATGGGAACTCAGATGATTCGTTCCACAAGCATTTAATCTCTGCTTTGCCGGCTCCCTGGCAGGGAGCCCCATGGAGGGAGCTGGCAAAGCAGTGATTAAATGCTTGTGGAATGAATTCCTGGGAGCCGGCACCGCAGCGCGAGGCACCTGCAGAGCAAGCGGCTGCGCTGCGCCACACCTCTACTCGCTCTGCGGGCGCCTCCCGCGCTGCTGTGCCGGCTCCCAGGCAGGGAAGCAGCAGCACGAGGCGCCAGCAGAGCGAGTGGCCGCACCTGGCCTCCATGGCTCCCTGCCAGGGAGCTGGCAAAGCACTGCCAGCTCCCTGGCAGGGAGCAGTGTGGAGGCGCTCCCACCGCTCCCTACCTTTTCTTTTCCAGTGGAGTCTCACTGAGGGGAGGCGAGCCGCCCACGCTGCCATACCTGGTCCCATCACATCCTGAAGCGGCTCCCTTTTCTTTCCATGTGGCTCCCTTTTCTTTTCCATGCGGCTCTCTTTCTTTTCCAGCGGCGGCTCTGGTCTCCTCAGCGAGCCGCCCGCGCTGCCATCGGTGGTCCCGTCGCATCCGGAAGTGACACGACGGGACCGGCGGCGCGGCGGCTCGCTGCGGAGAGGCAAGCCGCTGCTGAAAAGCGGCTCCCTTTTCTCTCCATGTCGCTCCTTTTTCTTTTCCAGCAGCGGCTCGCCTCCCCTCAGCGAGCCGCCCGCGCTGCCATCGCCGGTCCCATCGCATCATCTCCCCCCGGAAGTGACGCAACGGGACTGGCGATGGCGGCGCGGGCGGCTCGCTGAGGGGAGGCGAGCCGCTGCTGGAAAAGAAAAGGGAGCCACATGCAGAAGAAAAGGGAGCCGCTTTTCCAGCAGCGGCTCGCCTTTCCGCAGCAAGCCGCCTGTGCCGCCGGTCCCATCACATCACTTCCGGATGTGACGGGACCGCCGATGGCAGCGCGGGCAGCTCGCTGAGGAGAGCAGAGCCGCTGCTGGAAAAGAAAAGGGAGCCACATGGAAAAGAAAAGGGAGCCGCTTCAGGATGCGATGGGACCGGGTATGGCAGCATGGGCGGCTCGCCTCCCCTCAGTGAGCCTCCGCTGGAAAAGAAAAGGTAGGGAGCGGTGGGAGCGCCTCCACGCAGCTCCCTGCCATGGAGCTGGCAGTGCTTTGCCGGCTCCCTGGCAGGGAGCCGTGGAGGCCAGGCGCAGCCGCTTGCTCTGCGCCGGCTCCCAGGCGGCTCCTCGCGGCAGCGAGTAACCCGGTGTGCTCGTTTTGCAAGACCTCGCTCGTTTAGCAAGTCAAAATTTTTGCAAAACTTTGCTCGTCTTTCAAAATGCTCGCACACCGGGTTACTCGTAATCCAAGGTATTACTGTATGACAGTGGGCAATTTATTGCTCTTTGCATAGCCTACCTGTGCTACCAATGAGAGGTGGTCGCTATCTGCCCGTTCTTCTACATGAAATGATTGGGTTTTTAGATAGATAGCATATAAGACAAAAATATAGTCTACCACACTGCCCCTGCTCTGGGATATGTAGGTGTAGTGACCTTTTGTCTTATCCAAAGGCCCCCCATTTAAACATTGTAGATGATACTTATATGCAAGGGAATAGAGCATTTGTCCATTTTTGTTAATATTCCTATCCTGTGAGGATCTATCAGGGATATTAGTATTGTCCTCGTCTAAAGCCAAAACTTATTCATTAAAATCCCCACACAACAAAACCTCTGTTCTTGGGGATATTTTCTCAATACATTGTAACACTTGTTCCAAATCCTGCCAGACTTTTTTGCATTATAATTTATAGACTTGGGAGGAATATATACATTTAAACAAATAATTTGATTAATTTTAAGAGAATTTACTAATACTGACTGAATATATCCATTGTTTGTTAATTTTAAATGCCTTATATCCATTTGTGTATCAGTAGCGATAAGGATGGCCAGACCTCCACTCCCACACCCATATTTACATCTTTTAATAGCTGGAAGAGCCACTATTTGGAGCCTTGTAGTCGAATATCAGTGGCGTCTGTAAGCCAGGTTTCTTGTTAGCACAGTAAATCAAACGATTGCATGTAGGTGGTGAATTCCGGGTCAATAAATTTGTTCAGCCACCCTGCCATGTTCCATGACAAAATACACAATAAATGCCCAGCTTGCTTTCCTACTAATCTTCCTGATCTAAGCGACCTGCAGTGTCCAAAAAAGCACTGTTGTTAAGCATGTTATTAGAATAGACTAAGTTTGGGGAGCCAGGGCTATTCACAGAATCAAATGGTTCCCAACACAGTTCCCTTGAGGCAGATGCAGCCTTGGTTGAAGCTGGGTTTGCTGTGTAGAAGAGCCAGCCTGTAGAGGCTTTCCTTAAGAAGTGCTTCTTGTAGTTCTTGGGCCAGAAAGATTGAATGTCCTAAGTCAGTATTGGGAACATCATTACATACTGATTGTAAGTCAATTTCATAGTCATTATGTCCTTCTATTAATAAATTGTTAGGAATAAGAGGGACAGTCAAATGATCATCCATAGGCTCTGGGCTTTGAGATGGTGGAGTCTCCTCAACTGGTGGTGAGATGGTCTTGAGAATGTTCAGTGTAGCGATTCAGTGTAGCAGTCCTCTTTAAGGGGGGGAAGGTTTTCAAGAAGTGGCATAACCTTGTCACTTGAACAGGTGCATGCTGGACTCCCTGCCCCCTCTGTTTGTAACCCTGGACCAATTTCAAGGTCCATTACTCTTTCCTCCTCCTGGTGATTTTCTTTTGGAGATAACAATGTGCGTAGTGGTTCAGCAGAGGTGCTTGCAAATGTAAGCATTTCCTTGAGGCGATCGAGCTTGGCAACGAGATCATCCTGTTCTGATTTGGAAAAAGTTCCGAAGGAGTTAATAACCTGAGCTTCCAGAACGTCATTTGGCTCTAATGCCAATTTCAAAGGGGGCTGTTTACTGGAGGATTGCCTGGGGGCAGTGGTAAGCGCAGATTTCCACTTCCCAAGGACAGTTTTTTTCCTCCCAGAAAGTTAGGAAGATTGCGCGTAGTCACAGCTGGTTCAAGGTTTTTTCTTAATTAATGGGCGAGAGATAAGGTCCCGAAAAACTCTGGTTGGATATATTTGTAACAAAGAAAGTCTTTCATTTTTAGTAACATAAGTGAAAGAGTGGGCTTGCCAAAACTAAGCACCCTGACACCTTTATTTAACCATTATAAGAACATGTCATTTAAAAAAAATATAAATAAAAATTTTAAAAAAAACATGTCAGTGGTGAAGGTTCAAATGAAAACCCATTGAAATGGTGCAACTTCTACAGTAATTCTGGATAGTTTAAAAGACTACATTATATTTATAGTGGATATACAATCTACTACTATTTGACACCTTCAACAAGTTGTTTGTTTGTTTGTTCTGGATAACTTTTCAGGCTCTTCTATTTTGCACCATAGGATCACTTTCATTTCAACAATCTTCTTTCTACAGGATTTAACTTTTATTGCTGTGCAGCCAACACTACCAAGTAACACTTTCTTTTATCCTGCACTCCCTGACCGCATTTTATAAATAGTAAAACCTCAGTGAGGAAATACACATCTCATATTCAGACCTAGCCTTTTGGCGAGCTTTAAACTTAACAAACAATATATTATTCTAGGTATGGACTCTTTTCTGCTGCTCAAAAATTGTTTATCAAAACATAAGGGGCTCTTTGAGAACTCAGGCAAAAGGTTTCCCTGTAAGCTGATCTGGATAGCTGAGTCAGATATCTAGCTAATATTTAAAAACCTCTGGATTAACTGACATATTACAATAATGTAACTCAGTGCAGGGATGCCAACAAGTACTTGAAAAGTAGAAGGTAAGGGGACAGGAAATACTAGTTCTCATGACACCAAGAAAATAATGTGTTTTCTGGTCATTTGCAAGTATCATGTATCCATAGTAATTTTGATATCTTTAAAAAATGTTTTATGTTACACAGTTTTCATAGTCAGTTTCTATGTGATCATTGCACTTGGATTTTATTTGGATTGGTAAAGACAGAAGTAGGAGCCAACCAACAAACTCTCTCTACCTACCCTTGCTGATATTGGACCTGTCTTTGTTTAAATTGGTACAATCCTTTACTCACCTATCTGGGAGTAAGTCCAACTGAATACACTTTACTTTTGAGTAAAAATATATATGATTGCACTTAGCAGTGGATCCAAGCCGGGTCAGCGCCTCCGAGTCAATTTTCGGGGTTGGCGCCGACCTGACTCTATCTTCTGAGCGGCGCGGTGCGCCACTCGATCGGGCTGCTGTGGCCCGTTTGTCGCTTCCGAGACGCAACGGGACCCTGCGCAGGTGCAGAACACACCACAGGGGTCCAGCGCGCCTGCGCAGGATTCTGTCGTGTCATTTCCGGTCCCGGAAGTGACGGGACGGAACGGGCTGCGTGGGCGGCTTGCCGCGGAGTGGGCGAGCTGCCCCGAAGAAAAGGTAAGGCCTCGCCAGGCGTGAGTAATTCCAGGACATGTAGGACAAGATTGTTTCATGGCTCATTCTCATACCAGCATCAACCCTGGGAACTTGTAGAATATGGGTGTAGAAAGGAAATGCAGCATGGTGGGTTCTTCCTGTGTGATCTGATGCAAAAGAGCCATGTAGCATAACTCCCTTGCCACAATTGTGAAATGAGAAGGGCCACACCTAATTTCTATGTGAAGGGAGAAACATAATTCCACACATATGGAAGGGGGAAACATAATTTATGATAAATAAATAAAAAAAGTGTGGAGGTCTACAATGGACTACAGAATTGTAATCATTAGGAAATCAAAGTACACAGACACATCACAGTTGTTTTCTTTTTATGTGCTGATCTCAACCAAGTGCACATCAGCAATATTACTCTTTAGAAACAGTTGTTTCAAAGTAAATGCAAAACATGGAGGACTTGAGGTGTGAAATAGCAATCTCCCACTGTCCTCACAGCTCTCTGCAGTTTCATCAATTATCCATTTAGCAGTCTCATTACAAAGAGAAATACTGATTTTCAGGTTTTACTCCATTAGCCTGCACACCACATGTTATTTAAACTATTACAATGCCAACCACTTCCCAAAGTTCCTCTAACTACAGTCTAATGTAACTCCTTGACTTTAGAACTTGCAATGCGTAACAGTTGGAAAACTTCAAGGACACCAGCCCCATCCATGTTTTAATTCTTGAGGACAGTCATTGTCGTTGGCTGAGTTTAAATAAAATTCTCTTCTTATGCTTGAAGAGTTCAATTTCAATGCCAGTAGCATCATTATGTTTAGCTTGCTAATGGCACTGCAGTTTTGTTGGTTTTGCATTAATAATTTTTAAGCACATCACAGACACTCTGGTTTCAATTTTTTTCATCATTGCTCTGGACTGAAATGAACTCTGATGATAAATAATGGGTAAATGCCAGCTTTTATTGTTAAAACTTTGAGCATATATTCAATCATTTCATTTTTAAAAATTTTTATTCATGCTTGGGAAACCTAACACTTTGTTACAGGTAATCTTATCCCATCTTATTTGTTTTAGCTGGTATCCACTGGTGTCCTTAATTTCATGAATGGCTCTTTGATGCAGCAGCAGAATTTTCCATGAATCTAAGTGGGGAGGGCAGGTTTTTGCGGATTCTTCTTTACCTCTACAGCAACCCTCCCCTTACAAAAAAACACACACCCTGCTTCAGAGTGTTGGGGAACCTTTCTGCACAGAATAGGAGATGGTGCAGAGGGCTGCAAGAGAAAGGGAGAATGTATAAATATTGTGTCCCTCCCTCTTCCGCTCATGTAAACCTCCACTGGAAGAAATAACTATCTATGAACAAAAGGGTCAGTATCCCAGGCAACACTAGCACTAAAATAATTATAATGTTGTGCTAGAATAGGCAACCCCTAGCGCAACACCAAAAACGTTAGCTGGTGTGGTGGGCTTTCCCCATAAACCCATTATGCCAGCTAGCATTATTAGTGTTGTGCTAGAGGTCACTTATCCTAGTGCAACATACGGTAATTTATATTAGTGCTAGTGTTGACTTGGATACCGCCCAAGGATACCATTGTATACAACCCAGTGCATTTAGTATTTTACAGTACATCTTTCCTCCAGAAGTAGAGCCAGTGTGGCATAGTGATTAGAGTGATGGACTGGGAATCGGGAGATCGAAGTTCTAGTCCCTACTCAGCCATGAAGCTCACTGGGTGCCTTTGGGCCAGTCACTGACTCTCAGCCTACCCTACCTCATAGGGTTGTAGTGAGGATACAATGGAGAGGAGAGGAGGATTATGTAAGTCGCCTTAGGTTCCTTGCAGGAAAAAGGCTGGGGTATAAATAAATAAATAAATAAATAAATAGGCAAAGATCACACAAGCCTGTGTTCTGCCCATCCCTACCTAGAGAATAGCCAAATGGGAATGATGCTACTTGAAATGGAAGCAAAGCTTTTCTTTTAAGTGTTAAAGGACAGGGGGGAAATGTAAACCCCTGCAGCTTTTGCTATAAATCATGATTTTAAGTTCTCCATGCACCCAAATTACTAGAATTCAGGGACCACCTCATGGAAGTGGATGAAATCTCCCTTTCTGTGGGGGCTAAAGGTCTATGTGAAAGTTGGAAGGAGGTAATTCAAGATTAATTCAAGTCCTTG